>OZ005741.1:207850501-208535501 GCA_963930735.1 Dioctria linearis | reverse complement strand
CAAATAAAAAAGAAAACGATGGGATTTGAACTTCCATTTAAAATGTAATTCCTCGAAGGCTGAATCACAGACCCTGAGATAAATTCCTTAACATCTATTTCCTAAATATGAAGGTATTATTTTCTATAATGGGGATTTCTAGATTCACAAAAATTTTTATTGGTATTAATATTAAATTTGGTTATATCATTACGTTGATGATTCTGGTACAAATAAACATTTCTTTAAACGATACTTCTCTCTTGTGTAATTAGGAATGACACCGCTACATGACGAAAACGTTTTGTTAAAGTCTTACAAAAATTGAAGAATGTAAATAATTAAGACAGAAGCGTGTAGTTTACCAAACAATATTACTTTGCACTTGATCGCTAACTAATTTCCTTGAAAAACTTTATTTTGCAATAATTTAGTGATGGGAGATTGCTATTTCACTCATACATCCGGCCTACTATGTATGTGTAGATCTTCCAGTTTAAAACCATATACTTGCAGTTCATTAGAAATATTGCCTTTCGATTTAATTCCTGGATGTTTCGTTCAGTACTTTCGGTGATGTGCTATATTCAACAAATTGACTATAGCTATTTATATATATACGCAGTAAAACAAAAATCAAAGAAAATCAGAATTCCACAAGGTACCCATATATCCAAATATAGTTTTAAATTGGAAGATCTTTAGCCATTTGCAAAAAAAAAAAACAACAATAACGCAAAGTTTCTCACGGGCAACTCGTGGCAGAGCCGAAATTTATACATAAGTCAAAAAGAATAGGTAACATAAATAAAGGATACTCACAATTCAACTCCACGGCATGATGAAGCGCTTCAGCAGACCTTCTAGATAAACGAATTGAATTAAAATTTACTGTCTCGACTTGCAACGTTAACATAGAATTCCTTAAAAAGAACTATACAGCCAAGATTTTTATCGCTTCGATAAACTTTGCTAAAAACTAGACCGTACTTATAGTTGGAAAGTTCCGCGTATAGTCCTATTTCGCTTGCCACACTTTAACCATTTGCTCGATCCAAAGTCTGCACTTTTTATGTGGTATGCGACTGATAATAAGATTTTCCCTGGTTTAACATCTCACCAGGTGAGTCCAACGTTGTGCAAAGAGGAAGTCACTGGCAAGGGATCTTTCTGCTATGTATAGACGAATGAGCTCATACGAGGATTTACAGATTTGTGTAAATAGTTCTCCGTGGGGAATAAATTCTAGTAAGATATGCAAATTACTCGTATTTTGCCATGTGTCACTTGCTCAACAATGATCGGATGATGTCCACAGAGTTTTGTATGCCTAGTTCGTTGAATAGTCTTAGATTTCCCTAAAACGAAAGCTCCTTCTGCTCTCACATCTTCTGTCGCAAACTCTTCGTTTCTATTAAATCTCTTAGAATGAGACCGGGAAATTGAATCCGTATGAGGTTTCCCCCATGTAGTTTTTCGGTATTGTCGGGACGAATTTGGACGATCCTGATTTCTTTCAATTGCAGGTTTTAAAAAGCAGTCGTATATGATCTTGAATATCCACCAAGACTCCTGTTCAACCGTTCAATTATACTACCACGATTTCAAGTGAAACCTAGTGAAAAATTATCGATCTTGTCAGATTAATTTTATCCTGTCCTTCACCACTCGGAAATTCCTAGGGTATTTGATTTGTCCTAGCGATGTGAATGCGAAAATTTTACCTTTTTTTGGCAGGATGTCTTCGTAAATTTTCGATGATCAAAAAGTTTCTCCTGGATGTCTTTCACACGCGTACTTGTTCGAGCAATACGACAGGAAAAGTGGTCTTCTTGAGGAAATGCATTTCTTTCGGTCGGGGTGCGTTCAGTTTTTTTTATGCTTGACGCAGCCGCCTACACGCTTCAGTACGTGTAGCATATTGCTATATGCAATACACTACGACCATAACATAGCTGCTCTACAAATTTTCCGCAGCGAGAACAATTTTGACAAAAACAGGTGCTACCGCCTTAAGTTCTGCGATTAGAGGATACTGTGACTGATCCGTCATTTCCATCCATCACTTTTAATCCGTTTCATTTGTACAAAATCTATTTTACACGCATATTCCCATCACCAAGAAATCCCAAAATCTTTTTGATATGACAAAATGTTCCGGAATTCAAAATACAAAAATCGTAATGCAAGTGAAAATTAATTTTCAGAAAAAAAAAGAAAAAAAATTATAATTTATATAAATGCGTTGATATATTAACTGTGTTTTTGTCATTTTTTGGTCAAAGATCAAGTTACAATTACTGATGTAAATAATAATTGAATTACAAATTCACAGTACGTAATGAGAATTGAATTGTTATATGTTATGACCTCAAATCGCATGTAAAGAATTTCACAGACGTCTGATCAGAAATTTCAAAATGGTAGAATGCGTGTATGAAAATAATCATTTTTTATGCATATGCAACGATATCATGCTACCTTATAATTAAAAATCCGAGAAGGAAAAAATTATGAAAATGTAACTGCAATTGAACACATCTGACACATCTTAACAGATGCCGCTGCTTACTGCTTTCAAGGTATCACGTCCGTCGAGCTAATAGCAGCGGTCAGTAATAGCTCTGACCAATGAAGTATAAATACTTATATAGATAAAAACGCTATTCTAAACCCAAATATGGTTCATAGCTTAAAAAAGTTTATTTAAAAATGAATTATAAGGTGATTCTATTTTGTTTGCACATGTGTTTTGTAAAAGATTTGAAGAGCTTCCCATTGTTTCCGATGTAATAATATGTGAGGTCTGCATTGTTGCATGTGTTGCACAGCCTTCTCTGGGCTCCATCCATTTTTCTAAAATATTTGCATTTGAAAAAAGGCTTTTGAATTATTTATGAATAAATTACCATCATGAGATAGCAACCGACAAGAGTAGCGCTTCGTGTTCTCCCTGCCTTACAATGTACATAAACAGTCCCGGGATTATCTAAACTATTTGAATTTAAGTGTCTTATTTTTTCATTTAAAGGTAAAAAGCGATTTATAAATCCAACTCCTCGTATAAGTTTTGTTTGGCAAGGTGTCTCCAAAATATCTGTAGTCGCCAGTTGTAGAAATTCTACACCTAATGAGTTCCACTTTTGGGCATTATTTGAAAATAACCGAAGCTCGTAGTCTTCATTCATTGATACGACTGCCTTTACATTCTCTTGCTGTATAAGCTATAATTAGAAAGGAATAAATAATGTATTGGCTAACAGTAAATAATAATAGTTAGATAAATATATATTTTTAATATCTTATGATTCTTTATTAGTCACAGAAGTAGAAGTATTTAAATGTTGAACTCTAACATTGAGTTTCGAAAGTCTTAAGTAGTTATAAATACATAATTGGAATTCTTCTGTTGATCTTATTGTCTCTTTTAAGTCTCAGATGCATACCTTACATCTAGTTAAAGACAAACAATAACACATTTATTAAAGTCTGTCTTCTAGACTCAAAGGAATTTTGTGATATTTTCGCAGAATATTTTGAAGCTCCGGACTTCTTATACGACGTATCCATTGAGAGAACTAGCGTTCAGTCTAAAGCATACCTTTACAATGTTGAAGTTATCATTTTGATCCTGTCTTGAGTTAAATATGTCCAAAGTTCTTCGCGCGAGACTGGGGTCACTCTAGTGAAATTTACAGATTCGGTGTTAACACTATTAACATAGGTCTAGAATCAATATGTTACCTATTTCTCTCAACGTCTCACAACCAAATAGCAGTGCCCAGGATAGCTCAGTAAAGAAGTCAAGGACTGCGAAGGACAAGGGAATTGATGCCTGCTTCTGTTTCATTTTAAATTTTTTTATGGAATTCTATTTCGCTTTTCATACTTGAGTGCTGTCCACTGAGTTGAACGTCTTTTTATAATTGGACCATTCTATAAAATTCGCACTTTCCCCAGCCGACTATCACCAATTTCGTTCTTTTTTTTATTGAAAGTTAAGTAATTATGAGATAAGAACATATTGTTTTTTTGGTCTGTGATAGATGGTGCCTGAACTTAAGGACTTTAAAATTCTTAAAATTTCCGACATTTTGTTTGCTGAGTTATATTCAAAAAATCCTAACTTCGGTTTTAATTTTCACAGATAAATGATCTTTAGCTTATTTTAAAGAGGAAAGTACAATCTTTCAGAGAAAATAATAAAAAGGATACCTGTTAGAAGAAGAAGAAAATTAAGGATGGATGTTAGCTATCCCAGGTGATGTGCGGAAAACGTGCAGTTCTAACTGTCGGTGGATGTTGACAGGAAAAATATCCTTTATCCTTGAATATCTCAAAATACATCCTGTTATCTGCTTTTCTTATTTTATCTTTTAATTAATGCTCATAGAGTTTAAATTAATGCTTATTTAGAGTCAAACTGGTAAATTTTAAGTTAATGAACGAGAATTTTTTCGTCAATAGACTAATGTGCTCTAGAAATTAAACTTTTCACTTTTCGGGAAATAAGCAATCAATTGATACATTTCAGTGCCTATGTCTCGTGAGGTATTTAAGTGAGTTGAAGAAGAAGAAAGCAATATGCGAGTTCTTGTACTTATCACTTTAATGAAGTAACAAGTAAGTTTATAGTCAATTGAAGTGAAAAAAAATATTTTCTTCGCATTGGAACTATTATAGGCTAATAAGGACTGCCCTAGAAAGTAATGCACGTTTTGTAGCCTACTGTAGGTCATGATTTTATGGACCCCACTATAAAAAAAAATTAATAGGAACCGTTAAAAATTTACTTTGTAAAATAAATGCAGTAACTCGGTATTCTGTCATTTTGTTCGGGATGTTTTCCGAAAGAGAAGTGCACCGTGAAATGTTGCGAATTTGGTTAGAAAATAAACAACAATCGTATTCATGGCTTGCTAAAAAGGCTAAAAGTAACCGATTGGTTGCCTCGCTTATGGCTAACATCAGACAGAGCTATCTTCTCTGTGAGTAACGGATCCTGCTATTCTGTCAGCCCAGAGTTGTGTGAAGTGAAGGTTTTGGCCTTGGGGTCAGCTACTTCCACGTAGTGCGAGGTGGTAACCGCTGTTCGGTGGGCTTGGTACTGACTGATTAGTGGGCTAAAAGCTGATCCCAGCCCAACAGCATACGCCGAGGGCTGCGTGGCTGAGGGGGTGCTCAGTGCTAGTATGCGAACTCTGGATACCAGGCGACCTCTAGTTTTAATTAGCCTTCCTGCGGTAATGCGAATCTCTGCCGTGGGTAACAGCCTTTCTCCGCAACTCGTAGAACCAAATATGTATGATCTTTTGGACGATAGTAAATCTACTTCTAGTAAGTGCGTTAAGAATCCACTGAGGTCTGAGGAATCGGTGAATTTTATCCCTGAGATCTCGGCATCCATGGAAAATCTCCTCCTGCAGGGGAGCTGGGCTGATGAGGGTGGTGTGACTCCTATGGAGATCACTAATGCTCCTCATGCTTCAGAGCAACTCAATTCGGGCGGGCTAGCTGATGGTGTAACCTCAGAGTCGAAAGGCGCTGATGGTGGCTAGGTAGATGGCTAATGCCGTCCCTACGCCTTCTCCTTGTCTCTCTTCGCAGGTGGTCAGTGGTCCGGCTGGGCAGGTAGTGGAGAGTGGTAGTGAGCCTCCTAGCGTCGGTAAACTGAGCACTGCGAAGAAGTATAGATCCGGTGTAGAAAAAAGAAGAAGGAAGAGGGAGAAGGCGAGAGAGAGCATCTCTCCTGACCTTGCCCCTTCTACTCAGCCTCACACCGACATTTCTATTAGCGTTGCTGGTGATGTGGGTGTAACGACCCATAGAGCCAAGTGTGTTAGATCTGACGGATCTGGCGAGCAGGAGGGTAACAGCAACAAGCTGAAGAAGTCTGCTGGAGGTAACCTCAGCGGACCCCCTCCTAATGCTCAACAGGCTGGGCGAAGTCCCTGTACAAAATTTCAGCTCTCATACGCGTTCTCGAGTTATTGTGCGCACAGACAGACGGACATGCCAAAATCAAAATAACTTTTAATATTATATGCATGGGTGTTCAATCCATTTTGCTCTACCATAATTACATCTGTGCGTTACTAAAGGAATGACAAACTTAGTATACACTATAGATTTCATCTACGGTATAAAAACATAACAGTGTTAGTGCGTGATATTGCAAAAAAAATTTAACACTTCTAGAAAATTAAAAAAGAAATAACATTAAAACTTACAAAAAACAGAAATATGAAAAAAAAAACTGCCATTACACATTCCAGAAAGTTGTATGAGAAATTGTGTCAGTTGAGCGAAAGCTGTATTGTAATGGACGATGAATTGTACTTTAAATATGATTTTAGCCTTATTGGAGCTCAATTTTATAAAGCAAGAAATAAAGACAATGTTTCTGATGCTGACAAATTAATTTTTATAGAAAAATTCTTGCTTTTTAAATTTCTTTTTTTACAATATTACTAATGAATAAACAAAACAAAAACAAAATAAGTGTTTTACACATTCGTATTGATATAGTAAGGTTTTGAAAACCGTGCCTTACTTTCTAGGACAGTCTTTATATCGAGTTTGAATTGCCGGTTTTGTTAAAACATTGCTCTAAAGATACCGCCATATAATAAAAAACTAAAACCACCGGAATGCTTTACAAGCCGTGTAGTACGGCTTGCATATCAATTATAGTCGGACCGAAATTACATTAGTGGTTATTGAAAGGAACTACAGTTTTATTGTTAACAGGTCATGGAGACTAAACTATAGCTTTCACAAAACAATTAAGCTCTGAAAATTGAATGTCAGTATATTTAGTTTCTAATGATTTCAAAAGGTGCAGAGCACAAATTAACGAAAATTATTGAATTTTCAGGAAAAATAGCAGCGCAAAACGCACTTCTTGACTTCATTCACTGCTTGTGTTTTGATATAAAAGTAGCTTGGATTTCGTGTAAACTCCATAATTTCCAAACAATTTTTTAAACATGAAGGAAGAAGAAAACATTTTGTATTGCAATTTGTTATTTTTCTGTGCGAGTGATAATTTAGGCTGTCAGACCTGTTTAAAATGAAATTTTAGCTCTTTTTCCTTTAGAGCCACTGTAATTTCTGTCGGAAAATGGCACATGGTCCAATAATGTATATAAATGTGTTAGTGAAAAGCTCTACTTCAGGGTTTGTATTGTATTCCGCGGGTTACGAGTTAACGAAGGAGTCAAGGTAATACAAAGGTTCTTATTTAAAAACAGGAATAAGGAATGTAATGCCTTTACAATGGGATCGATTCTATGTTTCACTTATATACATAATTTTAAATTGTTTATATAGCCTAGGCCGTATTTCAAGCAATCATTTCTTTTGTTAATAGCTTTTAATAAATTCTTTATAAAAAGTTTAATGTAACAAATTTCAAGTAATGTCATCATAATGTAAATCCTGCGTAAAGATAAAAAATGTGAAAGTGCAAATTGCATGCAACGAAACAGAATGGAAAATATTTCGTTTTCGTAAATAAATGAGAAGTGGCGTTTTCACGTTTTACTCATAAAATGTTCCTGCGCTTCTGTGAAAACCGGTTCTTGCTAAAATATTGTGAGAATTATTATTATTATTGACACTACAAGATGACGGCAAAACGTGATGAAGTTGTTACGTGTGTGGGGCTTTTTCTTGACCATGTTTTAGGTTCTTATCTCGACTAAAACGTGGTTTTAAAACGACGGCTAAACGGATCGTGTATGGCGCCCTTAAAGAGATGACATGACTAACTTTACTTTGCGAACAAAACATATGAAAGTCAATCTGAAAGTTTAGATACAATCGTAAAGGCTTTTCTATTAGAGCTTCGATGTTCTGTAATGATTTTAGAGACCACTGTAGCAGGAGGCAGCACATCACGGCCCGGTGCAAAATTGAAAGGAGTAAATGCAACACTACCAAATTTTACCGTCAATGCACATGAGAATGTGTTACTGTTGTAAAACTCTTTGTGATGACATAAAATATTATTGCTTGATTGATGTTTATAAAGAGAACTTTTTCGATTTGATATAAAACTGATAAGGTGGTATTGTAATCATAATAGTATTGCAAATGATATGCATGAAAATTTCTTTGTTTCGTAATCGTAATCACTGTTGTCTTACTATCAAGGTCATTAAATATTGTCGTATACTATTTACATCACTTCCTATAGTTTTTATCTTATAGACATCAATTCATCAATTATTTTTTCCCATACGTTGATGTACTTCATTAATATCATGATCGTGTGATATTGAAGTTGTTTGTACTATGAGCGAGGGGAGATATTATAGTTTCTTTTTAGGTGGCTATTTTTGATTGATGAAGCTGTATACAAATATACTTTTAAATTTCCATCGATTCACTTGGCAAAAATGTTTCTACAAACTTTGGAATTTTCTAAACTAATGATTTTTATAGCCTATAGATGAAATCCCATAGGGTGGGTATATTAAGCTTGTCATTCCGTTTGTAACGCATATAAATAATGCTGATAAAGCCAATTGAGAAAACGGTCACTCGAAAACGTTTTTGATGTACTAACCATTTTTATATAAATTTGTGATCGTCGAAATCGAAGTTAAATCTTTCGAATTAAATATGGTATAGTTTTGTACTTAATTGAATTTAAATGAGATGGGTTTTTTCAAAATTTTGCGAAAACATTTCCGTTTTTCCTGGTAATGCAAAATAGGAAATAATAGTAGTTGAGGACTATAAGTTGGACCGAAAAACTGAGAAATCGGTTCTTGGAGAGAATCCATGGAAATTAAAGTTGAAAGTATCCGGATTATAAGGAATAATTAGGACCCCATTCCTCAAATCCGGGTATCTGGATTCGAACTATACGGATCCATATTAAGCAAAAAGTGTTTAAAATTTCATCCAGATTGCATTGGAAAATGGAAATAACATGCAATTTATGTTTTCTTGCCCTACCTGATTGTCAATATTTTGAAAAGTTGAATTTGCAAATATAAATGCCTAATTCTTATCTTCGAAAATGTTGCTTTTTGATTTAAGTGTCAAAATTTACTAGAAAAAAGTCTACTTATTATGTGATTAAATTCATAAACAGATCGTCATGGAAAATAAAATTTCTGCTACATCTTGGTTGAATTTATATACCAAAACAATTTATTTTTCTGGGAACTCTTCAAGAAAACAAAGAAAATATTCCTCCTACCTCTAGTGATTGGATTAAACCATTAAAACAAACATGTAGCCAGAAGAAGAAAAAGGAACATTCGTCATTTCATATCACAACCGCATCTCAAAATAAAATCTACTGCTTAAATATATAAAGTCACCAGGCAAAATACTCGAGAAATACTTCCATCATACAGGGTGATTAAAAAAAAACCAGTTTTTCACAAAACACCCTGTATCTTATAAACTACAGGGTGTACGGTCACACTTAAGAGCTCATTGTATGTAGAACTTCATGGCCTTTCCAAGGACTGCTCAATCACCTCCACACCCCTCTCCCATCAAGAATTATGGTTGTCCAAACTAAAAATTTCGGATTTTCTTACCTTTTTTTTAATTTAACCTCTATTATTTTTGCAAAAAGGTCATTAACATAATTTTTTTTTTTTATAAAAACTGTAAACTGTAGACTCTCCCCTTTAAGTTGACCTAAGTGTGACCGTACACCCTGTAGTTTATAAGATACAGGGTGTTTTGTGAAAAACTGGCTTTTTTTCTTAATCACCCTGTAACTCTTAAACGGTTGATATGGCCCTCCCGCAAAAATGAAGATGCGGAATAACGAAATCTACGTAAATATCAAGTTTGGTAAAAAAGTGTTTTTTTCGAAATTACCCCCTCCATTTTCGAAATTAGAAATCGATAAGTACCCTATCTAATAGCCAGTTCAGATTCCCGTACAATGACATATAAATGGTTGTCGTAGGTTAAAAACTGTAGGAGGAGATAGAATCCTACGAAAAAACTGAAGATTACTTCGATGGGCACATCTTCCAAATGTTTGCTTATAACTTTTGATTGTTATTGTTGATAGCACTTAGGGAGGTCATTTTGGAAAGGGGACATAATGCGCAAATTTTTTCATAGTTTTGCCAAGTTCGTGCAATGGTGATATTTCGAATAAATGTACACTGAAGCGCGACACAAATTTTGGTGAAATAAAAAATTCTAGAGAAAACTGTTTTTTTTTTTTTTTAAATAAATGAAGGCAAAATTATAACTTATTATACATTCTTAGAAAGGCCAATATGTGTTCTGTTAAATAAAGGTTTGAACGTCACAATCCATTATTTACAATAGAACTTATAACGAAATTACTCTGAAGAGGTATGCAAAATCTCGAAAATCGATATTATCGATTTACTCGAAAACCCAGCGGAGTTCGATATAAAACTATCTAGACTTTTTTGACCCAAATGACCTTTACTTTCATCCCCTTAAAGGATTAAAGACATTTATGGAATACCCTGTATATATATTTACTGTCATCGTTAGTAAGATAGGTTAAGACTAGATGATTTTTATAGTGCGAACAGAGGCTGGGTGAAGCCATCACCAGACATATTGACCAACAGAGATATACATATACATATGTATGCGAGCTCTCAGTTTCCTTCCGCTCAAATTAAACAAGATTACTAATATATGGGATTGCAACACTTACGGTTTGTTTTCTTGGTCGGGGTTCCATCGAAGAGACGCCTCCAGGATGTTCCGCTTGACTCTGTAGGAAAATTATTTTCATAGATATATATATATGTATATAATTGCACAAATTCGCGTTAGTTTGGAGATGTTCCTTTTGATCCCCTTTATTTTATTTTCTTTTGGGGGAAAACCCGTGTGAAGCTGTTGGGAGTGAGTGACCGATTAAGCCTTCTTCCTATATACAATAATTTTTGCGTTTTGTTTTGGCCCGCTATCACAATTAAAGGACCTTGCTCTGAGGGTTACTACTCTACACTACCTAGAATGCAAATGTTTAATATTGGAGAATTTCACTAATGTTAGCCTATGTCCATGAGGAAGCTGTTGTACTATGCGGTCGTATTGGATGCCTGCTTACGAGCCCGAGTAAGTCACCATTCATCTGTAGCGCGGGAGCTCCCTTTTGGATGCTGGTACTCTGGTGGACTTTCGGTTCTCGCTGTATGGAGGAAGGTCGAGATATTTTGTTACCATCGAGGACGAAATTAGGCGGTATGTTGGTTTGGTTGCCCTGCTTTCCTAATCCGCTAGACGGACGGGCTATTTCCCTGGAAAAGTCTGGCCGCTTTATTGAGGTATTGCCGCCGTAGCGCTAAAAGTGTTCTTTTTGAATTCTCCCAGAATTGACGCCAGTGCCGATTTCTGGTCAAAAATTCTCCGTGTACCTTCCCGGTTCACTCAATGAGGGCTGGTGAATTTTTTTCTTTTGATTTTAAAATTTAAAGAAGGTAAACTTTTATAAAACTTTAATTTTTTTCGAGGCTTCTCTTTCCCAAAAAATTACTGCCTGACTTGTGACTTGATTCCTCCTCCCTGCTTTTCTTATTTTTTTTCAATGAACCCGCCTTTAGCACTCAGCTTAAACTTCTCCCGAGGGATCAGTCTAAGGGCTAAGGATTACTGATTGTAGGAGGTAAATTTTGCCACGTTGGGACTTCAATGATAACTAGAACAAAGGCGGAAGGTTTTTGAATGAAGTTAATTATAGGAAAAAGTTGAGAAAAAAATAAAACTACGCGGAATCAACCAGATCAAGCAAGCGATTTACGAATCAGTAAATCTAAACCGAGTCTTAATTCCGTCCAAGTGGTCGTATAATGGTTAGTACTAGTATATGAACCTCATACAGTGGGAGCGTGATGTATCTATCAATGGGCTTATTGAAACAACCAGGCGGATTCAATGACTTCGTAACTTCTCTTGCTCTCGTGGTTACCTCCATCTAAGCCGGCTAAGCTCGTCGGTTGGGTGTAGGTGGGAAGAAGAAAAGTCGATGCCATCAGCGGTCGGCCGAGGGAAAGAGGAAAAGAAATTCCATCGACACAATATACCAAATCATACCTTCAAGCAGGTACACCAAGGCAACTAATATCGATTGTTACATTGTTGTTCGTTCACCAAGGCTTATAATCGTACCATATACGCTGCAACTCACTAATACTCAACATGCACGACAAATCAAATTCATTCGGACATCATATCTTAAGGACTTCACACTTTAAAAAGCAATTAATTCATTTCTGGTTTATTATACTAAGAAGTTTACTACACTAACCACTAATGATTCGAAGACATTAATTCAGCGAATTTAAAGTCCAATTTTTCTTAACTACTAATGATTAGCAAAAATATAAATTTATGGAACTTAAAGGAATTTTTTTCACTGACCTGCTAATATAACTATATGTAGGATTTGCCCCTAGGAAACCCAAAGGCCTTCGGACTCTTATACTAATAATAATTGTAACTTCAATAATGGACCACTAAGCAAAATGCCAGAAGCTTCAGACTTTTTTTGAAGACATACGATATTCGACAATTCGACGTGCTTAATTGTCGCTTCCTACCGGCCTCTTGCCTTCCCATTCCATCTATTACTCAGTAGCGTTTAGCAAGACACATCTCTTCAAACCTTAAAAAGAACTTTACTTTACTTTGTTTTAATTTTTTAATTTTTTTTCTGTGGAAGCGATAGTTTTAGGCTTTAGGAACTGTTTAAGATGAATTCTTACTTCTTCCTCCAAGATGAGTGTACAAAACAAGTGAGAGTGAGCTCTTGTTGCATGGCTGTAACCGGCCCGTTAAGGCCTTTTAATGTGTCGGTGTCATCGCCGACTTCATGGCTTGTATCTTCCGCGGGTTACGGCTGTAGGTGACCTATCTTTCAATTAATACTAATAGTTTCACATGAAATGGGTCGGAGACGCGCTTTGCTAACACAACATAAGCGCCCCCTGACATACAGCTAAGATTAATTTTTCTCAAGGTTACAAAGATTACTTACGGTTACACCGCCTTACTCCTGTTTTCCTTTGTTTTTTCTTCTAATTAATACCTATATGTTTTGGTTTCCCTCTTGGGGTTTTTACGCCCATCCTTAACCAGTCACAGTCAACAGATCAGTCGTAATTGTAATTCAGGCCTAAATGGGCGAACAAGCTACCCAGCGCGAAATATGTCAAGCGCTCGTCAGGGGAAGCGCTTCCACAACAAACCCAGAAAATATCTTTTCCGAAGCGCTCTTTTACCATAGCCAAAGGAATCTTTGCTGTGTTTAGGCTTATTCGTTTTTTGTTGTGAAAAGATGACTCTGCCTCTGAAAGCGCAGCAGAAGTTTCAATCTTGTCCGAAGAGTTCTCGTACCATAGCCAAAGGAAGCTTGGCGTAAGCACATTTTTCTCTGAGTTTAGGCTTATTCATAGCCTATATGTTTTTTGTTGTAAAAAGATGACTCATATGCATCCATCAGGTTAATTGAAATTTAATTTAAAATTAAACGGAGCGCATTCAGCATAAAACTGAAATTTTTAGTAAAGCCCTTATCTTGATTTCCTCTGTATTCCCTAGCCGTGTTCTTTTGTGTACCTTGTTCTAGAACTCCCATATACTGGAGAGAACAAATTGTTCTGTCGAAGCGAACTATTTGTACCGTTCGCCTCATTTATAAATCTTCTATGAAAATGTAAGAGCCCTTCTTTTGTGTATCTTTTGTTCTGCCCTGTTCTGCGGACACAAAAGAACACAGCTCCTATAAACGCTCCACAAGTGCTACCCTATAAGCGCTTCCCAAGAATATGCATCTGAGGGTTTCCCTCTGTGGACACGCTCACGTTAAAACGATATGAACAAGGATACAATAGGGAAGCGCTGCGAGCTTCCAAAGTAGCGCTCTTGCATTCGTCTTTGAGCGCTTCCATTTTCCGCTGGGTAGTTGCACAATGGTAATAATAAGTATTAGTTTATGTGAGTACAAATCTAGGCAAAAGTCAACGTATATAGAATACAAGGTATTCCCATTACGAACCACGTTCCGCCATTACTGACGAAATATTTTGAAAATGTATAGGAAAGCACCGTACAGAGAACACAATACTCTCTGCGCTCTCTGTCTTTCCTATAGAAATGTATATATATTAGTCACGAAATTGCGTCACAGAACGTGCCAAAATTTTGTATTCTATATACCAGGGGTGGCCAACTATAGTAACTTTGGGAGCCACATTTTAGAAATGCATATTTTAAAGAGCCATTTATTTATCTTTGAAAACAATATACATATAAGATTATTATAATTTTAAAAGTAAAGAATTAGAACTACTGGAGCTGCAAGAAGATGAAGGGTTGAAGCAAGTAAAACAGAATAGTTGTTCAACTATTGACTTTTGGAAACAGGTCCCGGAACAAAAATATCCTAAAACCAAAGATTGTGCACTCAGAATAATATCTATTTTCGGCACTTCCTATTCTTGCGAGTCGTTGTATTCCACTCTTAAATTTATTAAAAATAAGTATAGGTCTGTTTTAACTGATAAACATTTAACTGAGCTTGTGCGAACTGCCCTAACTGATCATCAACCAAACTTTCAGCGACTAATTGCTAAAATGGGCAATAACCGTAAGGCATCAACAAGCAGATCTAACTTTTAAAGATTTTCTATTTTTTTTATGTAATATTTTCTAAAATTTTGTTGTAATGAAATAAAATATTTTTTGAGCCACACCACACGACTCCAAGAGCCGCGTTATGGCCACCCCTGCTATATACCTTGGGCAAAAGTACTGTATTGTTCCATTCGTAAACAGCTGTTTGATTGTAAAATGGTGTTCGTTCATAGAGATGCCCAAGTATATAGTAAATATATATATCTTGGAGATGCCATGAACAGTGTAATAGGCAAAATTGCTGTAATGTTTGTAGCAGTTTGACAGTTCTGCCAAGCCGAATGGCATGGGAAATGGAACAAATTGGTTTTAGCTTTTTTTTCTTGTAGAAAGTTTGCTTGTCCTTTTGCCTCTTTCCTCTGGTACAAGTTTGTGCATTTTGTAAGTTCTCTTTCTTCCACTTTCGATTTACAATGGGCTCTAAATCATTACAGAAGATCGAAGCTCTGCATGGAAAGGTTTTACATTGCATCGAAACTTTCAGATTGAAATTTGACATATTGGTTGATAAAATTTGACTTCATTATATTAATCTATGGTGGCAATATTACTTTCTGCCGGATTGTGTCTCTTCAATGCTCCTTTGTATTCTATCGATAATTCCAACTATCATTACTTATTCGATGTACCTAACGTTGTAACGTACATAGCTTAAGCTGTGATTCTTTAATAAATGATTTTCTATTCTACTCTATGTTACTTAATTTAATTTTATTCTGCCTCAAGTTCTCTAATATTTGACTACCTACTAAGAAAGTTTCTACTGCAAAGAATCTGTTCATTGCACTTTTTTTAACTTTCCAAACCATTTTATACTCAACCGATAAATGACAATTATCTATTTCGTACTCGATGTAGCTTTAACTTAGAGTAAGCTGAGGTTCTTTAATCTATTCTATCTCTTTACAATTCACAAGTTCCACACCAGGGGCTGGATTCCGCAACTGTGAAAAATTTGCCAGTGTACACGAATTGAAAAACTCATCGTGGGAGCAAGTGTACACTTTTGAATTTCAAGCGATTCCGTAATTAGCTGTGTACACTTAAGTGCTGAACGAAAATTGTTCTGTGGTGAATGTCGTTTTAATTTTATCAGTGAGAAAACAGTCCTTTTAAGTGTTGATTTTATTAAAATAAAGGAAATTTTACATAAATTTACAAGGTGTCTACGGCTTAGAGAAAGGTAAAGATAAATATAACAAGTAAAAGAGCTAGAATTGGTATAAGACCAATTCTTATGATACCCTAGATCAGCGGTCGGGGAACTTTTTTAGTCATTACCCAAAAAAATTTGTGTGTAAGTCGATATTACCCCACATTCTGAAAAGCAAAAAATAAGGCAAGATACATTTAGATTCATTTATTATTCATTGAATTTATTGGAATTTACATGAAAACTCTTTATAAGTAAATAAAAATTATAAACAACATCATTCCAAACGACTATACTTTTTGGAGAAATGATGTTGTTTCATCTTTGACAGAATAACTTCAAAACTGGTGCAATTTGAATAGTCTTCGGTGTTCAGTCGATTTCTGTTTTTCGTTTTTATGTTCATTAAAGTGGAAAATCCTTGTTCGCAAAGGTTCTGACATCCAAAAAGGCGACAGATCTGCTTTGCTCTCAAATTGTATGCGAGCATCATTATTGCAGCGGAGTTCAAGAACTGCTTCTGCCAAGTTTTGAGGTTTTTCTAGTATGTTACATACTTCACATTTGAAAGGGGTGCATTTTTTATAATCCAAATTGCTATGTAAAATAAACAAATTTTTAGCGCCCCCTTATTTTCAGATAATATATCTTGGCGTTGCCTTTGTATGACTGACATAATTTAGGCAACAATTACAATTTCATAAAATATGAAATTTCAGAAATGTTGAACTGGCGCGCAATAGACAGTAGGCCCTCTTGTCATTTTCCCCGGGACAATAAGTAATACTGTCATTGAATTGCTTAAACTCCTACACCGTAATCGCATGGTACCCCGCTTATTTATTCAATGTCACAAAGTATTCCCTTGGTTTGGAAGACAGATGTGAATGCAAACTATCCAAATGTTTTTTTAATTGACTTTTCTGTAGTCAGGACTTTCAAACATACAACACACTGTGGTTTCATTACATCTTTATCTTCTATTGAATTCCTGAAAAATCTATCACGTTAGTAGCATCAACAATAGCGTATTCCGAATATTTTTATATAAAAAAAATACTATAACAGGTTTATAAAATAGCTTTTTTTAAATGTCATAATTACCCTCAATAATTTCATTTTTACCCCATTTGGGGTAATTTACCCCGGTTCCCCGACCGCTGCCCTAGATGAATGCACTTATGAAATTTCGTATTGTCACCCTTCTGTGCAAGTTTGATTTTTGTAGTGGTTTTTCGCATATATTTCTAGAATGGTTTGTCGGACAGAAAAAATGATTATAACCAATTTTATAGGATTTGGTATTCTGAAGAAGTTTTTAGTACAATAAAAATGTCTTGGACTGAGCGTTTTCACAGTATACGTAAAAAACCTAAATTTTTATATGGCAACACCAAGGAGTTGCCCGATTTAGTCCATTTTTGAAATTTTATTTGCTAGTACAATGTAAACACCGTGTATCATATTTCAGCTCTCTACGTTGACGCGTTCTCAGGCAGTGTCCAAATATATAGTGGAAAACGAAATTTGTGTATGGTCCTGGGGTTGCCAACACCAAGAAGGAGTTGTTCGATTTGTCTCATTTTCGAACTTAATTTTACTTTTTTTTTAAGTCCGTGTACAAAATTTCAGCTGTCTAAGTATACGCGTTCTCGAGTTATCGTGCGCACAGACATGTAAAAATCAAAATAACTTTTAATATTATGGGTGTCCAATCCATTTTGCTCTACCATCATTATTTCTAGGTGTTACAAACGGAATGACAAACTTAGTATACCCCATAGATTTTATCTAGGGTATAAAAATTTACAGTGTGGTTACACTCAATAAGAAATAGTTATAAACCTACGGCATGCAATTGAAAAAATGCTACAAGCACTACTACACCGGTAGCATGTATTAGGTTAATTTCATTCATATGGATATATTTTCCTTATTATTATTACTTCTTTATTAGTATGATATTCTCCTTACACATCTATTACATTCTGTAAATATTCAAGGCTTGGTAATCTATATAATCATGATAATTGTTCAGTATTATTCACTTAATTAATATTCATAACAAATTTTATAATTTTTTTTTTATTAAAATTACACCTTTCATTTTTTATATCACTAGGAAGCTCATTGAAGAGTAGAAAGTCTCTATATATCAGTGAGTTCTGAGCAGCTCGTGTGTTACATCTCGACAGTCTTATATCATTGTTTCTTCTTAGTTGATATGGTTGGACATCCCCCACATATTGTATAAGTTCATTTAGGTATCTCGATAGATTTTGATTCTTCACTTTTTAAATAAATAGAAGCATATTCAACTGCAGTCTCTGTCGTGTATATCTCTTGCATAATAAAATTATCCTCATTGCTTTATTCTGTAGCTTTTGTAAACGGTCAATCATTCCTTGCGCGCCTAAGAATAGTATCGTTGAGCAATATTCGAAATGAGGTTTTATAATCACTTTCTTCTAAAGAATCCCACCTTTTTACCGATTTTTTTTAACAAATATACTCTATATGGTTTTTTAAAGTTTAAGTCTCTATCCACTATCACTCCTAAATATTTCACATCAGTTAGTTTTTAATTTCTATATCTAAATCTTGCCTGTAATCAATAGTCATATATTTTGTTTTACTCACATTCAATTTAAGTTTGGTAATTTCAAACCACTTGTTGAGGTTTTTTAAATATTGCTCTAATTTTTCCTTACAGTCTTGCACATTTTTCAAGCACGTCATTTGCGAAGAGCTTAATCTCACCATATACCACTGCATCTTTAATATCATTTATATATATCAAGAAAAGGAGAGTTCCCAATACCGAACCCTGCGGCACGCCTAGTATGTTATACATTAATTCCGACAAGATTTTATCAACTCTGATATATTAAAGCTGCATTTGTTTCGATTGGCGGTGTTTTTAATTGTGCTTCCATCAGTTTCATGTAAGTAAGTCGATTAGGTCCGTTGTTGGTAGGCAAATATGTTTAAGCCGAGCGGGCGGGGGAAAATGGTCAGTTCAGGAGAATTTAAATTTGAATAGGGGAATATTACTTTGGAGAAGAGAAATATATTGATGACAAAAAAATACATTCGGATCCAAATAAGCAATTATAGATATTTTAATTTAGCTTATTTAGAATTTATTTGTCGCCGTCATGCCATAATCGCGAATCTGCTTTTTTGGTTATTTCGATCTGCCGTACTCATATGATGCCACCCAACACGGGCATCATAACCATACATTGTATGCGCCCATAAATTCCAAATTATAACTTTTCTTTCAAATTGGTCAGCATTAATTACATTTCGAAATGTAGTTTAATTTTTTTTTGTCCTGTAAACATTTTATTTTTTAATGTAACTTCACATGTTCTTGTTTATTTTAAATTATCTGTTATCTGTAATCTAATTTATTATAACCTTAAGGTAATTTTATTCATATTTTTAAAAAAGTGGTCTACATATATTTATACTGTTCTACAGCCATGAAGAGGACTCTAAACTAAGAGTCGAAACGTTGGGAGAGCATAATTTTTCAACAGAATATCAATAAAAGATGTCTTAAACAACTCTTTTATTTTTTAATTCTACTAAGATCGGAGATTTTCCTAAAAAAATTCACATAATAAACTATTATTGTGATAACGCGAAGTTTTTATTTTTGCATGGATGTGAACATTTACACGAATTAAATTCAAAGGGGTTGATTAGAGACTCCTCTTCTAGTTTTATCGGTGTCTGTGTTTCACGGGAGAATTCCGAGTTGTTTTTACTTTTTCGTATATCTTCTTAATTACCAAACTACAACAAAAATAGTATTCGGATATTTCGTGCTACTTTTAGTCAATAAACTGGATAAACCAAGAATAACCAGAAGTCGTGTGCGGTTGGGTGTCATCAATGAGGAATCATCCTCACCCGACGAATCAAATACAGAACAAGTATCAGATACAGAACATAACATCACAATGGAGGCAACAATATGTCTGGCAGACATTTCCGGTCTTGTCTCTATATACAGTGGAGAGGCTAGTGGCCTTGATAAGTTTATAAAGTGTTGTGATTTGCTTTTTTTGACCGCTAAAACGGAAACCGACAAAGCCTTATTTCTGAATGCCATTAAAACGAGACTTGATGGTCCTGCCTTCCAAATAGTCCAATATAAGGATCACTCTTCTTGGGCAGAGCTTTCCAAAGAATTGAAAGGCCGTTTTAAGGAGGATAAATCCAGATCTGTTGTTTATAATGAACTAATTTCTGTGAAGCAAAACCCTAAAGAAAGTGTGAAAAATTTCGGCCAAAGAGTGGTGCAACTTTTAACAGCACTCGATACTGCTACGTACTCCAGTGTGGAAGATGTAGCTGCACGAAAGTTTTTGGTAGATGAAAATCAAAAACTCGCAGTGCAAACTTTTGAAGGTGGTTTGAGGAACCCAAACCTCAAATTACTCTTGAAAGCCCATGGTGAAACATGCTTAATGAAAGCGATTTCATACGCATTAGAACACTCATGTCGAATGGGAAAGCATCCAAATTTATTTCCTACTTCCAATGTGGGTGGCCCCTATAGGCAACAGGCTCCCACCAGCCAATTATGCCACAAACAAGGGCATACAAGGGAAACATGTTACAGAAATGTGGCCCTACCTCAACTCCCCCCTCTGCAAATAAAAAGAGAAACTTATCACGTAACCTGTGCGTATTGCAGACAACCGAATCATGATATCGAACACTGCACGCTTAAGCGTGGAAATTCCTCTCACTTTCAGGCTAAACGTAACCAATATAGAAACACGGATGCAAAATACTACCGGAATGATCCTCAAAGTTACCAATCGAACCAAATCCCCTCAATCAGCTATGCCGACAGAAGTGCACCTCCAGGAAGGATGCGCGAAGGCTCTGGTTCAGCAAATTCGCAACCAAGGAGGAATGTAAACTACGTTCCCAACCATGCGAACGTACATATTAGTCATCAAGATCAACTTTCCAGTAAAAGAGAAAAGGGAAACCTGAATTCCCGAATGGAGACAGTCAGCTCTCCATCTCGGATCCAATTCTCAGCCGACGTACACAAAAACTAAAAAAATGCAAAACTAAACAAAAGGAAATACAACAACTCCCAAACATACTAGTATCCTTGAGCGTGACCGACATAGGAGTCACAGTAAATTTACCACTAAAACCCCTTGAAAACCCTATACTAAAGTTGCTTGTCGACACAGGTGCTGAAATAAGTCTTGTAAAAACTAAATTCAGAGCCGGGTTTATAACTTCGCGATCAAGCAATCAATGTTCAATTTCTACCCTATCGGGAGGATCAACCTTAACTCTTGGAGAATTCCAAGGATCCCTTTGTTTCTCTAACGAAAAACAATCTTTATACATTAAACACAAATTTCACGTACTAGAACCAAACGCTAATTTAGCCTATGATGGCATAATAGGGAACGACTTTCTCAAAAAACACCGATGTACAATAAATTATGACGATTCTACTCTGCTAATCAGACCCTACAAAGCTGACACTTTTACCAATCTGGACCAATGCCTACAGACTGCTGGGAAAGATATACATTACTTACCTTCAGAGCTCAGTAACTGTAATTGGTCTCTAGTCACAAATGTGACAGGTAGGACTGGCAGTACAATCAAAGGTGGCAATGAGATAAGCTCCGCTGAGAAAAACACTACTGTTAACATTCCCGCAAGGTGTGAAATAATAGCGAGAATTCCTATTAATACCAGTAAAGAGGTAGTGTTGCATAAACAACAAATCATGCCGGGTGTATACTTGGCAGCTACAATAATCAAACCCAAAAATAAAGCAGCTAATGGTTTATTACTTAACTCTACGGAGAAAAATGTGAGTCTGAATCAAAATGACCTGAATCTTGAATGGGAAGAACTGGATAACTTCAATATTGTTCAAAGTGATAAAGACCAGGATCAAATACGGAATCTTTTATCGAGGCTTGAAGCACTTCTGAAGTTGGAACATTGTAATTCCGAGGAGGAAAACTCTATTCGGGAGATATGTCGTCAGTACAACGACATATTCTTCCTTGAGGGAGACCACCTCACCCATACAGATGCCATAACACACAAGATATTAACTCAGGCATATAAAAATCCAACTCACGTACGACCTTACAGATTGCCGGAAACACAACGGCAAGAAATACATAGGCAAGTACAGGAAATGCTGGAGAATGGTGTCGTTTCGCATAGCTGCAGTCCATGGAACTCGCCACTACTCCTTATGCCGAAGAAAACGGATATCTCCGGTAATAAGCGATGGAGAGTGGTTGTAGACTTCCGCAGGCTAAGTAATGTTACCATTGGAGATGCATACCCACTTACCAATATAACGGATATATTGGACCAGTTGGGCAGATGCAAATATTTTAGCACCTTGGATTTGGCAAATGGATTTCATCAAATCCTGGTAGACGAAACGGACAAAGCAAAAACTGCATTCAGTACGCCATATGGACATTTTGAGTATAACAGAATGCCATTCGGTCTAAAGAATGCGCCTGCAACGTTCCAAAGACTAATGAATAATGTTCTAATGGGACTGCATGGCACCCACTGTTTTGTTTACGTCGACGACATTGTCATCCATGGATACGATCTTCGAGATCACAATCAAAAATTAATTAAAGTACTAGATCGCTTAAGAATCCATAAACTCAAGATCCAACCTGAGAAATGTTATTTTATAAAAAAGGAATTATGCTATTTGGGCCATATAATAACAGAAACGGGACTAACCCCCTTCTAAAATAAGTGTAGTCAAGTCATATCCAACACCGAAGAAGGAAAGAGATGTGAAATCTTTCCTTGGTTTTGCTGGATACTAGAGAAGATTTATTCTAAGTTTTGCCAAAATAGCAAAACCTTTAACAAAACTATTAAAGAAAAACGTTAAACTCCACTGGGATGCCTTCTGTGATGAATCGTTCAACTTGTTAAAACAAAAATTAATAAGCACACCGATATTGGCATATCCCAATTTTACAGAAGAGTTTCTTGTCACCACTGACGCTAGTGACGCAGCGATAGGTGCGGTACTCTCGCAAGGGGAAATTGGAGCCGATAGACCTGTATGTTATGCTAGTCGCACGCTCAACGAAGCGGAGACTAGATACACTACTACAGAAAAGGAACTACTTGCTATCGTATATGCTACGAAGCAGTTCCGACCTTACATATATGGAAGAAAGTTCAAAATTATCACGGACCATAGGCCTCTACAATGGCTGATGAATTTAAAAGAGTCATCATCTAGACTAATGAGGTGGAGAATCCAACTTGAAGAATACGATTATGAGATCTTGTACAAACCAGGTAAACTAAATAAAAATGTAGATGCACTTAGTCGCATTACAAACGATTCAAATATGAATACCGACAATCAATCCAAGAATGAACACCGTAAAAACAAAATAGGAGTTATAACGAGGAGTCGATCTAAGAAAGAAGAAGAAGAACTTGTGGTGGAATCAGCAACTAGGTCTGCTGATCGAGTTGAAAATGGAGTTATCTTCATTGAAGAAAGTGATTCACTGGTTACAAAACGACTGATTAAGCATAAAATCTTAATTCTACCATTGATAGCTACATATGAGGAAGTACAGCTTAAAAAACAGCTTGCCCAATATCAAGGTTGTGACATAGGCAAATACATTTTTATCAAAGACAGCGAAGTTTCGTACTTCATCGCTAAATCATTTATTCCATTTCGAACAAAAAAGGACGATGAAAACTTTGA
The DNA here is from genome assembly GCA_963930735.1 of Dioctria linearis. Classification (NCBI taxonomy): domain Eukaryota; kingdom Metazoa; phylum Arthropoda; class Insecta; order Diptera; family Asilidae; genus Dioctria; species Dioctria linearis. The sequence goes on along the minus strand of OZ005741.1, from coordinate 208,511,922 downwards.
AATCTTTTAAGGGAGATCCTTTCATACACTCAAAGCAATAAAATGAATCACTTACATATTTCTATCTCAACGGGAGATAAACCATCCCTACTAGTTATTAAAACGCTTATCAAAAAAATCTTTTGCCCTCTTGGTATAAATATATTTATCTATACTGGCACTAAAATACACCCCCAACAAGAAGAAGATATAGCGAAAATATTGAATGAATATCACACGTCACCATTCGGTGGACACCAAGGTATATCTAGAACCTTAAAACGAATTCAGTCAAAATATTACTGGCCCAATATGCTGAAAGACATCAAGAATTTCATACGAGGATGCGAGTCTTGCCAGAAGAACAAACTCGATAAATCAACTCGTGTGCCAATGAGGATTACAACGACGAGTAGTAAACCCTTTGAAAGGATAGCATTGGACATAGTAGGTCCATTACCCATAAGTCATTCTGGAAATAGGTACATACTCACATTTCAGGATGACCTGTCTAAATTCCCCGAAGCACTTCCGATTGAAAACGCAGAAGCTATAACAATTGCAACTAAGTTTATAGAAAACATAGTGTGTCGACACGGTATACCAGAGTCGTTGCTCACAGACCAGGGAACTAATTTCCTTAGCAAACTTTTTAGCGAAGTCTGCAAATTACTCAAAATTAAACGAATAACTACCACTCCGTACCATCCGCAAACCAACGGCGCCCTAGAAAGAAGCCACCGCACGTTGGCGGAGTACTTGCGTCATTATGTGAACAAGGATCCTTTAAGTTGGGACGCTTGGATGCCGTACGCCATGTTCGTATATAATACAACACCTCATAGTAGTACCAACTATACTCCATATGAATTAATCTATGGGTATCTTGCAAATACCCCAAATGTACTGAAAAACTCACCACAACTATGCTATAACTACGACAATTATGCTAATGAATTGAAGGCACGTTTGCAGCATGGATTCGCGTTGGCAAAAGAAATATGTTTACAAAAAAAAACGCTCGACTAAAACACTTCACTGTCGGAGATAAAGTGCTATTAAGGAACCATACAATTAAAAACAAATTTTCACCCTTATGGGAGGGACCTTATGAGATCACTAGGGTAAACTCAAATGAGAATAGTACCATTTGTGTGAAAGGTAAACTTAAAATAAATCGTTCATCACAACGACTTGTAACAATTCGTTGAATAGTTTCCAAATCATTTGGCACTAAGCAGAAACAGTATGCATAATAATGCAGCAGCTGCGATGTAGTTCTTAGCATCTTCATTTTGTCTTTTTTTTCGAAAACATATTCCTGGAGGGTTTAAGTATAAATGACCACCCATTGATAGCTTCTGTTTTTCATTCACCAAGGACTCCTTGCCTTATTCTTAAATCATTAACATCCATCCCATGTAGATACTAACATGTATATATATTTTCAGACCATGATCCGGTTGACACTGAAGTTGAGCCTTGTAGCCAAGATATTTGGGGAAGGCATTATCTTAACACCAATAAACCAGAACTCAGGTATATACTACGAAGACATAGGTAGAATTGAACTCTACTCGCGTGAGTGGAAGGTTGTTGTCTACTATGATCTACAGAATTTAAGATCAGCACTGACGTATTTGTCCGATCATGTAAAAGATATAAACCATCTCTGCGGCATCATGCACGATGAACCTTTTCTACTACAGACCTGTAATGGTACTATGATAGAAATAAACCACTTAGTGCTGGACATAAATAACAAAAATAAACTTTTTCAAGATATACCACGACAGAAACGGGGTCTCTTCGACGCCATAGGAGTTATCAGTAAAACCTTATTTGGAACATTAAATGAAGACGATGCCAAATACTATGATGGACAAATAGTTAAACTTAAACGAAACGAAGATCATTTGCTCTCCCTGGCAAAAAATCAAACAATTATAATTGAGACCACTGCAAATGTTTTCAGCAAGGGTTTAGCAGAACTTAAAACTCAGTACTCGGTCATGAATATGAAAGTCAATTCAATCAGATCTATGTTGGGAGAACTCATACTCAATACTTCCAAACATCATGTATATTCCCAACTGGAATCACTAATTTCTTTAACGACACTCATGATCTTGCGTCTGCAAAGTACTCTTAATACAATTGTCGATCTGGTTACAGACGCACACCATGGTAAACCACATCCCGCCATAGTTTCACCTGAACAATTTGAAATTTATTAGGCACTATCCGAAAAGAAATTCCCAATGATACTCGATTGCCAATAGTATTGAAAAATAATAATCTGCTATCAATCTATAAGATAAGTCACATGAGCGCAACTATATATAATCATAAAATAATTTACGAATTGAAAGTGCCATTACCTTTCAAGGAAACATATCAGCTTTACAAAATAATCCCATTCCCTACTCGGTTCCAAGACAATTTCGTATACATACAACCATCTATGAACTACCTCATGATAGACTACAATAAAGAACACTTCTATAATATGAATACAGCAGAGCTAGGAAACTGTCTAACAGAAGACCACAGTCTTTTCCTATGCCGTATCACACACCCAATATTCAACGTCCATACCGAAAGCAACCAATGTGAGTTAAAACTATTGCTCAGAGAAGGCACTTTACCTAACAGTTGTGATGTGCGCAAATTTAACCATAGTACCTCTTGGATGCAACTTTCACAAGTTAACAAATGGCTATATTCTACTTGCAATAATACTGCAATTGACGAAATTTGCCAGGATCGTGTCACTACTCACACGTTAAGCGGCAACGGTATTCTGGAAATAACCGGAAATTGTTACGTACGCACGAAAGACATGATAATTCAGGCCTATAGCGCTGATAAAAGTGAATTAAAAAATTTCTTTGTACCACCATTGAATATTTCTGAGGTACTACACTCTTTTGAATTTAAGGCAGACAATACAACTAACCAAATGGCCATATTAAAGTTTACGTCGGATGACGACTTTGACCAGTTATCGAAAAAAATTGTGTCTCTGAAACAAAACGCAGATGTAAAGCTCTAGCCTATAGATGGGCATACCATACACCATTACACTTTAGTTTATATAATGCTAATTATCTTATTGACACTAATTGGTTATAAAGTAGTCAAGAAAACGAACTGTTGCTATAAAAATACAAACAGTACCCAACAAAGTGTAGAGACGACCAACAGTCATGAAATTGAAATGGAAGAATGCAAATCTGACAAGCCAGGAACTCTAAAACTAACAGTGTGATAAAGAAAAAAAAACGAGAAAGGAAAAAATAGAACAATCAATTAATAATGTGGAAAAAATATCTATTATTTCAAGATTTAAATAAATTAGGTTACCTTTAATTTTAATTCACTTTGTCTTACCTTAATTAGGTTTTGAAATTTTTATCAATTGTTTTATTATAGTTATTAAATATTCTCATAGAAATCGTAACTTACTTATAGTTATGCGTAATCCCATGACAATAGATAACACTAATGTGTATAAAACATAAATGTCTTAATTTTTAACCCTTACTGTTTTCCTCATGTAAAAGAAAAATAAAGGGAAAGTTCTTCAAAATTTCATAGATGTTACAATTTTCTAGTTTATTTTATTTAAAAAATCTAACCCTTATAGAAAAAAGTATATATAAAACCATAATATAAAAAAAAAACAATTTTTAATGAAACAAGTAAAAAAGCTAATATTGGTCTTAGACCAATTCTTATGATACCCTAGATGAATGTCGGTATGAAATTTCGTATGGGTACCCATTTGAGCAATTTTGATTTTTTTTCGCATATATTTCTAGAACGGTTCGTCGGACAGAAAAAATGATTATAACCAATTTTATAGGATTTCATATTCTGAAGAAGTTTTCAGTACAATAAAAATGTCTTGGACTGATCGTTTTCACAGTATACATAAAAAACCTAAATTTTTATATGGCAACACCAAGAATGGGTTGCCCGATTTAGTCCATTTTTGAAATTTTATTTGCTGGTATAATGAAAACACCACGTACAAAACTTCAGCTCTCTACGTCGACGCGTTCTCAGGTAGTGTTCAAATATATAACGAAAAACGAAATTTTTATATGGCAACCCGACGAAAGAGTTGCCCGATTTGTCTCATTTTCGAACTTAATTTTACTTTTTTTTTCAAAGTCCGTGTACAAAATTTCAGCTCTCTAAGTATACGCGTTCTCGAGTTATCGTGCGCACGGACGGACGGACATGCAAAAATCAAAATAACTTTTAATTTTATGCGTGGGTGTCCAATCCATTTTGCTCTACCATCATTATTTCGAGGTGTTACAAACGGAATGACAAACTTAGTATACCCCTATAGATTTCATCTAGGGTATAAAAATAATAATATTAACAATTTTTTTATGTGTAACAAAAAAATGTATTTTAGACCATGTTATTGCTTCACTTGAGTGGGCCTGCGGGGATCCAAGTATTTTTTTTTTCTTCTCTCAAGAAAATTCTCATACTCTTCAAGCATACGAATTTTTTTTTCCAAGGGGGATGGTGTTATGATGCCACCCAACACGGGCCTCATAACCATACATTGTATGCGCCCATAAATTCCAAATTATAACTCCTCTTTCAAATTGGTCAGCATTAATTACATTTCGAAATGTAAGAAATGCTAACTTAGCGTTTTTGGCCATAAATTAAGCTATTAAGTATAAGCACTGAATTAAAGAACGCGCCGATATTTAACTTCATCTCGCATTACCAGCGAGTTATATAAAAGCTTTATCGCACAAGTCAATTGTGCTGACAAAGCAAATGCGCGCTTGATTTCTTGGCTTTAAATTAGCAACGACGAAAGCCAAGAAGACTTTTCTCGTTGAGTTAGTTTTCGGTACTCGGACAGGTCACAAGCAAGTGAGGCCAAGCAAGTAAAGTTTTATTTCAATAAAATACAAAACTAGAGCATACAATAAAATAAAGTTTTAATAAAATACCATACAAAACTAGAGTATGCAATAATCAAAGGAAACTAGCTCCCGGCGTCACCTCTTCTCCTACGGGAAAGCACGGGTGAGCCGTGAGAAAGGACAGACCGAGGTCCTTAAAATCTCAACATCAGAAAAATCAAATCTATATTCCATTATTCTGTGAAAATCTTATCTATTACCAATGTATATAAGATATTCCCGGTTCTCGTTTTCAAGAATGAGCTCAGGTACTCAAAAAACGTTTACTCCTAACATTACTACATCTCAAAAGATTAATTTCTCAGTTTCATGAAGGCGACGAATAATACACTCTGTTATAAACGAATTTGAAATTTTCCCATTTAGTATTTTGCAAATTCTTTGAAATTTCCTTTACAGGCTCAAATACCGTTATTACTAGACAACTTACCCAGTACGTTAGAACACTCTTGAGTATCTCTCCATATTCTGAAAACCATTTATCATTGCCTTCGTTTTCGAGAAAACAAAAAATTTCTAATTTGTTTACAGCTTTGATGCACTACCACCTGACTATAATCATTCCTTTAATGCATTTTATTTTAATTTGAAAGCAAGGAACTAAAAACTGCAATTAATCCCTAATCTCATGGCCTCAATCGTGGGTGCTTAAGCTTAAGAGCAGGGGACACTAATCCACTAAGACCCTGCGGACACAGCGATCAGAGTTGATCTATTGTGCCCTCCCCTAGAGTGCTTGAATTAAATGTATCACTTTTACGAGCTCGACATTGCCCTTGGGATTAGCTTTCAACCCTTATTTGGAGAGATGTTTCTCCAATGATTTTCAACCTTAAAGTTGCAAGTGCGGGATACTCACTTATGATGTTTCGTGGCTTCCTCTTCGCACAGTCGATGCAGTTACCTATTTTCTTCAAAAATTAACTCCTGGAGTTCTTCAGAAATAGCTATCGAGAGGGGTATAGAAATTTATTAGAACCGCTGCAATAAAATTTGAGCCCATGGTTATTTAACGCTTTTGGAAAATGTTAATCTGATTGCTTCCCCTCGCCCTAAGTCCACGTCACGCCACTGATGATTAGGTATAATAAGAAGGAAGTTAAGGGATTCCCAAAATCCTTTTGGAACTATTAGCTGAGACATCTAGATGTGCAAAACCTCACAAAAACGAGGTCCAACTGAAACGAGCTAATGGCCCTCTAATAGAAAGCTCTACACATTCTCTCTCTCTCTTGCTGTAGTGTGCCACATAAATTTTTCGCAATGATAGCTTTCTTTGGTTGAATAAAAAGTTAGAGCTTTCAAAAAGTGATCCGGGTTCATTTCATATGGAGATTTTCATATTTAGTTGTAAGTTGTCTCAGCTATTAGTAAGAAACGATTTGTTGAATATGTATAAGTTTCCAATACATCTGTGTGCAAACTGGCGAAGGTCTTGTTATCATTTATAATGAAAGTGGTAATAATACGTTATTGCTTGGCTAAACAATTTGTTTTAAATTTCTGTAGTTATATGAAAACAACTCGCGTAAAAATGTACCTATTTCTTAAAAAAAAAATAAAGTAAAGAATTTTAAAATAATTTCTGAGTTTTTATTTATTGAGGTGAACTTCGTTTCTTTTAATTCTAATTTTGTAATTCTTACATCTACCTCTTCAAAATTCATGAGCAAAATTGCCGTGATAAACAATTTTGACAAAAAATACTCATTTCAAGTTTTACGGAATCGGAATAAGGTGGTGTACAGAAAATTGTGTGCACACACGTAAACTCACAGTTGCGGAATCCGTGCTTAAGCTCAAATTTTAAAGTGAAATTTAAGAATATATAATAAGTTTCCGAAGAAATTTTTATTAATAGAATAGAATAGAGAAGCATTTATTGAAGAACCTCAGCTTACGCTACGTTACAACATTAGGTTAAATCGAGTAAGTTGGTATGAGCAATAGAATCAAATTTTATAAGAAAACTAACAAAGAAGCAACGAACAAACTCATTGCAGTAGAAATTAATATTAGTTATACATTAAGTTAATGACTTCAAGCAATAGATATTTTTGTTTGATTAGTGAAGTGGACCTTCCGTAGAAATAACATTAAATAATATGCCTGTTGAATAAAATCGAGTTTAGGCACGTAATGTTAACTTATTTCTCCAGCCCCAGCTGATATAATGTAGATAACTACTTAGATCAAAAAGTGGGTAGTGTATTGACACATATTTCCCTAGCATGATAAAGAAATATTTCAACCCTATCTTCTAACGATTCCCTTTTGCTAATAACATTTCTTTTAAAAATTAGGTACACTAGCAAAACTTACTTCTTGGACCATGCCTCGAAACGGGAGCGCCCCTAGGATAACGTTGTCATCTATCCTATCGTACCAATTGCGAGAAGTTACTTTTTCCATTAACACATTGTAGAAAAGTGTTGGATAGAATGATATTCGAGCAAGCATTGCCTATAAATTAAAAAAAAACACTTTAACAAGACAGTATCCAACAGTTACTTTCACTATAATGAAATCTGGGACAAGTTGTACTTACACTCATAATGGATATTTTCCCACTTTCTTCCCCCACTGAACATTTAACATTGATATTTAAAAAAATAATTTGACGAGGATAGTGACTAATCGTTAGTCAAACACTACTTCAAATGCATTGTTACGGAACTAATTAAATTTCGATGCAGTTCCTAATTGGATAAAATAAATAATTATTCTTCCATTGTATAAAAATTAATTTATAAACACAATGCAAACTTTGGGTGAGTTCACTGACACGATAGTAGGTCTGTTCACTTACTCGAATTTGTGTGATTGTGAATGCATTACAACCAGTGATTACAACATTTTCACCCAATTTCTGTTCAGTACTCAGAAAATTGGGGAAAATAGACGTCCCACTTCCCCCTTCAATTCAGTTTTAGCCTTTGAGGAGAGAACTAAGGCCTGAAACACAATTGGAGCTTTTCAGCCAGCTTGAGATTTGTTGACAATGTAAATCAATGTAGAAGAAAACACTTGAAGCTTTAAAGCGTGAAACACAGTGCTGGTTTTTCCAACCTGGCCGGCCTCACCAACTTTGACAGTTCTGTAGAATATATATATGTTATTAAGCTCCCAATGGGAAAGTTGGTGAGGCCGGCCAGGTTGGGGTTGTACTCGAGTAGGTCTACTTTCTACTCTGCTGAAACTTTGTCAGCTTTGACAGCTAATTTTTGTAATCAGTTGATCCAGCATTGTTTACAGGAAAAAGTGTACGGGAAATTTGTTGAAAAAAAGATATAAAAACATATTTATCGTGAAAATTTATTCCTGCTGTAGTAAACTATTACAAAATAATTTCAATTTTCAATTGTGAGCTGCAAAAGTTTGCAAGGCTCATCAGGTCGAGGTTCTTAAAGTTATACTGAGGTTGGAAAAGCTAGCAATGTGTTTCGACGTTAACTTTTTTGCCAGCTTCAAGCTGGCTTGAGATTTGATCAAATTGCAAATTTCAAGCCCAATGGCTGCCAACTTGAGGCAATTTTTAATATTGCCAACTGTACGAATGCCGAATATTAGATGAGAATGGCTTCTGTTGACATATTTAAGAAGTAAACAGCTACCAAAAATGTTAAAATGGAAGAAAACTTATAGAGTTAGTAAAAGATAAGCAGTTCCTGTGGGACTTAAAAAAAAACTCGGTATTATTTTTACATATAATTGGTATATCTCAAAACTATTCAAAAAAGTATACATTTATCGTAATTTTGGAAAATCGGAAGCATTAACTGTCGTTCCTTAATAAATATTCTCAACATAAACAAGTTAAAGTTGCAAATGTCAAAAACGCCAGTTGTGTTCAATTTGGTTTTTTTAGTCAGCTTTAGCAGAAAGCTGGGCATAAAGCTGGCTGAAAAGCTCCAATTGTGTTTCAGGCCTAAAGGAGACGACATCCCATAGTAAGTAAGGCAGCGTATCCAAAAATTTTCGCCATCTTGATTTTGGCGGGGTGTTTGACTGTCACTTTTATGTAAACAGAGAGCCGCGAAGTGTGTTTGGCGCAGAGACGTAGTCACAAATGGATAATTTACTTTTTATAGGAAATATTTAATGACTATTGAACAGTGTTAGTAATATAAAACAGAGTTATATGTGCTCGAAGATTTAGATACAACAAGCCGTGTTGAGGAAAATGCTTAAAAAATACTTTTGCGGTAAATTCCACTGACATGGATATGTAAGTAAATTCGCAAATAATTTAAATATATCGTCAGTGAGAGCATACTTTCTGAAATCAAAACTGGTGCCATATGAAACAGGAGATCAGTCAGTCCATTTATATACTTATCAGTGTGTGGTGCCGAAGATTGTGCGGAGTTTCTAAGAAATGTGTTTGAATTTTCGCGCATTAATTGTTGTGATATTTAAGGCATCAACACCTCACAAAATCAAGAAGAAGAACGAAAGTTGCTACGCTTTTTTCATCACATGTCGCCTCCTTTAGTTCTCTCCTCGAAGGTTTTAGCCAACGAGGTAATAACTAAAGGAGATGCAATTATATGTACGATCCGTGTCGTAACCCCCGGAATATACAAGCCATGAACAAAGTTGAAAAAAGAGAGCAGCGGGCCGGTCAGCAGGCGACATCCACAGTCTTCTTGCTTTGTCTTACTGAAGGAGTTTTTCATATAAAAGTTGCTAGTATTTTGTTCAAACGCTATAATTTCCTTAAATTTGTTCTACATGCTATATTTTTTTAAAACTAGTAGAAAGAAAACATATTTGGCTGCAATTTGTTTTAACTTCATTTTGCTGTAAGAGGGACAGTTTTGGGCCTTACGACCTGTTTAAAATGAAATTTTAGTTATTCCTCCTTGACGAGATACAAAAAGCAGTGAGAGTGAGCTCTTACTGCATGCTGTATCCAGCACGTTAAGGCCTTTTAATGTGTCGGTGGCTTCGGCGACTTCATGGCTTGTATTATATTCCGGGGGTTACGTCCGTGTACATGAGCGTACCCAAAATTGCCCTGCATTTGTGTATGTTTCATTTCGCCATTTTTGGTCTTCGCTGTCAGATCCATACTTAGGTTTGGTTTGATTTGGGCTTGGCGCATCGACGCAGGAAAACTCATGAAATAACCGTAGGGGCACGAAGTAAATATTACTCAAAAACTTTTTATCACTGAACTTTTCTTCATAATTATCAACTTTTTTATGTTCATGTTGGCAAATTCAGTAAATACTTTTAAGTATGTGAAAGTAAAAGCGATTAAAATTGCGAATGGGTTGTACAATTGTGTACAGGCGTACACATTTTACGGCGCTTATGTACAAACAATATCAGTGTCAATGGGTACGTGATACCAGGTCTGTTCACGTACTCGAATTTGTGTGAATGCATTAGCACATTTTCACCCAAAAGCACCCAAACTCTGTTCACGTACTCAGAAAATGGGGAAAAAAATGTAGACGTCACACTTCCCCTTCAATAAAGTTTTAGCCCAAAACCACCCAAGGAAAAACTCTGTGTAACTTTTGTAACAACTGTCAAACACATTAAAACTTGAAATCGAGAATTGTCAGAAGTTCAAACTGTCAAAGGAAAAATGTAAAAGACAGCAGAATTTGCAAATGATGTGCACTGTTTGCCCAGGTCGTTGGGTTTTAGCACAAATAAGAAAAAACTCGGGGTCGTGCGTGTAAAAACTGTTAAGCAGGCCACAGACGATACAACTGTTGGTCCAACTGTTGTACCAATCTGTGTTGGCATACAACCGTTGTATGGTGTTGGCCAATTGGTACGAAGCATCCAACAATCAAGCTCGGTTGGATGGTTGGATGTGCATGCAGGTCAACCGCTGTTGTATATGCAACCGTTGTATGGTGTGTGGGCTTGTTGTTCAACCGTTGATCCGATTTCATTATCTGTCAAGTTTTTTATTGTAAATGCGTTGTAAAAAACAAACCAAAATGGTGTCAATTAAGTATAAGGACTTCTGGGAAGAGTTTATTGATATATTATTAATTTTCAAAGACATAATCACAGCTGAAAAACAAATGCACATTTTTTTTTTTGACAACCGATGACATTATTTCGGAAGAAATTATTGCTCAAGAAATCGGTCCAACAGTTGTATCGTGTGTGGACTACCATACAACTGTTGGTCCAACGGTTGGTCAACAGCCGTTGGACCAACAGTTGTATCGTCTGTGGCCTGCTTTAAGCAACCTGGCCGGCCTCACCAACTTTGACAGAGTTGTAGAATATGAGAACAGATTATCAAGCTCCCAATGAGCCCGTTTAGACCGCGCCATTTAGAACTATTTTTACGTAAGTCGACTTACGTAGAACTAATATGAAGTGGTATAAACATGCCGCATTACGAAAAACTCGTCCTACTTTAATCCGGTATTGACATACAAAAATAGTATTAAACGTAGTCATAAACCTCAGATAAGGAATTGTTTCCAAACTTGAATGTGTTATATTCATTCATAGAGAGAATTGTTATTTTGTTTTAATGAAAATGAGTGGAATTAAGAAGGAAAAACGTGCGACTGTGCAGAGGGAAGGACAAATTCTGTTATAGACTTTTGACTTATTGAAGAAAGTATTCCGTCTGTAATGGATGGTAAAAAAATTAAAAATTTGGAAAATTTTATTTTTTTTCTTATGCTCTATTCTCTTGTGCAGATCGCATGCACAAAATTAAAATATTATTTCTCATTTTTCTCGTGAAGTAGGCAGATCTGACAAATTTGGCAACTGTCAAAGCTTTAATACGAGTGGACTAAACGGCAGCCGGATTAGTCCTACGTAAGTCGACTTACGAAAAACTAGTTCTAAATAGCTGCGGTCTAAACGTACTCAATGGGAAAGTTGATGCCAGCATTGTTTAAGGAAAATTTGTTGAAAAAAGTTTGGAAAACATATTTACCGGGATAAGTTTTTCCTGCTGTAGTAAATTATTACAAAATAATTACAATTTTCACGCCAAGGTTTGTATTGTGAGTTGAAAAAGTTTTCAAGACTCATGAGGTTCTTAAAGTTATACTGAGGTCGAGCTTGGAAAAGTTAGCACTGTGTTTCTTGCTTCAAACACATTAAAATTTGAAATGGGGAATTGTCAAAGGAAAAATGGACAGGGCGACGTATGTAATTTGCAAATGATGTGCACTGTTTGCCCAGGCCGTATAAAAATCTAGAAAATAGTAAGCAAAATGAATAGATATGTTATGTTTGGCATTTTATTTTCAAATTAAAGTTGTTAGCTTGACAGTTTGTAGTTGTCAATTACGCTTTCTGCCCAAGACAAAAGTTGTTCATGTACTTTCCAAATTTGATAGCTTCCCCTCCTGCAGATTTTAACGCAAAAAAGCCCAAGAACGAAAACACCCGAGAAGTACGTGAACAGACCTAGTGTCTTGTTGAGTTGTGAGAAGACTAAAATCATAGATGACACAAGAACTAGATGTCGCATACCATACTAGAACAGAGTATACAGATTGCGAAATGGGTAGTGCGTTCTGGAATGGGCCATACCGCGGTATAGAGTATGCCGAAAACAAATGTTTTTTAACAGCAGTTTTGTATTCGTTTAGTCGACCTCCTCAACACTTCAGATACGAAAAAATATGAATCACTCGACGTATACATCATTTTAAATGCTGTGGTCCATTCCGGAATGGACCATCCACCCATATAAATTTTGTGTACTTTTCTGGTACTGCATGCGACATCTAGTTCTTGTGCCATCTATGCTAAAACATAATGTGAGCAACACGACAAATAACGCCGTAAAAACGCTGTCACGGTTCAGGTCGAGCGAATTGGATTTTCCACCCCTTGTGCTTAGATGTACCAGCACAATAATGTTGCTCCGCGGTAGTTCCTTATATGATTACCAAAATTAATTGTGTGCGTGTTCAATTAGTTACAGTTTTCTCTATCATAAATTCACAGCACGCAATGATAATTTAATTATTATATTATTACCTTGTAGCAGTCAACTCTTAAACTGTCATGAAAAATCACCTGACATAAAATTGGCAAAACTGTTTAACCTTCTAGAATGTTTTGTGACAGCGGTTTTTGTTATAACCAAAGCAAGCGTCTCATTCTTTATTCTTTTCTAATAAGACAAAAGAAACTTGATAAGTTGGAATCTCAAGCAAATAGACGCGTCCTTAAAATCGTAAAAATAAAAATTGTTAAAAATTAAGAACAAAAAATAAATTGTCTTTTTTATATTAAAATTATACTTGTATTTTATTTAATATAAGTATACAAATTAAATTATAGCTGCAGTTCACCCTTAGAGGAAAAATCTAAAAGCTATAACCTCAATTCGCAGCAACTGTACAGCCATCCGATTAGAAATTTCGCAATTTTAAAATGGCCGAATATGCTTGCATATGCACATTGTGGTTAGGCTTGTGAAACGTGCACTTACCAATTTCAAAGAAGAAGAAGCAGAATAAGCAATCTGTACTTAAATCTGTGTCTATTTCATATTTCAATGACTGTCAGTTTAATTCTGTTATTTAATGGTTTCATTTTCACAAATTTCAATCACATTGCTTAAAAGTTTTTATTGAATTTGATATTGCATTGCAGTAACTAATATGAATCAATGCTTGAGACGTTCATTATTTCCAGCTTCAGTATTACTTCAGCAAATTAGGGTATTGGTTGTGTTAATCTCTTAGTCGTCGTATAATATATGAATTATTTCAGACAACATTTATCTTGAAAAGAAAATGGGAGCCACCGCTCCATAAAATTAATCAAAAAGTAAGAAAATTGAGAGGCAGACACTTTGTATACGAGCTTGTCGAAAATACTCTTGTTAATAAGAGGGCTAATATAGACGTTGTGCTTACAAAATTTGTTGAGGGCGTTGGGAGCAAAGGAGATTTCGTATCCCTCAAACCGCATTTTGCTTACAACAAATTACTTCTGCCTGGCTTAGCTGTCTATAAAACGGAAGATAATATGAAAAAGTATGCCTCAATCGAAAAAGATGAAAAGGAATTGTCTCATAGCTCACCATACGCTCAGAGGGTTTGTACTTTGAACTTTAGGCTATCATTACTCATTACTATAATTCTTATTCATTAGACAGTAAATATGCTAGAGAGGATGACTCTTGCAGTAATTATGAACAAAGATGTTCCATGGATCTTAGAACCTTGGCACATTAGGGCTTCATTGCGAAAGGCTGGATATCAATGCCAAGATGAATGTATAACCCTCCCAGAAAAAGAAATTGCCGGGCCTGATTTGAATAAGGAAAACAAAGAATTTTGTGTCACCATAACTGTAAATAATTTAGAAAAAGCACAACTTAAGTGTCGTATACATCATTGGAGTACTGAACCAAGCGAACGACTACCCTATGTCTTTGAACATTGGAAGCAGCCGGGCGAACCTCTTTTTAATTGAACCTAATAAAAACCTGAAAACAAGTAACATTTAGCTTTTATTATTATAATAATTGTCAATAGTATTTCCTTGATTTTGGAGAAGAATGCTTTATTAAATTGTATTACATGCAAGTAACATTGGGGCGTCGGTAGTGTAGGTAACATTTTGATTAGGCTGGATTCGTCGGTTGCCCACCAACGATACAGCCATTCTGGAAACTTCGAGCAAAAATGTGCAAAGCAGGAAGCTTTGATGATAAGGTAATGTTGAGGTATGTTTTCCTGAGACGGTGCTTAGCAAAAGGCTGTCTTATACCAAACACATCTTCGTCGTTATCTTTTGGTACAAACTTTTGCATGCGCTCATATCAGAAAGATAAAAATGTTGGTAGACGGTAACAATCTTTAAAGGAAACATACATACGCTTCTTTCAGACAACAAACAAGGGTGGCCAATTATAATTTTAAGGATTTGATTTTAAGAACCAATCCAACAGTCTAACCTGCTTAAACAAAACCTCGTTGCCAGTTTTTAAACGATATTTTTACGATTAATCCCAGAGTTTTTTGAGAAACTAATGAAACAAATGATCTCCATTTCAGCTACCTAGAGAGCATAACAGAAGGGTGGTCTGATATTAGGCTCAACCTTTGTAGCGTTCTGCCCTCACGCTACCTTTCGGTTTTTTTTTCTTGTTTTTTTTACCCACCTTAAATTCCCTTTTCCTCTCTTAAAATATTTTTTTTATTATTATTGCTGAAGAAAGGACTTTTTGGATTCTCCGGTATATAGCAAAATCTAAAAAATGTTTTTAATTTGTTATTTCATCACACAACTCATATTTCATATTTTCATTTCTTTTCTTTATTCTAATTTTTCATTTGTTTTTCAAGTCACTCAATTTCGCTATTTGGGACCTGTTGATGAGTCAAACCACGACTTGAAACTTGTTACCCAAAGTATAACGAGTTGTGTAATGAAATAACAAATTAAAAACATTTTTTAGCTTTTGCTATATACCGGAGAATCCAAAGTCTTTTCTTCAGCAAATATAAGTTTAACCCGGTAAAAAATGCTATAGAGTAATCTCTATATAAATTTCTTCCTCCTTGGTATAAATAGGAGTGCTTTTTGCCTCATATAATTCACACCCAGAATTTATTCTGAGTTTATATGAGAGGAGATCAATTTGATCTGTTTCAAGCGTCTGCAGCAGGCAGAAAACCAAGCTGCACCGATGAGTGGAAGGTTTTCTGCTAACACGAAATGCTTCTTCTTCCTTTTTTATTTTCTTCTTCTTCAGCCCACTGCGGGCGAATCAGGTTCGATTCGTATCAAATGAATGTGCTTTTTTTAATTTTTTAAAATTTTTTTAATAAAAAATTTGTTTTCTTCTATTGTTCTAAATTTTTTTCATTTTTTCATTTCTTTTCTTTATTCTAATTTTTCATTTGTTTTTCAAGTCACTCAATTTCACTATTAGGGACCTGTTGATGAGTCAAACCACGACTTGAAACTTGTTACCCAAAGTATAACGAGTTGTGTAATGAAATAACAAATTAAAAACATTTTTTAGCTTTTGCTACATACCGGAGAATCCAAAAAAAAGTCCTTTCTATAGTCTATAGAGTAATCTCTATATAAATTAATTATTATTATTAAGTATTTTTTTTCTTTTGTTTATATTTTATTTTTCGGGTACCTAAAAAGGGGATAAAACTTAGTTATTTTCGAGAAGTAGCCCTATGCTACTTCTCCATATTACAAATTCCTGAAAAAGATAAAATCTAAATATTTTCTAGAAGTAGCCCTATGCTACTTCCCCATATTACAAAAACCCTGAAAAGAAGAAAAAAAACGTAAAACCTGAAAGGAAAGCAACAACAA
Organism: Dioctria linearis; assembly: GCA_963930735.1. Taxonomy (NCBI): domain Eukaryota; kingdom Metazoa; phylum Arthropoda; class Insecta; order Diptera; family Asilidae; genus Dioctria; species Dioctria linearis. Next base: position 208,495,672 of record OZ005741.1, on the reverse strand, counting down.
GTAAAATATTTCAAATAAAAAAAAAAATCCAATTTGTGCAAAATGCTCACAAATTATAATTTTCTACATAAAACTTACCGCTAGTCAACAACATCCAGGAGACGAAAACGGCAATTCGCCTAGCCGTAAAATATCGCGCGATACCCACATACAATAAACCTTTGCGAAACCGACAAAAAAATTCCGAGAAATTTTACCACACAAAATATTCGAAGGCAACGATTTTGCCTAAAAATCATACATGCACACCCGTACGTAGCCAGCAGCACCGCAGCGCGAAGAGATATCGGTAATCGGCCGAACGAGTGCTTTTTGCCTCATATAATTCACACCCAGAATTTATTCTGAGTTTATATGAGAGGAGATCAATTTGATCGCTCGCTTACCGGTGGTTGAGTCAAGAACGGCTGCAATCAGGGTTGCCAGAAAATATAATTTTAAATCGGCAGTTGCGGGTTAAAAAATCGTCAAATGGGAGTAAAAATCGTCATACATATTAAATGCAATGCATCCTTTGTCTTATTCACTTTATTAAGAGAACGAAAACAAATGAGAATAACTACGAAATATATAATGAAAAACTAAACTTAACAGTTGCTTCACTAATATTTTGAGGAATAGAATTGGCAAAAAATAATATCACTGAATTTTTTTATGGAGATTAAAATTTGTTAAGTAAATCGTTGTCTAAATTTAAATTCATATAAGCTCGCGTAAATAATATTCCTTGTAAAGAATCTGTATGACGTTGATTGCGAGTTTTACTTTTATTAATTATTAAAATATACGCTCGACATTTGCTGACGAATTTGGAAGAGTTAAAAGTGGAGACACATATTTTTCAAGTTTTGGAAATAACTTTCAGCCGTCATTCAGTTTTAAATTGAAAATAGATTTCCAGAAATGTTCGACTGATATGTTAACACTTTCATCAAAAGTAAATATGGTCTTATAGTCCAGATACCTTAGCATTATCTATATCCTTCATGAAAAATAAGACTTGAGAGCTCACGAATTAAGGGCAATAAAGAATCTCTTTGTCAATTGATAATTTTTACCGGATCGATTAACGAAATAATATTGGATTTGTAAAATTAAATGGTTTCCAAATTTGTTCGCATAATTCAATATAAAACATTATGCAGTTATCATAAGTATTAATGTCTTGATAATACTTATGTATATTGAGTAATGCTAACTTATTTCTGACAAAAATGCCTAAATAAACTTCTTCACGATTGCGCAACATTGAAATCTGTTTAATTTTTAGACATTCTGGTTTTACGAAGCAAATTTCGTTTGAGATAGGTGTAATAATTTCTTAGGACTGTAATCTAATAGGATGAGTATATTCTTGAACTGTTGACTTCTTTTTGGCTTGTTTGAAACATAATTATAAATATCACGTACCATTGCTTCAACTGCAGAAAGCAATTTAAAGCACGCATAGGGTTTAGCACAAAGCTATGGAGTGGTAGATGCAGTTTAGTATTAATATTTATTTATTAGTATTATTTATGAGTCCGTGGACTCATATCAAAATCAACCAAATCATTTGCAGAATTCGTCGACGTAATATTCTTATTTTAAAAACATATTTCGAGAATATCAAAAGTTGTAGAAATTAAGAATTTACCTATTATTTTGCAATATTTTTGTATTCTCTTCAACATGGTGCTGGTACTGCTGTTTCTCACTAAATGGTAAATTAAATCATAATCATAAATGCTATGCAGATGCAGTTATAGTTAGGTCGATTTTTTTTATTTCAGAATGTATTTTCAGGTCAAAAACTTTACATTTTGGCATGTACGTACGCCACCCTCAGGTCAAACATTTTCTGTTTCGGTATATACTTCAAAATCAAAAATTTGTTCTGTACAAAAATGACCAAATGACAATTGTAAGAATTGTCATAAAATCGTCATTAAAATTCTCGATACAGAAATCGTCAATCTGGCAACGTTGGCTGCAATGTAGGCAGACTGCGTGTAGTCGAGGAGTTGGATTTTGGTAGTTGACCAAGGCGGACCGGCGCGAACGTTGACCGTGGAAAAGTTTTTTATTAGTTTGATTTGTGAGTGGCGCAGCCGAATAAATTATTGTGATTTTTTTTTTTGAAGACTACGGGAAAAATTTCTTTTTCTTTGACGGAAGTACCGCGTTATTATTGGCAATCATTTTTTTTGTAGATTTTCTCTTATTCCGAAGAAGCTTATAAAAGAAATAAAGATCATTTAGTGTATATATATATTACCTGTGCATACCTTGTGAATTTCGGCACAATTGTCTGAAAATAAAGAAAATTATGAATTATAAAAGAAATAAAGGTTGATTAGTGCGGATATTACCTGTGTATCTTTTATGAATTTTGTCAGAATTATCTGAAAATAAAGAAAATTATTAGTGAAGTTAAATTTCTGAAAAGGCTTATAAAAGAAATAAAGTTCATTTAGTGCATATATTTACCTGTACATATCTTGTGAATTTCGACACGATTGTCTGAAAATAAAGAAAATTATGATTTATAAAAGAAATTAGGGCGTATATTACCTGTGCATATCTTATGAACTTTGGCACGATTATCTGAAAATTAAGGAAATTATAAGTGAATTTCAATTTCTGAAAAAGATTATTATAGAAATAAAGCTTAATTAGTGCGTATATTCACCTGTGCATATCTTGCGAACTTTGGCTAAGTTATCTGAAAATAAAGGAAATTATTAGCGAATTTCAATTTCTGAAAAGGATTATTATGGAAACAAAGATTAAATTAGTGCGTATATTTACCTGTGCATAGCTTAGGAATTTTGGTACAATTATCTGAAAATAAAGAAAGTTATTAGTGAAGTTAAAATTCCAAAAAGGATTATCATAGAGACAAAGATCCATTTAGTGCATTATTTACCTGTGCATATCTTATGAATTTTGGCATAATCATCTGGAATTAAAGAAAGGTATTAGTGAGTTTTAATTTCTGAAGAAAGTTATAAAAGAGATAAAGGTTTAATTAGTGCGTATATTTACCTGTGCATATCTTACGAAGTTTGGCACAGTTATCTGAAAGTAAAGGAAATTATTAGTGAATTTCAATTTCTGAAAAAGATTATTATAGAAACAAAGAAACAAAAGTTGCACCCAAGCAGAATCAGTTCCAGCCGTCGAGGGATTTTGTCCAGCCAGTGGTGAAGTATAGGTGATAGCAAGTAAGTCCCTTATAATAATATAGTAAAATAATGTGTTTGAATTCATTTTGCCTGTGTGACAATTAGCCTTAAGGTTAGATAGTAGGGGCAAGCCTAGTATAAGCAAACGTAGCATATTGTCAAGAGGTGAATAGCGAAAGCTGTGGATATTTTTGTTAATAAACTCATATTTCGTCAGCATTAAATGCACATACCTTGTTCTCCTTGTTGAGTGCTCTAAACCTTTCTTTTGTTTTCATATGCACCTGAAGTTCATATCCATGTGCCCTACGTAGGTAGAATGCGTAAGTAGAGTCCGAAGCAGTGGGTGGTGAGGTTATGGGGTGAGCTGCTCTAGCGTACACACACCATATAAATGGGGCTAAGGATAACACCCATGCTTTGACGCCTTAGCCAGGGTGGATGGGGGCGTTGGGCCCATTCATGTCAAAGCCAGGACTCCCTCAACAACTGAAGTCCACGTCAGCGCTCTCTCTTTCTCTCTCTTTCCTCTCGCCTGCGTCGTAGCTTCTCCGGGTGTCGTACACTGGTACTGCGTCGCAAAGGTTTCCTCTCATCTAATTTCAGCTTTTCTTTCTTTCTTTTCTCAAAGGTTTTTAGGTTGCACCAGTGGAGACAAGTAACCGGCAACATAATGAAAGGGATTTTTTTTTTGTGTCCGTCCGTCCGTCTGATGTCCCAGGAAGAGAAGTCAGTTTCCTTTTTGCACAGCTTTCAAGCGCCGAGGGGATGTGGGTGTCAAGAACCACCCCAAGCCGGCTGATCGCTAGCGGCAATATGCTGTGCGGCCATCCACATATGTCCCCGAGGTGAATTTTGCAGCAGGAGGTGTCTGTTGCAGCACCTATCTATGTTCATGGCAAGATGGATGCGGGTAGGGCTGACAATGGGCGCGCTCTTCGCTACAATGACGCCCAAATGGTTTTTCTTTTTGTCTTAAATTTTATATTTCTGGTCGCTCATTTGCGCTTCGCTACAATGGCGCCCAATGGTGTTTTTTGTTTATTTGGTCTTTAGTCAAGCTTCTCTTGACTAAGACGTAATTCTTTTCCTCAGTATTTTTTTTCCGGTTCCAAAAATATTAGTAAGAATCTAACTTTGATATCCTAGTCAAACCTTTTTTCTTTTTTTTTTGCAGATCTTTCAACACTCTAAAAACTATTTCGCTACTTTCATATCGCTTTGCTTCGTCTTCGAGTTATTCAGTAGTTATTTTTGATTCACTTCTTCTTATTCCAATTTTGCGAATAAGTTTTATATTGCTCATCTCAGTTCATTTCAAAGGAAAGTCGTTGCTTTCGTGGTAGTTCCCTTTTAGCTTTCGTTAGATCCGGCTTTGGTAGCTGGTGAGATGGCTCGTGATTTGGCTTCATTGGTGTAACCTAGTAAAATCTCAATCATTAATTTTTTTTCTCTTTCGCTCTTATTTATAGCTCCATTGCTCCGTTGCTTCGGTTCGCGCCAACTGAATGGCCGACCACTCGGCCTTAGGTCCAGAAGAACCACGCAAATGCCCTGTTCTCACCTACAAGTCGGTGAGCGATAATAGCCACCTGCTTGATTTATTCCTTGTGGGAGAGATCACGACAGCATTGTGATTCGAAGTGGATCAGTACTCTCCAAATTGTGTTCACCCGCTATGCTACGCGCTTGCGTGGCGCTCTGCTCCCATGACTCCATTCGGGGTCGTCTCAATCACTCTGACGGGAGAATGGCTGGTTAGCATCCTCTAGATTGGTATCCGACTTGGACTGATTGATACAATACCGGGGCGGTACCTTGGAGCGGCGTCCCAAGTGAGGTGAAGATAGGTGAATTCCCTTTCCTTTACTTTTGATTATTCCATGGACGTTCTCTACTTTGAAGTGTCGGGATGTTCAGCTGATCAGTGGAGGGTGAACGTTGTATGCGAAGCATACTGCTTCGAGCTTAAAGGTTCCGTTCACATCCGCTGGTTCCAGGAAAGAAGTCAGTATTTTGTATATTTTGAGATTTTTGTTTTTCTTTTGGCTATTTTGGAAATTATAGTATCGCATCCTAGATTATCGTTACCTTGTAGTTAGTTTTACGACCTTATAATATGATTATATAGCTTTTGTATACTTACCTTTGTCATATTATAGTTATGGATATCATAGTTAGTTAGATTCTAGCGTATCTTTTTGTAGGTATTTTAGTTTTGTCATAGCCTATACCTCAAATAGGTTTGAGTTAGTTTAGATGTCATCTTTTACTTTAGTTCTTATAGTTTGAGTATGGATTATTTTAGATACCTTTGGATTATTTTGGTATCATGTCTCAATCCAGTTCATATAAGTTCATCACAGTTTTTATAGCAGTTATGGTTAGATTATCTTATGCCCTTTTGTGATTCTTCCGGTTTGCATAGCCTATCTTAGTTAGCACAGTATTAACTTTTCTTTATAGGTTGCTATTAAGATCTCGTGTGTACGTCGATATTACCGGGAGTATATATAGTTAGCTTTTTATAGTCTTAAGTTAAATATATACTATAGTCTTGTTGTAGCTACCTTTAGATTATTTGAGATAGGTTCAGACCACTGTGTTAGCATATCGATTTGTAGTTACTAGGACCCGATTATATGCTAGCCATCTTTGACTTAGGTTGGCCATCATGTCTCGACTTAGCTATTACAACACGGGTTTAATTTTAGTTGCATTTGTATTATCTTAGGCTTGTATGTTTCGTCGTAGTTCTATGATAGCCTTTAGTTACCCTTAGATTAGTTTGGCTATCGCGCCGCAATTTAGCTATTATGGTTAGGTTAGAGCTTTGATCTTAGTTACTGTTAGCTTGGGTTAATTATCTTAGTTAAGTTTATCTTATCAACGGTTTCTCTACGTTAGTGACCGATATTTGAGACCGAATATTTAGTTATGATTATTATTATGGTTATCGTTACCTGAAGGTCGAATAGCTAGCTACGATCATTATATCGTATGCATTGGTTTTTTTTTGTGTTCTATTATTGATTCCGTCACATATTATCGCTACGGCTTCTTTCCTGAGTACCGGCGGCCATTGAATCGCGGATCACTCGCACTGTCTACTGTGATTGACCTCAGTCTGTTTTCAAGTTGGTGAACGATGTTCATTTCTTTGACTTGTCCTTGACAACGGGATTGTTTGTCATTACGTCCTTAATGTGGGATAGAATCCTTCAGGCTCCGATCCCGTACATTCCCTAAATTCTTTCTTTTCTTTCTTTTGTTCAAACCTTCCATTACTAAGTTTATGCTGCGTCAGACCCTTTGAAAAGTTGGCAAGCTGTAGAGAGTTGGAGAGAGATTGAGCACGATTTGTTTCGTTCCAGTTCGCAGAACTGGATTGTTGTGGGTGTGTGTTTGGGTGGACCGCTGCATGGCCAAACCACCTCTTCGTATGATCTTGCATTTTGAATAAGCATATACGCACAGTTTTACGTCGTTGAGTTTATCAGGAGTTAATATTCGGAATTTTTTTTTCTCTTTTGGAATACTATTATTGCACGTATAAATGAACGCATAAATTCAGTACGAGTAAGTTATAGATCTTCCTCTGTAGATCTATTTTAAAGTTATTGTCCTCAATTTTCGTTTGAATTTATATAATTCTATACGCACAAATTCAGTACGCGTAAAATTATAGATCTTCCTTTGTGGACTTTCAATAGAGTCATTGTTTTGACATCTTTTTTGTTGAATATGTATATCTATATACGCATAAAGCTAGTATACGCAATTTTTATAGATCTTCCTCTTTAGATCTCCAATAAAATTATTAGTCTGTTTTTTTTTTAATTTATATATATATATGTTTATATATGCACAGCTATAATACACGCACAAGTTTCACAGATCCTCTTCTTTGTATTTGTATTAGAGCTACTACTCCAGATTTTCTTTCGAATTTACATATCGATATACGTACAATGTTAATATTTGTTATTTTATTTCTATTAGAACCTCTCTTGAATGTATTCACGTATTATTTTTTTTAACTCTCTGGACGCGTACATAATTGTAGGAAAGAAAATGTGTTGTCCTGTCATCGTCGTCGTCAGTCCATTAATCTATATATTTATTTATTTTCATCGTCCTGTCTTCATATTTTTGGTTGTGATTTCATGTGTAGGTCCTATTATTCTTATTCGGTTGACAACCTCGTTGCACTGCTAAGTTTGAATCAACATTTTTTTAAACGAAACTACAGAATTGCTTTGAACAACATTTATCATAAATTTATACAAAACCCAACTCATATCTTGGATATTTAGCAGGCAGTTCTTAACTTGCAAAATGATCAACGCTACAAACGCCGCGTAATTTAATTAGTTCTATTCGCATACTGAAGCTTGGAATAATGCATTGTAACACCTTCCGTCTCCTTGTTTGTCCATGTAAGAAAATTTTACAGATTTCCAAACGTTGCAGCTTTCCCTCTTGCGTGAAATTTCCATGCACAAGACTTAAATTCTAACGGCCCTCTTCATTACTTCCTGGTAGCCCTAAGAAGGCATCCAGCCAGCTTAACTGGTAGCTACAGGCTACCAATGCGCCGCTTAGGACCTGCTCAACCTAGCGGCCAGTATACCTCTTGTTAGTAAGCTCATTTTTACCTTGTATTTATTTTTTTTCTTCTTTCTTTCGTGTTTCTTTTGCTCCTATTTCCACAATTTTAATCCCGGCCTTTCTTCTTTATCCTTCCCATGGTCTGTGGTGGCTGAGCGCAAATTTTGTAAATGAACAATGATCCTAGTAGAACCCATCCCCACCTCTAATGAGTAGATGTTTCACCTCTAATCCCTTCCGGATTACTCTCGGTAGCCCTAAGAAGGCATCCGGCAAGCTTCACTTGTGAACTACAGGTTATCGCAAACCCTCCTACTACTTCCTCAGTGGTGGGTGATAAACTTCTTCCACTGTGTTACTAACCCCTTCTGGGTCAGCCTTCATCTGAAGGATTTTACTTTCCTGTCTTTTCTTCATTCTTCTCCCTAGTGCGCATTTCCGAGCGACGGTCTGTGTGGATAAAGTTTCAGCGGAGGGTAGTTGTTTTTTTTTCATAGTATATTATTTCTAAACTATCAAGTTTAGATGGACTCAGTCTTTGTTACTAACCCCTTCTGGGCTAGCCTTCATCTGAAGGATTTTACTTTCCTGTCTTTTCTTCAATTTCCTTAGGGCTTGAACCCGCTTGCTGCATCCCGCGGGGATTTCCGTCGTCCTGAGTGAGTTGATAGATGAATTCTAACTGTTACGAAGCGATTTCCTCGCTTGGGACTGGGGGATTTCCGGGGTGCTGTGACCGGATTCAGAAGAACACAGAACGTTAAGGAGTGCGTTTCACCGACTAATTTGTGGCCTCGAGCCGAACATTACCATACGTGATAACCCGATCGCTGCACTTCTTCCTGGCCAGCTTATTGGGCGAGGCGAGTTGATAGACGAAGTCTATCTTTTGATAGGTCCTCCCTCGTTCAAGGCGAGCTAGGATTATGGCCGCAGATGGGACGTTTATTTCTCAACAACCCAGGGTATGACGTATGCCCGGCTTGAGACTCTTGTGGGTCGTCCCCACGTTGGGTGCTGCTACGAATGTTTTCACCTATTTCCCCAGCTAGTTCGAGAATTTTGGGTTTTGTTTGGCCCGGCTTGAGACTCTTTTCTCAGTGGGTCGTCCCCACGCTGTAGCGTTCTGCATTCACGCTACCTTTCGGTTTTTTTAGCCACCTTAAATTCCCTTTTCCTCTCTTAAAATTTTTTTTTATTATTATTATTAAGCATTTTTTTATCTTTTGTTTATATTTTATTTTTCGGGTATCTAAAAAGGGGATAAAACTTAGTTATTTTCGAGAAGTAGCCCTATGCTACTTCTCCATATTACAAATTCCTGAAAAGGGGTAAAATTTTAAATATTTTCGAGAAGTAGCCCTATGCTACTTCTACATATTACAAATTCCTGAAAAAGATAAAATCTAAATATTTTCTAGAAGTAGCCCTATGCTACTTCCCCATATTACAAAAACCCTGAAAAGAAGAAAAAAACGTAAAACCTGAAAGGAAAGCAACAACAAGTAAAATATTTCAAATGAAAAAAAAAAATTCAAATTTGTGCAAAATGCTCACAAATTATAATTTTCTACATAAAACTTACCGCTAGTCAACAACATCCAGGAGACGAAAACGGCAATTCGCCTAGCCGTAAAATATCGCGCGATACCCACATACAATAAACCTTTGCGAAACCGACAACAAAATTCCGAGAAATTTTACCACACAAAATATTCGATGGCATCGATTTTGCCTAAAAATCATACACGCACACCCGCACGTAGCCAGCAGCACCACAGCCCGAAGATATATCGGCCGAACGAGAACAAAGAACAGAAAAATGCTCGCTTACCGGTGGTTGAGTCAAGAACGGCTGCAATGTAGGCAGACTGCGTGTAGTCGAGGAGTTGGATTTTGGAAGTTGACCAAGGCGGACCGGCGCGAACGTTGATCGAGGAAAAGTTTTTTATTAGTTTGATTTGTGAGTGGCGCAGCCGAATAAATTATTGTGATGTTTTTTTTTTTTTGAAGACTACGGGAAAAATTTCTTTTTCTTTGACGGAAGTACCGCGTTATTATTGGCAATCACTTTTTTTTGTAGATTTTCTCTTATTCCGAAGAAGCTTATAAAAGAAATAAAGATCAAATAGTGTATATATATATTACCTGTGCATACCTTGTGAATTTCGGCACAATTGTCTGAAAATAAAGAAAATTATGAATTATAAAAGAAATAAAGGCTGATTAGTGCGGATATTACCTGTGTATCTCTTATGAATTTTGTCAGAATTATCTGAAAATAAAGAAAATTATTAGTGAAGTTAAATTTCTGAAAAGGCTTCTAAAAGAAATAAAGTTCATTTAGTGCATATATTTACCTGTACATATCTTGTGTATTTCGACACGATTGTCTGAAAATAAAGAAAATTATGATTTATAAAAGAAATTAGGGCGTATATTACCTGTGCATATTTTATGAACTTTGGCACGATTATCTGAAAATTAAGGAAATTATAACTGAATTTCAATTTCTGAAAAAGATTATTATAGAAATAAAGCTTAATTAGTGCGTATATTCACCTGTGCATATCTTGCGAACTTTGGCACAGTTATCTGAAAATAAAGGAAATTATTAGCGAATTTCAATTTCTGAAAAGGATTATTATGGAAACAAAGATTAAATTAGTGCGTATATTTACCTGTGCATAGCTTATGAATTTTGGTACAATTATCTGAAAATAAAGAAAGTTATTAGTGAAGTTAAAATTCCAAAAAGGATTATCATAGAGACAAAGATTCATTTAGTGCGTATATTTACCTGTGCATATCTTATGAATTTTGGTACAATTATCTGAAAATAAAGAAAGTTATTAGTGAAGTTAAATTTCCAAAAAGGATTATAAATGAAATAAAGATAATTTAGTGCGTTATTTACCTGTGCATATCTTATGAATGTTGGCACAATCATCTGGAATTAAAGAAAGGTATCAGTGAGTTTTAATTTCTGAAGAAAATTATAAAAGAGATAAAGATTTAATTAGTGCGTATATTTACCTGTGCATATCTTGCGAACTTTGGCACAGTTATCTGAAAATTAAGAAAATTATTAGTGAATTTAAGCTTCTGAAAAGATTATAGAAATATAAATCATTTAGTGCATATATTTACCTGTGCATATCTTGCGAATTTTGGTACCTCTATCTGGACAGTATAAGAAGGTTAAAAAGTTAAGTTCCCTTTTGGAATCAGTACATATATATACCAATTACTAAGGGCGATTCTGCCATTCACCTCAACTGTAGGTTAAACTAATTAAATAATGCAAATTGCATGGTAGTAATATATTCCGATAAGGAATAATATTCGAAAGCACCCAAAAGAGGTGAAAAGAACAAAACAAAAAAAGAGGTCAATGAACCCAAACATTTGAAATAAACTATTGCGGCCACCAACGTTGTCGAAGGAGAAAAGGTTGCACCCAAGCAGAATCAGTTCTAGCCGTCGAGGGATTTTGTCCAGCCAGTGGTGAAGTACAGGTGATAGCAAGTAATGCCCAATCTACAATGCATGGTTAAACCACGTCGTCAAAACGATATGGATTTTTGTGTTTGCTTCCCACTCTTGCATTTGAAAATTTATGCTTGCAAAAATGTCCGTTCTCTCTCATTCATTTGACGACATGAGCACGAGCTTATGTGTAGTAGTTAATCAGCAAAAACGATATAGTAATACCTCAGGTGTATTCAGCATAATTTAGAGCCATGTAGGGGAATTTAGAACAAAACAGCTGTAAACTGGAACTTGTACTTTCAGTGCTGAAAGCAATATTTTATATTATTCGACTTGTCCCAAGCAATTTCTTAGTTTACTAAGTTTACTATATCATAGTATAAATTATTGAGATCAAATACTTCGTTTGATGTAATTCTGCAATGAAATCGAGGAAGCAATTACATTTATGATAATTGACAGGTCAACAGCTGTTTAATTTGGCAGCTTACCACCACTTACATATTTCGTGTATTTAAATGCATTCTTCAGCAAACGATATCGTTTTGACGACGTGGTTTTACCATGCATTGTAGATTGGGCATAAGTCCCTTATAATATAGTAAAATAATGTGCTTGAATTCATTTTGCCTGTGTGACAAGTAGCCTTAAGGTTAGATAGTAGGGACAAGCTTAGTATAAGCAAACGTAGCATATTCTCAAGAGGTTAATAGCGAAAGCTTTGGATATTTTGGTTAATAAACTCATGTTTCGTCAGCATTAAACGCACATACTTTGTTCTCCTTGTTGAGTGTTCTAAGCCTTTCTTTTGTTTTCATATGCACCTGAAGTTCATATCCATGTGCCCTACGTAGGTAGAATGCGTAAGTAGAGTCCGAAGCAGTGGGTGGTGAGGTTATGGGGTGAGCTGCTCTAGCGTACACACACCATAGAAATGGGGCTAAGGATAACACCCATGCTTTGACGCCTTAGCCAGGGTGGATGGGGGCGTTGGGCCCATTCATGTCAAAGCTAGGACGCCCTCAACAACTGGAGTCCACGTCAGCGCTCTCTATCTCTCTCTCTTTCCTCTCGTCTACGTCGTAGCTTCTCCGGGTGTCGTACACTGGTACTGCGTCGCAAAGGTTTCCTCTCATCTATTTTCAGCTTTTCTTTCTTTCTTTTCTCAAAGGTTTTTAGGTTGCACCAGTGGAGACAAGTAACCGGCAACATGATGAAAGGGATTTTTTTTTGCGTCCGTCCGTCCGTCTGAAGTCCCAGGAAGAGAAGTCAGTTTCCTTTTTGCACAGCTTTCAAGCACCGAGGGGATGTGGGTGGCAAGAACCACCCCAAGCCAGCTGATCGCTAGCGTCCCCAAGGTGAATTTTGAAGCAGGAGGTGTCTGTTGCAGCATCTATCTATGTTCATGGCAAGATGGATGTGGGTAGGGCTGACAATGGGCGCGCTCTTCGCTACACCTTAGAATATATAGCAAACAGGAATGGTCCTGCTCTTGACAAATTGCGCTCATGTACACGAATTTTACACGATTCAACCATTTCTGTTTGCTATATATTCTAAGGGCTCAATTACAATTTTCATATACGTAAGTAATGTTATCTACGCAAGGCGAACGCGCTCTTTAAAGGCTGAACTACAATAGAAGTAAATAACTTTACGAAATTAAACGAGACTGAGGTTTACTTACGAAAAATTGATATTTTTAGCCTAAATATATATATTTAATGTTTTCAATTTTAAAAAGTGGTAAAAGTGAAAAAATTGTCAAATAGAAGTTGATGTAGTTGCAGATTAGTGCCTTCTATTAATTCGCAGTGGCCTAATATATTTTATGTGTTAAATTTTAAAAAAGTGGTAAAAGTGAAAAAATTTACAAATGGAATTTGATTTAATTGAAGATTTGCGCTTTCTATTAATCCGCAGTACCATTTTTATTCCATTTTAATTTTTAAATTGCTCTTTTAATCATTTCGTAATAATTTAATTGTTTGGACACATTGCGTTCTTATGGAATGAGCGATTCTTAGCGCACTAAGCTTACGGAAAATTGGATATTTAGGGCCGTATTCACCAAGCCATTTAATTGAAATTTAATTTAATTTCTATTTTAGTACTCCATTTAGAGAGGGTTAGGGCTCACTTAAATTAAAACTAAAGTTATATATGCGTTATTATAACATAAAATAACCCAAATTAAAATTTAATTTAATTTTGTGCCCTAACCCTCTCTTACAAGAGTACTAAAACAGAAATTAAATTAAATTTCAATTAAATGGCTTGGTGAATACGGCCCTTAAACTTAACGAAAGTTCCCTTCACACGATTTGTTAATTTGTGTACGCCTGTTAAATTAAAGGGCGCGTTCGCTTTACGTAAGTAAATGTACTTACGTACACTTCTATTATTTATTAAAGTGCACTTCAAACATCTAAATATATAAATAAGCATTAAAATATGTTAGACTTTATGAAAAAATCTGTTGTGTTCCACTTCCCATGTCATTCCATTCTTTCCTGATAAGTTTTTCCTGATATCTTCATATACTTAGTTGATTGTCGATACATGAAATGTATGACTTTTACTTCATTTTCTTGTTGGCCTTACTTCAGCTTTAGTTTCAAAATTAGAATTTGGCTACACGTAGCTCCATCAAGTTGGCCGGTAAACTTTCACTTTTTTTATTTTTTATTGCAAATATCGATTGTTGGTCGTTCGTTGGTGATTGTTGGCGTAATTTAAACGTTTGTTGGATAATAGTTTTTTCGAAAATCTAAAAAGAAAATTCGGCATCAAGTTAGCCGGAAAATTCTTATTTTTAATTAAATTTAATTTATAACCAGCTCAATCAATGCGTAATCGTTTGTTGGACTCGTTTTTATTAATAAAATCGTTTGTTGGTCCCTCAATTCTTCGCTAATTGCAAAAATAATTTACCTAAGCTACACGTGAAGTGAATTTACACGAACACGTCTGATCACTGAACTAAACTCTAATTCCTGCTGCCTGATTCTAAAACGGCAACAGGAACGTGAGTCATAACAAAATTCTTGGAGTCAAACGGAAACTCCCCGAATACATGTAGAGTAGAGTGCCGTAACATACGGAAAGTAACGTATAATGTAATTGATTTTCATTTTCAATTCAGAAAGTAGTTACTGGTAGCTATTTAAGTAACGAGCTAGTTACATATCTAGTTACTTTGGTAACGCATTGCTGTTTTCCTGCTGAGGAGAGCGGGGCAACAAGATATATGGTTGAAAATACTGGAGCTGCTCCCACCAAAAATGCTCTTTGTCATACTCTTAGTCGCTGCCACTGCGCCAAGATACCCAGCCGTCACAAACGTAAACCAAACTTCAATAAACAAATATTTCATCGTTTTTGTTATTAATTTCAATTTAATTTAATATAAAAATGTGTGTAAAGTACACAAAATAATATTGCTGCGAGCGTGGCCTTTGGTTCATTATTTAAAACACAATATTGAATATTTAATATACAAGTTCTTTATTTCAATCTAATCATATAAAATTCACAAACCTTCAACTAATCAACTCAACTTTAATTATCGCTAATACTGTACTTTCAATTATCGCAATCCAATTACAACACTTTCGCTTCTATACTACTTTCACTTGCTAATACTGCAACTTCTAAGACAAGACTCTTTTCTTGGTGGTGACAACTGTTATATTTATACCCAAGAAACTCTTCAGTTTCTTCTTGAGTGTTCTATTCCAGAATCGTCTTGACTATTCTATTCCTGAACCTTCCCGAAGATTCCATAATCGATTCTCCGAACCTGAAGTTGTTTACTCTCCATTTCCAATAGATGTCACCAGTTGTCTCTTTCTGTTCCACGTAACACTGCCCCATTATTAAAATTGTTCGTCCCGAACAATAGGTGATCCACGGTCCTGATGCTCGTAGTATTGACACAAGTGGTCCAAATGAACAATTTTACGCTTGCCTCTTTTGCCACGCTGAATCCTGTATCCCACGTCATTAATTCTAGTTACTACTGAATACGGTCCCTCCCAGTGTTGTTGTAGTTTTGGAGAACGTCCCTTATGTCGTTTCGGGTTGTACAACCAAACAAGATCACCTTCGTCAAATGCTAAGGAATTCTCACGTAGGTCATAGCGGGTCTTCATACGATCAGTATTTGCTGCTAATTTCGATCTCGTGGCCTCGCGCACATCAGCTAATTGTTGTTTGAGCTCCGATACGTCTTCTGGTAACTTTTGTTCACCGCTGGGGGTACCAAATTTGAGGTCGCTAGGTAAACGCATCTCCCTTCCGAATATGACCTTAGCTGGGGTTTGTCCGGTAGTGTTATGATGGCTGATCTATAAACCATTAGGAATATAGGAATATGTCGATCCCAATCACGTTGATGATAGTCAACTACTTTCTTTAGATGCTCGATCGATGTTCTGTTGAATCGCGCTCTACCATGCCATCAGATTGTGGGTGTACAGGAGTTGTTCTGGTTTTTCTTATTTCCAACATTTTACACATCTCCTGGAACGTCCGTGATTCGAAGTTCCGTCCTTGGTCCGAATGAAGTTCGTGAGGCACACCAAACCTACTGACGCAATTCGTTATTATTTGTTCCGCAACTGTGGTTGCCTCTTGATTAGGGATTGCATATGCTTCAGGCCATTTACTGAAATATTCAATGGCAACTAATATATTGTTACGTGCAAAAGAAAGAGACAACTGGTGATTAATTAAGGGTTTATGAATTGTGTAAGATTGGAAGTGTAAATAAAGATCTTGTATATTAAATATTTAATATTGTGTTTTAAATAATGAACCAAAGGCCACGCCCGCAACAATATAATGGTTACCGCCATCCGTTTCTGGAAAAGGTCCAGCGATGTCTACAACTATCCTTTCAAAGGGGGCTCCGACATTATGCTTATGCAGTTCTCCTCTGCTTATGTGTTGCGGCCCTATGCAAGCAGCACAGACAGTGCATCTGAGGCACCACTCCTCCACATCTTCTCGCATATGTAGCCAATAAAACCTTTCTCATATTTTAAAAATTGTTTTTTTCACTTCCAAATGTCCTCCAGAGGTTCCACCGTGCATTTCTTCTAGAACATCTTTTATCTGTGATGCTGGCACGACTATCTGCATTCGGAATGATTCGCCGTTAGGTGCTTTCCACTTGCGTTTTAATATACCATATTCAACATGAAAAGACTTTCATTGAGCCCAGTAAGTTTTCAGCTTCTCACTCCGTTCCGAAATATCCTTCCAGTCTGGTCTTTCCATGTCTTCTTTCCAAGCAAGAATAGGTGAAATGTTTTCTCTTTGTGCTGTTCGCAGGTCCTCAGTGTCCCAACTTGTAGATGGATCTACGGTTACCAACTGTATAGTTGCTGTAAAGTCACTCTATCCATTTGTTCTTAACAAGATCTGCTCTAATAATTGATCTCGAAGCTCCAGTATCGATAGTGACCGTGCAGTTCTTTTTTCTTACACTTCCATATATGACAAGACTGCTATTATTTCTCTGCAAGTGGTCTACTTGAATGATGACTTCGGGGCTGTCGATTCCACCAACCAACTTCTGCCCCACAAAGTTGGTTTTTACTAGTTTTCCGACTGCTCAATAGGAGAGGCGATGCGACTAGTCGCTGCTTGATATCTAGTCTCTCCACGAATAGCTTGTTCCCTGGCTCGAAATCTTTGGCATTCTTCTTTCCCCTCTTCATCTGGCGATTCCACTCGTCGACGTTTTCTGCAATCTCTTTGAAGATGCCCTGGTCTATTACAATTCCAGCATCGAAGGACATCACGTGAAGGCGTGCTCTGTGATCATTGCACTCTGTTGCAAGCACATTCTTCTACTGAAATTTCTCTCACTCGTACGGCACTCCGTGAAGCTTGTTTGGCGGATTCATACGCTAATGCATAGCTAGTGCTTCTGCTGATGATTTCTTTCCAGCTAGTCTCAATGCTTGTTGTAAATTTTGATCTGCAAATGCCTCCGTTGCCATTTAAGGAAATACGCATTCACGCTGGAGTATGAAAGATGTGCTTGTCGTGTCCCCAGTAAAACACTCGCGTAATCCACATATAAAACTTTATTTAATTAATCTACTTTGGTTCTTATAACTCCTAATCGCCAAACACAACTGAGCACTCGCAAACTCGGGTCACCTCTTGGAATCTTTACAGGCGACTCTGACCTAGTGACCAGTGCAATACCTTGCAATTAATCGCAAAGCATTACATCAGTCATTGCCGTCAGCTGGAGATCCCAATACTGTTAGTAAACAAACAGTAAGCCCAGCTGAGCATTTCACTATGCGAAGTGAATTACTTAACCATGGTTTAATGCTTAATTACAACAGCAGTGGATGCAACAGTTTTTAATAAACAATTCGCAATCGCCAAGCATTTAACTGTGCGAAGTAAAAATGCTTAGATACTGCAAACTACTTAATTAGTCGTACACCTGCTGCTGGCTAAAGTTATGATGTCACAACCGCAGAATGATTAATATTGGGCCACGATATTCCTCTCCCCTGTGAAAGACTAATTCCCAGGGGGAATTAGATCAGGATGCTCGGCTTAGTTTCAGCTACATTGTACATTTTATCATATATGTGTATACAATATTTGTTTTTTTTTATTTTAACATCTTCTAAATTCTATCTTAACAATAACTACTTCTCTTAATTCTGTGCTAATTTAAAAACTTGTATTTTGATTATTTACTTTTTTTTCTCGTGCTCTAATTTATTCCTTCAAACAATATCTTTGTCAATTATAATTCTATTATAACCTTAGCTCTAATTTTGATATTTTAAGAATAGTTTTACCACAATAACAAAATAAAACTGTACAATTATTTCTAGGATTATATTTACTTATACAAAATTTTATTCTAGGTTTCATTAATTACATATATTTGTTTTATCTAATCATATTATATAACTACACTATTTACTTATGAACTCATGTTTTTTTTTCTAGCAATTATTAAATTAAGTTTATAACCTGAATATAATGTTTGTGTAGGTTTAATTACTCAGAGTGATTCCGCGTATCTAAAGATTGCCACTGTCCTATCCAATATAACACTTAGTATAACAAAAATATCTAGCCCTACAACGGTTGTTACTACGCTAGCTGTACTAGTTGTTTTCCAACTATCGTAGGCAGGTTTGCTGTGGGCAATGTTGCTGCAGTAGACACGATTACTTGGAGGTCGTCGTTGGTTTCCTGGTTTTCGGCAAGCTGTCCTGTTGTTACAGTGGGTTTTGTTGAACTCCGGGTGATGGGCAATATCGAAAATCTGCTTGCTCTAGCCGGTACTGGTTTTTGCTTCCGACCTCTCCTGCGGATCAGGACTCCTGCTACTAAGATAAAACTGGTAATACTTAATAGCCCGGTTATTGAGGTGGCGGCTAGGTAGATGGTGTGGGGCTGACTTTGTTGTCGATGTATTTCCTCTCGCGTGATGGCCCCATTTATTTTTCCTATCTCGGCTGCATGATCTCTCCAGGCTTGGTTGGCATTGTCGGTAGCTAACAGCCGTACCTTACGATGTTGATCGCCATCAGCCATAGGCTTTGTAGATCTATTTCTGGTGCTCATGCTCTCCCATGATGGTAATTCCGAAAATGAGGGTTGCCAAAGAGTAATATTTCGCTGAGCGTGGTCCTCTGATGTGATCAATCGGTCGCCGATCTAAAGGTGGCAGTGCTCTTCAATTGATAACACTCCGGTGGACAATAGTTCTTCAATCGCTGTAGGTGTATCGCGGCAGTTTACCTCTAATTTCGTCCTTTCGGCCATCACGAACAACCAGTGATTTCGAGTAATCATGCGGACTAGACTATTCCATTTTGGGAGAATTTTTCCTTGCATGCCAGCGGGTTGACATTGAAACTTCGAAAAAGGTTGAGCACACAGCTATCACCAATGGCTGTGAGGATAGGTCCCAACTGTGGGCACAGGAAACGCAGATGACTTCCGAGGGTTGTCAGTTGTTTGCATTTCTCATATTGCTGGTAGTCTAGCAGGACATACTGGCGATCGTGATTATTTGCTGCTAGAAATTCGGCTCCCAACTCATATACATGGTAGCCGTCTTCATCAACTATTGCGCGAATGGTATATACTTTGTTCAGTTCAAAAGCCACTCTTTCCGGTTGAGGAATGTCTATTCTCACCATAATGTGTTGCGGACCCGGCATTGCGCTCACCTTAGCGATTTGAGTCAACAATTGGAAGTCCAGAAATTCCTCAGCCAAATCCAATTGTTTTTGGCCGTTCGTCATAATTTCTGTTAGCTGCCGGGCGTAAATAATCATGGGATGAAGCTTCCCCATGCTCAGTGCGACTAGCATATTCGCATAACCTTCTTGGACATCGCTGAGTTCTCGCAGTTGGAGGGTCATTAGTGTCAGCATTTCATTTATCTCCACCCTCCGTGTTAGCGTTATTATCTCCAGGTCTTGACTTTGCTGAGCGGCGGTGATGGTATTGATTTTATTCCATAGTTCCTCTCGCTCGCTGCTGCCTGAACACGCGACGCATTGAACAGATTGAACGTCGATGTCATCACTGTAGTCTGCTCTTGAAGCAAGGTGAAGGTGCGGTTTTCTTTTCCATCGAGATCCCTCAAAGCCGAGTAGATATTCTCCGAGTCTGCATGATCCATGGTTCCGAAAAGTGTCTTTGACAGGGACCCTATACCATCAAAGAAAGATCGCTTCTTTCGACGAGCCGGCTCCGCATGGGTGTGGTGCTTCAACTCATCATCCTGTCTCCTAATCTTCGCCATCCAGCTTCCTATTTCTTTAGTGGCTAACTCACATCTGTGTCCGAGTTCAGTGTGGTTAATTTTCATGCAGAGCTGTATAACAAGATTGCTGCAATTGTTTGCGAATTCCAGCTCGACTGCTAAGTCCGGCATTTCTACTTTGGATAGAATAGTCCAATGCCTAGTGTAAAAGTTGGCTCTTCCTACGTGCTCGAACAATACCCCGGACTGCATTATGGGCCTTATATTGTAGCCAACCTGCCCAGCGTATGACAAACTGATGAACATCAACAAGATTATGGCGACTGCTTTCATATTCAACTTCTTAACTTATCCAAACTAACTATATGGCAACCTTCTTAATTTTATCCTACCTAGTATACAAAAATAAAAGAAACCACTCTGTATATAATTTATTTAGTACGTTTTTTTATTATTATTTAGTAAAATAAAATAAATCACGGTATAGATTTAGTTTATTCTACTATCTATCCACTTCCTCCTTATCTCTCTCTCTCTCTCTCGCCTTTCCTCCTCTTTGTTTTTTTATTACTTTTTTTTTAATAAGTGTTCTTTTCTTTTTTACACTTCTCTTTCCAATTATTTTTTTTTTATCTTTTTCTTAACTTTTCTTTTTATTTACCAATTTTTTCAATGAATATGTTTTTTTTCTCGCTACCTTAATTTTTTTCTTTACTTTAATATTATTACTTTTTGTTTTTACTCTCCTTACTTTAATTTCTTTTTAATTCTCTTTTTTTTTAACTTTTTTTTCTTACTTTTTTTTTTAATTCTCTCTCTTTTTAAACCATATTTTAGTGTTCTTTTTTCCAATTATAACTTTTTCCACAAATGCCTATGTATATGCCGGCTCTTCTGGGCTTCTTTTAGCGTCCGTCTCATGTACGGATTCCGAATCGGTCCACTAGGTCTCTTCTTTCGTCCCTTCTTGTACGCTTCTGCTGCTTTACCTGTAAGATGAAATAAAAACAAAACTTACTAAATAACAATATTCTGATTGCTCAAAGTTATTCAAATTTTTTTAAACGATTCACTGAACCCGTTTGAGCTTTCTCCCGATAAGGATTGTTACATTCTCTGGGCTATGAACGTAAATTACTTCATAGTGCCCCTTGAATATTGACGACAGTTCTCCCGTCCGAGCCGGGTCTCTAACCAAAACCTTTTTGCCGACATGCACCTCTATCGCCCTCGTGGACCTACCATAGTACTTCTTGGCGGACAATTTACTTTTGATCAAGTTTTGCTTTGCTAGTTTGAATGCCTTTTGCAATTTAAACCGTAACACATTATGATATTTATCGGCATTGTATAGCGGTTCAGGCTTCCGCTGCAAGCTGCTGGGAACTTCTGAGACGAATCCAAATAAAGGTGTCAATTATGTGCCCAAATGTACCGAGTTGTTGTAAGCATGAGCTGCCGTCTGCAGGAATTCGTCCCAATTCCGCGGGTCTTGATCTACAGAACTTCTCAAATAGCTGGCTAACGTGGAATGCTGGCTCTCTACGGCATTTGACTGCGGATGATAGGCAGTAGTCTGTAACTTTTTAATTTTCAACATCTTACAGAGGGCCTTCAGCACTTCTCCTGTAAAATTCGCTCCTTGATCAGTAACTAATTGTTTTGGTAGAGTATATCGGCTGGGAATTTCCTCGAACAGGGCTCGTGCCACAGTATTCGTTTCCTGATCCGGGATCGCTACGAAGTCAACGAACCTAGTGAGATCATCCACCATGGATAAGATGTATTTATTGCCATTGTGACTCAACGGCAATGGTCCCACTAAATCGACGTATACCTTCTCAAAGAGTTTGCTTGAGACTGCAGTGATCACCAACGGCATCTTTGTAGCTCGACTGTGTTTATTTTTCTGACACTGCGGGCAGCGCCGAATATACTTCGCGATAACCCTTTTCATCCCTTTCCAATGATAGAAGCGCTTTACTCGTTTTAAGGTCTTATCTCTGCCGAGGTGTCCTCCAAACCGAGAGTCATGGAAGTCCTTCAAGATTGGCCCAACTACGTCTGGATCTGTGATATGCTGTAGGTTCGTATGGCCCATCACCTTCCCTGCTATTACTTCTGCCTCATCGAGGTCACCCATTCCTCTTCGGATTCCATAGATGTGTCATTTACTTCGGAATCTTTTCTTCGAGCTTGTGCCCGAGTGATGGCTCGGCATGGATGCTTTTCGCTTTCCTCGTTTTTGGCTTCTGTTATTCTCTAGGGTATTCTGCTTAGGGCATCCGCATTGCAATTTTTGCTTCCTTTTTTATATAGAATCTCGAAATCATACTCGGACAACTTCTGATGAAATCGCACCATACGTGACGTCGTATCTCTAACCTTGAAAACACCCCGAGGAGGTTGGTGGTCAGTAATTACTTTGAAGTGCCCGCCCAACAGATAACACTTATAGTTACTTACACTATGGCTAGTAGCTCACGTTCAGTTGTCGAGTAATTCCTCTCGGCCGGATTGAGTGTGCGACTGGCGTAACTGATGGGCCTTCCTTCCTGCTCTAGAACTGCCCCTAGGGATTCACCAGTGGCATCCGTCAGTAGCGTAAATTCCTTCGTGAAATCCGGGTAAGCTAATAATTGAGGCGTAGTGAGAGCTTCTTTCATCAGGGTGAATGATTTATCACATTTGGGTCCCCAATCAAACCTTAAATTTTTCCTTAATAAACTATTAATTGGACCCATGATTAGCGAAAAGTTAGGGACGAATTTCCGGTAGTAATTAGCTAGCCCCAGGAAAGACTGGACCTGTCGTATCGTCTTTGGCCTTGGAAATGCCTTTACTACTTCCACTAAACGTTGATCTGGCTTTACTCCTTGTTCCGAGCATACAGGACACAGATACACCACTTCTTTTTTCAGAAACTGACATTTAGAAGGTTGTAGTTTCAAATTATGATCCCGAAAACGTTGAAATACTTGCCTTAACTTATCGTTGTGCTCGTCTAAGTTTTTTGCAAATATCACGACATCATCGAGATACACGAAACATTTTACTCCCTGTAACCCTGTTAATATGCCGTTTAAGAGGGATTGAAAAAATGGAGGCGCTGTCTTTAGCCCAAATGGCAATCTTTTATAATGAAAATGATTGAAATTGGTACTAAAAGCCGTTTTCTCTCTGTCTACTGGATCGATTAGTACTTGATGATATCCGTTAGCCAAATCTAACGTTGAAAAGTCCCTAGAATGACCTAGTCGATCCAGTATATCATCAATTCGCGGAAGTGGGTATGAAGAAGGGATACAGACCTTGTTGAGTTCACGGAAGTCTACGCACTACCTATACTTACGGTTCCCAGCTTCATCAGTACCCTTTTTGGCTATCAGGAGTACTGGAAAATTAAATGGACTATCACTGTGCTCTATTATGTCATCCTCTAACAATTTTTCTAGTTGCTTTTACACTCTTCTCGGTGAGCTTCTGGCATTCAGTACTGCTTTCTATGTATGGGTCCTGTGTTGGCCATTAGAGTTAATTTAAAGGTTTTTGTTGGAGTATAAGTCAGTTTGTCTCCTGGCAAATGAAAAATGTCACTGTATTCGTAGTAGAGCTGAGTCACGGATTCCGTCTCCTCTGGATTGAGATCTTCTCCCAACAACAGTGATTGCTTCATTAATTTTAGCCGCTGTTGCCTTTTACTACACTTCATTTCACTATCCGCTAGTGGTAGTACTGAGTACCGGTTCAGTCTTTCTAACTTTGGTTTGAAATTTTTTACTTCCACGGCCTCAGTCCTAGCATTTATGATTCCAACCAAGGCTTGTCCGTTCTTAGGCCTGATTAGTGTATTTCCATAATACACTCCGGGACATATTTCTTCGGCCATACATAGCATTTCAGTCTCACTATCAACTGGGATTCTCACCAGTTGCTCTGTTCTGGGTTTCAACCGTATTATTAGTCCATTCGTGCTCTCGGGTTCAAGAACAAGTGCAGAAGCTTTTATCCTGGGATTACTGAGCTGGACTTCCGTGCGAGGATGCTCCATTCCGGTTTCCCGTTCAACAGCTACTTTAACCTACTCTTCACCCCACATCCCTTTAGGCCATGTTATGAACTCATCCTTTACCAGGCGATGATCTCGTTGACCAGCCTCCGTATGAAGGGTTGCGGTCAAGATATTTTCCCGCCTGTATTCATGTTTCAGCGCCTTTGCATCCCGGGTGGCGTTCACCTAATTTTCCTGCTGGGATTGTTGTTGGGCAATGTCTTCCGTCCTCTTTTCCCTCTTTCATCTCTCTCGTTTATCTGTGTTAGATACCAGTCTATGCTGTCTGAGGCTGCCATCGCTTTACCAAGAATGTCTTTTAGCCCTGTAATTCTTTCTCTAATACGCTGTTTCACTGTTTCTGTTGAGATTTCTCGAGGATTTTCCTTACTAGATTGACTAACACTTCTTTAACAAGCTTTGGCCAATGACACAACGTTAATACTTTCTTTTCCTGTTACATTCGCAAAAGGAGGCTTCTCTTCTTTGTTCCTTTTTACATTCCGTATTGACAGTTTTTGGTTAATGCAGTCGATGATAGCTCTATCCTTAAGAAATTCAATACCCAGTATTCCGTCAGCTGGTATTGAGTCTGTGTCATAAATTGCATTGAACTCGCAAGCATGCGTAACTTGGATTGACAGACCCCTACGGACTTTCCTTGAGCCCCAAATAAACTCCCAATAGTAATAGTTCGTTGCGGCTGAATAAACGTGTTTTTTCTTATCTTATTAAATTTTATTAAATTACATGTGGACCCGGTATCAACCAAAAGATTTAACTTACCTGTTAACCCTATATCTGCTTCAACTGTGATGCTACAATTATTCAGTAAGCTTAAGTCTACTGAAATATCATTCCCCCTCGGCGATATGTCTCTGGAGTTTGTTAATGGAGGCAGCTGTGGACGAATTCCCCAGCTGCCGCTCCCCGTTTCCCTCCAGTTGGCCATCGCGTTCTGCTAGGTACTTTCTGAGACAGTTTGCTGTATAGTGATCACATGTCCTACAGAACTGACAATAGAGCACTGCCGATACGGGTTGAATACATTCACCTGGACTACCTACCGCGAAACGTACCTGCTGTTTCCTACAGCTCGCTACTTCATGACCATAGCTGTTACATTTGGTGCAGTAAGGAGGCTGTGTCCTACAATCTTTCGCAATGTGACCCCGCTGTTCACATTTGAAGCAATGAATGGTTCTCGGTGTGGTTACCCTGGCTGCCGGCCCTTGGTATCTTATGAGTGATACTGGCCTAGCAGGGGAATAAATCGGTTTTTGCGGTCGCTGGGCTCGATTGGGGCCGGCCTCACCTGCTCCCCATCTGTTTTGCGTACCTAATGAGTTAGACCTCCAACCTGCCTGTACTTCTGGGTCTCTTACTTGAAGCCTTTGTGCATCTTTTTCATAGTAGGTAGCTTCCTCCTGTACTCCTTCTAGCGATTCGAATTTCCGTCCAGTGAGGTATACTTGAGTAGGTTTACTGCTAAAGCCAGCTTTAAATGTTGCTACTGCATCTGCATCTAGTTCTTCTATCGATCCTGTATCACCTCCTGGGTATTTCGCCGAGACTGCCGCTTTCATTTGGTCAAGCAATTCCTTCATACGGTCCGCGAACTCCCTGATATCCTCACCAGGCCTCTGCCTGCATGCCAGCATTTCCGTTCGCAATTCGCTAAACGATTTTTTTGGCATGTAGGCTGATTTGATTACTTGCTGTTAACCATCAAAATCTTTTGGGTCCTGTAAGCTTACCAAGTAGTACGCATCGTCCGTTAGGCGATACTTTATGCATCTGATAAAAATCTTCTGCTCCTCCTGTGACAGTCTATCGTGTAGATCCTTACTGCAGCTCAGAAAGCGATACACTTCCTTCGCCAGATAGTATGGGCACATACTTGGATACTAGATCCATTACTTTTTCATGCACGTCTGCTATGTTGTCTTGCCCTGTGATGTTTCTTTCCTCTGGCCTTATCTGGTTCTGCTCTGTTCTTACTTTTCCACTCGGCGCTAGTTCCTGCTTCTTTCTTCTGATTAGCTCCCTTTCTAAATTTTCTTCTGACTCTTTATGCTGTTCCCAAAATAACAATTTCCTCGGCTTGAACCCTTTACTCGTACTCACCTTATTACTCTCTTGAATCGGCTTTCTCTATGATGATCGATCGAGCCCCAACTCTTCTTCTAACCCCGCTGTAGTTTCCTCAACCTCTCTTAACTGTGCCTTTAGCGAATCTATTTTCTTTATCAGTCCTTTTTCCTCTTTTTGGACTTCTACCAATGCTTTCTCTGCTTCTATTTCACGTCATTGGATAAGTTCGAATGCTGCTGTTACCAATAGGTCTAAATCTTCGCCCTTTGTACTGTTTTTAGCACTCTCATTCAGTTTCTTTAACAATTCCTTCTCTTCCCCTCTTGTCCACCGTTTCTGTAACTCTGCCGTTATGTGTTCCCCAAAATATTCCCAGTCCTGCTCGTAATTCCGCAATATTGCTTTGCATTCCTTCAGTTTCTGTGCTTTTATCTCTAACTCCCTTTCCTGTGCCTGAAAGCGTGCCAATTCCTCCTTAGTTAAGATATTGCTTCTTCCTGTTGACATTTAGGACTGTGCGACTGTTATACCTCACGCACATATTTCCACCATAAACACTACACTTGTCACTTATCACTTCGCACTCTTAACACCGACATTAACAGGTACGCGAAATATACTTCTTACCGCCTCTCATTGATCATACCTATCAGCGCTTTTGTATCTAACTGAATTACCTAAAACGAGACACAACTATACGTACATATGCTCCAACATAAATCTGACAAAGACTTTTTATCCATAAAGATTCTTCGCGAGTACTCGAATACTTATTAAATGTATTCCCAATTTAAGTAAAAGCGCATCAAATTTTAAAACAGAGTGTAACTAACTGCATTTTGGCACGATGGCCGTACTTTACCGACAACTTTAAAATAATTAAATTTTTTAGATCCACTTAGAATTCAACAAACCCCAACGATACCTCGCAAAACTGGCACGAAACAGAAATACTTATTATTACCATACAATACACAAAAAGAGCCTCTTAATGGTTCAAAAGATTTTGAACCACTTGCCTAATGTTGTAGAAAATTAATAATGATATATACTCTGTCCAAGATGTCGGGGATTGTAGCAACATGTGTAAGTGTAATTTTTTAGCTGAAATATGGTAAGACTAGCAGCATTCTCTTGCAATACTACTTAGCACACCAAGAAAGAGGAACCAAACCTATCAAAATGAAGTGGAATCGAGAAAAGCCCTTTATCTAAATTTATTACCATTAAAAAAAAATCAGAGATCTCATTTGACAACAATTCAAAGATTATATATTCGCACTTAACCAATATCGGCAAAAGGCCAATGAATTTTTGAAATTCCAAGAATATTTTCATATAACTCAACACAACTACATGCATACCTAAAATTTTCACACCGTGGGATCCATGTCAACACTACTTAACTTTCACTTTCAGAAAAAATTTAAAATGTATCGGAAAATCACCATAATTCACTTTTTTGGGCAAATAAATACATAAACACATATATTCCCCCACCTTTTGTTATCTAATTTATATGTAGGTAGGTATATTCTGAGTTTTCCTGTGTAATATATATATATATATATATATTTATTTTTCCTTTATTGCATTGTGTCTTTTGATAAATGGAAGGAGAAGGTGTTTCAGCAAAGAGAAATATCACTATTAAAACAAAACACTAAAATACCATTCAATCCTCAGCGTGCACTTTGTTTACCTACATCCATAGATTTAGCGAATTAAGTTTGGTTTATTTTTCATAAGAAACATTCAATAATTAATTTCTGCGGTATTTCATTTAATGCTTACATATTATTATTCAATTTCTATTTCAACTCTTTCCCTGTAATGTTTCTTGTGCGTTTATACTTGGTGGAGTAGCTTAACAGCTTTGCTCCTGGTGTGTGTGTGTGTGTGTTGGAGTAGCTATACAGCCTTGCTCCTAATGTATGTGTTTTGGAGTAGCTAAATTAGCTTTGCTCCCAGTGTGTGTATGAGTAAACTTTTTAAATTAATGCGCTGAAATGTAATAAAATTGTCCAAAAATTTATTTATTATAAACAAAAAATTTTTTTTAAGGAAAAACACAAAAATACCCGTTATATATATAAAAAAAATTCTACCCTTTTACTATCACACAATAGAAAAACCAACCATAGTAAGAAATTCTCACATTTATTACCTTGGTTTCGCCAATTATACTCAGTATAATATCTTCCAATCTTTACTCTTCACTTTAAGCCTAAACGCACAAAACAAAACCAATAAAGCTAAATTTGTAAATAACGAAGATGAGAAAAAAAATTTATCTCATTTTACTCGCCCAAGTAAAACGAAAACGACAAAAACATAAAAAAAACTCACATTAATTTCACTCACTTTTACCTCTTTTCCGGCGGCGCCAATTTGTCGTGTCCCCAGTAAAACACTCGCGTAATCCACATATAAAACTTTATTTCATTAATCTACTTTGGTACTTATAACTCCTAATCGCCAAACACAACTGAGCAACCTGATCCACTCGCAAAGTCGGGTCATCTCTTGGAATCTTTACAGGCGGAAGCGACTCCGACCTAGTGACCAGTGCAATACCTTGCAATTAATCGCAAAGCATTACATCATTCATTGCCGTCAGCTCGAGACCCCAATACTGTTAGTAAACAAACAGTAAGCCCACCTGAGCATTTCACTATGCGAAGTGAATTACTTAACCATGGCTTAATGCTTAATTACAACAGCTGTGGATGCAACAGTTTTTTAATAAACAATTCGCAATAGCCAAGCATTTAACTGTGCGAAGTAAAAATGCTTAGATACTGCAAACTGCTTAATTAGTCGTACACCTGCTGCTGGCTAAAGTTATGATGTCACAACCGCAGAATGATTAATATTGGGCCATGACAGTGCTAACCTTTCCACATCAGACTGCAGCTGTTGTAGTGATTTGCCATGCTTTTGAATCCTGTTGCGTAACTGTAGGCGATACACTTGCTGCATGTGTTCATCTCCGTAACGTAATTCTATCGCTTGTACAAATGAAGTGTAATCACGTTGATTTTCAATCGGTACAGTTTGTAAGAGCTCTGACGCAGGACTTGAAATGCTAACACCAGAGCTATAGATTTGTCTTCACAATCCATTTACCTCTGAAACTGCCTCGAATTGTCTCCTGAAGATATGCTACCAATTTTGTCCATCAAATATTGGAGGTTTCATTCTACCTGCACCGGGTATTTCAATTCGTTCGCGCCGAGGTTGTCGATGCTTTATCCTCTCCAAATTTGCTTTAACGTTTTCAAGTTGCTCGGTGACTTTTTGTTGAACACCGAAACCTTTTGTTGAAATTCCTGCTCAATTCCTTCAATTTTCAAATTTTGCTCTTGAAAAGAACTTTTTAGAAAAATTTTCTGATCCTCCAATCGAGTTTCTCGACAATTCCCGAGGGAACTCTTTTGTTCGTCCAAGCGGGTTTCCATAAAATTTCTTCTGCTCATCTAACCGAGATTCCCGAGAATTCTTTTGTTCCTCAAAAGCATTCTTTTGCTCCTCAAAGGAATTCTTTTGCTCGTTCAGACAGGTTTCCATTGATTTCTTGTGTTCCTCGAGAGAATTCTTTTGTTCCTTAAGAGCATTCTTTTGTTCGTCCAAACGGATTTCCAGAAATCTCTTTTGTTTCTAAAGAGAATTGCTTGTTTCCTCAAAAGCATTGTTCATCTGCAGAGCTAATGAAAGCTCCAATTTACTCATTAAAGTGCCCAAAACTTATTCCATAATCATCACAGATTTTTCTTCTGCTTCAGGTTCTTCCAAGTTATCTTCGAAAACAAATGTCTCACGGTTCTTTGTTTCTTCTATCAAAGCTTGTCTCAGTTGCTCGACGAGAACATTCTTTGCAGCTGTCGTTTGTAACGACCGGTTTCCTAACTCTAAATTCAAAACCTGTATTCGAAGCTCCTCCACTTTGCACCCCATTACTTTAGTAATTCACTCACAGTTGAATATAAATTATTTTCCAGAACTTTCAAAAAAAGTACAAAACTCAACGCAATTTCACAAAATTAATCACACTTTGATTTTTTAATTTTTTTTAAAGTCAATTTCCACCACTTTATTTCGCGAATTTATTTCATTTTTGACACCAGTTGTTGCGAGCGTGGCCTTTGGTTCGTTATTTAAAACACAACATTAAATATTTAATATACAATTTCTTTATTTCACTCTAATCATATAAAACTCACAAACCTTCAATTAATCAACTCAACTTTAATTATCGTTAATACTGTACCTTTCAATTATCGCAATCCAATTACAACACTTTCGCTTCTTTATTACTTTCACTTGTTAACACTGCAACGTCTAAGCCAAGACTCTTTTCTTGGCGGTGACAACTGTTATATTTATACCCTAGAAACTCTTCAGTTTCTTCTTGAGTGTTCTATTCTAGAATCGTCTTGACTATTCTATTCCTGAACCTTCCCGAAGATTCCATCATCGATTCTCCGAACCTGAAGTTGTTTACTCTCCATTTCCAATAGAAGTCACCAGTTGTCTCTTTCCGTTGCACGTAACAATATTTTATTTTACTAACCTAAAAAGTGATTTCCCACGTATATTTTCACCAGATTGAAATAGGAAACTTCGTTTGACAGCTGAAAATATATTTTTCTCTTTCTTCAATATAATGCGGACCACTTCACGATACCATGAAAAAATCCACGGTCATGCACACGAAATTTACAGGTTTTCAACATATCCTGTTGTCTCTATATTGTAAACACCAACCAAAGAGTGCTTTTCTTTATTCATTTCGAATATTCAGAGCGCACCAAAAGTGTTATTTACCCATTCGGAATATTCCGTTTATTCCATTCTGTGTTTCCTTATTAGCAGTAGTGTATTCTGAACGTATTCTTTTTAAACTACCTCTTTAGTTGAAATAAATAGAACACAATTTGACAAATGTCAAATCGCAAACATCACTCCAGGAAAATGAAAGCCGACAACAGCAGAGACACAAAAAATTGCTTTAATTTTGTAATTTTGTAATTTCAGAATCTGAAAATTGCATATGATGTTCTCCAGGTGATATTACGTTTTGCGTTGTGCACAACTGCCAAGTTTTTATTCTTTTCTGTTTACTTAATAATTTCTGTTCCGAATATTCTTATTTTACGTGGTCAGTATTCTGCTCCTTTTATTCCTTCCGCAGAAAAAAATAAAGAAAAGCACTCAGAATAGTTCATATTCACGTGTAATGCACAGACACCAACCAAGATTACTCGTGATTTAATCCATCGTATTACACGGATGTAATATTTTATCCGAGATTTTTCGGGGGTAACATTTCTAATCTAGGATTATTCCGAATAGGTGACGACTGAGCAAAATTTGAATTTAAGTGACAATTAC
This sequence comes from Dioctria linearis, assembly GCA_963930735.1. Classification (NCBI taxonomy): domain Eukaryota; kingdom Metazoa; phylum Arthropoda; class Insecta; order Diptera; family Asilidae; genus Dioctria; species Dioctria linearis. The sequence continues at coordinate 208,464,093 of OZ005741.1, read as the reverse complement.
AGCAGACAACAAAGAATAGCACGTTCCCGTGGCAACGATATTTCAGTTAGATGCACCGATCTTAAATTCTTTCTCTACTAAATTTTTTTGTAATATTATGTAAAACAGAAAACTTAAAATTGAATTAATTTTGTTCATTATAATGCTTATTCAACATTTCTTATTTTAAAACATAATATACCTACTCTTTTATTTCGAAATTCCGAAAATATCCGAAAGTAATGCCACATAAACAAAAAACTCATTGTTTTACACGAGTTGGTGTTTACGACCAAAGCAAGCAGGACTATTCTCGGATAGGAATAATCTTTACACAGGAAATAGGATTATCGTAGTTGGTGTTTACGGCCCTAAGGGTAAGAATCGCTCATTCCGTAAGAAATGACTCAAATGACTCATCACTTATATTGATAATGTTCAAAACAAAAATAATTTTTGTGTTTAGTGGCATGTGCTAAGAAATCTAGTCTTTATCTGATAAGTGATATAATAAAATTTGCGATGAAGTGACCAAGTAAATAATGTTCACGGACCTTAAGGCAGAAACACATCCAAGCAAGCCTCAGGCCTAGCCTCTCTCAGGCTTCCTCGCAGCTCGCCTCAAGGCATGCCCCAGAGAAATGAAAACAAAATGATACACCAGGCTCGGTGCTGTCATTGTAGTTTTGTTAGTACATCTGTTGACAGAAGTAGGCCTGAGAGAGAACAATTTTCAACATTAAGCAAAGCGCGCTTTGCGGCTAGGTCTTGCGGCTAGCTGCTGGCTTGATTTTGTGTTGCATCATTTAAAAACCCATGTTATAAAATTTTGACAGCACCTCGAGGAAGCCTCGAGGCCTGGATGTGTTTCTGCCATTATTTTCTACTTAAAATGAATAAATGCCCACTTCCACAAATCTCATTAAATGTCAATAAAAACTTGCCCTGCGTGAATCGATTACGACGCGAGAATAGCTGGCTCTTAATACACAAAAAATCATTGTGCGCATAACTTCGTTTTAACAGTAATTTCTGTTCATCTTAGGATCTAACGCAATTCGCTATCGAGAGAGAAACTCGGGTTAATAAATCGAGAATCATGTTCCTTTTACTCATTGAATAAATAACTAATAAGGAAGCGGGGTTTCGTGCGAATACAGTGTACGTGAGTAGGCAATTCAATGACAGTCAAACCCATGGAGCGGGGGGGGGGTGAAATGACAAGAGGGCTGGTCACTTATTTGAAAATTCTGCTTGCATATAGCAATATGCTACACGAGATACTGCAGCGTGCACACCGGCTGCTGTCAAACGGAATATTTGAATGCACCCAGACCGAGAGAAGTGCGTTTCCTCGAGCTCGGTGTGACATTCGGAAGAGGAAAGATAAAGAAGAAGAAGGATCAGAGGTCTGTCTGGAAAAACGTTCACTCCGTGAGGAAGTCAAAAGTGTGATTAGTTTTTGTTGCCTTTAAATTAATTTTGGGAAAAAAAAATATTATTATAATCAGCAAATTACAGTGTTTTTACGGGAGCAATCCTACAGTATAAAGTGCTGAAAAAGTCATCCGCGACAAGAGCTTGCGATTTCTTTTGGGTTAGAAGAAACTACTTTGCTACGAGCTGTGGCGCCTTTTTGGGCACATGATAAGTTGCTAGTACAATCCCACATGGGCAACTACAATTGTATCCAAAGAAAAGGGGAAATTCTGATTATCCATAGATACCTCCTAACACAACTCACATTATCTCTACGATCGGGAGATTTTCGTCAAGACCTGGAAGATTGAGCAGGAATAATCTGAGTGCAAAATAACAACTCTTGCTGTGAACTTGATTTTACTGCAAATGTTGCAAACGCAACACGCTGTGAAAAAATACTTGCAGGAAATAAAAAAAATTTTTGACCACACGAACGAGTATATAAAATATGCGCCTTATAAAAGCCGCAGCAATCAGAAATGAGATCCTGTTCTTGGGACAGTCTAACGTCTGCCGCGAATGATTTACTAGAATCATAAAAAGGAATCATCAAAATACAATTTAGAATTTTCTAATCGAAATCAAAGGAGATTGACGTTTAAATTAACTAGTGAAAAACACATTAATCACACATCACAGATATATATTGCGGTTAAAACTAAAAACCATAAAAAAAAAACAGAGAATGGAATTATAATTCGACAAATAACAAGTCAACCCCATCACAGAACGTCCAGTGGTCATAGTCAATTATACCCTAATTTTGGGACACATAATTTTCAGGACAATTTCACACCTCCTGACAAGTTTTGGTTAGAGCACATCCTGTCGAAACGAAAGACACTCCAGAAACTCTTTTGTTAGGGTCTAAAGGGGATTAAGTATCATAGGGAATGTGGTCAAAAGTCGTAACGTCACCATGAACGAAAGAAACATATAGGAAAATATACCTGTGGCGGTATTTATATGTGACAACTAAGAAAGCTTATCAACAAAATCAGGATTTGAAGCTGATATGTCCGATGTCGATATGTGTCGTGTATGCCGAGAAACATCTGAGATGATCCAAGAATTGAGGCTGTTTTAATTTAACTCTACTGAAAGATTATCTCTCGCAATCAGTTTTTTTGAGCAGTTCAGCCTGGTAGAAGCTAAAGTTCCTATAGTAAGATTTAAAGACTTGATACACATGTTAGAGGTAGATTTAAATTTTAGCAACTGTGTGGGCCTACGAAATACGCATTTACGTCATTGTTAATTTTAAACTTTTAAATTAGAATCCAGTGGTATATGGGAACGTCCTGGAGGCGCCTCTACGATGGATCCTCACCAATAAAAAAATGTAAGTTGTTGCCTTTGAATTTATATTTCTTACTTGAAAATATCTTTTTATACATTCATTTAAAAATTGAGTATTTATATCTCTTGCTTGAAAATATCTTTTTATACATTCATTTAAACTTATATACAATGAATACTGTGTTGAGCATTATATTTGTGACTATATAACCTTAAAGAGTAATTATGTTAAGGGTAGGATTTAGGAAACGACTGAACGGAGTTTTTTTGTTGGAGAAAGGTTTTCTTTAGCTCGAGGTTAGAACAATTGAGCTGTTGTTAAATAACTAAGAAATTGTAGGATGTAAAAATCCTCGTTATACTCTAGTGATCTCAACCAATGAAAGCGAAGAGATACTTAACTGAGAATATGTACATAATATATTTATATTTAGCTTTAGTAACATAATCCAGACGATGATGTCTTAAGATTAACCAATATTAAATTCATTGAATGAAGCATTTGCACACAGTAAGCATGCATAGTAGTAAAGAGTAATTTTTCCTGTTGTCAAATGTCAGGAACTCGTACAAGTTGAAATTAATAGTATAAAGACATCTGGGTATCTCTAGATATAGTAATTATATTAGCTCGAAGTCCTTTATTTACATGAAATTACTAATAGTACAAGTTCATAGTCATTAAACTGGATTCCGTTTATAACGTAAAGATGCTATAAGGCTTTTTAATTTTTCCTTCACATTCCCGGAGCCCCTCTCGCATGAAGGTCGTCTAGGTTCGCTCGTTTATTCTCTCCCTACAGGTCAACTAGGGACTCTGAAAAATCTTGCCCTCAGAGTCAGATGGGTGGCTGGGGCATGCAAGAAGGCATATCATCTGCGCCTTCGACGATGGATATAGGTAAGTGACGTAAGGGTCCCTTCAGGACCGAATGTGTGCCGGCTTTTTAGTTGTTTGTAGGCACGAATATTTTTTTTGATTATCGCAGACGGTAGCGGCAGGTTTTTCGTGGAACCTCCCAACACTCTGGACTTCACGTCCAAGCCAATCACTCTACATACTTCCAAACCAAATAGTCACTTAAATTATCATAAGCAACTCCAAGGAATATTATCTGAAGATAGGGGGCCCCAAAAATTTGTTTATTTTACATAGTAATTTGGATTATAAAAAATGTCCCCCTTCAAAATTTTACGGTTTCACTACTGCCATGACGAAACGAATACAAACACAGCACACTAATACATTTCGCCGAGTGGCTTAGGTTTTTACCCGATATGTCGTTTCCTTATTAGTTATTTATTCAATGCTTTTACTACGCTGGTAGTCTTTTTCCGTTCGATATCGAGTTTGATCTCGAAGTCAAAGCCCTTAGAATATATAGCAAACAGTAATGGTTGAATCATGTAAAATTCGTGTACATGAGCGTACTTTGTCGACCAGGACATTATACATAGGAGTAAGTGAGATGAAGGAAGGTAAATTTGTCAAAGCTGAGCGACAAGTTGTCAAATGTGGTTTTGTTTTGTGAGCAAATTTAGTCAATTTAAAATTCTTTTGCGAAATTTAACAAAAGTACCAAATCAATTCTTTTCAAAACTATTTACTTTGAACTTTATTTAGTGCAAAGTTTTATAGTGCCGCTAGAACCTATTAAAGCCTTCATATCAATTAAAAAAACAGAAATGAAGTGCTCGGTCAGTGCTTGCAAATATAAATTGGATAATAAACTAGGAAAATCATGTTTAAGGTAATTGCACTATCTAAATTATCTGTTTTGTTAATAGAAGCAAAGTTTTTTATAAATTAATTATGTGAATTATTTCAAAATAAAGTAGAAAAAGAACATTTTTTACCGCACAAAACCTTTGTTTACTTTTTGCAAATTGACAAGTTGTTTAGAATAGGGGTGACGTGTAAACACATGTACCAACACAACCAGAAATTCTTTACGCAAAATCAGGCTTATCACCATTCCTGTTTGCTATATATTCTAAGTTGAAGACAGCGATTACGATTTGCTAGCAAATCGTTTTCAAATCATGATATTTGCAGGGAGACAAGCCTTTACGCCAATAATGTAATACCATAGAGAAAACAGTATCAGAGTAGAAAACTGTATGTTGAAAGTGTTTCCACAGAGCTTTTGCTCAAGTGCCCCTAATCTACTTCTAGTACCACATGGCTAGTTTGAAAGCAGTACATCCAGAGCTCATTCGATCTTGCTTTAAATGTAATAACTCAATACAATAATATACAATGATTTGTTTGCCGTTGTGCAGTTTCGTTGAATTTATCCAATTACGAGTTGTAATTTTTTCTTCAAATATTGAACCGCTGATAATATTGTTGCGAGCGTGGCCTTTGGTTCGTTAATTAAAACACAATATTAAATAATTAATATATAAGTTCTTTATTACACTTAAATCGTATAAAGTTCACAAACATTCATTTAATCAACTCAACTCTAATTATCGCTAACACTGTACTTTCAATTATCGCAATCTAATTACAACCTTTCGCTTCTTTATTACTTTCGCTTGTTAACACTGCAACCTCTAAGACAAGACTCTTCTCCTGACGATGACAACTGTTATATTTATACCCTAGAAACTCTCCGGATTATTCTGGAGTGTTCTATTCCAAAAGCTTCTTGACTATTCTATTTGTTCTATTCCTGACCTTTCCTGTGATTTCACAATCGATTCCCCGAACCTGAAGTTGTTTACTCTCCATTGCCAGTAGATGTCACCAGTTGTCTCTTTCTATTGCACGTAACAATATTCTAACGACCCGTCTTTACATCGAAGACTAATCAACGAAACTTTGGTAAATCTCCCATCGCTTTTACCCGAAAAAATCTCTGCTTCAAATTGAACTTTTCCAGAAATTCTTATGTTTTTTACAAAAAGTGCAGTAGAAAAATTCAGAATATTTACTGTAATTTTTTTGATCTCCATCTAGCTGGATCCGACACTGGGTGCTCCTCTAGCTTCTTTAGTTCCTGCAGTGCGCTTTCCATTGTTATACCTTAGATGAAACCAAAGCGTATACTAAGTATTGAATATGAAAATTCTTTTTTACGTTTTATAAACATTTGCATTGACTTTTATTTTCAATAAACTTTGTATTTCAAAAATATTTCTTCCAGCACATTGTCCGATATGAACTAGGCATAATTTGTGCTAATCTTTGAAAGATTTTATACCCTAGATGAAATCAGTCTATAAGGTATACTAAGTTTGTCATTCCGTTTGTAACGCATAGATATAATAGAAATAGTATACGGCAGGCACTATGCGCACATGCTATTTCCCAATTGTATGTAAAGTAAAACAAACATCATACATTGGCTGCGGGATAGGTGATAGCCCAGTGCAGTTGCAATGGTTAGAATTGGTCTCGTGTTACGGCGTTTGATTTTTATTCACAGTGCGGCTTATTGCAGCAAAAAAGTTGAGGTACTCAGAGAAAAAAATTGGTAAAATGTAACTGAAAAGGTAGTTGATAATAACCAACAAAATAGGTTTCATTCAACCACAAATAATAGTTAAATATTTTAAAAAGGTTTAACCATAAAACTTGGCGAATAACCAACATTAGCAGTTGTGCATAAACCAACTATGAGGCAGGGTTTGTTAACTTTTGTTTAAGTTAACTAACTATCAACATGATGAGCATACTGTTTAATTGTCCACCAACTTACCCAGTTGTTGTACTGTTTATTTTTTTTGTAATTTTACCCTTTCTATTGTCAATTAACTATTGTTAGTAGGTAGCATACTACTTTGCAAGTAAATAGCTCTCTACAGGTAAATAGCTCCCTGAATTGTGTACAAAAATTAGATTATGATTTCTGTATAGAAAAAAAAACAAATTTTTGAATTTACAATGAATATTATATTATTTTTATTTGCAGATTTACAGACTTACATAGTGTTATGTACATTCAATTAGAAATATTTTGGCCTAATATAAGTTTTACCACTTGACACTATATATGAGTGAATAGGAGTAAATTTAAAACAACATATATTAAAAAAAAAGTAGTTCAGTGTTTTTTTCCATCACTGGGAAGGATTGGAAATGCTTTGAAAACTACCTAACTTATGTTCTAAACAAATAACGAAAACGCTTTCTTCCAATGTAGCGATGTCAATAATCTCAAATAATTGCAGAGAGCTTGTACAAAGAAAAAATCCGACGTTGAAGGTCCTACCATTACATTCAATGCGGTCAAAAAATTTATAATTGAAAGTATTTGAAAAAAAATTTGAAAGGCTATTGAAATACTCTTATTTTCTTATATCTTCTAATAAGTTTCCTTGTAAATTTGGTCCTGCATGAATTAGTCCTCTACTTTGTATCAAACGAAGAGCAAACTAAGCCTACATTTTATTCCAACACACAAAGGGACATTGACTCTATAATTAATGGAATTTGTGTATATTTTCATTTCCCTGTGTTTTGATTCAAATCGAAAGCTCCATAAATTACGAATAGGGCCTACTTTTTCTATAATCATGGGGTAATGAATTAAGAAATGAAATTTTGGTTTCAATGTACTTCCGAATAGCCTTTTGTATTGCGTATGATGCTGTTTAATAGCCAATGTAATGGTATCTATAATGCTTTTGTCGAATTCATACCTTAGTACTAAGTCAAGTATTTCTATTAAAGAAACTAATAACTTCCAATATTTATTATTCACTGGGACTAAATCTCCTATTATAAGTGGCAAAAAGTGGCAAAATGTCCAAGTCTCTCTTGCAGACATATTTAGCTTATTGTTCGATAAATGTATTAATTTTAAAGGCGGTGACATATTACTTATTTCAGTTTTTCCGTAATTGAAAAGTTGTTTCCTATCATTAAGGATCTCGATAGAAAATAATTTGTCAGTTTCAATCAGGTGAAACAATATTTGAGATATATCGTACTCACATACACCTTCAAATAAATCGTGCATGATATCACCTGTGTAATTTTCAACAACGTGAAAATTATCTAAACTATTAAAAATTGATTCTTCTCTTATGCCAGTTAATTTAAGTCGTTTAATGGGATTATCCTCTTCAATAAGATCATTTTCATAGCTTTCTACAGAACGCAGTTTGTTGTTGTCTGGAAGGGTTCCCGATATGATATCTAATCTATTAGATTTACATAGCCTGCATGAAAGATTCGCTTTGAAACTTCTAGTATAATCTAAAAGAGAATTCAATCCTAAGTTATCACCTACAACTAACATCAATAAAAAATGAATACGTTTTCCTCTCCATTTGCGTCGATTACAATCCCATCCCTCTCTAAAGATTGGATTTCTTTTATCAATAGGCTCAAGAATGCATTGTCACCGAAAACTTTGTCTTTGGATTTAAAAAATAGGGCTGGAACTATATTTCCGAGTGATGAAAGAAAATGCTGAGGCAAAGTTGGATAAGTGCAAAGGCACTTTTACATCAAATACAAGAATCGAAAAATGTAAACCGAAAAACTCAATTTATTCCACTTTAAAACAAGATTTTTGCTCCAATGATTAATAAAATCATGGGAAATATAATAAACTAATAATTTTACTAATAAAATAGTATATTTATCTTAGAATTTTAAAGAAAACACAACGACGAATTTTTCCGCCGAAAAAGTTTTTCGGCCGATAAAACATAAAAGTAGTGTTTTTTTCAAAATCTGAAATAAATATAACTATTTTCTCAGTAAAAATCTTAGTTTATCCTATTTCTCTGGATTTTATTAATCATTGGAACAAAAATCTTGTTTTAAAGTGGAATAAATTGAGTTCTTCGGTTAACATTTTTCTGTTCTTGTTTTTGATGTGAAAGTGCCATAATACACGGCTGCTATAGACTGCTCACCAGCGTGCGACCCCAATGCATTATTAATTTCAAAATCATCAAAATATAATATGTAAGGGATCACTACTTTTCCTTCAAATTTAGAAATTCTACTTTTCCATAGCTTAGCGTTTATCATATTTGTTATAGTTTCTTTTTGTTCAGATAAGTTCTTCATATTTTCCAAAGTTTTCGTCAAAATATAGAGTAACTCAAAAATTTTTTTAAAAAGGAAGTTAAGTGGCATTAGAACACCTTTGCTTCGTTTGTCTGTCAATATTGGTTCGCTATGTACAACAACTGGGCCAACTTCATTATTTATATCAAAGACTATGGGATCTGAATAAGCGTTCATTTCTTTTAATTCTTTCACAAAAGTATGAAAACTTCTAACTCTTTGAAATGGGTTTTGAACGAACTCAAGAATTTTATCAAATATATACTTATCTACGCCATACAGTTTATTAGAAAATGCTTTTCGGAATTCATTTGAAAGTGTATGAAACAGTGAGGAAGTGATTTCATTTAGAATTTCTTCAACGTCTGATCTAGCCAAGTTTGATTTTGCGTAAAGCTTACAAGTGAAATTAAACACACAGTTTTCCATTGCAGATATAAGAGATGTTAAAATGGCTCTTTGATTCAAGGGTTGTATGTCGTTTGGTTCAGTATTAATAATAGTAGTGCTTTCAGTATTGATAATAATTTCTGGGTTTGGTATAAAAAAACAAGATTTTCGATTTTTGAAATGCTTCTTGAAAACTCGTAACGATTGAAATGTGTGATGGCAGCTTGTACATGTAAAATTATCTGAAGGTCCAAGCAAATGAAATAATTTTAAATGTTTTACAAGTTCTTCCACCGACTTAAACTGGCTATCTATTCCACTACTAGTTTGAGGACATTTAAAGCAATTAGACAAATTTACAAGCAGAAATAAAAGAAGAAAAGACAATAAAAGGATTTAAATTTACGTGAGGCTCTTGATCAAGCAAAGCACCTTGGTTGAAGTCTTAACTGTTGGGTGATTAATTTCATAAAAAATATTTTTGGATGAATATCCAAACGTTTTCACTAGTTTTTGGGTACTTCAAATCTAGTACTTGGAAAATTTTATAACATGTATCAAGAGCGCTAAGAAAACTAGTCAATTAATACTTAATATTATCATAATGAACATAGTACTTTGTATCCTCACCGAATCCTACACAAACAATTAATGGTTGTAGAGTGTCACCGCGTTTTTGTAGCGTAGTTTTCAACGTTTCTAAATTCTTTTCGACTTCGTTGACAGTTGAAAAGTCAAGTAGAAACGTTTTCTGAGAATCCTTATTAGTGCACTTGGCTGCAATCTTCTTGTTTCCGTCAATTACAAACGTTTTTATTGCAGGAGGAAAAATAGCGTGTAGTAGAAGAGCATTTGCAACCTTAATTTTCGATTCTAAAATAGTTTGTTATAATAAATTAATTTAAAAAATCTTCATATTATAACTTACCATCTGTTTCTTTTGCTTGATTTATTATTTTAAGCAGCTCAAGACTTTGTTTGTCTCTAATTTTTTGGTCATATATTGGCTTTATTTTCACCTTGAATTCCTGCCACTTTTGGTGCAGGTCACAATTATTCGGATATATTAAATGATAATCTAGGTCAATCTAAGAATAAATTGATAGTTATTCATAAATACCATGCATTTAATTTTTATTTAGTTGATTAATTTACAAGAATGTTGAACTTGCCAAATTGTGACCAAAGTAATGATTAAAAAGATGCCAGTTCTTCAGGAATGCGGTAATTTTTGAGCTGGAAGTGTCAGAAAGAAGATCTTGCCGTCTTTTATTTATTTATTTAATAAGCAATTAACAAGAGTAGTAAACAGAGATTAACTCTAATAATATACGACCTTATATTTAAACTACTAGGCTACAAAAGAAAGTTTGGAGAAGAAAGAGATACAACTAAGGCTATATAAAGAAAAGTATACAAAACTAAAAAAATAAAAATAAACTAGTAGAGGAGGAGAAATTTAAAGGTAACAAAGGAAATTATTAGGAAATATAAGTATGTGGAGGAAGGAAATTCAGAATAAAGAAATTACAAAAATAACAAAATGAAATACCTTAAGCAATAATAATCAAAACTACTAAAAAGTAAAAATTTAAATTATAATAATGGAGAGCATGAAAAGAAAAGCAAAATAGAAAAAAAAAAATAACAAATAAAAGAGGCAAAAAGACAACTGAGCAAAACAGGATTATCCATCAAAAGGACTGGAGTACGAGCAAAGCAAAGGGAATAGCGGAGGATGGAAATTCAATCACATAATAGGAACTTTAAGTAATTAATGACTGATCGGAAGTCTGAGGAGTGGCTGATATCTTGAAGTGATTTTCCAATGTTTTTGAATGAACGTCTACCCAGGGACTGTTATATAATTTCAGCCACGCGTAAGACTGCGATATTTCTGAAATATAAATAAAGATAATCAGATAATATGTTTTTTTTTAATAAGTCAAATTTAAAAAAAATTATATAAAGGAGAAAGCAATTTGACAGTGAAATGTAAAACGTACCTTCATTATTCTCAAGGTATTCAGATTCAAGTCACTGGTGTTTTGGTAAAGATTCAAGATGATCTTCCGAATTCTTTTCCCAGACCCCACTTTTTCGTAAACGTTTCAAGTGATTATGGTACTTGTCATAAAGTCGTCTTGATGGTGCCAATTTCGCTCCTCCTCGCTTATAGTAAATTAACTGTAAAGAAAAGATGTCAGTAAAGTGAAAATATTTTACTATATTTAATTGGATTACCTTATCGTCATCGAACCTTTTGGAAATGTCTTTGAAATAGCTTCAAAGTCCTTACGTCCGATTTTTTGCTTTCTTGTGATGTACCATGTCACAACTGCATCTACAATAATTTTTCTGGATAAGTCATCTGAAGATCTATTAAATGACTGTAGGACGTAGTCCCCTTTAGGAAATTCTTTTAGTGCGTTATAAGGATTCTATAAAAAAACATTAAATAGTCGCTTTATTTAAAACCAAAAGGGCCTTACAAATTCTTCTTTGAGTGGTGGAGTTTTTGGCCTTAATGTTTTTTCCGCTGATGCAGTGACAAATAATGGCGATGGGCTTATGCCGTCACTTTGCTGCAACCACTGGGAGACGAATGAATTAAATTCGCTATTTGTAGATCCAGTATCACATAAGGAAGGTGTTGGTATACTCTAAAATAAACGCTTAGTTGTCTTTAAACTTTGCTTTATCACTTTATAGTTACATTGTTTGTTCTCCAACTATTTAGTTTCTGTCTAAACTCCACCTTCGCTCCTAGTGAGTAATTTGAAAAAATTTCATTTAAGTCAGGTTCAGTGACACATTTCAATGTTTGCAAGGTAATATCCAGATCTAGTAAAAAAATAATAATTTTTTCACATTTTACATGAAATATATTATGTGTTAACTCTAAAATTATGTCAAACATTCACTTTTATTTTTATTAATTAGTTAGGTCCCTTGCATGGAGTGCAAGATAAGTTTGAAAGCGATCACAACATCGTTGTGGGAACTTCAGAAAATAATAGAATTTATGGAAATTTTACCAATTACATAATAAGTGAAAACTCTGCAATATGAAACCGGACAGAAATTCAAATATAAAATACTACTGTCTACTTATACTACTTATACTACATGTCGAACAAAGTACTCCAGGCGGATAAACACAATCACTTCTCAATTAGCACTTATATTTCACCATAAATTCCTATCAATAAAATGTAAAACTACCTTGTACCTTTCAATGTTTCAAATAAGAGGGAAAAGCCCCAATCTTCCAATAATTCGTAGAACTCTTGTGAAACTTTATCGCGTTCATCTAAATTTGTAATCACTTTATCACTTTCACTAATGTCGTTAACTGGTGTAATGGAATCAAAATTCCCTACAAATTGTAACAAAGACATTTTTAAAATCACTCGCGCACGTGTTTTCAGAACAAATTCAGATATACAAATGATGGTAGAAACTATCAGAACCAGAAATCTGCTGGCTTATGTTCCTAGAACTTTATACTTACAACTCCAACACTGTGTTACGAATATACAACCTCAAATTTCTAAGAACCGAAACTCAAAATCATGATATTTCACTATACATATACAAAAAAACTTTGTCAATCCCTTACCATTTCCATTATAAACACATAATAGGTACAGTTAAGCCAAAAAAAAATACCCAAAACCTCAAGATCTGAATTTCGCAAATTATTTATCAGTAGAATCGATTATTTGGGTGTGTAAAAATCCATTCTTGAGGCATGTTTTTTCTTGAAATAAAGAAACAAGTGAATTGGTTAGTTAACTCTACCGCTGGTTATTGACTCATCTGTAACTATACAGAACAAAACAAATTTTGACTATTTTTCATAGTTGATGTCAAACTACCAAATTAGTTAAAATATTTAAAGATGTCTAAAATTTGTATGAACAACTTTTCAACCTATTTGTCGTGCTTAGATTCAACCTATTTATTTTTCTGAGTCAATAAGTTTGAAGAATTAATTGACTGTCAGCTAACTGGAAAAAAACAAGGCCGAAAGTTTAATGGATATGTTCAAGAAAAAGTGCAAAAAACGCGGAAAGATTTATAAGGTTTATAAACCATTGGAAAGATCCAATGAGTATCAATCTACCAAATTTTGAATCATTTTCATAGGATGTAACTTTCAAAAGTTATATGGTGATCTATAAAACATACCAAAATATCTTTAATTCTAGTTACCTCGAGCACTGTTAGGATTTCCCTCCACCACCCATTAATTTTTTTTTGTCTAAGCATAACTTATCCATAGCCTTCGGGTGTAACACCACATACGGAACACCCTGTATAATTAATATAATAATCAAATAGTCATGCTTATCAAATTGTACAATAAAAATACTGTTAAGCGAGCTATCTATGTATGCATCAAGAAAGTAACGGCACTCGGTGAAACCAGAGTTACCCCCCCGAACGTCGCTTTTTTTTAAAAGAATTATCGTCAGACCTTCCCATGAATATTACTAATTAAGCAGTTTCCATCATTTACACCATAATAATTATTTCTCACGATTTTTAGAATAACATTAGTAAGAGAAAAGAACTTTTATAGATTAGAAACAAACTTTGATATTTTAGATAAAATTTAGTTGGTTATTACGGTTCGCTCGAATAAGCTCTTTAAGAAGCGGTTAATGTGAAGTGCTAATAATAAAGTAATAAATTGCTAAAAGAGTGGTTTTTTCTCATCATTCCTTTTTATTATTTTCAATTCAATTTTAATTTTTAATTTTTTAATATTTTGAAACATCAAAATATATAATTCGCGCGTGGCTTTAGTTCGTTTTTCAAAACACTATATGTATTTCAAATAACGAGTGGTGCAAAAGTACTGGCTCTATAGAAATTACTTATTTTTGTTTTATATGACATCTCCTGTCATACCCTGAAAATTTTAAACTTAAGGAAAATTTGTCCTAAATTTAACAAAAAGTTAGCATCTCTAACTTTAAAGCGTCACTATCTGTCTCACGCACACTTCATGCAATGACTCTCCGTCTCACTCAAACTAGAATCTTAAAGTTACGGTCTTACGGCAAGCTTTGGGTACACTAGAATCATTTTTAGTAGGTGAAAAGAAATTATTCGAAACTGGGTTTCTTGAAGAAAAAAATCTAAGAAATATTGTAACAAGTGTTATACCATTTAGAATCCTTATTAAATGCGTCAACTTTTAAATAAATAAAAGCCGACAATACAATTGAGAAATATTTTTCTTACTTCTCCACAACTAACACAGCCGAGAGTTTTGTCGAGTGGAATAGAGAGTTTGGTAAATCTCAATACAAATTCCCCGAGTTACAGAATTTCGAGTGGAAGTTAAGTGCCAAAAGAACTCCCATCTCCATAACTCCACAACTCGCCGAGTTAGTGAATCCGGCCCATGGGGGCAGCTAGCTCAAACCTCGGGGGTTTGCTGTAAACTTGTCGCGGAGATCCTTTACCGATTTGCGAATCAGAATTGGAAATAAATAGAAGTAGAAACTCAATTGAAATCAAGTGTGCTATAATTTGCCTATTTGATGGCGTAATTAACGATTTGGTTTATGTTTTGTTATGTCAAAAAAAAAATAACAAAAATAGAAATAAAAGTCGTAATTGAACTCAAGTGTGTGTTTAAAATTCTCCCTAGTAGAAATTGCTCACAGTTTTACTTTGTCTCTTGCCCCGAAAGGGGCAGTTATTATGTAAACCAATACTAATTTGACTGAAAATCATCAAAGTGTTTGCAGTTCATGAAGAAACATATCGAAAATTAAGTCCCGATGAGCCTCCTGATGAGCATTCATTAAATCTCATCGAAGGGCTCACTAGATATCATGAAACTGCTCCATACAATACTCGATTTTTTTCTATAAAAATTAATCATTTAGTCTTACAAGTAGGTACGTATGTAGAACTGGACAGATAAAAAAGTAATACCTTGCTGTACATGTGGCCCGATTTTAGCGGTTGTGTGCCAATAAAATATCATTGCGTAGTTCAGCCTCATATTCTTTTCTGGATAAATTCTTCCGATAAGTTTCTAAAAAGCGAATGTTAAAGTGTAAGGGTGATTTAATTAGAATAATATTTGTTGATGGAGTTCAAACTTCAAACGATTTTATTACTCTTCTCAGTGGGTAATAAAATCATATAACCTGAAGGTGCATCAGTAAGTCCTCCGCCTGTACCCGAATTAAGTAGAAATGCATATTATCACCTTTTCTCCTAGAAACCTTAATGCATGGGTTGAGATATGATCTTACTGCAGGGCATGCAGATGAGTTGACGCTTCAAAGTAAATCGTAACAATAGCAATTATGACTCAATGATTTGGGATTATCACGCGTGGTTATCCCTACACGATAGTACAACATATTTTTATTGTAATGAGGTTAATATATATGCCCATTATACAAATCATCAGTAAATTTCTTTATTTTTTTATTTTTTCATCCATAAAATTATTAAAAATTACTTACCAATAATTAAAAAGCACTCTAAAAGCACTTCACTTAAAATTGTACTTCACTTTCCTTGCTTCGCTCTTCAGAAAGGAATGAAGAAAGATAAAATTCTGTCCGTACTTTGCAGGCGTATAAAGAAATCCAAAGGAAATAAATTTATAGTGCAACACCATTTATCTCTCTTTCATGCGTACATTATACCTACAGATCAGTATCCATACCAATTTAGTGATGAGCTGATAGATGAGTTGGCGAAGATCGAGGCGCTCAGTAAAAAAGTTCAGATGTTGTACGACCACATAAGGTACACTCACATTATCGTACTTGACATAAAAGTTGTGTTAGTGAACATAACAGCCCCCGCCCGCACCGTCACTAAAATTTTGTAAACTGATGAGCGTTGGCTACCAGGGACACAAATCCGGCAATAAATAAATATTTATTCTTGTCATCACGGTGTCAGATGACATTTCTACTTGGAAAATTTGAATTGTTTTTTGTGATTTTATTTATGTAAATTTTTAAAATATTTATTTTAAATTAATTTTTTGATTTGTTTTTCCGCGGAAAGACTGTCGCTCATATGATGAACAAGACATTATGACCATATTTTTACGCCTCAGCGTCGAATTCGGAAAAATATATCAAATCAATCGTAAAATCAGATTCTCATTTATGAATACATCATGAGACTCATTGATATGCTCATTAATAAGCTCATCGTAACACTTATTGCTATGCTCATTAATAAGCTCATCGTGACACTCATTGACATGCTCATTAATAAGCTCATCGTGACACTCATTGATATGCTCATTAATAAGCTCACCGTAACACTCATTATGTACTCATCGAAGTGCTCATCTAATATTTAAAATGCACAAAAGAGAAGCAAAGTATACATTTCTAAATAAGTGAAAGAGATGCAATATCTCTTGCATGCTATATGTGAATAATGGCCAGTTTCACAGTCGAGTTTAAACCAAGGTTTAGTTTAAACCACCCTCTAAGTTTAAACGTAGCTTAAACCAAATCGGGTTTCACAGTGCATTCTTTTAGTAACGTTGGTAGTACTGATTAAATTGTGAATTAAATTAGTTATCGCCACCATTGTGAAGCAATTTTGCAATGAATCAATCTGTCAATCGGAAAAAGTAAACAGATCAGAAATAAAAAATAAAAAAATATGTAGTTATATTTTCTAATTTTAAATATGCCAACATTAAAAAAGGATGAAAATTTTAACATAAGTGAAGTTGAGCTATTGCCTTCACTAATGCATAAAAAAGAGATATATAATAGAGCGCAAGAAGACGGACAAGAATAGATTCGAAGACAAAGTGACAAAGTTCTTTACTTAAACTGAACCTAGCATAAAAATCAACGTCGTCCCACTAATTAAAATGATTTGGCCGATTTCTAATTACTCTCAGTCGTCGCCAGAGTTGTAGATTTAACTCAAAAAAATCTTCTTCATCGCTAGAAATATCTAAATCTAAATCCATAATGATATTATTTTCTTGATACAAAAAAAGCAATGCTACTGTCAAAATAAAATTATCTTGAGTTTAAACCGAGGAAGGGCACGGTTTAAACTCTAGTTTAAACCGGGGTTTAAGCCAAACTGTGAAACTCATTCGTCGAGTTTAAACTAAATATTTGGTTTAAACTCAGACTGTGAAACTGGCCATAAGTAAATAAATGATTTTTTTCCCGATTTTGACTCAACTGCGAATAAATTTCATTAGTACATTCATCTGATTGCTCATGAGGAGCTTATTGATGAGCTCATCATGATATGTCTACCAGGGATTATTTATTTAGTTCGGATTTGTGTTCTATACCCGCATCACGGCACGCTGCACACAACAGTACTAGTATAGCCCTTCATAGCATAGACCTTATACTAACCAAAGTCATTGAGTGGAGTGGAACTTTGTGACCAATAATCATTCGACTGCTTACTACTTTAGTGTATTAGGTAATATCAAAAGCAATTTCAATTCAATTCAAATTCAATTATGGAAAGATTTTTAAATTCAAAGTAAAAAAAATCGTTATTTTCGTTTTTCCTTTTTATTTAATTTGAACTGTTTTTCTGGTAAAAATTTTTATAATAAATGAGAACAAAATCAATTAAGATAGAAATTGGTATGTAATCATTACAGATTGAACAAAGTCTTGCAGTTTTTTTAATCTTTTCACAAAAAATGAATATATGTATACATAAAAATCTGCTATTTTACGTGTTCATGAGAAATGATATTGGAAGCAAATGTCCTTAATAACAATGTTATTCAAAATATGCATAACATTATTATTTATTATATCATTGTACAAAGATTTGGAACAATATTTTTTTTTAAATCCATATCGTATGTAGTAGAAAAGCAATTATGTACTTACTTTTGTATTACTTAAGAACTATTTGTGCTTTCAAAAATGGTCAAGTGATGCTGTAGAGCATCCTCTCAAAAATACTCGAGAAGTCTTAGAGATCTTAGTCAAACTAATGTGTAACTATAACTTTAAGAAACTGCTCGAGTTACCAAATACATATTTTTAGTACATACATTAATTCTCTTTAATAAAGAAGATTATTTATTTTAAGATATTTCAAATGGAATATTGTAATGTTTGTGTGTGTGTTTATTTTGTTAGAAAATATTTTTTCCTTTGCCTTTGTTAACTAAAACGATAAGGAACACATCTACATGTCAATATATATATATTAAATATATTAATATATTAGCTATTTCATACTTTATCTTCCACTAAAATGGTTCTTGTTCTTAAATTTTTTTTTTCATAAAAATTACAATTTTCAATTTTGAGAGTTTTTTCACTGCATTTATCTAATAATTATAAAAATGTCTTCTTTATTCGAGTTATGAGATTTCATATTACATTAAAGTTTTTATTTTCACAACTTTTATTCATCAGTATCAAATTTAATATGCAATTTTAATAGAATATAATTTATATAAAAATTTGATTTTTAACTTTTAAAAGTTTATTACATATTTTTTATTTCTTTTTTGAATCTGTATAAATTTCTATTGAAATTTATTCGACTATATAGAGTTCGACTAATGGATATGCTTATATAAAATTCTGTACAAGATATTCGAAATATTACAGTAATTTATAAAACACTTAGACATTACAAAATATTATGTATACGTCGCTGCATTAAGACGTTTCTTGA
This sequence comes from Dioctria linearis, assembly GCA_963930735.1. NCBI lineage: Eukaryota > Metazoa > Arthropoda > Insecta > Diptera > Asilidae > Dioctria > Dioctria linearis. The sequence goes on along the minus strand of OZ005741.1, from coordinate 208,445,216 downwards.
TTCCAAAATTTGCAAAAAGTTTTTTACAATCATTCCTAAAGTCACAGTGACTACAGTGACTAAAATTTCTATAACTAATTTAAAAAAAATTATCTAAAGTAGTGATAGAGATAAAGTTTTTCGTCAGGACGAAAATAGCGATGTGTGTATGTTTCTATTTTTAAATTAAAAAAAAGTTAACGGATGCAGACCCGTTGTTTAGTATTAAATCTAAAAAAATCAATTTATTACCTTGTTAAATATCATTCATACTTACTGTAAAATTTATATGAATGAAATCGTATAATGCTCGTTGAAATCATTCGTATTCAGTTTTTATTCCCATCAACTACATATGTATGTACTAATACTGAACTCCATTGTTCACAAGAGAGTGAGAGGCATGCGTTATTTTGAAATGGATCTCCTGCCATAGTAAACTACTATCTTTGAATATGATTCTAAGCTGAGATTTATTTTTCTGAGATCAGGTAAGAATTACTCAATGTGACTAATTCCCCAACCGTCTCCTACGGAATTTCAACAAACGGAGGTATCGAATACTTCATATGCATATTTATATCACTCTTCGTGGAGGCAATCCAGATATGAAGCATTAAGGAATGGATAAGCACGGGCCTGTATAGCATTCTCTGCCTGTCAGAAGAAGTGAGGCCTGAAGATGTACACAGCCGTGGTACGGCCAATATTCAAATATGATTCGTTAATCTAATGGTCATCCGTAAGTATGGGCTTAAATTAGACTAATTACGTATGTATATTGGATACGATACTAAGAGCTGCGTGGATAGGTACTACGGTAGCGAAGCGATCTACACCGTCTGATGGCCTCAATGAGCTTCCTCCTAGGTCTTTTAACTTTGTACCTTAAGATTAATTATCAAGTATTGTGTAATACTGTCAGGATAAATTAAACAAGGTACTGGAAACTACGGTCACAGCAACATCTGCAGCTTAACAAACCTATACTTATACCTGGTATTTTCTCAGCAAAATACAATGTAGGTATCAAGGGCAGATAAACTATCAGATTTTAGGCGTGTTCTTGGCGGATATGCTTGCGATTTATAAGGCTCTATTCTAAGCTAGTTGTACAATGTCGTGAACAGCTTCTCGCTCTAAGTAGTTGGAGTAGTTTAACTCTCCTCTTTGGGTTTCAGGATAAATTAACTTAAAAGGTAATGAACATGCAGATGGGGTGATATATAAGAGGTAGGCTGCTCTTATAGCTCTTTATCTGAGATCACATATAAATTTCTTTAGGCTGGTGAAGAAAAACATTGTCTTACACTTTCTATCCATGGGAAACTCCTGGTAAAACAGTCTGACTACTAGTATCATGTTGACAGCGATATGATCCTGTTATAACAGCCACAAAATATTTGATCTCCTAAGTAGAACCTAGTAAAATGTCGCCAGGGTACTGGGAATCCACTTCAATAAATATTGCTACAGCTACAACGAAGTCAACGAAAAACAAATATATACATATTCATTTGATTGGAAAATGTTCAGAAATTGCCATCACTGCAGAAATCTTCTTCGACAACATTAAAAAAAGCTTCACAATTGAGGTAAGGGAGATATGATAGTGTAGCTCATATATTCTATAAAATTGAATTAACATAATATTGTAACCTTAGTTTTCAACGTTGACTGGTCCATAGAAGCAGGGCAGACAATCTATACTAACTTCAACATAATATCTGCCATAGAGAGAGCTTTGTTTTGATGAAAAATGGAAAGGAAAAAGTTTAGTGAAACCTGTAGAATATGTTTAATTATTTCCATTTCATATCTCCTATCTTTTACGTTAATTTTTTTTCCATTTTCATTTATAAATTTATCTTATCTGTATCCATTAAAAGAGAGCAAATATATATCAAAAATCAAGCTTTTAAGTGAAATTGAACAAGTGATGGATTTGAGTCTGATGAAAATTTGAACATAAGCTGAAGAGATTTTCGAACGAAAAGCTTGCCAATTCACAATAGTAAACATTTTTTTTTTATCGAATTTATGTCTACTGACCTGCTGTTTGTTTGTCAGTCCATTTTGTAAATTTCACCTCGACTATATTACGTTAAGACTGTCTTTCCAAGCACAGCTAACACGTATCTATGTATATAGCTTTTTGGTTGTAAACTTCACTAAAAAGTTTACACCAACTACATTAGAAGTTTTATACTAATATAGAGAAAACGTAGGTGGTGTGATAGATAACACAGTGGTTTATATAGTCACTAAGAGCTGAGTTCGAATCCCATCGACACCAACTGATAATTGAATATTCATGTGACAAAAAATTACAGCTAAGGGTATGTTTGTGGTTCGAAGATTAGTTCCCAAAATTGTAGCTCCAACTCTTTTGAGTGGCAATCGCTGATACAACCAAAGTATTATCTAGGGGCAGCGGACTTAATCTTCAAGGCATACAAAGTTTGATTACTATCTTTCTTAAGGCCCACCCCACATTGAACACAGCACAGCACTGCGTAGGGCAGGGTGGCGTAGGTTTTTGTAATAATACTAGTAAATGTCGACCGAATACTGCACACAACAGAGTCAGAGACATCTGTCTCGCCTGTGTACTTTGTGAACTACGCACATTCTATCCCTCCTCTCTTGCGCCTAGCTCATTGCTAAGTAAACAGTTGTGTCGCCATTGAGCTATTGATTCAAGCGAGTATTGCAGGAATGTCATATATAAAGAGGCTATCTGAGGTGGAATCGCGAAGGAACTAGAAAAGTTTCTACCCACTTATCAAAAGTGGTGAAGTGGAGAAATGGTTTTCCTCTGTTCAATATGCGTTTCGTAACAGACTCCCACCAAGGAATGAAAACTTGACGAACCGCTTCTTATTCCTATTGTGAGTTGTTATTATGAAAAGCAATTGCTCGTGTCTTTGCATATGCTAGCATATTCACATTGTGGTTAGGCCTTGCTCTTTAGCTGTCCATTCGTCTATGCTGTGCTGTGTTCAGTGTGCAGGGGTCTTACGAACCATTTCACACTAGCCCACAGCTGTCACGTGACTGCAGTCGAGCGACTTTTGCATTACATGTTTTTCAATAAATCATTTCATACGGGGACGCCCGATAGAACAAGATGCGCAACTCAATTTGTCGCGCGACTGTTAAGCTACATTGACATGGCGAAAGTAGCTTTCGTAAGTAAATTTCATGACAAGTACTTTCGTGAAATTTTTGTTTATGCGTTTACACGTTTGTTACCGTTTGTTATACGTAAGTAGTGTTCAGCACAATAGATGCAAATAGAATTAGGTCCTGCTCTCTCGATGTTGTTATCTTCTTCTCACTTCCATTACTTTCAATTTTCATAACCTTGACTTCCTTAAGAAAGTTACTTTTGTAAGTAGCCGATTTGTACGAAAATGTCAAAATGAAACTACTTACGAAAGTTACTTACAAAAGCTATTGTCGCCGTGTAAATGTAGCTTTAGCTTTATATGGAAACAAATTAAATCAGTTCACACTCCAAGTGAAGGCTTTTGTGCTTTGCAACTTTGATTTGTAATGCAAAATTTTATTCAATATACATTAATACTTCTATTTTAATCAGATGCAAAAGATCGTTGAAAGATTTTATGGACAGTCGAAAATTAGATTTAAAGTTACTCTGATCCGAAGATGGTATGAATTTCCCTTTCAAAGAAGCGGGCAGTTAGCAAAGAGTGCACCCAAAACAATGTTTCTTGTTTCTTGCGCTTTTTTAAAACTAAATGAAATTCTAAAGCAGCTTCCTACATTTCAATTCAATGTAAAATTACACAAAAAACTTGCACGTCTATTACTCTTAAATCATAGAAATCTTATTACGCTTAACGTACTTATCACTGAAAATTTGTTGAAGTCACGATCGTGTGAATCGTGTGAAACTAATTTTTTTATCTGTCGCAAAAAGTTGCAACACTAGTCGTGCAACTAGTCGCTCATGTGGAACGGCTCTAAAGGCACTTTCACATCAAAAATAAGAGCCGAAAAAATGTAAACCGAAAAAATCATTTTGTTCCACTTTAAAACAAGATTCTTGCTCCAATCATTAATAAAATCATGGGAAATAGGGTTAACTAATAATTTCACTAATAAAATAGTATATTTATTTCAGATTTTTAAGAAAAACACAACTTTTATGTTTTATCAATTGAATTCTTTGGACGAAAATATTTTTCGCCCGATAAAAGATAAAAGTTGTGTTTTTTTTTACAAATCAGAGATAAATATACTATTTTCTCAATCAAATTCTTAGTTTATCCTATTTCCCTGGATTTTATTAATCAGTGGAACAAAAATCTTGTTTTAAAGTTGAATAAATTGAGTTTTCCGGTTTACATTTTTCGGTTATTGTTTTTGATGTGAAAGTGTCTCTCGTAAATTAATTGCTGGACTGGACATGGAAATTGTTCAGTGTTCAAGTGGAGGAGGGACAAATATAATTTTGATAGGATTTTCGTGATATTTTGGATCATATGAAATTCATAGGAATTCAGTTCATTCTTATTATTTATGACAATGGTTCTGAGCGAATCTGAGGTTCAAACCAATTCGATATTATATTGCCTTCTACCCTACCTGTAGGTACTGTTTGAGTACGAAATTCTGTATTAGTAAATTCCATATCATAATCCTCTTGAAGAAAGTTTTTTCACTGGTGACAGACAATTTAATGAAATCAGTATCATTTAAGGGTGAAAAAATAATTTATAGTCGTTATAGACCTAGAAATTTGGAATTTCAACATGTCTGATACGATAGAGCCATCTAGTAGAGCGTAATTACGGCATTCTTTTTGAAAATTATTAAAGAAAAATAAGAAGTTCTGCGACTTTGAGCTTCCTCTGCCGTAAAGAGCACCGAACTTCGAACGCAGACTTTAAAATGCTGATTTCTACATATAAAAAATAATATTGAAACGAAACCGGATCCATTACGAAACTTTGATGGCTGTTAACTAAAATAAAAACCCATAATTTTTTAAACTATATACTTGTATAAACGCTTTCATGATAACTATTTCTCATTTTTAAGTTTATTGTCTTTTATTATTAAATATAAGTAGACACAAATGTGACATATATATTTTCAGCCTATTTATTTCCCCCGGGTTCTTTTAATACTAAAAATTTGTCTCATTACGAGATAGAGAATAAAGTCCGTTATGCGATCATATATTTAAAAATATCAGTGATCTTAATCGACTATCTTAACAAATTATAATTATTTATCTTTATGGCAAATTTAATTTTTTGTCTCAATCAGATTTTATATTGTGCACTTTTTTCGCTTTGCTGTGAATTTAATTTATAATTTATACAAAAGTTTAAAGAGATCGAAAAATATTTTTTTGGTTAACTAGTGATAACAAAAACTAATTAAATACAATGGTGGAAAATGATATAACGTTTCAATGAATAGTTTGAATACTGTAAAATATCAAAGTATGTAAAAAAAGAATAATTGTGCATACCATTATTTTCAAAGAGGGTGTTTTTTGATTGAAAATTATATGCTTAGTTCTTTTAAAAGCTTTTGAAAACTGTACGTCTACTTGATATTTCTGGTCAACTTCTGCGAATTATAAACGATACAGTTTTAAGGGTTCCGTACTCAAAGGGTAACAACGGGAACCCTATTACTAAGACTTCGCTGCCAGCCTGCCCGTCACCAGGTTTTTACAGACTGTGTATTTCTATTGGTGATATAACAACAAATAATAAAAATAAAAAATTAAAGGAGGCGCCCATACAAGAAAGTGATTTTTCGGCGTTTTTTCCCTCGTTTTATTCCCATTCATTATTATTATCATAAGTTGGCAATATTTTTTCAAATGGCAGCATTATTTTTTCAAATGACAGCATTATTTTTTCACATGACAGCATTATTTTTTCACATGATGCCTACTCGCATTTGAAAAAATAAATAAAAAGTACATAGTGTTAAGTTTTGTACGATGGTACGGAGCCCTTCGCGCGCAAGTCCGACTCGCACTTGGCCAGTTTTTTTTTCTATTATGCGATTATAGGTAAGTACTAATTTTTGAAAAATTTATAATTTAGAAAAATCAATGAAAATATAACTAGACTTCTATAATGTTCATAAATAATTGTTTAACAGTATAATAAGCATACGATAATACTAAAAATTGCACTCATTCAAGTGTTGCTCATAATAAGGTTGGTGAATACAATAAGCGAATGTTAGCAATATGCCCACTCGTCGTAGTTTGGTTATTTCACGAAAGATGACAGCACATGTAATACGCATAGTTTGCCATCATGCCAATGTAACATCGGGTTAGTAGATGATGCGAAGCGAGTAGTGTCACCGATAATCCTTGTTTAAGACGTAGTTTTAATATTTACGAGGTAATTAAAAAAACTACTTTTATATTGCAATATCTTGTGTTCCATACATCGGTATTGAGAGTCGGCGTAGATAAGAATTCCGGGGCCCACCCGCGTAAGTCACAAATTGTAACAGGTCAGGTATAGTCGATACTGTAATTTATAGATCGCAAAAAATTCATAATTGAGAGCAAAAAGTGGAATATATAGATATTTCTAGTTAAGTATTGACATATGCATGGATTAATGTATACATACATATTGTTACATGCAATACAAAGAGACAACTGGTGACATCTACTGGCAATGGAGAGTAAACAACTTCAGGTTTGGAGAATAGATGATGGAATCTTCGGGAAGGTTCAGGAATAGAATGAATAGAATAGTCAAGAAGCTTCTGCAATAGAACACTCCAGACTAATCTGGAGAGTAATAAACGGGCGAAAGTGTTGTAATTGGATTGCGATAATTGAAAGTACAGTATTAGCGATAAATTAAGTTGAGTTGATTAATTGAGGGTTAATGAATTGTATAAGATTAGATGTGAAATAAAGAACTTGTATAACTAAATATTGTGTTTTGAATAACGAACCAAAGGCCACGTTCGCAACAACTGGTGTCAGAAGTGGGATTCTCAAATATGGAAACATAGAAATTCCTATGAAACTAGGAGAAGGAGCCGATCATCCTGCGAAAGTAAGGACGATGGTCTGCGAAAATATTACTCTTTCGCCATGCTCCGAGACACTAATATGGACAAAGCTTACTGATGATATCAGGAGCTGCCGATTCTATCTGGTGGAGCCTAACTCCACAAAAGTTACATCGAGCATCATTGTTGGCATGACTTTAGTGAAGGCAGAAGGTGCAACATTAATACCAGTCAGAGTGCTTAGCACATCCGAAAATGAGGTACAACTAAAAGAAGGTGCTATAATTGGAAATTGTGAACCCGTTTACCAAATCGTCAATTTGGATAATGGTACTAATGTCAAGGAGACAAAAACTATACCAGCTACTACCCAACAGGCTCAGAAACTTCTTTCGTCCAGTGCCTTAAGTGAACAACAACACAACGATGCCAAAGAGGTGATCGATGAATTTTCGGAATTATTTGCAATGAATGATGATGACTATGGTAAAACAGATCTTGTCCAGCATCGGATCGATACAGGAGATTCCAGGCCCATTCGACAGACACCACGAAGATTGCCATTACCCAAACAACCAGAAGTTGCAGACATGATGAAGTCCATGAAGAAACAAGGCATAATGGAGGAATCTAACAGCCCTTGGACATCTCCGGTTGTTCTGGTTAGGAAAAAGGATGGCAGCACCCGATTATGTATAGACTACCGCCAACTAAATAACGTGACGAGAAAAGATAGCTATCCATTACCAAGGTTTGATGACACGTTTGATACCCTTTCCGGAGCGCAATGGTTTTCCACGCTGGATTTGAAGAGTGGTTACTGGCAAGTGAAAATACATTTCGAGGACCGAGCGAAAACTGCTTTCTCAGTTGGCAGTGGCTTATGGCAATTCAAAGTAATGCCATTTGGTTTATGTAATGCTCCAGCCACATTCGAACGACTAATGGAATGTGTCTTCGTGGTTTAACCTAGAAAACATGTCTTGTCTACTTGGATGACATAATAGTAATCGGAAGGACATTCAAGGAACATAAAAACAACTTACTTGAAAGACTCAAAGATGCAAAATTGAAGCTCAGTGCGAGTAAATGTGCTCTATTAAAAGTGAAGGTAAATATTTAGGGCACATAGTTTCATCACAAAGAGTGAGAACCGATCCCGAGAAGATCGAAACCGTCAAAAATTGGCCAGTTCCAAAGGACAAACATCAATTACGGAGTTTTCTTGGTTTAGCTTCTTACTACAGGCGATTCGTGAAAGTTTTTGCTGATATAGCAAGAAGCCTACATCAACTTACAGAAAAGGGAAAGCCATTCATGTGGTCAGATAAATGCAACGAAAGTTTTGAAAATTTTAAGCAACAGCTCTGTGAAGCTCCAGTACTTCACTATCCAAAGCTGAGAAAAACATTTATATTAGACACGGATGCCAGCAATGAAGGTATTGGTGCAGTGCTTTCGCAGGAGGAGAATGGTCAAGAAGTTCCAGTAGCTTACTATAGCAAAGTACTTTCAAAGAAAGAGAAAAATTATTGTGGTACAAGAAAGGAGCTACTTGCCATTGTAAGTTCAACAAAGCATTTTCATAAATATCTCTACGGGCAGAAATTCATCCTTCGCACCGACCGTGCAGTGCTTAAATGGCTTCTGTAGTTTAAGAATCCTGAGGGACAAGTGGCGAGATGGATAGAGCGACTCCAAGCTTATGATTTTGAAATACAACACCGATGGAAAAAAGAAACAATAGCAAATATACCGTTGGTAACCGTGGAACCAACTACAGGTTGGGACAACGAGGACCTGCGAACAGCACAACGAGAAGATTCGGACATTTCACCTATTCTTGCTTGGAAAGAAGACATGGAAAGACCAGACTAGAAGGATATTTCGGAACGGAGTGAGAAACTGAAAAGTTACTGGGCTCAATGGAAGTCTTTTCATTTTGAATGTGGTATATTAAAACGAAAGTGGGAAGCACCTAATGGCGAATCTTTCCGAAGGCAGATAGTCGTGCCGGCATCAAACGTCAAAGATGTTCTAAAAGAAGTGCACGGTGGAACCTCTGGAGGACATTTGGGAGTGAACAAAACCATTTCCAAAATACGAGAAAGGTTTTATTTGCTACATATACGAGAAGATGTGGAGGAGTGGTGCCGCATATGCACTGTCTGTGTTGCTCGCAAAGGGCCGCAACACAGGAGCGGAGGAGAAATGCATAAGTATAATGTCGGAGCTCCCTTTCAAAGGATAACTGTAGACATCGCTGGACCTTTTCCAGAAACGGATGGCGGTAACCATTATATGTTATTTGCCATTGACTATTTCAGTAAATGGCCTGAAGCTTATCCAATCCCTAATCAAGAGGCAACCACAGTTGCGGAGCAAATAATAACGAATTGGGTCAGTAGGTTTGGTGTGCCTCACGAACTTCATTCGGACCAAGGACGGAACTTCGAATCGCGGACTTTCCAGGAGATGTGTAAAATGTTGGGAATAAGAAAAACTAGAACAACTCCTCTACACCCACAATCTGATGGCATGGTAGAGCGCTTCAACAGAACATTGATCGAGCATCTAAAGAAAGTAGTCGACTATCACCAACACGATTGGGATGGTTTATAGATCAGCTGTTCATAATACTACCGGACAAATCCCAGCTAAAGTCATATTCGGAAGAGACATACGTTTAACTAGCGACCTCAAATTCGATACCCGCAGAGGTGAACAAATGTTACCAGAAGACTACGTATCGGAGCTCAAACAACAATTAGCTGATATACATGAGGCCACGAGAACGAAATTAGCAGCAAATACTGATCGGATTAAGACTCGCTATGACTTACGTGCTAATTCCGCAGGATTTAGTGAAGGTGATCTTGTTTGGCTGTAATACCCGAAACGACGTAAGGGACGTTCTCTAAAATTACACCAACACTGGAAAGGACCGTATTCAGTAATAACTAGAATTAATGACGTGGTATACAGGATTCAGCGTGGCACAAGAGGTAAGCGTAAAATTGTTCATTTGGACCGCTTGTGTCAATACTACGAGCATCAAGACCGCGGACCACCTGTTGTTCGGGACGAACAAATTTAAGAAGTTGGCAGTGTTACGTGCAATACAAAGAGACAACTGGTGACATCTACTGGCAATGGAGCGTAAACAACTTCAGGTTTGGAGAATCGATGATGGAATCTTCGGGAAAGTTCAGGAATAGAATGAATAGAATAGTCAAGAAGCTTCTACAATAAAACACTCTAGAATAATCTGGAGAGTTTCTAGGGTATGAATATAACAGCTGTCACCACCAGGAAAGAGTCTTGTCTTACACATCGCAGTGTTAACAAGCGAAAGTAATAAACGGGCGAAAGTGTTGTAATTGGATTGCGATAATTGAAAGTACAGTATTAGCGATAAATTAAGTTGAGTTGATTAATTGAGGGTTAATGAATTGTATAAGATTAGAAGAGAAATAAAGAACTTGTATATTAAATACTTAATATTGTGTTTTAAATAACGAACCAAAGGCCACGCTCGCAACAATATTATACCTACATATATATAAATCCCTTTTGGTGAAAAAATATGTAAGGTGTAAAATTTGGCATTTGTTATAAATTTTCTATATTGATACTTATGGAAAAGTACCAAGCATTGACTTTATATATGCTATAGACCCTAAACTACTATCCATACAGGAAAATAGTCTTCCAGTAATTTATAGCTTGGTTCCTTACCTTCCCAAAGGCTACAAGTACTATATACTTTACTTAACAAAATAATAAAATAGATTTGATTACAAATTAACCTTACCATTTTTCGCTCCCTAACTCTCAGCTGTGTGTAAGTGTACGTACAGCCGGAGTCTGCATCTGTAGGTAGCTACATTCGATATCATCAGCCCACGGCACAGCGTCATAATATACAATGATTACTCAGCTAAGAGTTGTTGTTTGAGTCGTAGTCATTTGGTCATAAGATACATTTTTGAAAGAATTTTGTTAGGAAAGGTATGAGCATTTTATTACGGTTCGGAAGATAAGAAAGAAAGCTTAAGATTAACAGAACACCATTTTTCTGTATGAAAAGTAGTTTAGGGTGGAGGAGCTATTCAAATCAAACTTTTTTCAGTTTTATAAAAGAACACTGCAAATATTTTAGAATGTTAGGACTCCGTTGGGGCTCACATGTGGTAGTGAGGGAGTCTATTTCATTGCTTGTGAAGTATTCTCAGTCTTGTTTCCTTCATCAGGTCGAGGAATCTTTAATTTAATTGGGGCATACACTCATGTACATATACTATACCTACTTCATTCACCTATACTACACACATTGTATGCAGAGAGCAATGTGTGTATTGGTGTTGTTAATGCATGAGAAGGGGAATCGCAGGCAGCAATTTTCTGGTACAACTCAGGCTTGGTCATGCGATATCCTTCTGTTATAATATTATTTTTGATAAAATTCCGGAATTCTTTGAAAATTTTAGTTACCGATTTGGGGCCCCTAAATTTCGGGGGAACCAACGCCTGGCGGGGTATGCGGGTGCCTTATCTACGTCATTGGGTATTGAAGCTTATTTTGTGGTAAAAAGTGATTGATTTAGAATAAAACATTAGATAAAAACATAATCTAACTTGTAATATAATTTAACTTCACTCTTTTTCATATATGGCAATATTACCAATACTGTGTTGGCAATAATATGGACAGTTATACAATTTTTTAAAAATTAGGTTAAAAATATTTCAAAACAACTTTCCGCGACAATTATTTTTTTGTTGGTTCTAAAACATGTTGTACTTTATCATGATGTATGATATAATTGCAATGTCTTATTTAGCATTATCCTGTTAAAAAAAATTTCCTTAGGATGCGCATATTGTATTCACTTACCTTATTATCACTGCAAGAAATCCAGAGTTAAAGCATAATTTGTGAATATGTTTTTTTTCATATTAAATTAATTAAATTTAACCCACTCTTATTCATCTCTTAATGCCTTGCCACTAAAATTAAATAGCACATGGAGTATCGGCTGGCAAAAATTTAACTCTGTCATACATAATTTGTTTAACCATAATCCCAAGTGATACTTCTTAATCCGAGAATGTTATACTAACCCGTGATGTTTATTCTAATAAATGATAGACTAATGTGGCGTGCAATGTATTGTTTTTATAGAAAAGTGAGTATCAACGGAGAACTTCTGCCTAGCAAAGACATACGGCACCGGGCATTAAAAATAAATAATTCACCTGTTCCTGCATACAGGGGGGGGGGGATTTACCAAGAGGCCAAGCAATTCGGAAAAATAAACTTTTAGGTCGGCAAACTTTCAATTGATGAAGTAAAAGGAAACGAGATAGAAGTCGCACTATCCGGCAGGTACGGATTTAGAGTTACCTTTTTCAACGTCATTATCGACAGGTTGATTGCCCAACTACAAAGGCGTGATTCTGCTTACGAGAACTTGAGTAAAAAGTCTTCCTTTCTTATGAAGCTAATAGCTTGGAATCTCACGCGAGGGCACATGGAACTTGAAAGCCTTCTATCCAGGAGATTTAGGCGGCATTTTGGAAAACGAGTGCTTGTACCTCCGAGCACCTTTGTCGCTCATTGATGCTACACGGAGAAAACAATTATCGGCCCTTGAGCTATACAAGTCTATCATGGAAAAGGCTGTTGTTGTGTACACCAGGGTCAAACTGCTCGACATAACAGTCGTTTTCGTCGCTAAAACGAGTGAAAAACTATTTAAGTTCCCCCACAGCGGAGATCAGATTCAGTCCACTTTCTGTGCCATATACAGTACTGTGTAAAAAAAATTGCTCACTTTCATTTTCAAGACATCTGCTCGAATTTCGTGGAATTGAGGGTGGGGGTGCACATTTTATTGAGATACTTACGGGTGTCTAGTTTCTATAAATAGCAAGCGAATTTTTCAAATATTGCATTTTGCTTTGATACGTCTTGTTGAAGTGAATTTGGAGTGAAATTTATAAAAAAATGGGAAAAGTTAGTGCAGAGTTAAAAAGTAATATGTGGGTATTGGCATGACACGGGAAATAGCAGCTAGGTTGGGTTGTGCACAATGAACTATTGCATGGAATTTAAAAAAATTTCGTAAAACAGGCAGTACGAATCGAAACAGTGGGTCTGGTAGGCCGCGGAAGACAACACCTGTTGGTTGAGGATAGTTTCTTGGTGCTCCAGAGTCTGCGTAATAGATTTAGAACTTCTACAGACCTTCGGCATGATTTTTTTCGAGCACATGGGACTATAATTTCTACAAGCGCTGTAATGAGGAGATTAAAAGGGGCCAAAATTTCAACCCGTCGTTCTATGAGTAAGTCACTTTTGACCCAACCGATTAGGCGAACGCGTCTACTTTGGGCTAAAGAGCATGATTTGTGGACCCAAGATATGTGGGACGAAGTAGTCTCCTCCGATGAATCAAAGTTCAAGCTATGGCAGACTGTTTGTTCGGAGAAGGCGTGGAGAAAAACTGCGTGAAGAATGTATGCAGACTTTGCCTGGAAAACGGAAGGTGTAACGGTGTGAGGTTGCTTTTCTGGAGATGAAAAGGGTCGAGTGTGCTTTGTTGAGCGAAAAATCACAGCGAATGTGTATTTGGATGTTCTACGGAATCAGCTTGAATCTACAGTTATCGAGTTGTTTGGAGACACATGTGACTTGGTCTTCCTGCATGACAATGGTTCATGCCGCACTGCTAGAACGGTAAGTAGCATTGTAAGAATTTGGTTAAATAAAATATTTTTAGTTAATCTATCAGCAAGAAGCAACAAGTTTTAAAATGGATAATAATTTTTGCTTATTTTTCAATTTACAGGTGAAGACCTACCTGCAAGAGAATAACATCGAGTTGTTAAGATGGCCTCCATATAGCCCAGATATCAATCCAATCGAAAATATCTGGGCTATATTGAAACTTAAAGTGGCAAGGAATCGACCAGAGGCAATTGCAGCATTCAAACGTCTGCTCAGGCATACTTGAGAGTCCATACCAGTCAGTATACTGCGAAATTTAGCAGAATCCATGCCTAATAGATGTAAGGCTGTGATAAAGCCCAAGGGAGGGCCGACAAAGTATTGAATTGTTTAATTCGTTAATTTATTGATTTATTAAAGGAGAAAAAAATTAAAAAGTGCATAACGCTAATGAAAGTTATTAATTTCTTCAAACTTCTAAACCCTATTGAAACACAAAGCTTCGCCGTAATTCTGAAACATCAGCCGGTTTCTTCATGAAAGTTTTCTTTTATTAAAGAGCGGTTTTAAATTGTCTAGAAATGTTGGTATTAACCATTATATTTTGCATCGGGGACTACAAGTTACAAATTTGGGCTTAGTCATGGAAATTCCGGCAACATGTGAGTGAGCAATTTGTATTGCACAGTAATGCAGTCTGTGGACTCTAGTTAGGTAATCCGTTCCTTTGCAGAGAAGAAAGTTTGTCGCATGGCAATCTAAGCGTATGCTTACGCGCACCGAACTCTCTTTGCATATAATTTCGTACTTATTTGTGGTATTTATAGGTCTGCTTGTTTATTTTCTAAGTTCGATGTACGTTAAATAAATGAAAAATGACGGCAATATTTTTAAAAATGTCGTCCTGACTTTTTAACAGCCTAGCGGCCTGTTATGTCTTCATGTCCAAGCCTGGTGAGTGTTGAATAAATATAATTCGCCCCAATTGCTAGATTATAATTCTTACCTAAAAATTGTATGCCGATAGCTTCGGGCTTGGCTGTTTAGCTTTGCAAAGGTGGTCCAATTTATACCCACCTATATCTTATATAAAAACATTTAAATAAACTTTCTATTAGAATATTTAATCAAAAACAGACAGTTGAGGCATAGTACAGACCACAGCACTGCCAATAAAAACTTAACGAAGTTAATTTTTCCATATCAACCTAAAGCTCGATGAAAAGTTCAATCATTTGTTAATATTTTATAAGAAACAATTAAATTAGCTCATTTAAGTAGCCTTCACTTTATTGCTGAGCACCCGATTAATCAACCGATCTATCAACCATCCATTGAAACAGATTTCACATTTTAGTGGTGAAATATATTGAGAATTAAACATATATGTGAGATCAATTCATATATATTACTAACTGCAAACTAAATGCGATTTTAAATTGACCTTGTAATGACAATTTCCTCTGTACTTAAGTTTAATACTCAATAAATTATTCAATTTAAATACTAAAGCTCAACTAAATGTTAAGTGCTCACTTTCTTTGAAAAAGTTATATTCATTGAGTAAGTATATGTCGATACTGAAAATAATGACTTAAAAAGTAAAATTTTAAATAATACTTTTTCTCTATTGAATTGTAGAAAAAAAATTTTTTTACAGGATATATTTATAAAGGTATGTTGAGCATATCCATGTAGACACAAAGATTAATTTACATTTCGTAATCGTTGAAATTTGTAATGGTGAGAATACTTGTGCTGTGCTTGAAGAAATAGTTCTGCTTGGTGATATTGGTGATATATTTGTGTATAATAAAAGATGAAATCCTTTTAAATACTATCAGAGACTCTGCACTAGAGAATGAAGCTCATGCAGAGTATGTAATTTTAGAAAAATTGAGGCTTTGGAGCACCTCATCCAACGTCAAACTTATTGATCTAAAAAATT
The DNA here is from genome assembly GCA_963930735.1 of Dioctria linearis. Taxonomy (NCBI): domain Eukaryota; kingdom Metazoa; phylum Arthropoda; class Insecta; order Diptera; family Asilidae; genus Dioctria; species Dioctria linearis. The sequence continues at coordinate 208,429,518 of OZ005741.1, read as the reverse complement.
TACTTATTATTTCGAAGCAAAAACAAATCATAAACGATGACTATTCGTACTTCTCAACAGATGAATCAATAAAATCATTGTTGAAACCGATTGATAACAGCGTACGGAATATAAGAAATATTGAACAAATATTCTTATTGTTACAATGATACTCCTGTTGGTGCCAGTAGAGAAAAAAAATTTTGGGTTCTTTTCTTTACAACACTTTGGGACAGAAGCTTTTTCCAGTTGAAATTGTTAGACTTAAATGAATTTCTTGTCCGGTTTGTTGAATAATTGTATATTAAGAGGTGTATATAAAATATATTAAATGACATTCGCATACACTTGCGTGATATGCTTAATCATGTTCTTACAGAAATGAGGTTTTAACACTCTCAAGAACTTATCGAGACATGAGTAATGAATATGAGCTCAGACCTTTATGCGATACACTCAATAAGCACTCAGAAAATTATGCTTCCAATATATGGTATTTAGTTAGTTTTAATTTTTCAGCGTTCATATTGAACTTTTTAAGCAGCGTCTTAAGAGTATTGATTTTATTTATACTAGTAATTTTCAAGGAATTAATCTTAACTCTGAATGCAGTACTGAAAATGCAAAGCTATAGGATATTGAAAACAGTAAAGTAAGGAAGTTGTTAGAAAATATTTATTCAACAATGTTACGATTATTGCATGCAAATAGGTCTAAAACAGATAAAAGGCCATATGTAATTTCGCATGGTCAGCCCTGTGGGCTGGTTTTTTGTTAAAGTGGGTTTCCGCATATATTTTTAGAACAGTTTTTCAAACAGTAAAAACGATTATAAATTTCTTACGGTTTTGTATATTGGAGAATTTTTCAGTAGTACAATAAAAACATTTTCATGCCATACGAAAAAAACCTTAATTTGTATATGGCAACACCAAGAAATGGTTCCCCGATTTGTACTATTTTCGATCTTAAATCTACATTATTTTGAAAAGCCCGTGTGCAAAATTTCAGCTTTCTATGTAAACGCACTTTAAAGTTATCGAGAAGATGGACGGATGGACGGACATACAGCCAGACGAACGAACAGACTGAACGCCAGACGGACGGACAGACGGAACATGCAAAAATCAAAATAACTTTTAATATTATTCGTGGGTGTTCAATACCTTTTACTCTACCATCATTATTTCTATGTCTTACGGAACGTGCACATAGAGGCGCGGTGAAGATACATCTTGAGATGTAGTGTTTACAACAACAATGCGTTCAGTTTCTTGGTATATCGCGAAGTGAGAGCATAAATTATGTCATCAGATTCTGAAGAAGAAATTTTGTGTTTGTCACGCAATGCAACTATATTGCATTTTTCACATAAGTGTACTTTCCGCTGTTTTACTTGCCACCCGATAAATACGAAACGTCTGGAATTTGGCAAATTTCATCATCTATATAAAGATTTACGAACTAATCCTGATAGATTCTTCCAATATATGAGAATGAGTATAGAAACCTTCGATTATATTGAGGAAAAATTTCCAAAGCTGTGTTTTTTTATCTCTCCGATCTGATCCGATTAAATTTTATGTACGTAAAACAATAACAATGGATCACGCATTGTTTATGTTTTACGTACATGAAATTGAACCGGATCAGATCAGAGATATAAAAAAACGCAGCTAATATAAAATTAACAACACAACTGCCAAAATTTCCATTCTAAGGATATAAAATTAATCAGTTTCTGTTTGTTTAGCCCTTTTTGAGTTTTACTTGTAACGTGCAGCACTTCGCGAAAAACTGAAAATTTTTATTCTCGTGCAAGATACCACTAGGTGTCTCGCCACATTGCGCGATACCACACCGTTATTATGAACACTCTCATAGTACAGCGTGCAATCATTTTATTTCTTCAAATCTTGATATAGTCTGTCCTCGTCACGTTGTGCACGTACCCTTACAAACGGAATGACAAACTTAATATACCCTATGATTTCATCATCTTGCATTCTATCTAGGGTATAAAAAGAGGTTCACTTTATTGTTCAACATATCTTATACGCATCAGGGACCGGTTAACAGTTAAGCGCAACAAGTACATGCTTGGGACCTCCAGCCTTCAAGGGGCCTCCTATCTTTTTTATTTTCTTAAAATTATTGCAAATTAAATAATTTATAATAAATTCATTTTACGACTCCTTACATCAGCTTGAGAAATTCATGAGATAAAAAATCTTATTGAAAAAAAATTACAACTTTAACGCAAAAAACTAGCTGCCTACATAGGGAGGGAAAACACATCGCATATAAACTCTGTGATTTTTTCTACCATTTTAAATTAGTTGGTCCGGAGCCCCCGAGACGTATTTGCTTAGGGCCTCCTCAGGTCTTAATCCGCCCTTGCCCAAACATATAGTATTACCAAATGCATATGAGTTAGGTAGGTATGAATCAAATAACGATCTTTGAGACCCAATAAAATGTACAGATCTGAGGAGATCCAAATACCCAACTACCGGTTTCGCTTTATTTTATAAAGTACCATAGTTGCAAACAGTTATTTTAATGGATTTTTTATAATTGAAATACCACAGTTGAATCCGGAAATCTCCAATCGAATGAAAGAAATCCATTTTGACAGTTCAATGGCATTTATTGGACTTAGATTGTTATTTGGGTGTTAAACCTGCTTCGGATAAGGAACAAGTTTAAGGAACAAGTAACCTAGGAGGATTATTATTGATTGATTGAATTATTAATTATTCTCAAGAACTTAATTTCAACGTATTTTATAAAAAAATATCGAAGAATATATTAATAATCTCTTTCCAAATTGTTAATATTAATTTCTGATTCAAATAGTGACACTTAAGCCTCTGTAACTGTTGTTAAAAAAAAATAACTACTGAAGAATTTTTTAGAATAATTCAAAGTTGAGTTTTTAGTTGCCAAATTGTCGAAGATGATTTTCACTCAATTTCCTGCATTGATGTTTAAAAAATGATTTTGAAAATAATTAGCTATCTATGAGTAATTAATTTTATCGATTAAAGTCCTCTTAATTGCATTTTGCGATTGCAACTAGTCTAGACCACTTGCTACATTTTTGCACCTACGCATAAACAAATTTTCTTCGTATTTAATGTTTACTGATTATTTCTGCGATGCTATATAGCAGAAATCGTCTTCGTCGATCTCAAAATTTTTAACCATGTTTTTCAATCAGTATTTAGTAAATGAAATGAGGTACACATTTTTTTTTATTCTTTTTTTTTTACAATAGTAAACAGGGAAAGACTTTATATTAAATGTAATGGCTAGCTATTCTAGATATGGGTAAAATGTAAAGCCATTCCGCGGTAGAAAACTCACGTTGCTTAAACCCTCGACTTCCAAAAATATGGATAAGAGGCATACATTTTCTTTAAATTTTGTTTTAAGTCAGATTAATTTACAATTTTACGACAAAATTTGTGCACAACAATTGAAGGCGAGAATTAATCCTTTTTACCCAAAATTGTGTTCATACATACTAAAATTTGCCTAAAGTTAATATGTAAAATATTCGACATTATTCTATAATTTAAGAGAACATAAAAAGAACTTTTAAATATGAGTAAGTAGGTACATCTTCAGGTCAAATAATTGTTCCAAAAGTAATAATTAATTACAGTTATGCATTGAAAGGGAAACGTCTTAAATTCATAGAATTTGGAATTTAGTTGAGAATTTTAATTCACATTTATGACAAATATGAGTGCATTTTTAGTGGATGAAGAACAATTATTATAAAAAAGCATCTTATACAATTACACGTACAAAGTTAGATTAGATTGAATTTCTCTTAAATTATTGATGCTGCTTATTTTAAATTTAAAAAAGAACAATTTCACCAAATGGGTATAAAAAGCTTTAGACAGTGGTAACAATTTTAAAACTATACATTTTCACAAATATGATTTAAAATATATGTATAGGATTGCAATTGTTAAAACAAAAAATATATCTATATATATAATTACGAAACATTTCCATTGGTATCCAAAAAATTTGAATAAAACTTTTCAGTAAGTTCACAAATATCACAAGTAGGACAAAGAATCCTCATTTACTATATATGACATGACATCTTCAATTTTGCACTTAATGACATTCAGAAGTGTGTTTTATAGTGTGATGAAAGATTTCATACAAAGTTAAGTTCGAAGCCTGGCTCTAAAATATCAACAGCTACAGAGCCACTACGCTTTTCTCTTACCTTTTTCTTTTCTTTTGAAAATCCCAGTATGCTGGTACTACTTCGTCGCCGCGGAGAAAGTCCTAGCTATTCGAATCAGGAATCCACTAATACATGCCATCTTGCTAGAAGCTCACCTTTTGCAGTTTCACGCATATCAACCCAATGTGCCATTTCCTCTGGACCTGATGAATTCAAACCTAAACTAAACCATCCAACCATTTCATTTTTTTTCATATTTCGCTTTGCATACACTGAAATCATTAATGTAACATCGTTGAGTTGGAAAAGTGCCACCTATAATGAAATGAAAATTTCGTTATTAATATTTCTAAGAATTTGTTTACATTGGTAATTGTTGAACCTGAAATACAAAAGTTTCCTTGAAAAGGGGATTTGGTTGACCCCGTCTTGTCGATGTTTTTGCTCGAGATATTTCTTGACCTATGCTGCTTACTAAACATAATTTAACATATGTATCAGGTGCTTTGTTCAAGGCAAGACTTCTGAAATGGCTTCCTTTAACCACTTCTACTGTAAGGCGACCAGTTATTCCATTGTAAGCAAGACCGAGAAGTAGTTCAGGAACTCCGCCATGTTGCATTGATGTCGTTGATCCAGTACTATCAGATCTAGCAAGGCTAAGGAGGTCACTAGTAGATCCAACCAACTAAAATTATAGCAGCATATCATTTATTAGCATTCTTGCAATTAAATGAGTATATAAAATTTGTAAATATATCTACCGATGAATTATTTCTAGGTTCAAGTGGTAGCCAGAGATTTGTCTCTAACTCTAAGTCTATTGTTGCAAAGCTGACAACTGCTTCACCAATTAATCGTTCTTTTCTCATTCGCTCACAGCCGTAAACTCGAATTCTTAGTCCCATTGAATTTACTTCTTCTGGGTTTACTCGATGTAAAAGAAAGCTTTCCATAAATTGCGGATTTTCTCCAGAACGAATTTTCGTTTTATGCTTTTGTTTTTTAGTCGGCAGCATTAGAAGGCGAACCTAAAAGGACAATTTTATATTCCAATTTAATGAAGATCGTGCAATTTACTTTAAATTTATTATTATGGATTTACCAATAGTACCAATAGCAATTTAACGCAATTAGGATGAAGATGTCGAACACCAAACTGGTTTGTAGGAGATTTTTACTTACTTATTCCTCTTGGGGTCATATGATCTTCCCTCCTACATAACTGCTTCATTTGACTCTGTTCTTGGCCAACATTTTTACAACCAGGTTTTTCCAATTTCGTGTTTGGTCATCGTACGTCTTCATCCTACTTAACCATCTCATCCCCTGTGGGTTACAGTCAAATAGACAATCGAGTGATTGCTTGTATTCATGACCCAAAAATTAAAAAATTATGGCCTTCCCGAACGTTAAATTGGCAATTACATCATATGGTGGACATTTCGTTCGTGAAAAAGGATGGTCTAATTGGAAATTTATTATTTTTTTTCACCAATACTTACGGCACTTTCACATCAAAAACAAGAACTGAAAAAATGTAAACCGTAAAACTCAATTTATTCCACTTTAAAACAAGAGTTTTGCTCTAATGATTAATTAAATCCAGAGAAATAGGATAAACTAAGAATTTTACTGAGAAAGTATTCATATTTATCTCAGACTTTTAAGAAAAACACAACTTTTACGTTTTATCGATCGCATTTTCCGGGCGAAAAACTTTTTTGGCCGATTAAATATAAAAGTTGGGTTTTTCTTAAAAATCTGAAATATATATGACTATTTTCGGTTCTTGTTTTTTATGTGAAAGTGCCTTTAGTTTAGATCAGATTAGATTAGATTCGTGGGTATTCAGGCACTAGCCTCGCGTTCACTGCCACCTAAAAGATATATTATGAGTCTCGGTTCAAATTATTTCCTTTCTAAGACTGTTAATACAGTCTAGAACCAATCAGCGATTGAGATTTCGTAGTTTGGTGGAGGAAAAGTATGTTCGAGGTGGAATATTGTCCGCCTGGCTTATGCTTTGCAATTACAGAGAAGGTGCTCTGAAGTGTCATGAGCATCCTGTACTTACTCACTTATAGGTTAGGTTAGGTAAGACCAGGCTGCATCACTTAGACCTCCAGTGGGTCCAGTGTTCCCCTTAACCTCAGGATATATCTGAACTCTTTGCTTTGGAGCTCCTCCAGACTTGAAAAGAAGTAGCTACCTAATAGCTTACCTCTCTAATTCATCAGAGCACGTGTTGGACGAATTCGATTTCCTGCGAATCCTTACAGCTTCTGCAGAAATCATTCGCCGCTATTCCTAGTCTTCTAGCAAGGTCTCCGAGATTCCTGGTATTAATTCGTGTAAAAATGAAATATTTGAGATTTTATGATTTTTGCAGGATATGAGATTTTGAATCTCCCTAGAGTATTCGAAAACCATTTGTACTTTTTTGTTCTTTTTCTGCTTTGTTTTTATACCGATTTATTCGAATTCTGATTACTTTTCTATCGTGGATATTCAAATGTTTATGGTAATATGGTGGATTATTTTTATGCCTAGATGGAAACTATAGTTTGTCATTCCATTTGTAACGCATAGAAATAATGATGGTAGAGCAAAGTCGATTGGATACCCACTCATAACATTACAAGTTATTTTGTTTTTTGCATGTCTGTCTGTCTGTCGATAACTCCAGTTTCACTTATAAAACTGAAATTTTGCCTTTTTCTTTTTTTATAAAATGTAAGTTAGAAAATTGGACAAATCGGGCAACTCCTTCTTGGTGTTGCTATACAAAAATTTAGGTTTGTACATATACTGTGAAAAGCATCAATTCTAGACATTTTTATTGTTTTGAAAAGTTCTTCAGGATACATGTAAAATGCTGTGAAATTGGTTACAATCATTTTTACTGCCCCACGAACCATTCTAGAAATAGATGCGAAAAACGATTATAATAATAATCACGTAGCTTTTTTCCTTGTTTGTTTTATTTATCATGGGAATTCCTTCCAAACTGATATTAAGAAGTAGTTGAAGTAAAATAAAATGTAAAATGCTTGTTGAAAACGAATAATATTTAGTTTCGATTTAAGTATACAGCCATTCCATACCAAAACGATCACCATTGGATCTGACCCTCTCAGATTTTGATGAAACTTTCAGCATTAGTAAGTATTAGTTACATATTTTTTTGTTTAGCCTGCCGACCTTAGGTAGGGCGACTCAAATTTTACTTGAGATCGGGTTACTCGATTCTTTTGTACGATATTTCAAATTAATGGTATTTTTCAAAGAAATTAAAAGATATTAAAAAAAAACAAAAACTTAATTTAAAGTTATTTTTGATTTTCCACCATCTCCAGAAGAGAAACTCACTAAAAGATTTATGTTTTGAATTGCTGTAATATTAATACATATCATATCATAAATATGCGTATGCTCAGCAGCTAGTTTAGAAGCTACAATATTTTTTATTAGCTTCTCCGCAAAATTTCACATGTTTCCATACTTAATGAAATATGAGTTTAAAATATATTATAATAATAGTTCTGTTGTATTATTTCATCAATTTTATAATTTTATTTTTAGTATAAAACGAGTATTCTTTAACACTAAAACTATTGTCTGGGGTATAACTGTGGTACTTTTATAAGAACATACCTGCAATTGCCTTAACACGATTTTATTTATTTTTAATTATTTTGCATTGAACTTGAGCTCAAATTAATCAGAGAAGCTTAATTCAACTTCTGCATATGACATATATCATACCAAGTCATCAAATTTTTGTATTGACATCAAAAAGTATTATTTTCCCAGATTTAAGTTTTACCTATCTAGCAGGTCAAATTATAACAAAATCCTTTTATTATTTGTATTATTTAAGACTCAGCCATAAAACATTCTAAGTTTATCACAAAATATTTCCTTCTCATTCTTACCTCAAATTATTATTATTATTTCTCAAGTTTTAAGTACAAATTACGTGCAATATATGTAAATGCTGGTGGGTAAATATGATCTATGATGATTCTAGGGATCGAGATTAAGATAGTTTGAATACAGCGTGTCTTCCTTGAATTTTATCTATTAGTTATGCAGACTTTTAATTGTTACTTGAACTAATGTTCTTGTCATTAAAAACGCAGAAAATACAAAACTATATAAGGGAAATATTATGAAATAAAGTTTCATTTCTAGTTTTGAAACTAAAACGAATAATAGAAAAATCTTCTGCGAATGTTGTTTGTATTGTTATGGTTACATAGATGAACGAGTAGCTTTGCTTTGGACATTAAGTCCAGACTGCCAGCATGGTCTGACAGCTCACTCCGTGATAACGTGACATTGCAGGGCGGCACGCCAGTTCACCTCCGTTATTGGCGGAGGGTGTGGGGTGGGTGCCACGAAATACCTGCAGCTGTCACGTCACCAGAATCAGAAAAATCATGCCTGTCTATCCAAACGGAAACCAAAAAGAAGAAAACGCCACATACTGGTCCTGAAGGGACCGCATACACCACTCATATGATGAGTTCCTTAAGGATTAACTGTTAAGGGGGAAACACAATTCCACCGTTTCAATCGGATTCGCAGAAATGTCAATTTTGCTTATATGAGACATACGTGCAATTGGACACATTACACCGAAATGGATCGAATCGAACCGGAGAGTTGAGCAAGTTTCAAATTTTACGGATGACATAACCTAGAAAAATCATCTATAAAGATTTGTTTATACTCAAAGCTGCATGAAAAGGCAAGTTGAGGAAATAAAAAAAAGACATGAATTATGTGACAAAAAAAGAATGTTTTCATGGAGGAATCTAAAGCGGAAATACAAAATCTGGCAAAATTTTTAAGTCAAGTGTTTGAAACCGAACGGAACAATTGTGTTCATGCATCTGTTAGATCGAAATGGGTTGGATCGAATCGGATCGAAACGTCTAAATTGTGTTTGGCACTTTAAGATCCTTGCCACCATGCCCGGCCTTCCATGACATCGCTGGCACATTATTACGAAGTCTCTTGTTGCTTACCTGTGGAAACAGAGAAACCCGGGCAGGATAGAGAAAGAAAAAGGAAACTTCTTACACGCTCTTCATATTATAGCAAATTTCATATAATTTTTGTGATTAACATTAAATACAGAATTGTTCTATTTGTCACGCAGCAAAGATAACCTAATTAGAAGAAAGGAATCGTCTTTTGCATGAATCAGGGAAAAGAACTTGGGTATGCATTATTGTAGTGCTACTGAAACTACGAGTTAAAAACAAAAATCGAGAGAAAGTAGGATTACTCGAACGACAAAATCTTATTGAATTCCTCAAAATTCTATAAAACTATCCATAATAATGTATTTCGGGTCACACTACCTCCCATTTTTAAGAAAAAGATAAATTTCGCTTTGGCCAAGGTACGGAAAGAAGATATAAAATTCCTCTCAAATGAAATTCTCATTTTTGCCGAAAATATCAGAGAATTCAGCATGACTTTCTCCCTCTTAATCCCTTCAGCAGAGCAAAACGAATTTAAAATTTACCCGGGGTTTTGTGCACTCATCGAACAAGTTTTTAAAACACCAGGTAAATCTAATGTAATGACATTTCTCTGACAGTTCTACCGAGTATAATTAATTGTAAAAAGTTATTTATTAAATGGGTGAAGCCAAAAAAAAGTGCTTTAGCTATTTTTCTATTTCTTTTCTTTTAATTTTTGCTTAGTTTTGCTCAAGAAGTAATTTATATGTCCCAATCAACAAAAAATTGCAAGTGACAGTTCTCAAATGACAACTGTCAAACCATTACCCCGAAAAATTTTTAGTGTAAGCACGGGGTAGCCCAAGTTTTTCAAAAAACAAGATAATCTAGCCCGGTGTGGCGCTGGGTTTACCCGGGGTTTTCATCAAACAGACCTATTCTGTTTCGTTGCATGTAATCTGCGCTTTGAGATTTTGTCTTTATTTGTAAAAGTTTTAAAGAGAATTTGATGTTTTGGTTTTTTCTTCTTCTTTATTTCCTTTTCTAGCCGTGTGTTTTTAAATGTAAAACAGTTGGAAATCTCAGCTGCGTCTTAACTTATTGTTAAGTTAGCTTTGCCCGTAGTGTAGTAATAGCTTAATTAAAATGTTTATCTTTAATTCTCCCCCGTTGCTCTATGGTATAATTTCTACGATCTAACATTCAAACGCTTGAGCGGAAGCAAGCCCATAGGATTATTAAGACAATGAACAGACGTCCCGTACGCCGCTACCCCGCAAGCAAGATGATACGGGGAAGAATATAATCTTCTATATTGCTGAAGTCACCTCCTTCGGGAATGGATGTGTCCCGAATGCAATACTTCTAGGGAATACAAAAGCAATACTTCTTGATGAATTGCCTTCGTAGTTGTATCATCTAGGTAGGGAGCATGAAAGCAATACCTGCAGAAGATAAGAGGAAGATATCGTTGAGGAATCACGTTGAAGTATCAATGAGCATTGCTTGGAAGAGAGGAAAGTGATATCGACAAAATGTCTCGATAATAGCGCATGATAATAGAAGAAATTAAATTATCTTTAAATACAACTTTATAAATTAGAGGAGTAAAGTATTATATATATAGAAAACTTTACTATAATTTACTCCGAACGCTTTTTAAACCAGAATGAACAGACCTAAGTTTTCAGGTAATGCATCTTCTTCGTCTGGAGGACAAAAAGGTAAAACTGAAATTGGAAGCAACCGAACGCATATCATCTAATTATTGCTTAAGCAACTTAAAGGCAATTTTCATACATTTATATTGCTCAAATATTCCGAAGGTGATAACTGGAAGATATCTTCCAATTATCACGCTTTTGATTTTTCATCTCAATGTTTGCTGGGTAAAGGGCCACAATAAGCGTCGATTTATAATTTTACGAGAGAGTATTAAGAATAGGGTATCTCTAAAAAAAAACCTTCTGGGAGCGGTACGGCAGATTAAAACAAAATTAGAGATAAGTTGACTAGGTCACCTCCCATGCATGGGTTGTCTTATGCTCGTATACATAAATTCTTTGACATTGACAATGTTTTCCGACGCAAGCTCACGTTGATTTATATCTAAAAGCTTAAACACAATTGGGACGACCGACGACCATTACAGTAATAAGAATAATTTTCGCCCAGGAACGTTTTATGGAGCGTGTATTACATAAGAATCTGCAACAGTGTTGGGAGTTGGTTGTGATGAAAAATCCCTCCAAAATGGGGAATTTCTGGGCACTTTTCCCACAGATTATGATGCAATTTCCCACATTTTTTCCCTGGGACGAAAAGCCATAGAAATACACGAGATGGAACAACTAGAGTAATATTTCAAAACAAATTCATTTTTACTGATAACAATTTCAAAGAAACTACATATCTAACAATTAAGCAAAAAGCTCACTCATGAGAAAGCCTTCTTCCTCTATAAAAGTATGTTCGTGTTATTCGCATTCTTCACTGAATTATATTAATTATATGTAGTACATATTCTAGAGAGTCCCTTTGGGAAAAAGAGCGCTCTAAAAAACTTCCTGAAACGCTTTCCTAGAAGCTCGCAGCGCTTCCCTTCTCTATCCCAGTTCATTATTTTTTTACTAAGCAGAGGCAAGCATTTCACTGTTCTAAAGAAGCACTCCAGGAGGTATGCTATGATGTGCTAAGAAGTTTTTTAAAGATGTCTTTTGAAAATCTTTATTTTGAATAATCATCGCAGTGCTTCTTCCTTAAGAAACTTTTAAGACTGATTTCGGAGAACAGTAGTAAGGCAAGGACATGGGTATAGAGAAAGGCAGTGGTGAATGCTTCTGAAGAATCGCCTCAGCGCTCCAAGTGACGACTATAGAAGCTCTTGAGTTACTTACTAATTTTTCTGGATAGAGTTCCAAATTATACCTCGAAAGCGCTTAAATTGTATTTCTTTCAGAGTCGGTGTTTTCTCGTATCGTCGCTTATAGCCATTCAAGTTCTCAAAGCTTTTATTTCAGAATTGCTTGATATTTTAATTTCATGGTTTTGAACGTGCTATTTCAAGAAATATGTAGCTATAAATTTTCACAATTTTTTATATGTTAGTAATATAATCCATGCTCGTGTTGTCTTAATTATGCAGAAAAATTCAATTTTTTGTGTAAAATTTAAGACAATACTTTTGTGTATAATTTTTCCCACGATTTTGTTCTAGGAGACCAGATTATTCCCTTTTACAATTTTTTGGGGGTGCAGTTGCCGTCGCCCGTCGACCACTTTATTGAATTTACTCAATTACGACGGCCAGAGAGGCCGACGGGACGACGATAATAGCAGTTATAGGAACAATTTTCTCTAGAAACGTTTTATATATATATATATATATATATATATATATATATGTATATTGCATATTGCCGCCATAATGTTATGTTAATATTCAGTTCAAATGGTTATATTCATACCGTGGCATTTCCAAACCGAATAAGTTAATTAAATTTACTTCCAATTATTATAGGAGTTTCAAAATGTAATATACTATATAAAAAGTTACTGTAAGGATATTTATGACGATGACTTTCAAATCGAATAGTTTTATCAAAAATGCTGTAAATATATGATATGTATAGAAATTGCCATAATGTTATGTTCATGCACAGTTTAAGGAATTATAATTATGCTGTGGCTTGGAAAAACGAATAATTTAATGAAATGCACTTTATACTTTTATAGAAATTTCAAAATATATATATGTATATATATGTTACGGTAAAAGTAGATATTGCGGCAAATGTGCACATTTTCCGGTAAATGTGCACATTTGCCTCCTCGTTTGGGTAATGTGCATTGAACTAACATTTACAATTTCGAAGAAGGGAAATGTACATTAAATTCACAATGACCATGTCGTTTTGGTAAATGTGAGCATACAAAATACGAAATCGCAAGCGCTAGTAATGTGGTGCGCATGCGCACTTGTATTGGTACGCGAACTACCGTTTTGGCTAGTTCAGTAGGCGCTGCGTACTTGTAGTGGTACGCGAACTACCGTTTGGGCTAGTTTAGTAGGCGCTGCTATTTCACGTTACACATTTCGTGCAAGTGCTCTATCTATAATGTTAATGTTATTATGTTTATGTACCCTACAATAACTACATTACAAATTAATGCCATAGTACTGAAGATTTCTGGATATAATTTAAGATATTTTGAGAAACAAGACTCAGGTAAGTTAAAATTATCATAATTATAGATTTAAAATTTTAATTTTTCTACAAAAAAAAGTTTTTTAGTTAGAATTTTTGAAAAACAATGGAACAAAAAGAAAAATTTAAAAACCAACTAGAACAGATGGTATCACAAAAAAACAAAAATAATGTTTATTTAAACCAACATCAGTATGAAAAAATATTATTGGAAGTAAAGGCAGCAAAATTAAAAGAAAAGAATAAAAGTGATGTAGATTACCGCTGGCTGAAAAGATACGATATAATAGTGGTAGGGAAGGAAGAAAAATTAATAAGTCCATTAAAAGAAGGGGGTAGCATAAAATATTTTGCAACAATTGAAGAAACTTATGGAATTATACACGATGCTCATTTGGCAACTGGCAATGGTGGCCGAAACAGATTAGTGAAAGAAATTAATAACAAATACAACAACATTACTACTGAAGCAGTTATGTTGTATTTATCTTTATGTGAAGCATGCCAAAAAAGGCAAAGGGCAAGAAAAAAGGAATTGTGATAAAACCAATTTTGGCGAGTGAAATGAATTCTAGGTGTCAAGTGGATCTTATAGATTTACAGACACAACCAGATAATGAATTTAAATTTATTTTAAATTATCAAGATCATTTAACCAAATTTGTTGTACTGCGCCCACTAAAAACAAAAACTGCGTCAGAAGTAGTAAAACAACTTATGGACATTTTCACTCTTTTGGGAGCCCCATCCATTCTCCAATGTGATAATGGTAGGGAGTTTGCAAATAAAATTATCCAAGAATTAGAAAATATGTGGGATGGTGTGAAAATAATACACGGGAAGCCTCGCCATTCCCAAAGCCAGGGCTCGATAGAGCGAGCGAATCAAGATGTTCAAAATATGCTTACAACCATCACTAACCAAACAACCAAGTGGTCAGAAGGTTTAAAATATGTTCAACTGATGAAAAATAGAGCTTTTCATGAGGGTATAAAGCAAACTCCCTATGAAGCTTTATTCGGAACAAGAATGAAATTGGGTTTGAAAACATCAAATTTACCTATGGAATCTGTTGAACAGCTGGAAACAGAAGAAGAGTTAGAGCAATTACTAGAAGGGGTACACACAGCCAATTCACCACATAGCAAAGTCGCAGAAAACGATGAATTTTCCATTGAAACTTTGACATAATTTTGGATGATGGTTTATTATATAGTATAAAGATGGAAGTTTTGAGTTAAATTCTGTTTTAAACGAGAAGAAAATTTTAATTGATAATCCTCGAAAGAAAGCTGCTGTGATTGGTGACAATGTTAGAGTTTCCATTCCAGACGTTGATCGTGGTAAAACGGATCCGAAAAATTTGATTTGCGTTGTTTTGTCTAGAGATGACGATAAAAATTTATATAAATTAGGAACTAAACAGGGAGTTTTAAAACAATCTTATTCTAGGCATGAATTCGCCATTTGCGAAAAAAAGTTTATATCATACGAAGATGCTCCTCAAGATGTTGAGAAAGGCTTTCCATTAAATACAGTGATTAGTGCTACTCGAAGTTAGCATGTTAACGAGCATCCACCTTCTTACATTTTCCATCCGTCCACTATAGGTATTCGTTAGATTTTATCATATGACTACTTCATTATAATAACTCTTTTATCGAAAAAGGGGGGGGTTTGGGGTGTAACCCCCCGTTACGCGAAAGGCTTATATTACAGATAAGTTTTTTATTTTTGCTGATTTTCAATTAGAATTTTCGAAGGTAAAACTACTAAAATTTTAGACGGTTTGAAAAAAACTGTGGGTAGAAATTCTGACAAACTGCCGTTCAGGTTGAAAGGATTTATCTGATTTTTACTCGGATTCAAAGGCCTTAACTCGAGCTAAATTGGCTTTGAGACGGTTTTAAAAAAACTCTGGGTAGGAATTCTGGCAAACTGCCGTTCAGGTTGAAATGATTTATCTGATTTCTTACTCAGATTCAAAGGCCTTAACTCCGGCTAAATTGGCTAAATTTAGCTGGCATACAAATAATTTTCTTTTAACTCTGTGCTTGTGCCTACTGTCTTATATTCTGTCTACATTCGAGGTAGGATTGATGGATGATGGGGAATATAGGGTTGCCAGCCACATTTGAACAATTTTTGAATTCATTTCATATGATACAAAGATACAATTTGAGAATTTTGCGGAATTTTTAGTTTAATTACAGAGGCTTACAGACTTAAATTTAATATACAGTAAACTGTATAAAGTATAAGCACAAATGAAAGTATGATATCAGCAAAGGAGCTTTTAGATTCCGGAAAGAAGACTGAAGTGTTAAGTATGGTCTGAAAAATGTTTCCAAATCTTGTAATTAGATTTTTTCTCGTTTAGTTATGGGCTCAGAAGTCCGTCGTATTGCCGCCCCCTTAAAACTAGCGCCAGGAGCAGGTGCCCCGAGTGCCCCCCCCCCCCTAGATCCGATCCTGAGTATATTTACGACTATGACCTTCAGGAGGGTGATTCTGATCTTTTGTCGTACTTTAATGTCAAAATATAGGCTTAAATGAAATGAACTTGCATTGCGTAGAATGGTCTGAAAATGAGACTTCACATTACAAATTCAAAATATTATTAAGCACTTTTATTGCTCTAATTAGGTGTAGAATATCCATTTACCACACAATTTTTGTCACAATCTCGAAAGCAGTTGACTAAATTGACGTACTTTTTGGTGTGTAATTCTGACATTAATTCATTGCAAATTCATTTTAGTTTATTTTGTGTTTGATGAAAAGCATAAATCAAAATGAATACGGTGAATATAAAAGTACGACAAATTCGTATTCAAATAATGTGACAAAAATATACGCCTAAGCTACGACAAAGAGATCAGAATCACCCCCCAGATCGAATAATTGGCTTGCAAATACATTAAAATATTACATTTATCGTAGCGTTCCTCTGGACGGATATCGCCAAATTATCTATATAAAAAGTTCTGATAACTGTCTCAACAGGAACCAGTTGGGAACTGTTATTTGGGGTTTGGCGCTTCCCGGGTCAATCTTGATGAACTGTGCATGAATTAGGCCTTTCCTCCAAGGAAAGGGTTTTCCTGGGCATGGTAATCACTGATATTAATTCCAGGCTCTTCTTTGGCCAAATTTTTGTCAACTTTTTCGTAGCCATTTTGCTTTAATAAGTTCGCCAGTTTGGTTTTTCCTTCTCACTTTTTACAGCACACGTTCTTTTCAACCTTTTTCCTAAAACTTAACCTCTCAAGCAATCACACTAGAAGA
Organism: Dioctria linearis; assembly: GCA_963930735.1. Classification (NCBI taxonomy): domain Eukaryota; kingdom Metazoa; phylum Arthropoda; class Insecta; order Diptera; family Asilidae; genus Dioctria; species Dioctria linearis. The sequence goes on along the minus strand of OZ005741.1, from coordinate 208,412,848 downwards.
AAGGCCCGCTCGCTGCCTGTCATTCTTCAATTCAAACCATTTAATGGTTACAAGTATCTAAGATATTACACTCTTTTACTGATACAAAACTTAGTTTGGTAAATTTCAAAGGCAAATACTAAATTCATATTAATATCAAACTAACAAAATAAAAAAAAAACAAACAAAAAAAAACAAAAAAAAAACAAAAACGACTAAGCTACAAAGCATAATGGCAAAATAAAAAAAAAATAAAAAATCGTACGAAGTGAGCAAAGCAAAAATAGAAAAGTATGATAAGGAATAGAATTGAAATTAAGACCAGCAAAAAATTGAAAATTAAAATAAAATAAGTAAAAAACGAGTTTTCAAACAAAACTGAGGCCAAGCCGCATGAAAAAGTAGAAAATAAACTTTTCTTCACACACAGAGGTGCACTCAGATTTTTTGATTGGGACATTTCTCTTGAATATTCTTTCTCTTCATGAATCAAATCACTTATTACCTCTGATTGATCATACTGAAATATATCGGTGATTGTCAGCGAATAAAATCTGAGTCCACCTCTGTGTGTGAAGAAAAGTTTATTTTCTACTTTTTCATGCGGCTTGGCCTCAGTTTTGTTTGAAAATTCGTTTTTTACTTTTTTATTTTCTGCCTTTTTCACGTTAACTAAATTGTTATTACGTGCTGCATGGAGATATTTTAAAACAATTTTTAAGTCATGTTTGGTGCCGATCCGAAAACAAACATTTTTCGAGTATAAAATTATGTTTTAAACCGCGCTTTTTAGCTGAATTCCAACTTGATCCCATATAACATGAATTTTCCCGATTTTCTATGTTTTCCGCAGACTTTTCTTATTACTATGCAATTTTTTAAAAATTTACATGAATTTTCCTCGATTTTTTATGGAAGTTTTCATGATTGTTGAAGAGAAAGTATTGATGCCAGTAGGATGGGAAAAAAATGATTCCGCATAGCTTATAAAACTTTTTTGTCGGAAAATTTTCCGGAAAAGTCGGAAAATTTTCCAGAAAAATTGGAAAATTCTGCATTTTTCCTGAAACAGATTTATCACTAATCATATTGATGAAAAATTTGTCCGATGATTTTCCCGCTTTTCCGGGTTTTTCCACGGAGTTTTTCCACAAAAGCAACTTTATGCAAATCATTTCGCTCTACAACTTTGCAAAACGCTCAAACGCTTCTTGGTCTGAAAAACTCCTGAAAAGCGTTTTACATGAATTTTCCTCGATTTTTTCTACAAGTTTTCACCATTGTCGGAGAGAAAGTAATGATGCCAGGTGATAGGGAACTTGATCCTGCATAATTTAGAAAACTTTTTTACCGGAAAATTCCGGAAATTTTTTTCGGAAAAATCGGAAAACTCTGCATTTTTCCTGAAACGGATTTATCACTAATCAAATTTGTACCAAATTTTCAAATGATTTTTCCCGATTTTCCGGGTTTTCCATGGAAATTTCCGGTTGATAGATTCAATTGTCACGCGACATGAACCTGTGTGCCAAATTTCAGCTCGCTGTGATGACGAAAAGTGGGTCTACGAGAGTGTCGAAAATAGTAAAAAAGAAATATATAAATAAATAGACAGACAAATTCGTGTACGAGTTAAAGGGAATGGCCGCAATAAACAATAGCGACAACTATTATAGCAGTGCAGGGAGGAAAAGAGCACACAAAACCGTAAGACACAAGTGATGAAAGAGAAAAGTGATAATAATAATAAAACCGAAAATAAAACCGTAGTATATACTTAGTTGTTTCGGATGATAGGTCAGCAGTACTCTGAATGAACTGGCCAAACTCGTGCGCTGCAAAGCCGCCAGAAGACTGTTGCAAAGATGAGCAACGTAACCAAGGTGAGAGCGTTCCAAAATTCGATGTTGATAACGGGGAACCCGCAGCATTAAGTGCCTGTCAGTGTTCAAGAAGTTGATGTCGGAAAATAGATAGCTGGGACGCCTAGTGTAGATGATCTTATGAAGAAAAAGCAGAATTATCAGTATCGGATAAGCATCCAGAGACATATCCACCAGAGAATTACGGAAGAGAGAAACGTGATCGTATCTCCTCACTCCTTGAATAAAACGGATGCAGTCATTGTAAGTGACATCCAGCTTCCGCCTACAGATCGAATCCAAGTGAGGGAAAACAACGCTTCCACTTGTAAAATAAGGCAAGAGAAGAGTCTTCATCACCTTGGAACGAAGAGCAAGAGAGAGAATCCTCGCGGCAAACCACAACCTTCAAAGTATTCTATAAATTTTACCTAATATATTTTTAATGTGGTTGCAGCAAGTCATCGAAGAGTTGAGGATAATTTCTAAATTTCGAGCAAAGATAACGTAACGTTAAGTTGCGCCATTCAGAGTTACAGTTGGAAACTGTAAGACATCAAGCCTCTCACGATTTAAAATCATGTGAGTTGATTTATTGGAATTTGAAAGTAAGTCATGACTCGTGGACCACTCAAAGAGTCTCTTCAAGTCTGAGTTGATTCTTTCGACAAAATACTGAATAAGGCCAACCGGCCTATCCAAATATATCTGAGCGTCATTCGCATACAAAAGTGTATTGTTGAGTCTTCTATTACATTAGGCAGATCATTTATGTACATACTGAACAATGAAGGGCCCAATACTGAACCCTGAGGTACCCCACAAGTGAGAGGCAAGCTACTCGAAAGTAAATCTTTGACTTTGACTTGTTAAGATCGTCCAGTAATAAAGCTTCTGATAAGTGCCACCGAGGATGAAAAAAATCTGTACTTGTCTAAAGAGACCGTAAAGAGCTTGAAATGGTTCACTCCGTCGAAGGCCTTAGAAAATTCAGGAGTGCCAGGACTGTCAGGTGATTCTTATCGAGAGCTCTACGAATGTCGAAAGTTACTTTCAATAAAGCAGTATTGCAGCTGTGTCCAACTCTGAATCCTGACTGCCACGGGGTGAGCAGTTGGTTTGACTCCCAACTAAAGTAAGATCTGTTCGTGCATGAGCTTCTCAAGCGCTTTGGACAAAAAACACAGAATACTGATAGGTCGAAAATCGATTGGGCCATCAGGAGATGCAACTTTAGCAAGGGGCAGCAAATCACGCTTATCCAAATATTAGGAAATCGCGAGGATTTCAAACTCACATTAAAAATATGGACGAGTCAAGGCAAAATATTTTTAATAAAACATGGCAATATTTGATCGCGTCCGACTACCTCAGACTTAACAGCATTAATGGCGTTAACAAATTGGACAGCATCAACGCAGTTAAAGCTCAAATCACTTTCAAATGCCCGAGAATCTTCCTTCCCAGAAGTGGTAGAGTAACCTCTGAATTAGTATGGGCATGGGGTGAGATGTTATGAGAAGTGTAGTACTTATTAAGAGAATCAAGATCAATATCGCACTTTGGGGCATCTTTCCCGAATACTCCAGCAGTTCTGAGGGTTTTCTTTGCGCTAGATTAAAATCGAATTTCAATTCAAAGTACCGACGCTTAGCGGCTCTAATTTTAGTATTGGTAAAATTTGTAATATGTTTGTAAGCATCACGATTAACTTTTGTCCTCATACGCAAAAATCTTTTGTGTAAAAAATCGCGTTCAACGATCAATCGCTTAAGTTCCGCAAAAAAACGCTCAAAAACGTAGGATGTATTTGAGTCTAAAAGGGCAATTGAGGGATAATAGCTAACGGACATCCAACCAGTACTTGCACATTCTGTAACCAGTGCAGGGATATTAATGCTATTGAAATATCTGAATGTGAAGGATATTATTGACTGGATTGGATTAACGGAAAAATTATAAATTAAAAAAAGAAAGTTATGATCGAAAGACGATGGAGAACTTAATTGATTCTGAAACAGCACTGCATCCGTGTCAGAAGTAGCAAACAGGTCGCCTTGTTTCATAAGATTTGTGGTTGAGTTGTAAACTGAAAGTGTTTTCTCACAAATTTTTGGCTATCATAGCGATAGAATTGATTGAAAAATAAATGCTTTGAAGAAAATCGCGAGACTCGAAAAGAAACACGATAATATAAATAGGATTTTACTGCTAATATTATTTTTTGAATGTGTTGTTCCTTTTAATTAGACTACAAATAAAAGAAATAATTGTCTTGAAATCTACAATCTGCAACTGGAGGCCATTAAAAAGGCAAGGGACTAAGGTGGGGTCGCTGAAGACGCAAGCTGAAGTAGAAGACGAAAATCATTCATCTGTGTAGGAGAACATTTTTCAGTTTAGTGGATATTAAAAAAACAACCATTAAGAATAAGAATAAATTCATTTCGATCACATAACTTTTCATTATTCATAATTATATTATTCGAATCCTCATCATCACAATATTCCAAATTTTCTTCCTCTTCTGTGGTAGAAAGTAATTCAAACTTACAGTATGGTGCTTACCAAGTTTTCCAGCATTTAATTATATCTATTGCTTGCGTTCTCAACCTTAACTTTTTAGACATGAAAATGTTTCCTGTGAAACTCCAATAGCGTTTTCCAGGAGTTTAGCTTCTTAAAAATAGTGTAATTAACCATTTTTTGAAAGGATATGCTGTATCCCCAAGTAGTACTGAATGAGGAAAAGGTCGAAACCCGTTTTGAAATTTTGAAAAAAGTGGACTTCTTCGCAATATTTGCATTATGCATAGGTACATATGCATTGTAGAAGGAACAGTCGGTACCACACGGCGGACACCGGCATACTTTTAATGCTGTGCTTCTCACGACTGTCGATATTATGCAGATTCGAACTCGTTGGGCCAGTTCGATGAGCAATTTGCGGCTGCCTTACGGCGGATTATACGAAAAAACTTTGGCTGAATTCAAAAAAATCCAATAGATTATAATTAACGCGAGGACAACATACTTTTCCTCAAAGCATAAAAACAAAATCACCACTTCCGCAACTATCAGTGCTGCTGCTATGTCGTCGACTTATCAGGACATTTACTTATTTATAAGATGTTGTCAGTTTAAGTAGAAACAAATTTGTAGAAAATTATACAGCACCTTTCACTTGTGAAATAGTTATTCTCAGGTATGCACAGATTTTGTAACTCCAATTACTTTAGTGAAAGTAAAATCTACAAGAAAATTCTATCTCTACAAATTTGTAGCTTGTGAATTACAAGTATAAATCCTTCAAATTTCCCCATGTAGAATACAACTACAATTTTGTAGCACAGAAATTTTATGAAACTAAAAATATCAGTTTTACTACAATTTTTGTTAAAAATCACTTGTGAATCACAAGTTGTAAGTTCGTGAAATAGGCCACACTCAAAAGTCCCACAGTTTCATACCTGTAAATGACAATAGTGTTAATGTTAAAGAATATACTCGTTTTGTAATAAAAATAAAATTATAAAATTTATGAAATAATAAAGCAGAACTATTATTATAATATTTTCTAAATACATATTTCATTAAGGGGATTTACCACTGAAATCTTAAAAAACACGAAAAGTTAGTACAACTTTGTGTCAAATCTGTGCGTATTATCGTGCTAAAACTACACATAGTTGAGAAAAAGCATAAACTTAGGTAATGACGTGTTAAAAATAAAGATATCGGGGTTATATGTATCTATATATAAGTAGGTTTAAAAAGCTCTACGATTTAAGAAATTTCCACAGTTTGGTACATAATAATGTAAACTCGCTCAAGTATGGAAGTTCTTAAGGTGCAAGAAAAGTGGCAGAGACAAGATCAGTAAAACGGTTTGGGTTACTAATATACCATCGTTTGATCAGTGCTATTTTCATGGAGAAATAGCTACTAAAATTATGATATTATTGCAAAAAAATTTCAATTTGTAACAAAAATCGAACCCTTTTCCGTTTATTTTGAAAAACCCAAATTGTTTAGTGTAATGATACAGGAATTTCAATAATGTTAACGATACAAACGGCAAAAATTTCTTGTTTGCATAAATTTTGCATAAAATTTGGCGTCTTTACTTCATTTTATCACCGTCAGATGGAATGATGTGCTTTTGGAAGCTCTGCGGGCTGCAGCCTGCATGCTCAGAAAGTGTATATAAGCAATTATATAGCTTTATATGATAAAAGGCGTGTACAATGAACACGGATATCACAGGATCATATTGCTTTGCACATAATTAAAGTGGTTTATTCAGTTATAATATTGCATATTTTCGTGCGTTTTGTGTTCCACCATTGATTATTTATAAATAGATGTGCCCAGAATCATTGACGTCTTAGAAAGGAGATGCCGCTACGTGTCTTTCGTTTGCTATTTCCAGCTTTAAAACTTCTAATAAAAGAATTATTAATGCCTGGTGAGGAGCTTTGATTTAGTTTTGAAGCATTTTTATATTATATGCTGGAAAAATTGTATTTTTTCCATTAAATAAAAGTTTCACTCACATTTTTGGCAAGTAGCGACATCTCGTTTCTAAGACGTCAATGATTCTGTGCACATCTATATATAAATAATCAATGGTTCCACTGAACTTTTGGAAACAGAAATCATGAGGTTTTTTTTCGATAGTAACCCCCCTTAAGTATCTAAAAACAATACAAAATTAATTTTTTTTAAGTAAGTTCTAAAATTTTCATATGAAATTTTGCAGAGACACCAACCGCATCCGCAAATTTTTTTAGGGAGGTTTCTCTTCCGGAGGGTTTCAAAAATTCAAAATTAATAAAAATTGTGTTTTTGATTTCAATATTTTTTTTTTATTTTTTTATTTCTTTGAAATATCCCAATTAATACCATTAATTTGAACCTGTAACCAAGACCTGAGGTCGGTAGGCTAAACAAAAAAATACGTATCGGATATTTTTTAATACTTAACTAATTCTGAAAGTTTCATCGAAATCGGAGGGGGTTAGGTCCAATAGTGATCGTTTTGGTATGAAATTGCTGTACTCATTTTCTAGAAATATGACGATGAACACTCAATTTTAATCGCATTCGAAAGAAGAAGATATGGAATAATGTACATAACTACAACTACTTACCATATCAAGGTCTGCGGTTCGTATGGCCAGCTGTTAAATTATCGTCCACTTGATTCATCTTGAATGCAAGGCATGAGTTGCTATCGATGAATGTCATAGAGTGTACTATATATCTCAGACATTACTAGTCGACTCGACTTGATAATGTCTATCAGCTTTAAATAGCGAAAATAGTAAAATAGTCCTTGCTTCTTTTATACTCGATTTCCTGCAGTTGAGTATTTTCGAGCGACCAATATAATAGACTGTTATGAGTAGTCGTATTTTGCTCTATAATTTAATAAATTCCGAATTATATTCTATTCTTGCTACAGTTTTTGCTTTAATTGTTAGCACTTGCTGCTGTTCTACAAGAATTATTATTTCTTTTGCATCTAGTTCATCTAGTTGACTCTGGTTTTGTGGGTTGAAATACAAATAATCCAGCAAACGGCGGCATCCTATTTACTGGAGCAAAAGTAAAAACTTCGACATCTATGTAGACTAAAGTTTCAACCAGTTTTCTTGAGCCTAACATTGGGATGGAGTACTCACTTAGAAGACACACCACTGTCTTTCCTTGATATGCAAATCAAGGGTAAGGATATTGCTATCCTTTCGGATAGTCAGGCAGCCTTGATGGTTTTGAGTGGCACTCGGATAATATCTGAGTTACTGGAGGACTGCGGGTCGTCTTTGGATACGTTGTGTATCCACAACAAGGTGTCTATTCATTGAGTTCCTTTCTGGTCAAATGGGGATCATGGGAATGAAAGTCCTGATCTTTTAGATAGGGCTGGCTCTGATTCTCTGTTCCTCTGACCGGAGCCTGGCATAGGCGTTGCTACCTCCTATCGGGTCTCTCATCAAAGCGGATTATCATAGGAAGCATCAGCAGAGATGGGCGAACCTGAGTACTTGCAGGTGCACAAAACTGTTTCTTGATGGGCCCAATAGAATATCTCTGATTTTTTCATGGAGCTCGGAAGGAAACATTGTAGAACTGTGGTTGGCTTCATAACCGGCCACAGCTCGCTTCACGCCCATCTAGTATGGATGGGGGTTGTTGACAGCCCTTTGACTTTTGTTCTATTTTCCACGGGTTAATATTTTTATATTATTACAAGTGGATCTAATGTAGCAAAAATGTTTCATTTTCTGTTGCTCTTTTCTGTAGAATGACTCAATTATCGTTTCTGGATATCTTTAGTATTTATCCACGCTGAAAATTCGTTAACTACTCTGTTAAATTAAATTTTACCTGAGTGTGTGTTTGTTGTCCTGACTCCCTGGAGGGTATTCCTCTAGCTTGAAGCACATGAACTGTCATTTTTCTCATGGGTGCATCATACAGCAATGAAATCTCTATACTCCCACTTCTCCCGCTAACAGAGCTTGGACTTTGTGGTCTTGTGTCAGTCTCTGATTTTAAAGATTTCAAATCACTTGTGTCAAAAAGCGGCTCTTGTGATAGTGTTACAATGCACTGTAAAAAAAATTTTTTTTGGCTTTCTTTTTATATCTATGTATGAGTCCAAAGCTTGATCTTACATCTTGATTATTATTACTATTCAAATCTGGTACGTCATCCAAACTATTTTGGTGTGATGAGATCATTTTTTGATACTTGGTGGAATTAGTACTGCTCCTATCAGAACGATTGTCTATCCTTGTTTCTTTTATAGATGTCACATTTATATCTGGTGATTTCAAAGACGGTATAATTTGTTTACGATCTAAAGAATAAAATTAATCAAAGCTGTAATATAGATGTGTAAAATGGAAAATATACCTTTTCTCTCGCCATTAACAATACCCATATTACTTTCTGCGGACGCTTCTACAGAATCATTTGAGCTACTTTCACTATGAGAAGAAGGCAGGCCGATCTTTCCCTTTTCTGCAACACCCAAGGGATCTTTTGATGAATCTCGGGGAGTAATAGTAACATGTTGTAAACCACTAAAGCTAAGACTTTGAGATAATGGACTGAAATGATTAATGCCATATCTCGGCACTTGTCCATTCTTCAAATTACAGGACTCTTGCAGTCGCAACCGACGAAGTATTTCTTCCTCTGAATCAGAACTTGTGTTGTCATAATGTCTTTTCCGTGCTATATATGAAGGCACGCAATATATTGTTGAAAATTTTTCGACTCTTTGAATTAATCTTATCGATTATACCTATTTTATTCATGTATTTTGATGGTAATGTATTTTCATCACAGCAGGTGAATCCATGTGTTGCATTAAAACACCACTTTCGGTTAATATATAAAAAGAAAACCAACAAAAGTGCCACAAATCCCAGTAATGCCCCGAAGACAGTGGTCACTTCCACAGAACCTAAAAGTAGAAAAATATTTTATATTACGTGGAAAACAGTAAAAAAAATGTTTCAAATCTCTAACATTTGTCTATGATACCACAATAATATTACACAGCAGAGATGAAACAGATGTCTCTGTTTTCAAACGGAGGCAGGCCTAAGGGCTGGACAACTTCACATATTTCCACTTCGACAATTCGGTGGCTTTCAATTGATTAAAACAAAAATACGCGAATTAGATCATCATACGTAATTTACTATAAAATGTTTAAATAACGACGAAGTTTAGGGAACTAATCGGGTGAGTAGAATCCACTACATGTGTTGCTGAGCGACGATGCAAACGCGAGTTACAATGCTTGGGGTAGCAGTAAAATCAACAGAAGGGATGAGAACCTTTTTAGCTACCTCCCTATTAATAATAAATCGTCGATTAGAGCCTACTTTCGAATATTTCCGTAGAAGAAAGTTGTTATTTCATATCCGATATAATAACTGAGTGGATAGTGTCTAGCGAGCTATTGTGATCATAAACAGTTTTAATTGTGTTAAACCCAATGAATGGAAGTAAACTAACTGGGACGCTTTCAAAGTAGGACTGGGGAGTAGAGTCGATAGGCGTATGGGCTTTATTAATTCTCCGCTAGATGTAGATCTTGCTGCGGATACCGTAATTGACACAACCCGAGCTTGCAGGACTGCGAGTTAACACTAGAAGGCAGAAAATGACAGTTGGGTTGACCTTCGTTTTAGGAGTGGGGGCAAGATGCTGTTTAATCCTTTCAACATTTTAAATATCCGGCATTGCAGAGTTATCCTGCACTATTACAAGAGGGCACTGATATACTGGCACCGCTGCCGTACAAGCTATTCTGGGCCTCCTTTACATTGGGCATATACCCTCTGCTTGGAGGACTGCACAAATAGCCTTTATACATTTAAAAGGGCGATCTAATTACGCTTTGGCTTAGTTATACAGGGCAATAAACTTAACATCGTTTATTCTGCAAACGATGGAGGTTGATAAGGTTATCAGATTGAAGTATCTTTCTACTCTGCCGCTTCATACCCATCAGCATGCTTACCAGGGGGATAATCTGCAGTTACAGCACCCCACAGACTTGTTGAGAGGCTCAAGGAGGTTCCTCAATAGAAGATTGTCGGCAGTTATCTTTATTGATATTGACACAGCTTTTGATAGCACATCCCTCAATATGATTAAATTATGTTATCAGAAAACGACAACTTTGGTTAAATAATTTGTCGGTGGGCTGCAAGCCTCCCTGGGAACGGGCGCTCATCACAAGATGATCTTGTAATCGTATCAACGGATAGCTCTGGAGCGAGATATTTGGACCCCCTCAGCAGGCTCTGTGGACAAGTTTACGACTGGGTGCTGCGAGGCTGACTTCGATGTTAACTGTTCTGGTGACTTTTACGAGGAAAAGGCTGATAGACATCATGGCAGAGAAAGCCCGATGTTCATTTTGGACGTAACGCAGAGCGTGCGTTGCGATATGGGGCCTAAAACTCAGAACGATGTATTATATCTATACTTCCATCATAAAATCCATGTTAACATAGGGGGCGATTACATGGTGGCATAGAGCCATGCTGAATGTGGTCAAGTCAAATTGAGAAGAACACAGAATAATCTTCCAAAGCATTACTGGTGTTATTCCGAACCGTCAGCGGCGCTGGAAACCTTCCTGAGTCTCACGTCCCTTCACCAGCGGTACACGGAAGGGTTCAAAACTGAGGAGGGCATCGGGGCCTGGATGTGCAGTGTTGCACCTAGGCTGAGGACATCACTGATTATGGAGTGCCATAACATCAGCTTCCAGAGCGAGATTTATGCCATACTGACCTATGCTTAAAGGAATCTAGAAAGAGCTTTTGGCAATAAAACATCTTTATTTTGTCCGACGGTCAGTCAATCATCTTCCGCGGTAAAATCAAACCTTGTGTGAGAATATCAAAGCGCCCTTGGCAAACCGAATAGATACAATCGGGTGAGCCTGATTTGAATGGCGGGACATTAAGGCTTTGCTAGCAATGAAAATTTAGATGAACTCACATCATACAATAATCAGAAAAGAGGTCATATTCAAACGTGTATCAGTGAGCCACAGCATGTACTAGAAGAGCATCGTGGAACAGAAACATGCTAACGATTTGTGACGATTCCGTCTATGGAAAGGGCAAAGGAGCATCCAAAGTACAGTAAGACGGGTGTTACAACCGCAACTGATCTGATTACCTTGTCGTTTTTGTAGTTGGCATTAATCCTGCCTGCAGACTTAGAAACTGCTTAACATCTCTTATGGAAATAGGTGGCGATAGCTAAAGTAAATTTAAGTTCGAAAATGGGACAATTCGAGTGAGAAACGAAATAAATAATAAATAAAATTTCAAAAACGAGCTAAAACTCTGATTTTTCCCTTTATTTAATTTCTATTTTTATCTAAGGTATACTATAATTGGTCTTAGATCAATTATAACTTTTATCTTGTCAATATTAATTTTGTTATATATATGTGCAGTGCATTAATTTTGATTCTGTGGCGACTGTTTTTAATATGCTCGCTTTCCCAAATGTTTCAACATAGATACACCGCCGTTCATTCATAACTGAAGGTTGGTGCTTTTGTTGACACTGTTGTCTACTGGGAAAGAGTTGATACCTACATACTTATATGTATAAATAGTGATCGTATTATGATGTATCTAAGAAGGACCAATAAGTATATAAAACTGTATATACTTAACAATAATCTAAGCCCGTACTTTTCAAGTACGTATGTACGTAGCGTGAAAATGATCTCGCATGAAGGTAGACATGCAGGAATTCATTAAAAAATAATTACTAAAGGCAAATATGTGTCCTGCAGAAAAGAAGCGATACCTGTCTTTGAAGTATAAAGTCATGTTATGACCATGGTGCCTGCTGCACACGAAATAAAATCTCATTCTTTTCTAGTTGGAATTTCATTGATCACTCATCTGCATAAACGTCGATGCAGGTCAAAATTTTCAGGTTAATTTGCATACCCGTGCGTTAGTGTTTCCTTTTACCCTTTCCAACTTATAATTTCACTGATGAGTTATTTACCTAAATATCGTTGCAGTTTCAATTTTGAAGTTAAATTAAAGTTATGCCGTTGTTTTGAGTGCGAGAGAAAATTAAATAGTGATTTTCTTGAGTAAATTTAGTAGTACATATTATTATTATTATTATGTGAAATATACGTGTGTTTTAATTTTTCCAACTTTCGAAATATTTTTCTGGTATTGCAGTAACCGATTAAACTTCCTTTTCTATCCAAACTTCATTCCTTTCTGCTGGGGCGCTACTATGTAACTTGAGTCGAGTAAAGTCGAAGCGACTTCTAATAGCTAAATTACGTAAAAAAAAAAATCTTATATTATATTCATCAAGAATTTCCCCTATTATTATTTATTAAAATTATCCTTGGTTATTGATCCCCGAAGATTTCTTCATCTACTATGCTCACTCATCTCTTCCTACATTATTGGCAGTTATCCCACCATACTCCAATCGGAGTAGATCTGCTACCTTTTTGTTGCCATGAATTGTGTACTCCGGAGTATCCGAATTCTACTCCTTTTTACCCGATTCTAAATATACCGCCCATATCCAAATAAAATAAGATAAAAAGATAGTTAGAAAGGTGTAAGAAGTATTAGGAGGCTCAGGCTCCGTAAGTCTACAAATTGCAAATAGCGCCACAACTAGTAGTTGGCCCCAGAGTTGTTTATAATAGTATATAATATAATATGCACATTTGAAATTCTACTCTCCTTTTTTCAAATTGACTACTATTTTTTTTCGATTCTACTACTCCTTTTGCACCACTTGGTCGGATCACTGGTCATTAATATTTTCTACGATGATTCGTCGAGAAGAATCATTTGCGATTATACTTCGAAGTTTTCGTGTGTGATTATTCTCGACGATTTCTCGATGATTATTCATGGAGGTTTTCTGCAACATTTACACTTGCAGAAAGACATCATACCCTGCCTAGGACATCGTGTGTTAAATTCATCGAAGTTTTCTGGCAGAAAAAAGTCGCTGATGAATGTGAAAGGTGCAATACGGCCTCAATGCGGCATTGCATCCTTTTCCCGCTGGGTACGTACCCCCTATATTACCTACATGAAGAGAAATACAACTACTGTTCTAGCTCAATACACGCGGGGCATTTCAAATTGTTGGTAATTTTTATAAAGAAATAATATGAGAAAAAAATGAAATTGTATTCTCTCCTTTATATTACAAAAAAATATATATACAGGGTGATTCAGATCAAGATACCTTCCGGTATACCACGCGATTCCTTGAGGTAAGCTGATCAAAAAATTGTTCCACATACCCCCTCCGCCCTTCCCCCAAGAAACCAACCTTTAGGAGTTGTGGCGAGTTGAAGATTTCGCTAATATTCGTGAACCCAGTTGGGAATATATGAGTATAACCTTTGAACCGCCCTATAGATTTTGGTTATTGTTGGCTTATTAAATCGCCAAGAATAGTATCTGTCAAAAAGTGTATTCCTCTGTATTTGTTAATTAAGCATCTTTAAATTATTCTCAATTATTTCCAAAATTTTGATTTTTTTTACACACAAATTTCATAAATACCGTTATTTATTTCAAAAACAGTTTCAACATTTCATAAGAAAAGTCAGTAGGTCTCCAGCATCTATTGTGAAAGCCGTATTGGCGATCGTTGATGAGTTGATTGGTTTCTAGATAGTTCATTCATTTGGAGTTAATAACAGATTCAAAAACCTTTGAAAGAATTTAAGTGATTGAACATGGTATATAATTTGAGGGACTACTAACTCTCTTGGGAATAGGTACGGATGTGTATTGGATCTTATACACAACCACACAGGACATGCCAAACAGGTGAATTTGAAACGGATCTAGCAGTCAAAATATTAGCTTTATTCAGGGAGTCAAGAACCACTTCAACATTGTTAAGTAGTGAAGGTTTAGAGGAAGTGGTGAAGTTGTTCCTAATGGTTTTGACGAGAGACCAGAAACCTTTGCTACCTTTGCGGCTTTCCAAGATTCTTTGTCTAATACTCTGGTCAAAGAGATATTTCTCCCTCTGGATAATGTACTTGCAGGTATTCCGTGCAATCTTGTAGAATAGTTTCAAGCAGACTCCCAACCAAGAGCGATTATGCTGTTGTTGAGATCTGATGTAGAAATATGAAAAGTATTCACGCATACTTGTTTCAAATGTAATAACTCACTGCAACAATACACAATGAGTTGTTTGCCGTTTCGCTGAATTTTTCCAATTACGATAATATTCTAACGATCCATCTTTATATCAAAGACTCATCGAAGACCCTTTAGCGGCCATTTTCAATTGAACCAAATCACCTTCCATCGCATTTATCCGAATATTTCTGTCCTACTTCCAACTCCCTTGACAAGAGTCGGGAACATCTACACGAATTCTAAAGGTATCAGTACTTCCTGTTTTCTCTGTAGGTTTCAACAACCTCGACCTAAAGTGCTGCGCTCTGAAACGTATCAAATTGAACGCTTCCAGAAGTTTGTGTGTGTTTCACAAAGAGTGCAGTAGAATAGATTTACTGCGCAGTAAATCATTTTGTTAGGAAATATTCAGAAGATGTACACAATTTTTTTCTGTGTTTTTCCCAGGTTGGGGGGGGGGGGGCTGCGGACCTCTGGCTTTATAATTTTTATATTTCATTTCTCTCCGTGTTTTAGACGGACCATCCTTCATGCCAGGCCATGAGCTGTCACCAAAAAATTCAATCTTTTGTTTTGATGAAAAAAATCCACCCAACTGGCTCTCAGAAAAGAAAATTGAAAAGCAAGGGCTGAAGAGGCGCTCATGGAGAAAATAATTGTTGTTGAGACTATAAAAAGAGGTGACAAGCCTGCTGCATATGAAGACTCTGAGGTAAATGACGCTGAAAAAAATTGATGAGAGAATTACTAAGAATGATGATTCTAACTTCGACTCCTCTTTATCCAATGATACTAAATGATGATAACGATAATAAAGTATTTATTGAGGTAAAAATTTCATTGAAACTGTATTAAAATTTGGAAAATGGAAAATGTAGGGTATTCCGATAAGAAGGTTATTTTTATAGGTACGATAGGTAGGAAGGTTATTTTGCAAATTTTCTGTCAGTTTCAGACGTACATACACTACAGGTCAACATTTTTAAAATTTTGTAACTAAATAAATAAATGGCTTTTATTGTTTATGAATATATTTATGAATAATTTATTGAAGATAAAGTAAACAGTGGCTTTATGGTCCATGTAAAGATTTTAGCAGATAAACTTTCAAGATCTTTAAAAGATGCAGTTCTTAAGTACTCAGATGGGCCCAGGAATAGGCCCAGAACTCGACGTTAGAGCCCTATTTGTCACATAGTATACGTCATTATGGCTGGAAAATCAGATGATAATGAAGTACACTAATGAAGTGTTTTCTTCCTTCATTATAGCTATAATTAGGAAAAATGTGTTAGATTTTGCATATAATATATATGTGGAGCACCGCTATGCACCTGCCGATTTGAAAAATAAGAAGAAGATATGCAAAGAAATGCAAATCACAAGCTCTTTTGTCAATATTCTTTTTAATATAATGTTTTTCTAATTTGTAAATTGTTAAATTGAAAAATAAAATAAATAAAAACAAAGTTTATCACGTTAATTCGATCCATATCGCTTCTTTAATGTCATAAGTTTAAGTATATCAAAACCTGTTTGACAGTGTATCTTAATTAAAGAAATGGCTGTGTGCCTTCAGCTTATAATGAATCATTATAGACTAATGAATCGTTAGTTATTTCTTAAGAGCGCTGTGTGTCTAGGGCATAATATGTAAGGAAATGAATTCAGTTGTACTCACAATCAACAAAGAAACTGTACTGTTTTTGCTGCCAATTATTTGCATCTGAAGGTGATACAAACAGAAATAAATTTATTTCGGGCTCTGTTAGTGGTGGTAATTAAGTCCAAAGAAATCACAGTACGAATCATCGTCTGAACATCGATCAAATTTAGAGAAATGGAAAACTCTGTTAACGATGAGACCAAGAATGGAAAAACATATTACATCGCCCTTTGGACGTCACGCTATTTTTAGTCCAGCAAAACATTGTTTTCACGGTCATCGTGAAGACGTTTCATTGGAAAACAGAGAAAATTTCTTGGAATTGGTGCGATCTTATGGTTGTAGCATATGTCAGGCAGAAGTATGCTACGCTGAGACCTAGCTGCATCATGTAAGCGCGGACTGCTGTCTGTGTGGACGGAGCGGCTGTACGCACCGAACACGACCTAATTGAGAGGGCAACGCCTTCACATAGAAAAAGTTTTTGGAGAAGAAGAAGAAGCGTCAGATGACGATCATCTTTTTCATCGCGAAGTGCTGGAAAAAGGTGGAAGGTTCTCCGGTCTGTCCACCTTGGAAAAGTAATAGATACAAGTAAAAAAGCTAATATTGGTCTAAGATCAATTCTTATGATACCCTAGATGAATGTCCGTTTGAAATTTCGTATGGGCACCCATTTGAGCAATTTTGATTTTTGCAGTGGTTTTTTGCATATATTTCTAGAACGGTTCGTCGGACAGAAAAAATGATTATAACCAATTTTATAGGATTTCATATTCATATTCATATTCGTTTTCACAGTATACGTACAAAACCTAAATTTTTATATGGCAACACCAAGAAGGAGTTGCCCGATTTAGTCCATTTTTAAACAGTTATTTGCTAGTACAATGAAAACACCATGTACTAAATTTCAGCTCTCTACGTCAACGCGTTCTCAGGCAGTTTTCAATATATAGCGGAAAACGAAATTTTTATATGGCGACCCCACGAAGGAGTTACCCGATTTCTCTCATTTTCGAACTTAATTTTACTTTTTTTTTAAAGTCCGTGTACAAAATTTCAGCTCCATAAGTGTACGCGCTCTCGAGTTATCGTGCGCACAGACAGACGGACGGACGGACGGACGGACATGCAAAAATCAAAATAAATTTTAATATTATGCGTGGGTGTCCAATCCATTTTGCTCTACCATCATTATTTCGAGGTGTTACAAACGCAATGACAAACTTAGTATACCCCTATAGATTTCATCTAGGGTATAAAAAGGGAAGACAAAGAGACACAGGAAAAAGTAAAAAAGGCACGTCCCTACTAACTACGGTGAGAAATTAATTATTACTTCGGGTGAAAATTATGTTCTAACAAATTTTATGAAAGGTTGAGGTTATTGGACGCGATCCGTTTGAAGACACCAAAATTTAAAATAAGAAATAGGCTGAACAGGGAAGCCCCAAACAGCAGTGAGGTCATCCCATGGCCGTGACTTTATGGAATTTATAGATTCGAGCCAAATCCGCAGCAGACTTGCGCTGCAAAATTTATAGGCTATACCTAACCTATGTGAAACAATCAACCACGTGAATCTATTATTTTCAAGGGTGTGGTAATCTGCGGAAGCTCGCAATTTCTCCAACCAATATCAAACACTGTGTCAGGTGCAGCAGGGCAGGTAGCACAGCGGCAGGTTTTCGTGGAACCTCCCCACACTCTCCGCCAATAACCGAGGTGAGCTAGCGTGCTGCCTGCACTCAACGCTGTCCACTGAGTGATCTGTCAGCTCATGCTGGCAGTCTTGACTTCACGTCCAAATAAATCAGTCTATATACTTCCATAACAGCGACTGATAGCGAAATACGATCCAGTATTGACAGAGTATTGTTTAAAGCTCAAACAGTTGCTGGTGGGTCAAAAAAAGAAAGTACCTTCTTACTTGTCAAAAGGGTTACAAAATGAGTTCATTTCAAGTTTTGGTGAACATGTTAAGGAAAAAATTATTGCAGGGATATACAAGGCTAAGTATTACGGAATAAATTTTTACAACACTTCTGATGAAAGCAGGACTGACTTCTAATTTGAGTGAAATAGTTCGATATGTCCTTGTAAAGCATGACATTGTGGAAACTGAAAAATCCTTCTTAGTTTTTTTTTATGTCATGAAAGACTGCAGAAGATATGTCAAAAGACATTCAACAGCAGCTGAAAAAAGATGGGCTGGATATTGCGTTGTGCAACGTGATCAACGTTATGACAATGCCGCGGCAATGTCAGGTGTACATCAAGGACTTCCGAAATGTCTACCCAAAAGCTCTGTTCAGTTCCTCTGCCAATCATTCCTAGGGCTACCATCTGCAAAATTATTAAACCAGGACAACGAGTTAGAAGGCCCCGGATTTTTTAGTTTGAAAGCCGGACATTGTTGCCAGAAAATTTTCTTAATTTACTTACTAATGAAATAGGTTCAAATTATTATACAGTGTCTTCCCGCATTTATTTATTATAAAATTGGTCAGTTTACAAAAAACAGTAAAATAAAACGATGACAACGGACTAAATTGAATTTCTCTTCAATTTACCAACAAAAATATGTCTTCAAACAAGTAACAAAACTAGAATTGGTCTAAGACCAATTCTAATGATACCCTAGATGAATGCCCGTAGGTAATTATGGTTGCCTCTCTGTACAAATTTGATTATTGAAGTGGTTTTTCGCATTTATTTCTAGAATGGCTCGTCGGACAGTAAAAATGTTTATGTGTAATTGGATTGCCATAATTGAAAGTATAGTATTAGCGATAATTAAAGTTGAGTTGATGTAATTGAATGATTGTAAGTTTTATATGATTAAACTGAAATAAAGAACTTGTATATTAAATATTTAATATTGTGTTTTAAATAACCAACAAAAGGCCACGCTCGCCACAATATACTTTTACTTTTTGTCACAAATCCTTCAAGTTGTGACTACTATTAACTTAGAGTTTCAAGCAGAAAACTTTAGGTTACATATATTATGCAACCCAGGACTTAACTCAGATTGCCTGAATGACATTGACCTACAACATCAAGAGAATTATTTGCATCAGTGCAAATGCTGATTTATTTATTGCAGATAAGGGTTTAGTGGATTCCGTTTTGACTACTGTAAGGTTACATATCCTTTCGTTTTATGTTTGAATTGTGTAGTGTAGAAAGCGCTTCGATTTCAAATGCGACCTTTTAAAACACTTGTGTTGTGTAGATCCCCATAGAGCATGCAAATGTAACGATTCTATTTTACCATTATGAAAAGCATTTCCAAATCTTTATAAACACTTTGAAGTAGAAAAAACTAGTACACAATGGCGAATCTTAAAAGTGCAATCGAATTTAAATCAGTTGACTGATCCTGAAAGTTTTTGGACTTATCTTTCGACTTTAAAAAACTGATTGGGGCAATATTTATTTAAAGAACTCTGTGATTTCGTAATGAATTTAATGTTTCTACCACACAGTTCTTCAGCCGCTAAACGAGTCTTCTCATACCTCCAACTAACTAAAACAAATAATTCAAATAGATTTGACCTAAAGACCATTGAATGCAAATGTTTGCAAAAATGCAAGCAGAAAGTCGAAATAAAAAATACTTTGTCTGAACACCGTAATTACATAAAGCAACTGAAAATCGCGTTTAATAGTCATAAATATCGAGATAAAATATTTACTATACATATATATATATATATATATGTACAACCTTATTTATTATGTGCTGTGAAATGGAATGAATTTATTTAAGGAAAAAAATCAATATTTTTTGTTCAACTAGCTCTACATATATTTTCTAATTCTGCGACTTATTCAGTTTTATTTTGTATGAATTGTCTTAATTTTTTGTTATTGTTAACAGAAAGAGATTTTATATTTTTTTTTAATAAAATGTTACTATTAATTTATACTTCTTTTTCTTTAAGATTGCTACTTTTTGCTACTTTTTTTTTTGACAAAATTTTGCTACTTTGATACTTTTCCCTTGAGTCTTGCTACTTTTATTCCTACCTCTTGTGGCAACACTGTTTGAAATGTACAACGGGTGAGCGGAGACCAAAAGTCTCTAAATTTTTTGCATTTCAATCGGTCACTGGGCCAGACACCGAGAAATTGGCTTTGGAAGCTAAAGTCTCTCGCCATATAGCTTCATATTTACTAAGCAAGGAAACGATTTTGAAAGCTATATGACAGACTAAAAAGGAGAAAATGTAATAAGTTCATGTTTTTAGTCCCTTTAATTAATATTAGATAATTTATGTTTTATTTTAGCAGAAGTAAAATTGTATCTATATTTATATCCTAGTTTGGTATTCCATTTGTAACGCACAGAAATAATGCTGGTGGAGCAAAATGGGTTGGAAAACACGCATTATAATGAAAGGTATTTTGATTTTTACATGTCCGTCCGTCAGTCCGTTTGGTGCATGAAGTTTTTACAGCAATAATAAATTAAATTTCAAAAATGGACTAAATCGGGCAACTCCTTCTTGGTGTTGTCATATAAAAATTAAGGTTTTTTACGTATAATGTGAAAATGATCTGTCCTAGAGGATTTTTTTGTTGTACTGAAAAGTTCTTCAGAATATGAATTCCTCTCAACTTTAATTATCGCTAATACTATACTTTCAATTATGGCAATCCAATTACAACACTTTCGCTTCTTTATTACTTTCGCTTGTTAACACTGCAACGTCTAAGACAAGACTCTTTTTCTGGCGGTGACAACTGTTATATTTATACTCTAGAAACTCTCCAGATTATTCTGAAGAGCTTGCCATTGCTCCACACTTCTGTCAACAACTTCGTTTAAAAATAGCCATCTCGTTGGAGCTATGTAAAGGATTTTTTCTGCTTTACATCAGCATAATCCTGGAATTCTCCAAACTTCGATATTATTTTAGAAAATTTATTTCGAACTTACTCTACATTGAGTATGTAATAAGCTCGATTGTCTGAATTTACTAATTTTTCGTCTACAGGTCACCGGAAACTATCTGTGTGTATCACTTAATTGTGAAGTGAGTTTGACAAAGTTTTTTTTTTATTTAATTTATTATAGGAAATAGAAAAAAAATTATATAAAGAATGCCTTTTATAAGGCAAACAATTAAGGATAATAAAAATATGCTTTATCTCAAAATGCATCTGTTTAATTTTTCTAAAATAATTTTTCTTTAAATAAAAGTACTAATAATGTTGTTAGTAAATTATTAAAACCTCGTATTTGGATAGTAGATAATTATTTTTCGTAAATAGAGATTTGGTTATTTTTGAAAAAAAAAAAAATCATACAAATTTGTTGTGTTGGCTAAATTTTTTTTTAAGTTTTTTCACTTTTCGCATGATATAAAAATTTTAATAACTAACAATCTCTTTCTTGACAATGTGTCTAGATACTTTTTCTTATGGTCTCCAGAGACCTTTTTGATCTCCAGAGACAAAAGTCTCTTGCGTTGTTAACAGTTTGGAGATTTTAGTTTTTGTAAACTGGAGACTAGAGACTAAAGATCTCTCAACGTGTATCTCTACACTATGAATTTATAAAAATCAATTACAAATCTTTCTTTTGCAGTGCTGAGAAATTACTGAAAACACTTTAATTTCCTTATTATGAGTTGGTATGCAAAATATGTCGGCAATATCAGGTAAACCGTACACGTACAGTACACGCAAAAACTAAATTTTTATTTAATGTTTTCGAAAATTTTAAAAGCCGAACGGTATAGGAAACCCCCCGCACGCCCTCCAAACTAGGACAAATCTGTGGAAACCCTGACGGATTGCAGCCCTAATCATTCCTTAAACATTTGTGGAGTCCATACATTCCCATGCGTTCCCTTTAGCGTCTTTTAGAACTATATGCATTCTTCTCGTGCTCGTCCTTTACACATACATAGATGAGAATTACTTGTAGAAATAACAGGAAAGAGTTTGAAACGTTTGGCCGATACTCGTTGAAGTGCTCATCACGATTAAATTAAATTCGTGATAGAAAACGTGGAAATAATTGTGATCACATTGGAAGATACGCAAGATCTATCCAAAGTAAACTTTAATACTATATAAGCATCAAGTTTACTACTTCCAGCTATATGTAATTTTATATTTTCGACCTACATTAAATTTTGGCACACAATACTGAAAGAAGTAAATTTAGTTCAACAATATCTACAGTATCCAAAAATGACTTTGGATAAAGGACTCTAAACTGAAAACCCTGAATGAGTTTTTAGTGATAGACCAATAGACAATGCTGTTACTTTTGTTGATAAAAAATGCAATGATATAGACATTAACTTAGCTTAGCACAGTCATCAATAATCAAAGTCTAAAAGCAATTTAATCGTAACATATTTTTTTTTTTGCTAATTACATACATTAAGGTAGATGTTATCATCTTTTTTTTTGCTTTAAATCAATATAGTTTTATAATCTAATCAGGTCAGCCAATAGTATTGTAAGCCCTCAAATTCTTTCAATGCAAAAGTTAAATTCAATTCTACCGCCAAGTTAGTTTATTGAAATATTGTCAAGTTGTCAGCATAATTAAGGTTCAGGGCATCCAATATTGTATATTCTTCTTTTTCCGGCCTTGAGTCGATCTGTCGTTATTACAAGAGAAAATGTTAAATTAACATTAGCTGTGTTCGTTTGTGTCCGCAGAACAGAGCAGAACAAAAGATACACAAAGGAACGCCTCATACATTTTCATAGTAAGATTTAAATGAAGCGAACAGTACAAATAGTTCGCTTCAATCGACAGAGCAATTTGTTCTCTCCAGTATAATGGAGTTCTTCTAGAAAAAGGTACAGAAAAGAACACAGCTATTGACACACGATTAAGAAGAGAGGGGGGGGGGGTAAAAAAGAACACCGAGTGAACGCTGCATTATCAATTCAAGAAGAAGTTCGTCGATCAATGTTTGTTTCAATTCATAGACTGATTTATATAAGAATTGTCGCAATGATACGCGGCCATGGAGGAAATCAAACAAATTTGCCAGATTGTTGCACTGAATAATCTAATGATTGAAATTTACGATGAGTTTGATAAGGAGCAGGTGCTACAAGAAATTAAATGGTGTCGTAGGTATCAGATACGAGTGTGGACGTTGCCGCGATAGGTGGACAGCTCGAGAAATCCTGCAGCAGTAAATCAGTGCCTTGCATCTCACTTACCATTAGTCTTGACCATTTGCATTTCTCTTGATCATTTGCATTTCAGTTGCATCATGCGAGAGAAGTTTTTCTAAACTGAAACTTATACAAATTATCTTCGATCTATTAAGAATCAAGAACGACTTGTCAATCTGTCAATTCTATCAATTGGAAGCAAAGTTTCAAAGGAAATAGATTTCAACATTATTGAGAAGTTTAGAAGGACAGAAAATAATACGTATACAATCCAACTACTATAATAGTGTTTATAGTAACCAGGGCTGCACTAGGTATTCAGCCGCTAAGGGTCTTCAAAACATGACTTTTTTATAAGAGGCAAACAACCCAAATTATTAGGCTGATTTCCTACTGAATCGAGCACAAGGAAAGCGTTTTCTATTCGAGTGGGTCAAATGGAACCTTTACCACTGAGCCGAGTTAAACAAAGTTAAAATGTTTATACATCGAAGAGAAGTCTTCTCATATATAATAATGCTACATTTCTAACAAAATGCTAGATTCCATGCTAAATACCGAACCAGTACTAATCATAAATACATAATCGATAAAATTGGCTCTTTTTCTAGAATTTGTAAGATTTAATAAAGAAGAAGGAACAAATAAATATAGGAAACATGTATGCACAAAGTACTGCACTGCTTCACCAAATGTGGAATAATTAAGCTTTCACCCTGGTAGTAACTTTTATTAATTTATTGTTAGCAGCATTATCGGATGACAGCGCTAATTTTAATGAACAAATCGAAAGTGCATTTAAATATTTGGATTTCAGAATTTTATTTTTGTTGCCTATATTAGTAGTATTGACGTATTGTATTAGGAACTCTGGAAATTTGTCATAAGTAAAGGCGGACCGTAATATACTATGACCAGAGTATAAGTTCAAAATTGATTTACATGAAATAAAAATACTTAATTTTTAAAATTGGAAAATAAAAACAAAATTAAACAACAGTTTTTGTATAAATGTTATTCAATTTCGGATTTATTTTAAAAGTACCTACACATAAGTATAGAAAAACTTTGCAAACTTTGCTGCACCCTTTTGATAAAAACGCAGTTTTCCATGCGTTCTTGGAAGTAACAAGTAAAAAGGTAGAATTGGTCTAACAATAAGACCTGGATGAATGCCCGTATGTAATTTTGTATGGTAACCTCGATGTGCAAGTTTGATTGTTGAAGTAGTTTTTCGCATATGTTTCTAGAACGGTTCGTCGGACAGTAAAAATGATTATAACCAATTTATAGGATTTCATATTCCGAAGAGCTTTTCAGTACAATAAAAACATCTAAGACTGATCATTTTCACAACACAGTGTCCAAATATATATTGAAAAATTAAATTAATATATGGCAACCCTACGAAGGAGTTGCCCGATTTGCAGGGCCCAACTTGGTGTTGAAACCGGCCCGGGCAAACGACGACAAACCAGTCCTTTTGGGTCTTAAAAATATTTTTTTTTATAAGACTGAGACAAGTGAGGCATTTGGTATTGAACTGAATAAAAACATAAAAAATCAGTAGAAAAGTTCATTTAATTTAGGCGTATACTTTAACACTAAAGTACGACAAAAGATCAGAATCACGCCCCCAGGACTAGAGCCTTGTCATATAGATTAGTATTCGACCGAAATGAATAAATTTTATAACGCGAGATTGCCGTGAGCTTCCGCTTTCCCCTCACTCCCTCCTCTCGAGCTTCAGAGGGTTGATTAGTTCTACTCTTCTCCACTTTTTGGTTTCAGGTCAAGTTTTAATTGGGACTTTGCAAAATCTTGCCCGCAATGTCGAAGATTTTTCGTATGCAGACTTAGCAGCATACTGAGTCAATTTCAAATTGACTTATTTCGTTATGAATTTTCATAGCAAAACTCTCTATCAAATGCTAGTCCCGCATAGGGCTAATCTTGCTAGGCATTTAAGTAAATACGTAGTATTTCGCCTCATATAATTCACACTTAAAAATTATTTTAAGCTTATATATGAGGTCAGCTTGGCTGTTTGCTTTGGCGTATAGGGCAGGCAGGAACTAAGCCGTACTGACGATTACACAGTTCCTGCTTATATGAAACGCCCTATTTTTGCAATGAAATTTTTTTTTCAAAGATTTTTCGGTTGCATAAAGAGTATTTTCCAATCTATATTTTCTACAGTAAGTAAGTGCTAAGTGGTAAGTGGACCGGATGTGGTGCTGTGTGTTTTTGTAGGCACGATATTTTTTTTGTTTATGGCAGCCTTTTCTTATTCTTTATTAAATGTGTTTCACAGTGCTAAAAAAAAAAACGAATGTTACAGCGGTAGGTTTTTGTGGAACCCCGTCCCCTCACACTCTCCGCTAATAGTCGTGGCGTAGTGTGCCGCCCTGCAATCCAACGCTCTTCACAGAGCGAGCTGTCAGATCATGCCGGCAGACTGGACTTCACGCCCAAAAGTACACACTCAAATATGCAACCATACAAAAATGGCGCCCAAGGTGGGGTCACCTCAGCAGAGTTCGCTGGTCAAATTTAGATTTTACTGGGGACTGGGACTTGTAGAGGTACGATCATCTGGCGATGTGCTAATTGATTGATTTCAAGTCTTATATCCAGCAGAGGCTACATGCTCACCTGGGACTGACTGAGTTGAATTTCAATTTTTTGAGATTTTGCAACTTCGAGCAAATGTAAGGTTCTCAGTATTGTTATTTTGTTGTTTTGGATCTGAAATTCGACTTCAGGTTTGACTTTGGTCAAGCCTCAAGTCCTGAAAGATATCGAGTTTTTTGCATTTTTTGAATTTTGATTTTTCCCGCTGGCCTTCAGCGATGGAAATGGCAGGAGGCTTCACGAAAATATTTTTTGTTTTGAGCTCTCATGGAGGCATGTCTCTGGCTGTACAGAGTCATGAGACTGTGAGATGTCTTTTTGGCTTTTAGCTAACTAGTCGACCAGACTCATGGCTTTGCCTAATTTAGTTAGACATTGCGATCGACCTTCCTCTTCGGTCGATAAGGAAGATATTTTATGGGATGAAAGTGATGTTGGAGACCTGCAGTAATCAGGAGGCATACTGCCAACTACATGACTGAAGAGTTTCTAGCAACATTCTCAATCTTTGACATCTCCAACCCGACTTTTCTGAGATTTCGTTGAGAATTTCAAACTTTTTCATGCACACATCCACACTACTTACTTTTGTCTGATTGGTGAAAGCGGACCTGGAAAGCTCTTGTATTTGAGAGATAGCTCTTGGGAAGAGGAGGAGGGGGGAGTAAATTCGTAGAACCTTCCTTATTTTGACTTTTTGGAAATTTTGAGTTTAGTTCAGAGAGAATTTTATTTGTATGATAAATTTTCAAATTATTTATATTAACTTCACCTTGCTTGTCCGCATCTAAGCCTGCGGTTAAAATTGACTCCCTTCCTGGTATCCAATCGAGAAAAAATTTTCCACATCGATTTGTCATAGATGACAATTCACTTTGACAATACACATACATACCCACACACACACATACGCACGTCTTCGTCTTATCCCTAAGCAATTAAATACACAAACTTCATTAAATTAAACCTTTTATTTAAATTACTGTTGTCACTTCTTTGTTAAACTATTAACTCCGGCTTTCTGATTAAAACCAGAACTGACCACACCAATTTATGTAGTTGTGCACCACAAAAACTTGCACACGGAACTCGGAAGTAGAATCTGACCCTCAACGTATGTAATTATTATGATGCGATAATATTCTACAACCAATGACGAGACTGCTGGCCAATGTCACCGATAGCAAGCACCTGTGCTGTTCTAAACAAAACGGGCAATGACCGTGCTCTATGCGAAGGAGCATGTTTAGTCACTGCCGCCGTAATGTAAACAATCATCACATTATTTAGCAATAAGCGGGCACTTTATTGCGCAAAGTAAATTGTTCCGCTATTGCTTGCTACTTTACTATCGGTTCACTGACAGCCTGGAAAAAACTAGGTTCCAGAGGAACTAGGTCCGGTGTGTTCATTTAGCGCATTCAATTCAAAATCTGTAGCAGTTACATTTCTTTTTAATTTAATTTCTATATAAACACAATTATAATTTTCTTGACATTTCTCTTAACTGTATCTTTACATCATGCATATTTTTTTTCTTTCTACCTTTACATAAATTCTCCTTCATGTCTGTTCTATTTCTTTAATAATTCTCTTTACATAATACATTCATATCTTTTATTTCTTTTAACAATTTTTCTTCATTTAGTTTCTTACAAAATATAAATTTTCTTTCTCTTAATACACTTTCATAAGAATTTGCTACATTTCAATTTCTTGCTTTAGTTTTTTAATTAATCCAACTCTAGTTTATGATACAATACTTACATTTACCCTTTTTTCTTTTTTAAATCTTTAGCATAACAAGTTTTTTTTTATTCTGATTACAGCTTTATAATTAAAATTTCTATTTAATATCTCTAATTTATTTTATTTATTTTTTCTAACTACAGGTCGCCAGAGCCTTCTTATTTACAATACTATCTTACGTCCTATTTCCCTAACACTGCTGCTGTGCTACTCCAGCTGTACGAGCTGCTTTCCAACGACAGTAGGTAAGTTAGGTGTAGGCAGATTAGCTGTTGTGGGGACTATTACCTCGGCGCTGGTGTCGGGTCCTTTGTTCTCCAGTTGCGGCTCTAATTTCATTGTTCGGGTGTTTCTAGTTGACCTCAGTACGATTTGCAACGTCGATGTATTGCAATTGCTCAGTAATGCTTGGTTCTGCTTCCATCGTCTCAGGTAGATCATAATTCCTGCTACTATTAATAGATTGCTAAGAGTTAAGAGTCATGTCATCGATCTGGTTGCTAAGTAAATGTGGTGATGATTCTGCTGCCTGCTGTCTTCCTCACTTTTGATTGTGCTCTGCATACTGCTTATTGCAGCTTCCTGCTCCCTCCATGCTCTATTACTAGAATCTGCAGCTAGAAGTTGTACTTGCTGATTTTTCTCGTGGTCCTCCTCTACCCTTTTCACGACTGGCTTCATCGCAAAGTTGTCCCAAGATGGTAACTCCGAATGTGTATATATATATATATATATATATATATATAAGAAGATCTCCTATCTGCAGATGACAATGCTCCTCTAGCGTTAAAATTTCCGTGGCGGATAGCTCTCCAATGGCGGTGCGTAAATTCCGGCAGTTGACCTCCAACTTCGTTCTTGTGGCCATCACGACTACCCAGTGATTTCGGCTTACCATGTGAGCTAGACTGTTCACATTCCGTTCCCCAGTTGAATCGGATATTTTTTCTCAATAATTTGTTAATAGGTGCTAAGATTTTTGAGAAGTTAGGCACAAATTTCCGATAATAGTTTGCTAACCCCAAAAATGACTGTACTTGTTTGGCTGTCTTTGGACGAGGAAACTTTTGTACAACTTCCACTAAACGTGGGTCTGGCTTGACTCCTTGTTCTGAATACACATGTCCAAGGTATACCACATCGTTCTTCAAAAACTTACATTTGGAATGCCGAAACTTTGGTTTATGCTCTCGAAAACGTGTAAATACTTCCCTCAACTTGTCATTGTGCTCGTCCAAGGTTTTCGCGAATATTACACGCAAACAACATGCGCGCGAGCTCATACGCACGCATACACACACACACGCACTCAAACACACACACAAATAGCCAAGAAAAGAAAACAAAAATTTAAATAAATATCAATCGCCTCGCATATAAAGGATTTATAGTGAAACACTTTGTTTTTACGAGTTGATTTTATTTTATTTCCCTTGGAAAAATTCAAGCTTAGCTCATGAAATTTATACTACTATCTTAGGATTGTAGGATTACAATTTAGTTTAGTAGCATTTATTTCGCTGGTGCATATCCCATTGTCGAGCTTGAATTTAAGCGTCGTCCTTCATTACGGCTTCGACGATTTTTCTGAGTACGAAGTACGCTCAGTTTCTGAAATTTAAGGGCGCCGTTAAAAAAAGTCTTACTGTAGGCGAAAAAATAACATTGCATTTGACAAATATAAATTATTTTTGAGTTATGACCCTTTATTCAAATAAATATTTTGTTCTTGAATTGAGTTTACGCTCTTGATTTGGTTCGTGATTCTGACATCCGAGAAATTTTTGATAGTCCTGCAAAATTTGCTGAAGATATGGGTATACCAGTAAACGTTAAAGAAACAAGAACAAGAGAAAAGAAGCGAATCAAAGTTTTTGAATCACAAGATGATGACCCCAGTATGCCAACAAAACAAAAGCTTCTTACACTACACTAATTTTTCAATCCTTTATTTGCTTTATTTGTACCGTTAATTGTTGCTCAACTTTGTTCAGTCAGCTGATAGAACATGTCAGGATGTATAAAGTTAAGTTACGTTATGTTGACAATTTTATAGATAAGGAGCGTAAATGTAGGTATACGTTAAATATGTTTGCCTCTGGCGCCAAAACGTGTCATCACGGCTCAGCGTGAAAGAAGTGAGTTCTTAGCTCATTATTCCCTACTCTTTGTTTTTGCAATTTTTTGTAACCGATTAGAAATTTAATCGATCTATCACTTATATATATCAGAAAATAATGCCACTGTTTCACCACATGTGAAAAAAATACTAATACTTGGGGACTTTATTTGAGTACTTTATTTAGTTTGCTAAAGTGCGAAACTGTGGCAATATCTTTCATTGAACTAACGGACGACACGGTGCCAATTTTAATGAATAAATCAAAAATATTTTGAATTCAGCCAGCCTAAGTTTTACTTTTGTGGTTGGTACTGAACTGAGATGACAGTAATACCGTATCGTATTAGTAACACTAGAAATTTGTCATAACTCATAAATAAAGGCTGACTGTAATAATTTTGCTCACTGACCATGTATATATGTACCTACTCTACTTCAAAATTACATGATATAAAGTTATAGTTCAAGAAAATTAATAAAATCAAGGGAAATAATTCGTGTGGTTTTGTAAATTGCTGCAGTTATACCTTGCGGTATCCAGATTAACATACTAAAAGTCCTCAAGGGTGGAGGGTGTGCTTAGGGTGTAGACAGGGGTTTAAAGTACCTTTTTCAGGTTTTTGCTCATATCTCGAATATCTGTACGAATAGCAGAATGTTTACTTCTGACAAATTTGGTCATATTTATTTTTGCTCCACGATCAATACTTTAGCAGCTACAGGGTGTGTAAATTTTAACAGAAAGATAAAAATAGACGATTTAAGAAAACGGCGTCGTTTTTTCGTCATTGTTCATCATCACTTACATTTTTAGTTTAGAGTAAGCAAGCTTAGTCATCTGCCGATCCAACATAAAAAACCCCATGTCGATCTATTGAGAATTCTAAACAAAAAAGGCGATAATGTAAACAAGAGTCGAGCGTGCGAGATACCGTGAATCCTTATGCCTAATCTACAATGTATGGTAAAACCACGTCGTCAAAACGATATCGTTTGCTGAAGAATGCATATAAATACACGAAATATGTAAGTAGTGGTAAGCTACCAAATTAAACAGCTATTGACCTGTCAATTATCATAAATGTAAATGCTTCCTCGATTTCATTGCAGAATTACATCAAAGGAAGTATTTGGTCTCAATAATTTATACTATGATATAGTAAACTTAGTAAACTAAGAAATTGCTTGGGATAAGTCGAATAATATAAAATATTGCTTTCAAGACTGAAAGTACAAGTTCCAGTTTACAGCTGTTTTGTTCTAAATTCCCCTACATGGTTCTAAATTATGCTGAATACACCTGAGGTATTACTATATCGTTTTTGCTGATTAACTACTATGCACAAGCTCGTGCTCATGTCGTCAAATGAATGAGAGAGAAGGGACCTTTTTGCAAGCATAAATTTTCAAATGCAAGAGTGAAAGCAAACACAAAAATCCATATCGTTTTGACGACGTGGTTTTACCATTCATTCTAGATTGGACATTAGCTACGCCGGGCGTCAGCGCGGCGTGGACCGCCGCATACCACTACCATTGAGGTTGAACTAAAACTGTCGTTTCTCGTTTTCACAACTTGTTTCGCCTTCCCGTCCCGCCGCCGCCTTCGCGTCATTTAGTATGCTACAACGCTTACCTTGTATCCACGCGGTTATTGTTTGGTATCGTATCGTGCAGTTTTTGTAATTTTATTGTTGCATCTGTTCTAAAATAAAATATGACTGATAAATTTACAATTTGTGATAAATACGTGATTAGTGACAGGGTAGAAGTATCAAAGTATCAACATTTGAAGCCATAGCAAAATCAGGAGAATCGATGTTTTTGACGATATATCGTGCGCCCGCTACTCAGCTTGACCTTAACAGCGATCCATACTCGCTTTTTGTTAAATCCAGCACCAAGTCCAAAGCTGATCTCTCTGCTCTCCCCCATACTAAAGGGTCAGCAAAATATCGCGCATTACAAGTATTCCACCAAGTACAAGAGTGGCTGGGTAACGAAATGCCTCTTGAAATGTGGGGTTTGAAAGCAAGGAGCTGATGGAACCCTCGAGAGAATTACCACCACTGATCCTCCAGCTCCCTCCTGACACCGTGCTGATTTCAATTTGTCGCTGCAAAAGTGGTTGCACTGGAAAATGCGGATGTCGAAAAGCAGGTATTTTATACAGTCTAGTATGTTTCGGCTGCTTGGGTTCATGTACAAACGGTGTACCTGCGGATGTCATAGAAGAAGAAGACGACGAAGCTTTTTCTATTTTTAAATAAAATTTTAAAACCTATTTCGTTTTTATTTCTCAGATAGTCTATTTTTTATCTCTCTGTTAAAATTTACACACCCTGTAGCTCCTATAGTATTCATGCTAAAGCTAAAATAAATATGACCAAATTTGTAGGAAATTTTATGTAGAAAATTTTGTCAGAAGTAAACATTATGCTATTCGTAGAGATATTCGAGATATGAGCAAAAACCTGAAAAAAGGTACCTTAAACCCAGCAGCATACCCCCACCCTTGAGGACTTTTACTATGTTCATCTGAATATCGCAAGGTATAACTGCACCAATTTACAAAACTACACGAAATATTTCCCCTGATTGCCCATATTCGGCTTAATTTGATCGTACTATTACTCGATTTGTGAAAAATAAGAAAATAAGACCAAAACTTAATAATAGTTTTTGTATATTTTTCTTTATTTTTTTTTTTCAATTTCGAATTTCTTTTAAAAGTACTCATAGGAGGGCAACGCTTTAGAAGTCTTATTGAACCCATTGGCTAAAGAAATAAATTTGGCAATACGTTTTTCGAAATAAAAATCATATAATGCTAAATAGTTTGCATTATTTTTATACAAAAGTGATTGCTATTGAAGCCACAAGAATGTCAAATTTTCCATATAAAATGCTATATCTTCTCCCACCATAGTCGCGTTGTTAAACCAGAGTACATGGCAAATACGTGTGGTAACGATTGACCCAAAAACTACCGGCGCATCGGGCTAGCGCCCACTCGCCCGTCCTTCGGCTATGCCGATGTGTCTTCAGTTTTATACCCTAAATGAAAGCTTAAGGGTATGCTAAGTTTGTCATTCCGTTTGTAACACCTCGAAATAATGATGGTAGAGCAAAATGGATTGGACACCCACGCATAATATTGAAAGTTCTTTTGATTTATGCATGTCCGTCCGTCTGTCCGTCCGTGTGTCCGTCTGTCCGTCCTCACGATAACTCGAGAACACGTGTACTTAGAGGGCTGAAATTTCGCACACGGGCTTTTTAAAAATAAGTAAAATTAAGTTCTAAAATAGGACAAATCGGGTAACTCTTCCGTGGGGTTGCCATACAAAAATTTCATTATCATTATATATTGGACACTGCCTGAGAACGCAGAGAGCGCAATTGTGTACAAACACAGCGTTTTCGTGAAAACAGTAAATACAATTTCAAAAATTGGCTAAATTGGGCAATCCCTTGGTGTTACCATTAAAAATTTAAGTTTTTTACGTATACTGTGAAAACAATCAGTCCTAGAAGTTTTTATCGTACCGAAAAGCTCTTCAGAATATGAAATCCTATGGAATTGCTTTTTACCATTTTTACTGCCAGAAGAACCGTTCTAGAAATAAATGTAAAAAACCACTTCAACAATCATACTTGCACTGATTGGTGATATTACGAAATTACATACATTCATCTAGGGTATCATAAGAATTGATCTTAGACCAATTCTAGCTTCTTTACTTGTTGACGGACAGATGGACAGACGGAAATGCAAATTCAAAATATGATGCTAAAAATAATGCCAAATGGTTTATAAAAAAGTGAATACTCTTGAATGCCAAATTTGCTATATATTATGCTATCTTGGGAACATCCAAGAACTATCTTGGCTCCGTGTCCTGTTAGTGTTTATAAGTTGTGGGACATTTCTGGGTATTTTTAACTTATAGCTCTCCTCCCACCGCAGCCGCAAGGTTCGACCAAAGTATGTGGTCGCTATTAATGCGGAAGCCACTGCCCGACGACCAATAGAGCATAGAGCACACATCCACTGTCAGCCTTTACATTTATGTATATGTATCATTTTTTACAAAATACACACTATGAACACATCATTTTCTGAGCAGACCTAGGGGGCCTCATTTAATGTTGCCGCCCCGGGCCGCCGATGAGCTTAGTCCGCCACTAGGTATATTACCCTTAATGACTTGGATTGAAATTTAAAACGTTTGGTTTTTATTTCGGCAGCAGGTGTTACAATTTGTATGGCAAAGTTAATGGGTCAAGCAACAGCTTACAAGCTAAAGCCAGTGGCGTAACTAGTCTTTGCGGGCCCTAATGCAAAAAAAACAAAAACAAAATATAATGGTTGCATTGGCATACCTACGCCACTGGCTAAAATTATCGGTATTTTACAATTTTTGAGTATGTTTTTACGGATCACCCTGTAACTTTCTCACTATGTTAGCTACCTTAACTACCACTCTTCCCACCTTGTTGCAGTATTTATTATGTGATTTTTTAGAGATCTATTTTTTAAAATAACCACATTTTCTCTAGAATAAGCGTATTTTAGCATCTCCAAAATATTTATTTTTAATTCAAGTCGGAGTAATTTATCTCTTACTATTTTGAGATATTCAACGACAAATAATTACCGAGAAAGCATGTGCTTCTGCTTTAAAAAAAAAAGTAAAATGCTATTTCCATGAGGATTGTAAAATTCCGTATTTTCTTGATTAATACCGTTAATTTTAGAAAACATTAGCTAAAAAATACGAGTTTTAAAATCTAAAGCGATATAATACTGCAGCGAGGGAGGGGGCAGGATAAAAAAATACTTAAGAACTCAGTTGAAGACTCAAAGAGTGCCTACTATTGAATAAGACTTTAGACACTTTCATAACGTTCATAGTTCATAGTTAGAATGTTACAAGGGATCCATAAATATATATCCAAAAAATTCTCGAACCAGTTATCTCGAAAGTTATCCTCCCCTTCTTCCTCTGCTAGGTAAAAATTGTTTGATGTCTCTTATCACTATCATAAAAATAGTACAAGTAATACTGTATAACATAGACTGCACGATTATTTATTTTATGTGGGACAAATTTTGTATTCACATTGTGCATATGGATGGACAGTATTTATATTGAAAATAGAGGGGCAGCCTTAACAGTTTTGCATTCTTATTTCCTATTATTGTTTTTTTTTTTAATTACTCGCTTAATTGATATGGTATATTTTCATTCATTTCTAACATCCTAATGATTACTACATTTATATGTGTATAGTGTTACATATCTATATTCTATTCTATTAATTTCATAGGCCTACATATACAAAACTATAAGTATAAGTACCTATTACAAAGACAAGAAATAAATATGTTAATCATAAATGCTACAATAGCTGACAAATCTTAAAACGGATCCGTTTAAAAGTTTACAACTTATACTTTTGATTTTTTACTGAAAGAAAAGTGTTATCGTTTATCCACTACCTATTCCGATTTATCACGCAATAAAACAATTGAATTTCCACTGATTCACTTACTGTGATATGTGGGCAACTGTGACGTAGTAGAAACGTTAATAACTAATAATTAATGCAGTCAAAATATCGTTAAAAAATTTATTTGAGTGTCATCATACTGAATATTTTTAGGTCAGTTTCATAGAATTGATTACTCTACATAGTATGTATACATATATGTATGTAGTTCTATATCACTAAGTTAAAAATAAACAATATTATGAGTAAATATATGATCTACCACAGAATTATAATTTTTAATGTATAAGAAGTAGACCTAGGTATATAGCGATGTAATGTATCGAAATATTTAAAAGCTTTCTGTCATAGATAAAACAACTTCCTGCCCTGTTGCGGCACGTACATATTGGGAAAACATAATACCGATGTATGAGTGGGTATTATTAATTACTGCTCTATTTACCATTAAAGTAGTTATCCACACCGGCTATTAAGATCATGATAGTTATCTAAACACAGTTAGTGTCTCTCTACACACTTATTACTTGTTACAATGCAGAAACTAAAAAAAAACCCCTTCCCCAAAACATTAAAGCAAAGTGTAAAGCAATGTAACGCACTGATTCACTTTTAATAATAATCAATAATTTTTCCAGATGTCAAATTTAAAGACGTGCTTTAAGTTGTTTTCCTTAAACAAATGATCGTATCAAGTTCTTCAATCTGGTTCCCGTTCTTTGCAGAAACAGATTTCACGACACATTTGTAATTTTAATGCTTGAAGTTATTTAATCATAAAAAAAAAGAAAAACAACAACACCATAGAGATGTATGAGCATCGAACAAATTTTCACAACTAATGATAAAGCTCCTATATTTAGTCCTTCCTTATGAACATTGAATAACCTCACGTTCTTCGGAGCTTTCATTTAACATAAAAATTGTGCGCAAGACATATAGCTGGGGAAATAAGAATGGTTTGAATATAAGACAAGCGAAGCACAAGTCTACTTTTATCCTATCCTAAAAGACCTGCTTTTATGGTAGAAGTTTCTCACAATCAGTTGGAGTAAACTTGAGGCGAATTGTTCCGTGCGGTATAATCATATTGTAAATACTGACATGTATGTATATATGTACAATTCATTGTTATAAAAAACTCAAAACATAATCCAACATATCCCACACGGATTTTTATAAAAGTACCATTGAGTTGAATGCTTTATCAGCCAACTTGGGCCAGACCAAATAAAGTTCTTTTAGCTTTGTGGTGTTACATCACTTGAGCTAAAATCTGCTAGATTTTCTTATGAGGAGGGAACATGATAAGGTGTAAATACAGATGCGCATTTCATAGTTAACGACCGCTGTACTGAGAACAGCAATTGAACAAGTAATATAGCTCCCCATAATTCCAGGCGAGGAATCGATAAGTTTTTAATGAGCTAACCTTAAGGCCGCTACACATGCTCAAGCAAGTCTTGCGACTTATGCATGAACCAGTCGTTTGATTTGCATGAGCGTATGTAGCGAATGTCGGAACTTGAGTTGAGAGAGCATGAGTGTAATCGGAGGAAACTATTGCGTACAAGCAAAACTTATGGCTTTGCTATGGAATTGAGCTAGACAAAATCAGATGTTAACCTTTGCCTCCACTCGTAACGAATTTTGTTCAAACTTTAATTCATTTCCATAGCAAAGTCGTCAGGTTTGCTTGTACACAATAGTTTCGACAGATTTGATTCTCTGGCAGACTTCAGCCTCAACTCAAGCTCCGACTTGCGCTACACACGCTCATGCAAATCATACGACTGGACCATGTATGATTTGCTTGAGCGTGTGTAGCGGCCTTTAGTCTTGGCTTAACTAAGATTTTAATTAATGCACAAATACACGGTTGCTCCATAAGCTTGATTCGGTTGTTCCAATCTATCTGTTGATGCTGATAGTATTAAGATGTTCCAGATCTTGTCTGTAAGCTAACCAAGTACTAAGAAGGTCAGGTGGCTGAACGTCTTCTAATTCCCATATATTTAACTATACCTTTTTTAAAAAAAACTTTGCTATTAGGGCGTACACATAGCTATTATGCAGCACGCACAAATTCATGAGCTTGTGCCTACACAGTAAAAAATATTTCCCTAAAGTGAGTGGCAACAATTTGTGCCACACAAGTTAGCCATTTGTCGATAAGATTAGGGAAAGCTCCACCTTGGAAAACTAAGATTAGGTTTTTATCCTTAAAATGTAGGTAGGTTTTTCTCCGTCAAATCTAGGGAATTTTCGTTTTCATATTTTTTTCCCTAAATTTTAGGGAATAGTCCCTACATTTTAGGGGGGAAAACAAAACAACAATTTAAAATTCCCTATATTTCAGGGAATGTTCCCTACTCCGCACCACTCTCCACCATAGGTGAAGGTGAAAGAAGACCACCCCCTTTAAAAGACATAAGAATGAGCTGAATAGCTTATTTCTTATGGTCCATACTACCAAGTAGTATGGAAGTTATGTTGGTGCACTGGGCACGCTTAAAAAAATATTGAAAAACAATATATGACTTCTTTTCAAGAACAATGTGTGAATTATATAAACGAAAATATATTTCTATAAAGAATTTAGCATAATACCTAATTCGTTGAATGTTCTCTTCCTTATATCCAAGAGAGCTTAACATTTCGGGAATTTTACATACTGTAGAGATTTTCTGGCGCCAGATATGAATTTAGATTGAATGTTCCATTGGTTTGGAGAAATTAAACTGAATTTCCCTTTCTATCAGACAAAATTATATTTATTTTTAGGGAAAAGCGTGTCTTAAATTTAGGGAATAGTCCTAATATTTTTTACAGTGTGGATATGCCATCTCAATAATTTTGCTACGCCACACTTCCTTATATGAATACCGACGAGTATAATTGTGTACTTGTTCAAACAAGGTACAGTTTTTGGCATAAATAATAACTCTATCATAAATTTACAACCTGTAATGAGAATTGAATTATTATATTATCACCTCAAATAGCAGGTAAACAACTGCACAGCGGTCCAATCAGAAAAGTCTCTATTTCAAAATGGTCGAAACTATTTCCTTACAGAAAGTTGTCAGGATTTTACGTGAGCACCTGCCAAGTATGGCTTAATCTCACGGCATTCTTCATGCACGGATTGTAAAGATCAATCAGATTCCTCGTGTCGAAACAAATAAGCATGACATGACATCAACTTACTGGTAGAAGCGAGACCTATCCCATCTCTGCCGATCTCAGGTCACGGCACCCTAGATCGCAGCCACATGCTCCCATAAAGGGGCCATCCCAAGTTGAGGTGGATAAAACCTTGTTATCCAGGGCTCCTCTAACCCCATAGTACCAAGTTAGCCAATGTCGGGCCGCCCATTTGGTATGGCTTTCGTAAAGCATGATCAACGGACCATGAATACTCCCAGTTTCAATCTTTCATGCTAGATATCTTTTTTAAACGGTGCTGGTAACTCCGTTCGGGCCTAGATCTTATTAGCAGCGTCAAAAGAATTGTACTTGGCCTATACAGGTAATACAACCCTTATGTCGCTGTCAGAGGGGACAACGTGAAGGTTAAGATGTGCCCAATTCAGTCTGGATAGGCTTCGTGATTCACCATTTGGATCATATAGCTGACCATGCATACTAACCATATAAGCACTACTAACATACATACCTGATTTCCGTTATTTATCAACTTATTCATCATCTCACTCCTCGCACCACTATGTCTGAGATTTTATTATTTTGACTTACATGAGTACATAACTTAAATTGCATCGTGGGCCATCCGCCTAGCATCTACTACAGTACCCACACAGCCAAAAATCTCAATTTTTATCTCGCAGAAGCACGTGCCTATTTATAAATAGTATCCTCCTTGTGGGCTATACCCAACAATGCGTGCACATCATTCCAAATATAATGACTTCATGCATTATACCGTTCCACGTGCTCACACTATTTTCCAGAAGGATATGCGAATGCTCAAAAACACCCATATAATCATACCACCATAAACAACAAACCAACAAATTTCATCTATCAAATATGCATGCTTTCCTCTTATACAGCTTTCACCTTGTTCAGCATTGCGCTTCACAGACTACTTCCCCCCACTATTTCCGTACAGAAATGTGTAATGGTTTTACGTGAGCACCTGCCAAGAATGGCTTAATCTCACGGCATTCTTCATGCACGGATTGTAAAGATCCAATCAGACTCCTCGTGTCGAAACAACGAGTACCAGTATGCCAAAATTGCATGACATGACATCAACTTACTGGTAGAAGCGAGACCTATCCTATCTCTGCCGATCACGGCACCCTATACCACAGCCACTACGATGCTCCCATAAAGGGGCCACATCCCAAGTTGAGGTGGATAAAACCTTGTTATCCAGGGCTCCTCTAACCCCGTAGTACCAAGTTAGCCAATGTCGGGCCACCCATTTGGTATGGCTTTCGTAAAGCATGATCAACGGACCATGAATACTCCCAGTTTCAATCTTTCATGCTAACTCCGTTCGGGCCTAGATCTCATTAGCAGTGCCCAAAAGAATTGTACTTGGCCTATACAGGTAATACAATCTTTTGGACGCTGGCGGAGGGGACCACGTGAAGGTTAAGATATGCCCATTTCAGTCTGGATAGGCTTAGTGATTCACCATTTGGATCATATAGCAGACCATGCATACTAACCATATAATACCACTAACATACATACCTGATTTCCGTTATTCATCAACTTATTCATCATCTCACTCCTTGCACCACTATGTCTGAGATTTTGTTATTCTGACTTACATGAGTACATAACTTCGATTGCATCGTGGGCCATCTGCATAGCATCTACTACAGTACCCACACAGCCAAAAATCTCAATTTCAATGTCACTAAGGTAAAGTTACCTCGCCGTGAGAAGTACCAATTCGTGCCCATAGAACTCAGCTAACTATACCACACTACTGTACGCACTCTCGTGGGAGATGCC
The DNA here is from genome assembly GCA_963930735.1 of Dioctria linearis. Lineage (NCBI taxonomy): Eukaryota > Metazoa > Arthropoda > Insecta > Diptera > Asilidae > Dioctria > Dioctria linearis. The sequence goes on along the minus strand of OZ005741.1, from coordinate 208,372,441 downwards.
AAAGCGATCAACAAAAACATCAAAACATCAAAACGCCAATACCACCATAAACACCAATTCAACAAACCAACAAATTCCATCTATCAAGTATGTATGCTTTCCTCTTATACAGCTTTCACCTTGTTCAGCATTGCGCTTCACAGACTACTTCCCCCCCCCCCTATTTCCTTACAGAAAACTGTCATGGTTTTACGTGAGCACCTGCCAGTTATAGCTTAATCTCACGGCACTCCTAATGCACGGATTAGTAGACAAGCGACAATCAGCGCCCTCAAGAAACAGAATATATTATATTCTGTTTCAAGAGTACCAGTTTATATCAGTGCATGCTTGACATTGGACTTACTGGTCGAAGCGAGACCTACCTAAAATCTCTTCCGGTCTGTGGGTCACAACACCCGGTTGATTTAGTGCAACTCCACGCCGAGAGCCAATCCTCTAAGCATACAATAATAAGCGACCACTCCTCAAATTCACGGACGCAGTATGCAATTATACAAAAGAACAAACTACTCAGACCCAGAAAATCTCACTCTGCCCACAACCACTACGATGCTCCCACAAGGGGGCCTTCCCAATGATGAGGCAAATATTGCTACTAATAATGCAGCACTATTTGGGGCTCCTCATTCCCGTAGTACCAAGTTAGCAATGTCGGCTACCCAATTGGTATAGCTTCGTATCGTATGATCATACGATCATGGTACTCCCAGTGAATCTTCATGCAGACTCGTAGACGTTACTGATACCTCCGTTCGGGCTTAATCATATTAGCACTTAAAAAGTGACAGTAGTGGACCACGAGAAGGTTATGATCCGCCCTTTAGGCTAGGAGAGGCTTGAGACTACAGCCCGTAGTCTTATAGCATACCAAGGTACAATTACCAAACTGCATACTAGGTCATATACGCGCTAGGCTACACTAGGTACACGCACTATCATCAGTAATCAGTGGCACGGTAAACCTCAGCACAAAGTAGCTCGGTGCACATATATGGCTTTTCACATCTTGTGTATCCTCTCCTGGCAACATTGCGCTTCACTATCCCTTTGCACCACCGCTTCACAGACTACTTTCCCCCCCTATTTCCTTACAGTAGTATTGGTGTCCTGCCCGTGCTGCAGTGAGAAACTTGGTATTTCGTAAGGTCGGCTAATAGTTAAATAAAACTCTACGCTTAGCCGTAGTTCCTGCACTGGCGAAATTTTAGCTTGAAATGTAAACTTATCAAGCGATGCATTTCAATATATTCGAAAAGTTTTGAACTGTTCGTCTGTAACAATTCGGACAGAGACAGATGATTCCTTGTCGTCTTTAGATATATCAAGAAGCTATTCAAGGCAATACTAAAGTCGGGCAACCCCTTCTTGGTGTTGCCATATATAACTTTGTGATTTCACTTTATTTGACTTTTATTTTGATATATTGATCAAAAGCGTACCTCATATACATATTTACGTAAAAATTATTGCGAAAAATAGCTGCCGCTAATGTAAAAGCAGATTTATAAATATCCGAAATTTGTTGCAAACTTCAAGAAGCAAGATGCAGTGCACAAGCAGTACCGTATGTAACGGCGAAAAGACGATTACAACGAATAGGCTTAGATGGTTCAGAATGTCATAAGATTCTATCAAAACCAGTATCCCTGTTTTCACCAGAGATCTGCCCGTACATTTTTATAATGTCTGTAAAAAAAATAAACGGCTACCTATACATTCATGTTGATGTCAGTTCATAATATCGGTAGACACATAATTTGCAACTTCAGGAGATTATACGGCTTTTGCCATTCGTTAAATACCACTCACAACTTGGTGCTTCTACTGCTGGCTGTAAATAACACATGATACGAAAGATAATACTATTTTTTATTTCTTTGAGATTCATCCTGAAGATGTCGTCGCGTTCCTTTTCATCTGGGTACCAGAGGTCTTGAAGGAAGGTTTTCAGCTTCTCAAAACTTTCTTAAGGTATCCCAGATATTTCCTTCTGCAGAGCAACATAGACTAACAGTAGATATGTGCATGACGATTTAGCTTCTTACATAATTTCTGATAATATCCAACCTTACGCAGACAGTTATCCGATGGGAGAGCCAAGGAACCATGTAGGACATTTTTTCTTAGACTTGAGCATAAAAATCAGCCGCAAATATATAAGATCTATGCGAAACGGTACATGGAATTGTGGATCTGATAGGTCCAGGCCAACAATACATATTGTTACGTCCCACAAAGTGATACAAGCGACATCTATTGGAAATGGAAACAACCTTAGGTTAGTGACATCCTAGTAAACTGGGTTTGGAGAATGGAATATTCAGGAATGTTTTAGGATAGTTCGTAGAGTATAAATACGGCGCTACTCACATCCAGGAGGCGGAGTCTAATTTGAGACAGTGAAGTGAACGAAGTGAACTATTAGGATTGTGATAATTAGAAGTACAGTACTAGCGATAACTATAAAGAGTTGATTTGATAATTATTTGTGAATTTGTGATAGTAAACAGTAAAGTTTAAATAAAGAAAGAACTTTTTAATTATATCCGAAATATTGTGTTTTAAATAACGAACTAAGGCCACGTTCGTAACAACTGGTGTCAGAAAATAAAGTGGTACCATTTGACTTTGAAATTCAAAGAGTGTTTAATTTTGTGAAATCGTGTGTAAAAATTCCGAAAGATAATTTATATTAAACTGTGAGTGAATTACAAAAGACGCAAGAATGGGACGCAAACTAGAGGAGCTTCGCATACAGGAATTGAAAGTGGAGTTTGGGAAGCGGTCATTGCAAACGACTGGCCTAAAGAATGTTCCAGTCGAGCGACTTAGACAAACTTTGATAGAGGAAGAAAAGAATCCTGAGACATTCGTTTTCGAAGAAGAACCAGAAATTGAAGAAGAGCCTGCAATGAACATAGAACAGCTTTTAAGTACTTTAATGAGCAAAATGGAAGCTCGTTTTGATGAACAAAAGAATTCTCTCCAGGAACAAAAGAATTCTCTCCAGGAACAAAAGAATTCTCTCGAGGAACACAAGAAATCTATGGAAACCCGTTTGGACGAACAAAAGAATTCTGTCCAGGAACAAAAGAATTCTATGGAATCCCGTTTAGATGAGCAGAAGAATGCTTTGTATGAACAAAAGAATTCCATGGAATCCCGTTTAGATGAACAGAAGAAATCACTGGAAACGAGTTTGGATGAACAAAATAGTTCTCTGGAGAATTGTCTAGAAACTCGCTTAGAGGAACAAAAGAGTTTCCTGAAAAACTTGTTAGACGAACAAAATTTAAAAATTGAAGGAATCGAGCAGGAAGTGGCGGAAGTTCAACAAAGAGTCACCGAACAGCTTGACAGCTTTAAATCAGATTTGGAGAAGATGAAGCATCGACACCATGGCACGAAGGAATTGAAATATCCAATGCAGGCAGAATGAAACCTTCAATATTTGATGGACAAAATTCGTGGCATATTTTCAAGAGACAATTCGAGGCTGCTTCCGAATTAAACGGATTGAATGATGCAGACAAAGTTACAGCTCTGGTATTAGCACTTCGAGGTTCTGCTTCAGAGCTATTACAAACTATACCGATAGAAAGGCAACGTGATTATACTTATACTGGAGATAAGCACATGCACCAAGTATATCGCCTACAGCTATGCAACAGGATTCAAAACCATGGCGAATCGCTACAACAACTGCAGGCTGATGTAGAAAGATTAGCTTATCTCTCATACTTCAGCGTAAATGCTGATTTCCTTAATGAAGTGGCAACAGAAGCATTTGTGAACGCTATTGCAGATCAAAACTTACAACAAGCGTTAAGGCTAGCAGGAAAGAAATCAACAGCAGAAGCACTAGCCCATGCACTAGCGTATGAATCTGCCAGGCAAGCTTCTCGAAATGCAGTACGAGTGAGAGAAATTTCGGTGGAGGAATGTACTTGTAATAGAATGCAACCATCACAGAGCAATTCTTCACGTGGTATTCTGCGATGCTGGAATTGTAATAGACCGGCACACCTCCAAAGGGACTGCAGAAAACGTCGACGAATGGAAACGTTAGAAGAGGGGCAAAGATATCGAGCTAGGCAGCAGACTCGCAGCAAAATGCCGTCATCAGAGAGCACTCCTTCGCGTGGTCTCCTTCGATGCTGGAAATGTAGTAGACTGGGTCACCTTCAAAACGACTGTATGAAACGAGGACGAATGCCATTATCAGAAGAAGAAGGGCGGAGATGGCGAACTAGAGAGCAAGCTTTTCGTGGAGAGACTAGACTGCAACCTCATAACTTTGAGATCCCATACCACAAAGGGGGTATCCACGGAAATGCAGAAGGCTTTTCACAGCATCCATGCAATCCTGAATGGATACATGGCGGACGGATGGAAGAAAAAGATGACGATGACTACCATGACGATAACAACAGTCGAAAGAAGAAAGGAAAGATATCCAAAGACGATGATGACTACGGTAATAAAAATAAGAAGGAGAAAGGCAAGAAATACAAAGACGAGGACAATGAAAAAAGAAAAAGACGAAAAGTAAATGGTCTAAGTATGCTGATAATGACGATGGTAAGGGTATAATGAAGATCGGAAAAGGTAAAGACAAAGGTGATTATAAGCAGCGCAAAGGCGGTAATGACAATGGTGATAAAAAGAGCAACCAAATTAAGGACAAAGGAATCAAAGGCAATGATGGTGAGGATGATAAGAGACGAAGGAAAACTAATAGCATGGAAGAGTGCTTCAACAGAACATTAATCGAACATCTAAGAAAGGTAGTCAACTATAATCAGCGCTATTGGGATCGACATATTTCTATATTTCTAATGGCTTATATATCAGCTGTTTACAATTCGACCGGACGGACCCCAGCAAAGGTCATATTCGGAAGGGAGATGCGCTCACCTAGCCACCTCAAGTTTGGTATACCCAGAGGCGAACAAAAGTTACCAGAAGACTACGCAGCCGAGCTCAGACAACGACTAGCTGATGTTCACGCGGCCACGAGACGTTTTCTAAAATTACGACAACAGTGGGAAATTAGAAATAATAATATGGTACACAGCATTCAGCGTGGTACAAGAGGCCAACGGAAAATCGTTCGTGGATCACCTGTTGTTCGGACGAACAATTTTAAGAAGGGGGCAGTGTTACGTCCCACAAAGTGATACAAGCGACATCTATTGGAAATGGAAACAACTTTAGGTTAGTGACATCCTAGTAAACTGGGTTTGGAGAATGGAATATTCAGGAATGTTCTAGGATAGTTCGTAGAGTATAAATACGGCGCTACTCACATCCAGGAGGCGGGTCTAATTTGAGACAGTGAAGTGAACGAAGTAAACTATTAGGATTGTGTAAATTAGAAGTACAGTACTAGCGATAACTATAAAGAGTTGATTTGATAATTATTTGTGAATTTGTGATAGTAAACAGTAAAGTTTAAATAAAGAAAGAACTTTTTAATAATATCCGAAATATTGTGTTTTAAATAACGAACTAAGGCCACGCTCGTAACAATATATTCCTAGTGTTATCTTGCAATATTTCGTGATGGAACTAGAATTCTAAATGAAAATAAACCTTGAATGAACTGAAGACTTTATGTGAGGAGTCACAGTGATTTCCTTACACCTGAGACCTGCTGCTTCAGATCCGCCTGCTGCAATCACATGTGGCCGAATTCTCCGTTTAAGTAAATGCAATAGATGCACCAACTATTTACTCAGCTGAGAGTTATTGAGTGTAAAATGGTATGGTTACTTTTTAATAAAATCTATTTTATTATTTAGTTAAGTAAGGTATATAGTAAGGGTAGCCGTTGGGAATGTAATGAGCTAAGCTTAAAATCACTGGAAGACTATTTTTCTGTATGGGTAGTAGTTTACGCTCCATAGCATATATAAAGTCAATGTTTGGCACTTTTCCAAAAGTACCAATATAGAACATGTTAGAGAACGGACTCCCAACGCACACATATAGATTTCATGGCTTGGGAAGTATTTCTCGAGGGTCTTGCTTGTACACGTTATATGGCATACAAATGTCAGTATTAGGGTTTTGGTTGATTTTGGAGGACCGCATTCTTGCATTGTACATATGATACTGTTGGATCAACTGAAAATTACTGTATTGCAGTTGTTTAGTCGCAAGTTATTGCTCCACAACCATGGTTGGTTAGGTTTAGGAAAGTCGCAAGTTAATGCCATACCACCAAGGTTGGTTGGGTAGATTGTAAGTTAAAGTGTCGCAACCCAATCAAAGATGGCATGAGACTGGTAGATAAGATCGCCTTAATTCGCTGGTTTTTTATAGTAAAACTCCCAGTTGGCCGCTTTTAAAACTTATGCGCCATTTGGAATATTTTTAATGTTCAATAATTCGATAACTTAGTCAAATTTCAACCAACTAAACTTCATTAGACGCGGAATAAAATTTTGTTTTAATATATAAACAGAAAAGAAAATATTATAGATCAAAACATGTTATCAAATTGTTGTCAAAGTTGAAAATTATGTTTAAAAATTGTAAACTTCGAAATGTTTTCGACTGCGGCTTCATGACTTTTCATTGCAACAAAATAAAGCACATACATAGGTCACAATGGCTCATCTCTCTTCTTTCATATATCACAAAATAATCGATATCGAATAAAAAATGTCGGAGGTATAAATTATTATACTCATAGACCTACAGAATAACGCTTTTTGTTTTTTTTTTTTTAGTATAAAATGAAATTTTGGAGGTGTATGAGAGAATTCTTCAATATCAATACTTTTAGTTCCACAAGACCTACCTACAATCTACACATGTCCGGTGAAAAATATATTGAGTTTTTCGTTTTTTGTAACAGTGTAATTATGTGGCGCGTATCTTTTTTTGGCTCGGTGGATCGAACAGATTTTTTAGAAAGTTCAGAGCACTCTGGAAAAAAGATACAAGTCCAGACTGCTCTGAGCGTTCTGTTAGTTTGTTTTTTTATATTGCCAGCACTTGTGATTTGTAAAATGTCAATTGATATAACAAACCAAGATTCTTTGTAAAAATAAATAAATAATAATAATACTAACAAAGCTATAAAAATAAATAGGGAGTGAAAGACAGGAAGGAACTATGGGATTTAAAAAAGGGCTAACATTTTCAAGTTGATTGGAATATTAGTGTTTGACAATGATGAAAACTTGGAAATTGAGCATGAAAACAGTTCTTGTTCTAGAAATGTGAATATTAAAGGATATGCAGAAAATATTGTTCCAAGAATTCTACCACATCAGTTCAAAATGCATTTTGGAATATTACCAAGTATAACTGAAATAATGTGTACAGATTTCGCAGAATTTGTTTGTAATAAGCCAGTGTCCAGGAGGCCTGAAATTATAAGCACTTACTAATAACATTGTGGTATTTAGCCAGCCGGGAATACTTTAGGTAAAAAACTAAATTCCTTTACAGAAAATAGAAAATTGAATGTTAAGAAGCGTATAATTCCTTGGCCTTGGCCTACATCAGAGGAAATACAAAGGTCTAACTTGTCTTTTAAAGATAAAAGCAAATTCCCTAGTACGAACTAATGATATGAGCATTTCAATGAAGGATTATATATTCTAATTTACAGGAGTAATTGGAGCGATTGATGGCAGCCATAATTATATTAAGGCATCAAAAGTTCATTCCACTTCCTATGTAAACAAAAGAGGAAGACATTCGATCATTTTGCAAGGAATTTGTAATGAGAAGAAAAAATTTATTGATGTCTACGGCGGCATGATGCAAATGTTTTGAAAAGATCAGATTTATTTAAAAGAATTCAGGATGGCAACATAAAGCTTCCCCCTAAATGCCACTTGGTTGGAGATAGCGTATGTTCACTATTGACATCCTTGATGGTACCTCATAAAAACAATGGGCATCTTGAACGAAAGCATAAAAACTATAACAGGGCACTTTAAAGGTAAGTGTGGTTATTGAAAACACTTCTGGGTTGCTAAACTCTAAAATTAAATTTTGGTCATAAAAATCACAGTGCATTAGGGTGAGATAGATTGCAAGGCAAAAAGACTATCTTTTTAACAACCAGAAGTTATTACGTGTTGAACACAGCCTTAAGAAAACGTTTGTAGAGGGAAAGATAAATATTTCCAGTTTCATGTCGATTTTGTTTAAATTTTTTATTCATGTTTATAATGGCTTCAATTCATGTTATTTATTACATAAATCTCATTTGAAAGTACACAAAATCACAATTTTTCTATCATATTCTCCATTAATGTCAGGAATCGATCCTGTCGTTGGAACCTTTCTTGATGTCGCCGTTCAGTATCGGAAACACGAACTTTCTTTTGAGCAGACTCATAGACTTCACATCTTTCTGACGATGACGATGATGCTTCTGTTTCATTTTACGGAGGAGCAGATTTTTTTCGAACATTTTATAATGCTTGCACTGCTGGTAAAAGTTGCTACGGGATTCATTTCTGGCCTATCAGCCAAAAATGGATTCAATCAAAATAGGCCCAGTTGTGCTGTTGAAAGCTTTTATGGACCTGTATTTTTTATTTAAAAGCTTCCATTTCGAATTGAAATGTTATGCAGTTAGGGAAAGTTCACTTGGTTCCATAATTAATTTTGCTATTTCGATCCAAACAGCTTTTTTAAGTTTAACGTTGAAGTCTTTGAAATTTTGCTCGACGGCGAAAATCAAGCATCTTACTTGCTTATCTGTCCATTTGTGAGCTGCAATGTTTATGTTTCAAATTTTCATTTCATTAATAATACAAGTAGAAAAGCTAGAATTGGTCTAAGACCGATTCTTATGATACCCTAGATGAATGCTCGTATAATATTTCGTATGGTCACCAATCTATGCAAGTTTGATTTTTGAAGTGGTTTTTCGCATATATTTCTAGAACGCTTCGTCGGACAGAAAAAATTATTATAGCCAATTTTATAGGATTTCGTATATAAATGTATAGTGGAAAACGAAATATTTGTATGGCAACCCCACGAAGTAGTTGCCCGATTTGTCTCATTTTACAGACAGACGGACGGACGGATATGCAAAAATCAAAATAACTCTTAATATTATGCGTGGGTGTTCAATTCATTTTCCTCTCGCAGCATTAGTTCTATGAGTTACAAATGGAATGACAACTTAGTATACCCTACAGATTTCATCTAGGGTATCAAAAATATACTAATTACCATCACATTTTGTTGCTTCAACGCCTTCAGTGTTGGTAATTAAATTTACACAGTTGTATCCAGCACATCGTAATCGTAATCTTCTACAATGATATTATCGTAACAAAATTCTGTGAAATATAATAAATTATTTAATTGAAAATGTTTTTAAAAAGTTTTAATTGCATTTTTACCAGTCGCTGAAGTTTCCATTGTTTGTTTTCCTTTTTTTAATTGAACACAAATGTCACCTACTACAAAATTTGTGTGCGCTCTATAGGTATTACTGACGGATTGCTCCAAATGCTCAGAGGTCTGCCTACGATTTGTTAGAGCACTTTGAGCAATAATAAAGATACACGTTCAGAGCGCTCAGAGTACTCTGAAAAAGAATAAAGTTACAAGAAATCCGTGTTCAGAGCGCTCGGAGTGCTCTGAGCAGAATATAGATACACGCCAATGGTTTGCTTTAAGGTCTCACGGTTCTCATATCTCTTGAAAACTATTGACCCAATGGGGAAAAAGTGCTAGAACAATTTGTTAAAGATTTTGCAAGAATATGTCGTATTACAAACTTTAGCTATAATGTGCATAATTTAAATCATATACTTATTAGAGATATTAATCGGTTTGGAGTTTTTGAGGAAAATCAGCGCTTTTCCTTATGAAAACAAGTTATATAAGTCATTTAACAATTACTAAGAATTGGTAGGCAAACAGTAGAACAAATAGCTAAACGAATAGCTAAAAATTTCGATAACGTAAAGGATGATAAAATATTCCTACATTTATTCCCAACGGTCAAATAAGTTGAAACATAATAAGCGCCATTCTTTCCCTAATTATAGTGGAGTGCATTTAGAAATTGTTTTCAAATACTTTATGATATTTACTTCCAAGAAAACTATTATAACGGTTCCCCAGTTATTTATGGTTCAAACTTATCTTTTATTATTGAACTATGAAGTCCCCATTAAATCTTCATTCCTAGATATATAAAAATCCGATATGTCAGGTGCGGTCAGTTCAAGATGTTCAATGTAAGCTTTATATGGTCAAAGATACAGCAGATAAAAGCTTTTTTTTATTGCTTGATTTAATAAACAATAAACAGACGTATAAATTAAACTACAGTATAAAGGACTACAAATAAATTCAATACTATGCGATATTTCGTGTTGTTGAAACTCTTGAAAAAACTTTCCTGGCCTAAAAGCTGAACAGGTAAAGACAATTTTGCCACACGAAGATTGGGCACAGTACAAATTACAAAAGCTACAATCGAAAATAAATTGGTGTAATACAATACAAATTTTTATTTTATTTGTGAAGCTATTTAAATTTTCTTCGTCTTCTAAAAGAACAGAATGCAGAAAATATTTCTAGTTCAGAATCTCATGAATCAGCAATCATACTAACCGATACGTATTCCGTGCAAAAATTCGATTTTTTAATGACTTTGTAACACAACTTGTTTGCAGTGGGCAAGTCTGTTTTTGGGGTTTCTGCTGATTTAAATACCATTATCGCATTGGAATTTGAAATAGATAGGAAGAGTTTTTTAATTCATACATTTTGTAATAAATTTTATCGCATAGCTTGATATTTTACTATAAACAAACATAGGACAACTCTCAGATGACAACTTGTCCTCCGTAATGATAAAGTCCCTTCGAGTGGTGACAGTACAGCTTATTGGGGAGACCATTTAAATTACAGCAAAAACACAGGAGAAAGTAAAAATGTTCAACCGGGTGAATACCTACTTAAAATCCAAAAAAAAAAAAAAAAGCAAATATAGTTAGAAGGCATCAAAGAAGTTGTAAACCATCAGACGACTGATAGACTCCTCCGTCGTGTAATTTCAATAGGTTCGGAAATAAGCTGTTCAAATACTCTTTTTTATATTACTTATTTTCATCAAAATAGTAAATTTCAGATGGAAAATATCTTCAGAAAGTGCATCGTTTAGTTTATTGCCTTCAAAATTATAATAGATTAAACTCAGTACTAAAACCCCAAAATACTTTATGGCATTACTATACTGTATAAAAAAAAATATTTTTACTGTCTTGGAAGAAATATAAAATTTGAAAGAAGAAGTGAAAGAATTTAGAAAGAGAACAGGAAGACATAATTAAATTGTAGTCTGAAACTTGAAAATAATTTTGCACCTACCTGCAATGAAATTAACAGCGATTTTGTGAAGGATTTTCTAATAAACACACTAACAAATTCGAATTTTGAAACTTTTTAAAATTTAACTACACTTACCTTTAATCCTTGATCAATGCACAGTAAAGTATTCCCATACTGGTTAATATATTTACCAGGGACCGAACCAGTTATGACTTTTTACGAAAAAAGCCAACTTTACCTGTTATTCCTGACCGATAATAATTTGAAGCTAAAAAAACCAAGCTGGAGGGTTTTTTTATTTTATCTGGCAAAAATAAAAAGCCAGCTTGGCTTTTTATTTTATCTGGCAAAAATATAAAGCCGGCTTGGCCTTCTATTTTTTCTGGCAATAATAAAAAGCCAGCTGGGCTTTTTATTTTTTTCTGGTAAAAATAAAAAGCCATCTGGGCTTTCTATTTTTTCTGGCAAAAATAGAAAGCCAGTTTGGCTTTTTATTTTTTCGAGCTGGAGGTAACAGGTTTTGAAGCTGGCTATTTTTTTGAGGAAGTATAAAAAGCCAAGCTGGTTTCTTACTTTTCCTAGCCGAATATCAAAAAAATTCATAACTGGTCCGGACCCTGAAAATAAGAAACTAGATTGGCTTTTTATACTTCCGGCTTCGAAACCTGTTACTTCCAGCTCGAAAAAATAAAAAGTCAAGCTGGCTTTTTATTTTTGCCAGTAAAAATAGAAAGCCCAGCTGGCTTTTTAATTTTACCAGATAAAATATAAAGCCCAGCTGGCTTTTTATTATTGCCAGAAGAAATAGAAAGCCCAGCTGGCTTTTTATTTTTGCCAAAAAAAATAAAAAGCCAAGCTGGTTTTATATTTTTGCCAGATAAAATGAAAAGCCTTTCCAGCTTGGTTTTTTTAGCTTTTTTTAATAAAAAGTTAAGTTTTCAAAAGCTTTGCAGGAATCGAAACGGGTTTCACGAGACATCTTTTGGTATATTCCACAAAGTTCCACGATCATGATTTATCCCAGCTTTTTTTGTTTAAAGTTTTCAAAATACCAGTTATTTTCGGTCCCTGATATTTACTGAAACGTAATTCCCCAAGACACTCCTAAGTTTGTCCAAAAAATCTATAGCGTCCGCAATAGTTCTATTTCGTTGCCTGAATATTGTTTGGCCCCATCCACCAAATTTGTTATTTTGAATTTAGTACGGTACTTTAAATTATTACTGAAGTGGAATTAAATGCTTTAATCAGCTTTTTCCTCAATTATATATGTCTCGAGATAAATCTTGTTATATTTGCCCCATATCATATTTTTGCCACAAAAGTTAGTATTTACCGTGAATCAAATTTGTTTATACATAGGACATGAATTAATTATCTTAAGTAGGTACTTTAAAATATTTTTTTAAATATTCGTTGTGACACACGTGCGGAAATATAAAATTATATTTAAATTGGATCTTAGTTTGCTTCATGTAGTTGCGGCGAAATTGTCTTATATAAGTAGAATTCTAAAATTCAGTTCATCTGAAGAAATCAACGAGTGCACCAAGTTTGTCTACAGCCATGCTAGGGTAAGTTACCGCCACCCGTTATTAGTATAATGGTTTTATATGACATTGATGTAGTGAAAATTAAATTAACAAATTTAAAACTGTTTTTAATATTATTTTCCTGCAGACGGGAACAGAACGTTAGAATCGGTTAAAGATGAAATTTAGAAGAATACTCGTATTTAAGAACTTTTATTTTTAACGATTCTAAATCAAATCATAAATACAAGAGGAAAAAACAACCACCTCGTCCGGGTTTTGAAACCGGGAAAATGTATTTAATATATTAGTATTGAGGTTAGTCTTTTATCGATTATTCACAGTATACATTTTATACTCTTTTAATACTCTGGGTTGGACACCAACGTAAAATATTAAAAGCTATTTTGATTTTTACGTATCCATCTGTCCATCCCTCTATTTGTTCGTAATCACGATAACTCGAAAATATATGCACTTAGAGTGCTGAAGCTTTACACTTGGGCTTTTTAAGAAAAAAAGTATACTTAAGTTCGAAAATGGGACGAATCGAGCAACTCATTCGTAGGGTTGCCATACAAAAATTTCGTTTTTCTCTATATATTTGGGCACTGCCTGAGAACGCGTCGACATAGAAAACTGTAATTTAGTTCAAGGTGTTTTCATAGCAATTATAAATAAAATTTTTACGACGAATGCTGAAGTGGGAGATCACGCAATGATGTGGTAAGCACTGTAATAGTAATACTAAAATGATTAGTATACCTACATGATTATGTATCCTGGAACAAGTAGATTAATCCTTTGGAGCGATTCGTGTATTCCTCAAATAAGAACAAAATTATAACAACTGCTTTGAAATATGTTATTTTCAGATATCTGGGAGTTGAAGTAGCTGCATCGACCAGTTTACAAAGAATACTGAAATTCCAAGTCTTGCATCATTCATAAAACTTTTGAAAAATGTAAAATACACTGGTTCAGATAAAATTAAATTACCAAAAGATACCAGTTTCAAAAGTAAAAATATTGTATTAAAAAAAACAACAAACACAAGTAAAAAAGCTAGAATTGGTCTAAGACCAATTCTTATGATACCCTCTAGATGAATACTCGTATGTCCTTTCGTATGGTCACCCATCTGTGCAAGTTTGATTATTGAAGTGGGCTTCCGCATATATTTCTATAACAGTTCGTCAGACAGAAAAAATTGTTATAGCAAATTTTATATGATTTAATATTCTGAAGAATCGTTTTCGCAGTATACGTAAAAATTTAAAATTTGTATTTGGCAACACCAAGAAGGCGTTGCCCGATTTACTCCATTTTAGAAATTACATTTACAATTTTTGTGAAAAAACTATGTACAAAATTTCAACGCTCTAGGTTGACGCGTTCTCAGGTAGTGTCCAAATACTTATATAGTGGAAAACGAAATTTTTGTATGGCAAACCCATTTTTGAACTTAAATTTGTCCCAATTTTGAACTTAAATTTCATTTTTTTTTAAAAAGCCCATATATAAGTACAGGAGTTTTCGAGTTATCGTGAGGACGGACAGACGTACGGACAGACGGACAGACAGACGGACGGACAGACAAAGGACATGCAAAAATCAAAATAACTTTTAATATTATGCGTGGGTGTCAAATCCACTTTACTCTACCATAAATATTTCTAGGTGTTACAAACGGAATGACAAACTTAGTATACCCTTTAGATTTCATCTAGGGTATAAAAGCAGCCTTTTAAAGTAATATTATAAAATATCTGCAACACAGACATAATTTATTTCGAAGTCAATTTTTATGGCAGCTGGCAAAACTAAACCTGGAACACCGAACAATTTATTTCTAACATTTTACCGATTAAAATCAACTAAACTGGGCTAGAGATACGGCCAAAGATATAAAATCTCTTTAGGTTTATCCAGATGCTTATAGAAATTATTATCAAACAATTTTAATGCTCAAATAAGGAGTGCTATTGACTCATTTCGTAATTTAAATTTTTTCGGTTATTTTTTATTGAGTGACGTAATATTTGTTCAAGTAGGCCTTTTTGGGGATTCTCCGGTAAAAACGAAACGCAAAGAAAGGAACATTTTTATTTATTCTATCACACAATTATTTTATGTAGGGCGGCAAAATTTCTAGTCTCGGTTCTGCTTATGACCAGGTTCTATATAAAAAAATTTAGTAACTCGAGAAACAAAATGAAAATGAGAAAATGGAGAATTTTCTTCCATTCTCCTATTCTCATATTTTTTTTTTTCGAATCACTCAATTCTGTTGTTTGGAACCTGTTGATGAATTAAACCAAGACTTGAAATTTTACACCCTAAATAAAATAGTTGTGGTATATAATAAATAAAAAAATTCAATTTTTTGCGTTTCGTTTTTACCGGAGAGTCCCAAAGAGGCCTACTAGAACTAATATAAACTTTACTCCCACAGTAAAAAATGTTCACCGTATTCACCAAGCAAAATTAAAAAAAATGTCAATTAAAGCTATTCATTCACCACACTTACCGAGTCGATTTAATGAAAATTTAATTTTAATTTAATTTTAAATGAGGCCTTACCCTCTCTTAAATAAATTTAATTTCGATATCAGCTGATTGAAGTGTCATGCAGTCAAATGTCCTATTTTTAATAGCGATGTTAAGAATTTAACTGTCTAGATATATTACGATATCAGTGAATGGATCCACGGTTTTTAGTTCCAAGTGTATTAAAAAATACAAATTAATTTAATCTTAATTACTGCTACGGATTTTTGGTTCATTGACCAGTCCATTTATATACATGTCAGTGGAAATCATATCTGATTCGATTTTGATTTGATTTTTCTTTTTTAGAAATCCGAGTAGCACCCACAATAGCGGTAATAGTAATTGTTGCGACAGCTGTTTTAAACAATCTTTTAAGAGACAGGAAGATTCCACCAATCGAAATTGAATTTCACAACCTACAGCAACCTCAAATGAATATAAGGGATAGCCAGACCGATTTTCCTGTACGTAATTCAGTTATTGCGAATTTTTTTTTAATCATTTTTAATGTCTGAATTGCTTAATATGGTCTATTTTTAATTAAAACGAATTGTACATATATTATAAATTATTTTTAATAATACATATAAACTTCTTTATTTAAATAATACATAAAAACTTCTTTTGACTTTTTAAATAATATTTAAATTACATGAACTCTCACGAGAACTGTCACTTGCCAAATTCGGAAACCTTGCAGCTGATAGCCCGAAATATCCGAAATTATTTATTTTATTAAGGTTGGTGAATAGCTAGAAAAATTTAATTGCGGTCCCTCAATAATAATTAAATTTAAATTAAATTTGTATTAAATGGCTTGTAAATTGTTATTTTAAAATCACATTAAAACAAGTAAGCTCAATTACACATTTCTTGTGAAATTAAATTAGAATATGTAAGTTATACTACATATTTATTTGGAAATAAATTACACTGTGTTTATAAATCCACATTTGTTTTAAAATTAAACAAAGGTGTTCTAATTAATTCCACATTTGTTGTAAAATTAAACCAAGGTGTGATAATTAAGTAGACATTTGTTATAAAATTAAATGAAAGTGGGTAAACTCATTCGATAACCATACTGTAAAACCCATTTTTTTGGTATGAATACACAATGAAATTAATAAATAATGAAGACAATACAATTTTTTTAGAACAAACAAATTAAAATTCTATATAAAGTAGAAAAAAGTTTTCAATCTCCTAAACATTTCAATTTTTCAATAAGTCTAATGACTTTTGCAATAGCAGAAATGTTGTTTTTATTTCCACGAGAGCATTCCGAATGTATTGAGAAGAAGTATCTCTGTAGGAAATCGTAGGACTGCGAGACTTCTTTAGGATACTGTATGTTCAAGCTGAAATAATTTGCAAATGTCTGCATTATTCCTTCCTTTAGATTCGTGGATTCGGAGTTAATAACATCATTGTCGGCGTAAATATAATAAAATCATCTGCATCAGTTTCTAATAAATAAAAAATAATAAAAGTAAAGAATTATATTAGTGTTAGTTATCTAATGCATAGAATATATACCTTTTTCAGATTTAATTTATTTTAAGCAGATTTCAAAAGGACTCCAACAATATTTAAAAATAATACAACGATTTTCACAAATCAATCATCAAAACTGGTTTTTTGTCTTAAAATAATTCAAATTTTTTATATCGTAATTAATTAATATTGTAAAATACGTTTTACTTCATCTGGAACAAATTTTGAATTAAATTCAAAAACTGATTTAATTTTAAAATACCCGTTGAATTTTATTTAAAACTTGCTATTTGATTTGTGTAAATCGTTGAATTATTTTTAAATATTGTTGAAGTCCTTTTGAAAAATTTAAAGGAAACGAGGAAAACTTTTAATTGTTTTAAGAGCTATATATTTTTTACGCATAAAATGTGCTGTAGGATGTATCAAGCTTTTCTAATAATTGTTTTTCTTTATTTGAAACTATGAAATTTGCGAGTTTAGTTTTCAGAACTTCATTAAATCCTTCTGTGAGGCAAAAATGCTCTACGTTTCTTTCTAAATTACTTACCTCAAATCGGTAGGATGATTTCATTCCAGAGACAAGATAATGAATTGTATCCTCTGTTATATCAAATTTCGTTTTTAAATTCAGGTAAAGGAGTCCCAAATCTGGCGATTTGTCATATGACTTCTGTCTGAAATATCGTAGGCCTTTCATAATCGCTAATTACACATTTTGGTGAAGCTTCGCTACATTCTGTATGATCACGGATTCTTCTGTGTTTTCTAAATGTATGACTATGTAAAAAAGATTTTGTTCTCAATACTTTATTGCAATTCACATTAGGATATAAAATAAAACTTGTGCGTAGCAGATGCATGGACGAATGAGTTACAATTTCTCTAAAAGTATTACCATAGACAAACTAATAACATACAGAGACTGGATACGTAGAACAAAAATATGCAACGCTTTTCTAGAATATAAAATTAACAATACCTCGACTTTGCACTTGATGGCGTGTCCAAAGAGTAAGCCAGCAATGCCTCGACCCGATGGAGGGAAGGCCACAATTTTTTCTAAGAAATTTACTGGAAATTTCTTCCTTCGAGTTTTTATGCATGGGCCGATGACGAGAGCAGTGCTTCGCTCCAATATAAAATCAACGATGCCTCAACCTGATGTAGGGAAGGCCGCAATTTTTTCTTCAAGATTATATAATTTATACGCACTTTTGGAGGGCGACAATCGTAGACGCGTAGACAACATATTTCGGTAGAATTTTTATTCATTTTAATGGCCGACTTGTTATATTCAGGTACCTACAGTACTTTCATTATGTGATGTAATTAATATAGTAGGTACTAATAAAAAATACAAAATTTGTCAGGTAAAATTAACCCCACGTGAGTACGTAAATGTTGAAAAGCATGATGCGAGAATTATCATAAGGTAGACAAATCAATTTATGTAAATTATTTCGATGAATTCAAAATATTGAAAAAATGCATGAACTTATCTGTATGATTCGAACGTCAAGAAGATATTTGTATATGTTATACTTAAAATCTTCAGTATTCTAAACGAAAATTGCCCTTGGATCACTCCTCAGATTACTACATTTATGAACAAACGTGATAAGGCATATAAAAGATGGAAGCGTTATCGCATTGAATCACTTAGAGATGAATATCGCCGGTTGCAAAATCTCGTTAAATCTGCCATTTTAAAATCCAAAAGAAGCTATCATAGAAAAAAGTTTGATGTCAAGCTAACAACCAAGAAACTTTGGAATAACTTGCACAGTGCTGGTATTGCGGCATCAAAGAAAAATAATACGGTGGATTCAGATCCTAATGTATTAATGCTGAGTTTGCAGTTTCTTCTAATAATTCATCTTCTGCTTGCAGTATAGACAGATTTTTTGCAGATGTCACCTTTTCTGATGGTTTCTCATTAATTAGAGCTGAAATGGATGATATTATTGAAGCTATTTCCTCTATTAAATCCAATACAGTTGGTCTTGATGGCATTCATCTGACATTTATTAAACTTCTTCCCCATGTATTATTCATCCTTTGACCCACGTCATCAATACTAACTTATTAACCTCTGGAAGAGAGCAAAAATTATTCCTAGAAGAAAACGAACGAAGATGGCTATTTCAGAACATAGACCTATATATATTTTATCTTTCCTGTCCAAAGTGTTTGAAAAAATTTTGTACAACCAGATTTGTGCATATCTGGAGAGCAATAATTTCTTGAATCCTTATCAATGTTGTATACCTAAAATGGGTTAAAAACGATAATTATAATTAATAATTATCATTTTTAAAAAATTGGAGAATATTCATAAATATTTCATAAATAGAAATAAGCTAATCATGCTCAAAACATGGTTAGCTTATCTCTCTACAAGGCGAAGAAATTGCCATTAGCAATTTCTTCAAATTCCTTTGCAACAAATAAAAATATTTTCCCACAAAACGACTTGGGAAAAATAAAAGTTTTAAATTTCAACCCAACTCGTTTCGATAGAAAAATAGCCCCACGAGAAATCTTACCTTCAGTAAGATTTGTTGTACATACATACATACATACATATCGGGCGCATGAAAATTTTACGTCGGTGAAGACTGAAACGATCAAGGCTTCACCGAAAAAAGCTCTTATCAGCAAATTGTCGCGAGCTGCATGCATTGTGATCGCAACAATGTATGCACGACAGCAAGACGATGGTTGGATTTATGAAAATATCAAATTTCAATTTCAACTATCGTCCGTCGCGATAATTCTGGGCATGTTTAAACATGCCCAGCGTAAAATAATTTTCTCAGGATAGGAATGCTAATTAAGCATTTTCCTATCCTGAACGAAGAGACTTACGATTGAAAAATCTAAGTCTCGAAACAGTCGGTTTTTGGAGAGAAGTCGAAAAGGAGTTGATTTTTGTACGCGATCAAGATCATCACGCGTCTCTTTTTTAAGTGGTGAGATCTGAGTTCTCCTGATCAGGGCTGTCGCATAGAAAAACTTGTAATTTTGCAAAAGAAGTGAACGTGGTCGTGAAAAACTTTCGGTTGTCACAGGAATAAAAAGTGTGTTGGAATACAAAAAACAAGTGTTCTGTAATTTTAAGTTGGAAATAATAATGTGAAAAAATAAAATAAAGTTAAGTGTCCTTAATTCAATTCCCCCGAATATATAACAACATAGGAGGTTAAAGTGTGGTATTTTAGACCCCGAATATACATCAAAATTGGCGCAGCCGGTAGGATAGTGGAAGCCTGCTTTCTAAAAGTCAAAATAGAAAGGCATAAGAGCTTTAAAATCCGCTATTCTGCGAATCTAAGAGGTTCCCTTGACGAAGCCACTCAGGCCAAGTCACCCCCAACACTCGGGTAGATACCATCTCTAGGCGCCTCTGCTCCAGGCGGGCAAGCGTTCACCCCGCTTAGTGCAAAAGCACCACCGAGGGATAAAAGTGAACAGTCCAAAGAAGCAAGTGGAAAACATTCAAATCTCCCCCAGAAGGGCGAGTATAAATCAGCCAGGACATAGCCCGAAAAGCAGCCTGAAGTTACAGCCAAGCAGTTAACCGAACACTAGCAGTCAACGATCCTGAGTTGAAGAGGAAATCGAAGACGGCTCATAAGCCCCCTTTTCAACTAGATCCAGGGGAAGTTAAGACGGCCCAAGGCCCCCCCCAGCTGCAAAAGTAAGCCGAAATCAACCGACAAAGGATTCAGAGGGAACTCGAAGGCGGTTAAAGAAACCCCCCCTCAATCACAGCAAAGGGACCTAAGCAGGCAAGGAGCCCCCCTTTCACCAAACAGTGCATCATATGCCAGCCGACAATCCTGCTCTACCTCAGCAGGAAACAGATACAGCAGCGAGGGAAAACTCTCCATCTTTAGCCGACGCGGGATCAGCCCCCGGTGCAAAAATACAGCACCCCGGTGAAGGTACAGCATCTGCTGCTGAATTTTGCCCAACAGGACCTCGACTTCGAAGCGGAACCGTTCTGCCAGGTCCGAATAGTCAAGTAAGTTTAGATAAGTTTTAAATCAATTATACGAGCGAGCGCGGGTATCGGATAAACTGACGATTACCCATTGTGACGCCTTAGATCACAAATTAAAAACAGAGCGTGAGACCAGGCCCGCGAAGTTAAATACCTTAAAAGAAAAAAACAATAAAGTTCCGAGAGGAACTAGAACAGTTTTCCGAATCTCGGCGCTCACTCAGTTTAGATCTAGAAAAGAATAAGAGTGTTAGGTTAAGTGACAGTGATAGTGATAGTGACAATGACGGTGAAGTGACTGAAACAGCCCCCGAAGACCTGCTAATAGATTGGCTCGAAGAATCCTTAACGGAAATCAGCCCAGAAACAAGCCCAGTTAGTCCACCCAAATTTAAATTTCCAGTCAATGGACTAAACACAATGGTGGACTACGCTAAGGTAGCTAAGCTCACAGCTCAACTCGTCCCCTTATTTTCGGGTGAAAATACCCCACAAATGGGACGTGAGCTACAGACCTTCATCGGCTGCTGCAAACAAACTATGCAGTGCCTTGGCGATGAAGAAAAGGTGGCTTTCCTACAGGTTCTCCCCACAAGATTAAGAGGTGATGCATATCAGCTATTCGCTTCACACGTCCCTACTTCATTCACTGAGGTAGAGGAACGTTTGAACAGAACATACCTTCCCCGTGAGACTTATCAGGAATTGGTGAATAGATTGATCACCACACGCCAGAACCCATTGGAATCTCTCACTGCTTTTGCTACTAGGTTGAAGCAGTTGTTGACGATCTGCAATGAGGCTGCGGCACAAAAGTATGGAGCTGAGGCAGTCCCGGCTGTGAAGACACAGCTAATGGACTTCGCCAAAAATGCTCTTAAAAGTGGAGTAACTAATCCACATTTGTGTCAATATTTACTCACACAGGGAGAAGGTGATTTAGAAGCATCAATTCAAAAAGCCCTGGACATGGAGAAACTACAGCAAGGTGCTACATTCGTCCAGAGTCCTCTGGCACAAGCCCCTCCAATGGCTCCAGTAGACCAAGATTTACGAGTGAGAGCTTACTATAGAGCACCTTACTATCAAATGCCATCCACACCTATATTCGCATCACCTCGAGCTCCAAACCCAAATCAGTTTTCACGCAATGTGAATAACCCAGGTTCATCACAGTCACGACAAAGACCATTTACAAACACTGATGCCAGAAACTCGGATACAGATGCACTGGTCCGTAACATCACGTGTAATTTCTGCCAGCGAAAGGGTCACACATACAAAGATTGCCTTAAGCGCAAGAACACCCCTTTTTGCTCAAACTGCGAAATCTATGGACATGACGTCCGTGATTGCAGAAGAACACAACAAACGCAACAGATTGTTCCTCCACGCCTCTCCAATAGTTCTACACAGGAGCATCATAACACAAAAAGTGCTCAAGTCTTCAACATAAGACTCAAATGCACCTTTTGTGGTCGCCGAGGACATGCAGACGAAGATTGCCGCCAGAAGAAAAAATGGGAAGCCCGGAGTCAGGGTAACGACATGCAGTCGACCCAAAACTCCCCGGCTCGACTTTAAACCCACAACGCAAATCAAAAGGGTCACCTCAAGCGCCCGAATCCGGTGTCCCTACAGTGAAACTTCCACTGGATATAAGCCTTAACGGCCATACAAAACTAGTAGTGGACACTGGCGCTGAGGTTAGTATTATTAAGAAAAGAGCAATTAAAGACCTCAAAATAATTAATTCCAATGAGGCATGCACTTTGCAGACCCCTTTTGGAACCGGAAAGACATTGGGAAATTGCAAGGGCAACTTCAATTTTAAAAATAAAATTCCCTGCAAGTTTCAGGTGGTACAAAACCTGCCAGGTCTTTCCGACGACGGCCTATTAGGAAACGATTTCCTGTCAAACAATTGCAATGTTGAAGGCCCAAATAAAGCACTCAAGTTTCCTTGTACGGAAACAAATCCCGAAGAGTTTACTGTGCCCTTGTCATGCAAAACGGACAAGCTGTATTCCAGAAAAGCAGTCGAAGTGAGGTCACTTGCGAAAAAAGATGGAACCTAAACAGGTTAAGCTATCTACATGCAGTGTCTCCAAGGCATCTCAAAAGAGTAGTGCTGGCTGCCAGGTTCAACAAGAGCCGACAGAATGCGAAAAGAGCTGTCTGAGTGATCAAGAAACCAGCGAAATGAGGCAGCATCTGGTTACCTTACAAGAACCAATATGCATACCTGCTAGGTCACAAATGATCACCACAGTCCCGTTGCCAGTGAAGGAAGAAATGCTCTGTCTATCAAAAGAGATAGGCGATGGAGTCTTCCTGGCTAACAGTTAACTCCCTACTGGGAAAGAATCAGTGCTAGTTGCCATACTCAACATTAACAATTTCCAAGTAGTCATCAACAGTTTATTATTACAACTGCTCCCTATACATGACTACGCCGTCATCCCAATAGGAGAAACCACTGATACACAACACGTTCTCAAGCCGAATAAATCGCAAGCGAGTAACACAAACACCAGTGAGCTTCCCAAGGCGGAACAGAAGTCAAGCAAGACTTCCTCCTCAAAAATACCTAGATATAAGTTATTAACGAGGCCCAAGAGCCCTATACAAGACGCGTGCGAGCTCAGTAAGACCCAAGTAGAGGCAACAATGACTCCACCGTCCAAGAAAATAAGTTACAACAATTTTACATGGCCCCAGAGCCAAACCAGAGATGCGAGCGAGATCCAGAGGCCGACAAGCAAAATGCGACTGACTCCTCCATCCAATATACCTAGATGTAAGAGAACCACAAGGTTAAGGAGCCAAACAACAGGTGCGTGTGAGCTCAGTAAGACCTATTCTCAGGCAAAGACGACTCCACCACCCAACAAAGTTAATGTTAAGGAACAACAGTGGCCCAAGAGCCCCATTACCAGTGCGTGCGAGCTCAGTAAGACCTATTTAAAGGCAAAGTCGACTCCACCACTTAATAAAATTAGTATTAAGAATAAAAAGTGGCCCATGAGCCCTATAAAAGACGCGTGCGAGATTCGTAAGACCTCATTGAAGGCAAAGTTGGCTCCACCGTCAAAAAGTATTAAGAGAACCAATTTTCCACGGCCCATAAGCCAAAATACGAAAGCGTGCGAGTACTTGGACCAATGTAAAGTACCCATAAAACGCGGTACTCCACCAATAAAAGAACAGGAAGCACATACCCTGCCAATTAGCAAAGTAAGCAAAACTACGTACAAAAAGGTACAACAACCCAAAACTAAAGCAAGCTTTTCGGAAAACACAGCTATCTTACAACACGTAAGATACTTATTTCCGGATCTGGAAGAACCTACACATACTCCGCGAGTCAACAGGCTAGACCAAGAGCTCAGCCTAGACCCAAATCTAAACGCGGAAGAAAAAGCTTCGATATCCGAACTCTGTTATGAGTACAATGATATCTTTTACCTTAAAGGTGATAAGCTTACATATACAAACGCTATCAAACATAATATCCCTTTAATACAAGATCAAGCGCCCATAAACCAAAAGGCCTACAGATTACCAGAAACACAGAGACAAGTAATCAACGAGCAATTAAGAGAAATGCTAGACAACGGGATAGTCCAAACTAGCAAAAGCCCTTGGAATTCACCCGTTTTAGTTGTTCCCAAAAAGGCGGGACCCGATGGTGAAAAAAGGTGGCGCGTCGTTGTCGATTTTCGCAAATTGAACGAAAAGACAATTGGCGATGCATTTCCACTACCACGAATCGAGGATATTCTTGACCAACTAGGTCATGCCAGGTACTTTACCACTCTCGATTTGGCCAACGGCTATCACCAAGTCTTAGTCGACAAAAAAGATCGACATAGGACCGCTTTTAGCACAAATTACGGGCACTACGAATTTAAGCGTATGCCATTCGGACTCAAAGGAGCTCCAGCTACATTCCAACGCCTCATGAACTTCGTTCTGACAGGGCTACAAGGCCTCGAATGTTTCGTTTATCTTGACGACATCGTCATTTACGGGAAAAACCTAAATGACCACAATGATAAACTTCGCAAAGTCTTCAATAAATTGAGAGAGAACAACCTCAAACTGCAGCCAGAGAAGTGCCAGTTCTTGAGACGAGAAGTTGCTTACCTAGGGCACAAATGCTCTAGCGAAAGTGCATTACCAGACCCCAGCAAAACGGCCTGCGTCCAAACATTCCCTGTTCCTAGAACAGTAAGGCAAGTTCAGTCCTTTTTGGGACACGCCAATTACTACAGGAAGTTCATTCCGGACTTCTCAAAAATAGTTCGTCCAATTACGAATATATTCCGCAAGGACGTAAAATTCACTTGGACCGAGAAATGCTAAGAAGCATTTCAAAGCATTAAACATGCTCTAATCTCCCCACCACTCTTAATCTATCCAGATTTTTCTAAACCATTCAATCTTACAACGGACGCCAGCAACGAAGCATTAGGCGCTCTGCTTTCCCAAGGAGAAGTGGGAAAAGACCAGCCTATCGCCTATGCAAGCCGAACGCTAAACAAAGCCGAGAAAAACTACTCCACTATTGAAAAGGAGTTATTGGCTATAGTCTGGGCAACTAGAAATTTCCGATGCTACCTTCAAAGCAGGAAATTCACGGTCTACACTGACCACAAGCCTCTCAAAGGAGTCTTTAATGTTAAAGACCCGACTTCCCGTTTGGTGAGATTCCACCATAAATTATCAGAATTCAGCATCGAATATAAACCAGGGAAGTACAATACCAATGCGGATGCATTAAGCCGCATTCCACAAGTATTAAATGAAGACTATACAGGCAACACTTTAACGGTACAAGCCCAAGTCCACCACACTATGGACTCTGATGTGGAGGAAAATAATCCCCCAAATAAAAAGAAAACCAAAAAACCCGCTCATTGCTGCGCCGTGACTAGAGCTCAGAAACAAAGAGCCCAAGAGGCCAATACTAGCTCCAGCGCTGAAACACAGCCCACGGCAGCGGAAGATAAAGAAAATGAACCCCCAGAGGCGGAAATACAACCCTCTGCTACGCCTGAACAAGAAATAAGTCCAGTCAAGGCACCTGAGATAATCACGAGCCCCAAGTAAGTTCAAACAATCCTAAAGGATTATCACGTCTCTCCTTTCGGTGGCCATCAGGGTGTCATTAAGACTTATAAAAGAATTAGACGCAAGTACTGGTGGAGACACATGCTTAGCGATATAACAAAGTACATAAAAAAATGCCCTAAGTGCCAAACAATGAAAGCATCTCCACAATTCAAGATGCCCATGGTAATAACGGACATCGCAGAACAACCTTTCGACAAGGTTTACCTCGATATAGTAGGTCCATTAGAAGAGACCACATCAGGTAATAAGTACATCTTGACTTTTCAAGATAACCTTACCAAATTTGTCGATTGGTATGCCATACCTAACGGAGAAGCAGTAACGGTGGCGCAAATCTTTTTCAATGAGATTGTCACGCGTTATCGCATTCCAAAGAGAATAGTCACCGAGCAGGGAACAAATTTCCTGAGTGAGCTATTCAAGAAGGTCTGCAAACTGCTAAAGGTAAAGAAGTTACAAACTTCCGCATACCATCCACCGTCTAATGGAGCACTAGAGCGTGCCCATAGACCATTAATCGAATATCTGCGTACAATCGTAGACGAAAATCCCAAAACATGGGATCAATTCCTACGAACCGCTGCATTCGTATACAATAACAGTGTACACGAGGGTACTAAATTAACCCCGATGGATTGCCTTTACGGCTTCACAGCGGATGTCCCATCTAATTTAAAACGGGATCCTGAACCCGTTTACAACCACGAAAGTTATTATCATATGCTCAAATACAGACTCCAAAAATCGTATGCCACGGCTCGTAGAAATCTCTTAGCCAGCAAACAACGCTCAAAGGCATATTACGACAAAACAGTCAGGCCTCTCACTTTCCATCTAGGAGACAAAGTCCTCCTCAAAAGTGAAAGCCGAAAACACAAACTGTCTCAAATCTGGGTTGGCTCATATCTGGTAATCAATGTACCCAGTCCAACAAACACTACCATAAAAATAGGCAAGCGCCAGGTTGTCGTACACAACAACCGTTTGAAGCCCTATTATGAGTAGAATACTGGTACATATATCTTTAGAAAATAAGTTTCCATCATACAAAATTCTACAATTAAATTAAGTGCTATTAGAATTATAATTGACAAACGAAGCCTATCCTTCATTTTCTACAGAACATGAAACACATATTGGTGTTAATATGATGTTTCCATCTGGTAATGGGACAAATACAAACGGAACGCTACACAATAAGTCCCCTGAACAATACAGGAATACTGCATGAGGACTTGGGAAAATTGCAAGTATACCACAGTACCTGGAATATACTAACGGAGATTAATCTAATGGAACTGGACAACCAAACGTTTTTGGCAGAACAGGCGGAACACCTACAAACACCTACAACAAAAACATGTTCATTCACTCTTAGAAAATATCCAGAGGAGAACAAGTGTCATTCGAGAAGTGGTCCCAAAATCAAGATCAACAAGATCTACCTTCGATGGAATAGGAAATGCAACGCACTACCTATTCGGGACCATGGACAGCACTAATGAACAGGAGGTTAATAGTCGACTCGAGGAGCTCGAAACAAATACAAAAGCACTAGCCGACCTGGAAAGACAGCAGATCAGTGTAGTCAAAACTACACTAGAGCAAATCCAAAAGCCGTTGACATCACTTCAGGAAAGACAACGACAAATAAATATCCAGGTAAATAGCATGCAAAACATCACTGATGATTTACTAATGAGACAATTAAGGCAGGAAATAATTTCAAGCCTGACCTTACAAATTGTCGAAATTGAGTACAGGCAGCAAGCCTTACTCGACATAAAAATAATTAGTTGCATCCGCTAGTGGTGTCTCCCAAAAGTTTATTACAGATATACCACAAGTCCCACGCTACTTGCCCAGATGCACAAAATTGTCTCTCCCTGTTATATCAGACAGCGGAAACAAAGGCTCGTCTAGTCCAAGACAAATTAGTCATTCGAATACAACTTCCGATTTTCAATCTACCACAAATGAAGTTTATAGAGTACACAGTTTTCCCATACATATTGACAAAAAACAATCATTGGTACCCGATATACAGTAATCGCACGTAGCGCACCAGGTACAGACACAGGACATATTATTATTAAAAACACAAGATCTTAAAATCTTCAAAAAGATCACGCAATATTCAAAAGAGGACACTTACGTCACCAAGCTAAGCATTCATGTAACAAAGGCAACAATGTCTAAAGAAGCTGCTCTTTAATCCACTAAAGGAAGAGCCACAGTGCCAATTCAGAGCACAAATACCTCCCATAGACCTACTTATTAAACTAAGTAAACCGAATTCTTGGATATTTTCGTTGATAGAACCAACAATTGTACACCTTCAGTGTACCCAACAATTCCTAACTTCAAAAATAGAAGGCCAAGGAATAATTACTATCAACCATCCCTGTCAATTACAAGTAGGATCACAATCCTACACTATGAGGCAGAAAATATCCAGCAATTGAGTCTCAAACAACCCACTTATTTCCCAAATATAACTCCATTAGAGCAAATAGGAGATAAATACCTCAATAAAACCAAACAAAAGGTACAGTCTGACAAAATACAAACAGAACTATATTCAGGAGATGACACTAACAGCATCATCCTAGAAGGTACCCAGTCATTAAAAGAACTGGACGAAAAATTAGAAAAAAATAGTTCCTCATATCAGCCACCACCCTACAGATGTCCTAGCTGCAACATCAGTATCCTTAACTGGTGTTGTCATCACAAGTATGGTACTGTACCTGGTCGCCAAATGGCTAGTCCCATCCATAACAAAATTTCATTTACGCAAACCTACAAATACCCCAGAGGCGGAGGAACAAATCGAACAAATCGAAATAACCGAACCTACCCCTCTTAAAAGGACCCGCACCCTGCCACCTACTAGGTCAGTGCAAGTGGTATAGTGTCAACACTTCAAACGGTCAGAAGTACTATCACTAATAGTAGAGCATATAAAAAAAAATGTGAGTGGTTTCTACAAACCCCAAAAAACCAGTTAGTACTAATAAAATAATAATAATAAAAACAAAAGGGGAGAGGGCATACATAAATAATTACTAAAGCCTAGATTTAAGAGAAAATAGTGTATTAAAAACATATATACATGTAGGTACATACACAAACCAAAAAGCAAAGTAAAATATATCCTCCCCCGTTAGTGTTAAATAATACTTCGAAAGTATAAAAATAAATAAGAATAACACATAGAATTAAAAAACAAAACAAAAAATAATAATAAATATTATCACAAAACTAACCTAGTATAAAAATTAAATAACCACTAACATTAGAAGTAGAAACAAATAAATAAATAGTTACTGAAGTAAGATAAAATATCGAAATACATGTATACATATAACTATAAAAAGAAAAGAGAAGGTAAAGGAAAGAACCTTGTACAGGAAAACAATAATAATTGACAAAACACAAAAAAAAATAGAAATTAGCAACAAAGGAAAAATAAAATAGAGATAAGAATAGGAATAGATAATTAGAAGCAATTCTAGGAAATAACAAAAGAAAATTTTAAATAGAAACTAAGACAATATGTAAACCCGAAAACCTGTGCGAAACCAACCGATAGCCGAACCACCGATATAGCCCCAACAACAACTTCCCCTGAGAATTATTCCTCTTCAAAGAATAATCCTCTTTTTCCTCTTTTTTAAAAACGATAATTATAATTAATAATTATCATTTTTAAAAAAATGGAGAATATTCATAAATATTTCATAAATAGAAATAAGCTAATCATGCTCAAAACATGGTTAGCTTATCTCTCTACAAGGCGAAGAAATTGCCATCAGCAATTTCTTCAAATTCCTTTGCAACAAATAAAAATATTTTCCCACAAAACGACTTGGGAAAAATAAAAGTTTTAAATTTCAACCCAACTCGTTTCGATAGAAAAATAGCCCCACGAGAAATCTTACCTTCAGTAAGATTTGTTGTACATACATACATACATACATATCGGGCGCATGAAAATTTTACGTCGGTGAAGACTGAAACGATCAAGGCTTCACCGAAAAAAGCTCTTATCAGCAAATTGTCGCGAGCTGCATGCATTGTGATCGCAACAATGTATGCACGACAGCAAGACGATGGTTGGATTTATGAAAATATCAAATTTCAATTTCAACTATCGTCCGTCGCGATAATTCTGGGCATGTTTAAATATGCCCAGCGTAAAATAATTTTCTCAGGATAGGAATGCTAATTAAGCATTTTCCTATCCTGAACGAAGAGACTTACGATTGAAAAATCTCAGGGCTGTCGCATAGAAAAACTTGTAATTTTGCAAAAGAAGTGATCGTGGTCGTGAAAAACTTTCGGTTGTCACAGGAATAAAAAGTGTGTTGGAATACAAAAACAAGTGTTCTGTAATTTTAAGTTGGAAATAATAAAGTGAAAAATAAAATATAGTTAAGTGTCCTTAATTCAATTCCCCCGAATATATAACAACATAGGAGGTTAAAGTGTGGTATTTTAGACCCAGAATATACAACATCAATCTGGCTTTAGATCTCGATATAGTTGTACGACCGCTCTCTTGAAAGTTACTGAAGACATGCGGCTTGCAATTGATGAGGAAAAGGTTACTGCACTTGTGCTGCTGGAATTTTCTAAAGTTTTTGATAAAGTCAATCACAGACTTTTAATCAATAAGTTGGCCAACAACTACAATTTTTCACTCTTTGCGTGCAAACTTGGGGCATCGTATCTCAGTAACAGAAGGCAATTGGTCGAATGCAACGGTTTATCCTCTGAGCTCTTGTTAACGAATTGTGGTGTACCCCAAGGCTCTATTTTGGGACCGCTGCTTTTTCCGTATTCATAAATGATCTGCCGAATATGATAAGGTACTCTAAATTTCACCTCTATGCTGACGATTTGTAACTTTATATTGCTTGGTAGTCTTGAATTCGTCCAAGCAAAATAACCTAGTCCTCCTCAATCGCAACAAAAGTATTTCGATTGTTATATACAAACATGCCGTAGACACTTCATGTTTTCCATCAATTGTACTCAATGAATGCCCTATCACCTACTGCGATAATGTTAGAAATCTCGGTATTACATTTAACAAAACCTTGACTTGGAATATTCACGTTAAGATTTATGGAACTCTTCGTATGCTTTCCCTATCGTCTGTCTATACTCCTCTATCCACTAGATCTATGCTTGTTCGTACACTAATTATTCCTAACATTATGTATAGTTGCGAAAATGTTTCTGGTGAAATGGACTCGATATCAATGCGTAAGCTGAATACTGCTTTCAAATCAGCTGTTCGTTACATTTACGGACTTCGAAGATTTGACCATATCAGTGCACATGTTATTTCAGTTATTGGATGTCCTTTAGTATTCGAATATTAATCTTTTTATACAATACCCTAAAATATAGAAAACCAGATTATCTGTATAATATTTTTAATTTTTCTCGTTCTAAACGAACTTCTACGTTAATTAGTCCACGATATACTTTTGTGATATATCAGATCGTCAGTTCCTTGTCCAAGCTACCAGGCTGTGTCATCATCTTCCGCCTGCGCTCAGGGGAGCACGCAGCTTGGAATTAGCCAGATACATAGCTACAGGACTTTAGTTTAGCCTTATTTTTTAGCACTAACTTTATATAGGTAACCAACTGGCTGTATATTGCTGGTAGATTTATTGATTATCTCTTTATGTAACAAGCTTGTGTGGAATATGTATTTGCCTTTTTATTTTTGTACTTTACTTATATATGTAAATATTATAGCATATATTTAATCTCACTTTAAGTAAATTTAGTAGTTAATCTTTTTCTCATCCTATGCATACTTATAAGACTATTTTTTCATGTCTAGAGTTAATTATAAATAAATTTGAATTTGAAATTGAAATGTATTTTTGTTTAGAAAAAACTAAATATTCAAAGTTAAATTAAGATGTTGAAGTAATAAAATATTTGTTTTAACTTTATTACTCTGCCCTATATAATAAAAGCAATGTAATGTTTGGAAATCTTGTTTTGCCCCATTAACAACATATGTAGGTTCAAATTAATTAAATTTTAATGGAAATTTTCTTTTATCAAAATAAGACTAATTCAAAAAATAAATAGACGGAAAACAACTGCGTTTTATAAAATTTAAAAAACAAATATTGAACAGATTTTTTTTAATA
This sequence comes from Dioctria linearis, assembly GCA_963930735.1. Taxonomy (NCBI): domain Eukaryota; kingdom Metazoa; phylum Arthropoda; class Insecta; order Diptera; family Asilidae; genus Dioctria; species Dioctria linearis. Next base: position 208,340,192 of record OZ005741.1, on the reverse strand, counting down.
TCTCAAAACTTACATTTTTGCATATGGAGCAACACATTATTCAGGCGACGTTTGTCTATTTTCAAAATTTTATTCAATAGTTTTATCCCCAAAATATTTGCAATATCTTTCTTAAGACTTCTTAAATATTAATGGATGTCATCTGTTCGATACTTATCCGATACATCAGTGAGCCCCCTCCAACGAGAATTTGCGTAATTTCCTGAATAATTTGAATTTGAATTGAAAGATTGTAATTTTTGAAAGGTTTCACCCAACGCAATTGAGAATCGTGAATCGCTTTTATATTTCAAAACGTGCCAGTTGCTAAAATTGAATGGATCTATTGTAAATTACAACTGCTTTTTAAGATTTACAAAAAATATACTTGCGGAAATTCGAATTCATCCAGCTTTCTAATATCCGATTATGTTTTTTTACGTTCTACCCACACTTTCGAAGTTATGGCTCAATAGATTTTGGTATTGTTACTCCACTTTTAATAACTTTGTGTCTGAGTGGCGCTCGTGACGAAAGAGTTTTAGGGTAGCAAAAGTGAATGGATTTACATACGGTTTTTTGATTTAGAATGCGCGAATGTGGAGCTTTTCGATGGGGGTAAAATTTTAATACATGTTGGGGGTTTTAGGGTGGAGGTGGTAACTACCACCCTTGAGAGTGGCGTTCGTGACGAAAGAGCTTTCGGGTAGTAAAAGTGGATGGATTTACACGGTTTTTTGCTTTAGAATGAGTGAATGAGGAGCTTTTCGATGGGGTGAAATATTCTGACGTGTTGGGAGTTTTGCGGTAGGGGTGCTTACTACCACCCTTTGAGAGTGCCGTTCGTGGCGAAAGAGTTTTAGGGTTTTAAACGTGGATTGATTCACATGGGGTTTTTTGATTTAGAATAAGTGAATGGGGAGCTTTCCATGGCAATTTGGGCCATGTGTGATGAGTCGAGAGTCGTGTTTCGAGAGTCGAGGTTCGAGAGCCCAGATTCGAGAGCTGAGATTCGAAATTGGAGATTCGCGAGTTGAGATTCCAGAGTCGAGATTCGTGATTCGAAAGTCCAAATTCAAGAGTCGAGAGTCGAGGTTTGAGAGTCGTAAGTCGATATTCGAGAGTAGAGATTCGAAATTCGATATTTGAGTCGAAATTCGAGAGTCGATGTTCTAGAGCAGTGTTGGGCGTAATCAACTACATTTGTAATCAGATTAATAATCATGATTAAATCAATCATGATTACATCAATCATGATTACATATCAATCATGATTACCCATCAATCATTAATCATGATTACATCGAGTAATCTTAGGAAAATGTAACCGTAATCATGATTACATGATTACATTTATTTTGATTACAAATGAAACTTATCAAGAGATTTCTAAGAAAACAAAAAATCTGTGATAGTAAGTAAGAATTTTTATTGTAGAAAACTCCACAGCACTATTGAATTATGATTAATTGGAGTCAGTAGAAAGAATGTAAGTGGTTCGATTGATACAGACACGCACATATCTGATCATCAACTTAAATTCAAGGATCTTGATTATTTGGGAAAAAAGATAGCGAAAAAGATTAGATTTCTGGGGCGTATTAGAGAGTCGTTGAGCACCGAAAATGCAATAATCCCTTTTAACGCTTTGATTTTGCCACGCTTTTCATATTGCTCCAAATTGTTATATGCTAGTTCGAATGAATCCAAGGGCACAATTGCAACTATTGTAGAATAAGACAAAGTGAGTTATTCTGAAATGCAGCATATATACACCAGTTAGAAGCATGCTCGAAGCGCTGCAATGGGTAAATATTACTGACATGACAGCAAGAGTGAGGATGAAAGATTACATTTACTAACTACTACCTAACAAAACGATAGTTTTGTTTTTGATATCAGAAGATTCTAACTCTACCTCCCTTTCTTAATTAGTAATAATTGGTAAACGCAATCCACAGATATCAGATATTCCATTACCATCCCACTACAGATATCTGCTTACACACATTAGTGTATGTGCCAACCGATTTCGGAATAGAAATACAACAATGTTTGTTTTCTTTTAACTACAATTTTACAACTCTTGCAAATTTATAATCAAAAAATGTAACCATGTAATCATGATTACGGTTACGATTGATCAATCATTAATCGCCAAAAATGATTACTTTTTTGATTAATATTATCAATCTGTAATCATGATTACAGATTACAGATTGTAATCGTAATCATTAATCATCAATCAGGTTGCCCAACACTGTTCTAGAGTCGATATTCGAGAGTCAAAATTCGAGAATCGAGGGTCAAATTTCGAGATGCGAGAGCCGATATTTGAGAGACGAGATTTGATATTCGAGAGTCGATATTCGAGAGTAGAGATTTTTAAATAAAATGCACTAAAAAGTAAAAAAATAATTTCTTTTTTCTCAGTGATATACAGTAATATATAAAGTTTAATTCCAAAATAACAAATGCTACAACTCAGATTAAAAATTAAATCTTAAAAGTTTTGGCATGAGTTGCAATTATTATACCCTAGATAAAATCTATAAGGGTATACTAAGTTTGTCATTGCGTTTGTAATACCTCGAAATAATGATGGTAGAGCAAAATGGATTGGACACCCACGCATAATATTAAAACTTATTTTGATTTTTGCATGTCCGTCCGTCCGTCCGTCTGTCCGTCTGTCTGTCTGTGCGCACGATTACTCGAGAACGCGTATACCTAGAGAGCTGAAATTTTGTACACGGACTTTAAAAAAAAAAGTTCGAAAATGAGACAAATCGGACAATTTCTTCGTGGGGTTGCCACACAAAACTTTCGTTTTCCACTATATATTTGGACACTGCCTGAGAACGCATCGATATAGAGAGCTGAAATTTGGTACATGGTATTTTCTTTGTACTGGAAAATAAAATGTCAAAAATGGACTAAATCGGGCAACTCCTTCTTGGTGTTGCCATATAAAAATTTAGGATTTTAACGTATACTGTGAAAACGATCAGTCCACGACATTTTTATTGTACTAAACACTTCTTCAGAATACGAAATCCTATAAAATTGGTTATAATCATTTTTTCTGTTCGACAAACCGTTCTACAAATATATGCCACTTCAAAAATCAAACTTGCATAGATCGGTGATCATACGAAATTTTATACGAGCATTCATCTAGGGTATCATAAGCATTGGTCTTAGACCTATTCTAGCTTTTTTACTTGTTATGATTATGACTTTTAAGAATTAATCTGAATTGTAGCATTTTTTATTTTGCAACTAAACTTTTCTTTTGTATATCACTGAGAAAGAAAAAAATTATACTACTTTTTACTTTTTAGTGCATTTTATTTACAAAAGTTTTTTAAATATATTTTATTACATATATGTATGTTAACCCTCGTGTTAACACCACTGCTTACCTTCTCAACTCCTCCATCACCGGTGACACCCATACATTTTGTATCTACATGTTACAGTCTACGGACGACATTTACGAGTACCATTCGAAGATTTGTGAAATGTTATGAGAAATATAAAAATTATATTAGAGGTGGAGTTCTGTACATAAGAAATTAAGAACTCAAATTTATTTTTCTATTATTATGTTTATTTTAAGTATTATAAAAGTGTTTTGTGGGAGGCGAGCTTTTCTCTGTATAAATCAGTTTTTAGCACCACTTAAGAGCGGGACGACGTTTCTCGCATTAGAAAGAGGTTGCTAACTGTTATATTCCGTCAACATTTTGTCTACATTGTGAACTCCTCCTTTATATTTATTGTAGTTCATTATTAATTCGGGCTTACAAAGTAGACGATATGCAATAAAACAACAAAGGTTAGAAAAAGAAAGTACGAGAATAGCATATCCGCAGTTGCTATTTACTTGATATTTCTTTGTCGTAGTGCAGCGTTGAAATGAGGCTAACTGCTTTCGTTTATCTCTTTTTGGTAACATATGAGGATACTGTCAAACTCAGTTGAAGTTAGCTTTAGCTGGTGGCTTGGTTTAATTCTTATAGCAGGAATCCTTTATTTTTCTTCAAGGTTCCAAACATCGACAATTATTAGGTAAGAAGGGTAAGTGACAGAAATTTGAAAAGTTGTTCATGTAGATGTTCTGGCCAACTCTCGAAAATTGTTAGCATAGGGCCTTGAATAGGATACTATGTTTCTGCATCACACATCCGCCATACATTTATACCATACTTAGCCGGTTTATTGACACATACTGCGCGAAACTTGTGCGTCTACGAAATGGCAAAAAGCTGTGCGTCAATCGTGAAATTTGCACCTGACCAATACCTTTTTCTCAGATAATCATTGAGCATCAGGCATGTAACCCAAATTGGAGCTGCATTATTTTTTCTCAATCTATCCAATCGAGTAGTGTCGTTGTCAAAACGGATAAACTAATTTATAGCTAAATACCAACGAATAGATATTACTGCACGATATAACAGATGCGATGATGGTTTCCAGAAATCCTGCACATTTTCCTCATTTGAGCGATGTACTTCTGCCATCAGCACAATATCAAAATAGTCATTAAATTCTTTTTCCGTCAATAGCTTCCATTTTCGTGGTGAATCTACGGGGTAAACAATGTTCCAATTATCATACGTATCAATTGTATAAAAATGACATCTAAAAAGCACTACATACCTTGCGAAATAGACGCGTAGTCAAAAGTCCACCTTTCGGAATTTCCGCTAAACTGCTCATGCAAGTGTTGATTCGGTAGGAACAATAATTTTCGATATTGTTTCATACATATAAAAGTAGCTAATAACCTAAAATTTGGCAACCATGTTCAAAACATAATTTTTGAAGATATCGGAGACACCCAATCCGATAAATGAAAAAAATGTTACTTGAAGAGGGTGTCAAACATGTCAAAACTCACCGGTAATGCAGATTTTGACACAAAGATTAAGCATAGTAATCATAATGGTACAAGAGAATTAATTAAATAGATAAACATTACATAGAATCATGAAAATATTTTTTCATGTCTGGCTGTTCACTTCACTTAGAATATGGGCAAAATTCGTCAACTCTCTAGTAGAGTTGCTATAGAAAAATTTGGTTTCTAATTTCTATTTCAAATATTGTCTAAGGCATTCTATCTTATAGCGGAAGTACTGAAATTCGTGCACGTGCATGGTATGGGACAGAGATCACAAGAACGAAGGCCAGAGCGATCCATTGTGCTATCCTGCTAGAAACTCCACCACCAAAACCTTCCTGCCTTCATAATGAAGTGCATCAGGTCTCCGTCAGGAGGGTTTTTTTGTTCATCTACAGATAGTAGGGCAGAAGCTACTGTATCCAGCCTGCTCCGAGCGAATGCCAGGCAAGCACACAAAAATTGTTTGGTTGTCTCAGGCTTTCCTTCCAGGTAGGACAGACATTCAGGGCAGTCAACAACTTTGATGAGAAACCTGGTATCCGAGCTGGCAACGCCTACGGCGAGTTCCAGTTTGAAGAACGGAGAATCGGAGCTAGCTCTAGCTAGAAGGTCAGCCCTGTCATTTCCATGTCAGCCATGTGACCAATCACCCATTAAAGGTTCACATTGTTGTTGATACACAGGTTATCCACAGACGACCCGCAGTCCCCCAGTAACTTAGATGTTATCCGAGGGCCACTCAGAGTCATGAAGGCTCAGTCCACGATTCCCTTTCAGGAAAACTCACAGAGAAGGGACGCCCAAAACGAAGCTCTGGTACCTTCGCATCAAGTGGCATGCTGGCCGAAGGGGTTTGCAGTTGAAGCTCGCACGCCAATGACCAATGGGAAGAACTAGAGATGGGAACTCAGATCTGAGCCAACTCAAGACTCAAAACTCATTTCTCAAATAAACATATTATTATTAAAAAATAAATTAAATCAAGAAATAAACGAAATAACAGAAAATACTTAACGTAAAATAAATAAAGAAATAAAAATCATTGCCTGCGAAATTATTAAAACTAGCTCCGAATAAATTTTCGTACTTTAGATATGATTTTTTAAGGGTGAATTATCTAATGACCAGTTTAATAATTGCAAAATTTCTAAAAAGAAAAAATATATAACAAAATTGCAATAATATTAATATATTATTATTAATATTATAATAATAATAATTTTTATTATTACATATATCATATCAAGCGTTTGCACTAAAATTTACCACAAATCTCATTCTGTATCTTACGACATCTCTGGCTGAAAATGGTTATTTAACCCTATGATGAAATGAGAGAAATGGAATGCCTCGTTTTGTCTTAACAGAATGACGGAACCAGAACCAGAACCAGAATTGCTTGCTGAGCGCAACACTTACAGCTCTGGAGACATTGGGACTCAATTTTAATTTTTTTCTTTTTTTTTGTTATATATTAAGCCAAGCTCAGGGGATACCGTATGATGCAAAGCACAGCATGGCAGAAAGGAGATATGGAAAGGAATTAGGGAATGTGTGGAGAGCGGCGTAGGTGCTGATGTATGTTACTCTTAAACTTTCGCAGATTGTATGCCGGATGGTAGACTGTTCCACATTCGCACTGCTCGGGATAAAAAACCATCACAGAATTTCTCTGTACGGCCGAAAGTAATTTTAAGGGTAAAAGTGTGTGCGCGATTTGCGCGCGAGTATTGCCTGCAGGAATCATTCTACAAGGGATCAGACTATATATTTCATCGGAATATTGATCATGCATGTAGCGATAAAGGAGCGAAAGGCGGTGCTCAAGTGTGTCGATATGACAAGTTATTGCCAAATCGCCAATGAGCTTGAAGGCTCTCTTTTGAACAATATCCAATGAAGCTAAGGCTGTGCGACCAGCCCCGGCCAACATGTGAGAATTGTAGTCCATTCTAGGTCTAATATAGGACTTGATAAGGCCTTTGAGATATCTGGGGCAACGATTTTGCACTCAACACAGTTGTGAAGACTACGGTTCCAACGTTCCGTACGAAAAGTCAGCAATTCTCTTTAGTCCAGTCAAATAAGCCGAAAAAATGCAAAAGATCGTGTTTAATTCCTTTCAGGCTGCAATTTGGAGGATTGGTGTAGGGTGGTCCTGGGAGTATTGTCACAAAAATCCCGCGTCCCAGGGCCAAAACATCCCATTCTTCCCGTGTATCCTGCAATCCCATATCCTACCCCTTCCGTCAAGAAACATTACAAAAATTAAAAACAAACAAGAAATGCATACAATCCTCTCTGCTTATTTTTTCCCACGCTTATGCAATCGCAGTTATCTAAAACCCTAAAAAACATGGAGTGTGTAAAACTGCAGACATAATGAACTAAAAAGTAAAAATTCAAAGCAAAAATCATCATATCTCGTCTCGCTTTGCACAACCAACCAAAATTTCTAAGAAAAAATCAAAAATGTTCCAAATACGTCACGACAGTAAAACACGAACGCAAATATTGTGCAACATATAATCCGATAACATTCTTCACTCCACCCGTTTTTCTGCTCCACCAACGAAACATTCACGCTTCTCTTGGTTGCTAGCTCTTGAAATAAAATGTTGCAGAATTGAAATAACCGGACACATGTTAATGGATATAGCGATGTGTCCACCCTTTGCTTCATTCGCTTTCCCTGCCGCGCCCTTACGAGATAGGGGTTTGTCACCATGGACTTTTTTATTTAGAATCATATTTTGAAGAAAATAGCATTTTTAAATTTGTTAAAAATTTTACCACTTCCGGTCCACACGCATGGCAAATAGATAATCATGCGTTCGGGGGTGTTTTTATTATCTTTCACCCCTTTGTTTTGGCCCTGGGACGCCGCATTTTTGTGACAATACTCCCAGGACCACCCTACACCAACCCTCCAAATTGCAGCCTGAAAGGAATTAAATACGATCTTTTGCATTTTTTCGGCTTATTTGACTGGACTACTTGGGATGATGAGTTTCTAGATATTTCAGTAATTTAGAGTTAATGATAGATGCAAAACCCTTTGAAAGAATCGAAGTGATTCCAATTGGTCAATTGGAAATTTTCCTGTCGAATAAGATAAATAGAATAGTTTGCGCAGAGGCTTAGCCAAGGATGAGGCACAGCTTTTAATTAACAGCGGCCGTGTTAAGGAGTCGGATATATCAAAAGAAGTAGATCTTTAAAGGGATCCGCTTTGCCCATCTCTACTCCCAACATCCCCATGAGCGCAATCTGCACACAGATATTTTGGCATCATCCTGAATAACAAGATCCAGGTGTGGCAAATTAAGTAGGACCTCAAGGGTAGCAGTAGCCACAAATCGCATGGAGTCTGTAATTATCAGGCAGGCAAGCTTTTGCAGACCCACCAGCTTCCGGATCGTAGTCCCCACTTGCGATCTCGGCCCCCATACACAAGAGGCATATGTGAGCATGTGTCTAACGATCGAGGTATCTTCTGGATTGAGCGAAGACTCTTATTGTCGTATTGGCTTTTTCCTTTACGTGCAAACCCCACGTGCATAGCTTAGTGATAGGCGAGCAGCCTATAAATGGATGTGGGCTGATTGGTAGGTTTTCTGCGAGTATTAAAGTTGTCGCGAACAATATATCTACAAAAATTTAAACAAAACCTAGCTATTATTTTTCTAGGTATCTTGAGTATATCTATTTGATATCAATCTTAACTTTTTCCTCATTTTTATGTGTCAAAACACATCTTCAAAACCAGCCTTTTATATTGAATTGAACTGTGAATCACAAAAATGTTTGCTCTTTTTTGTGCCTTTATTTTAAGCCATTTACATGTATCGGGGTAAAAGTAAGAATCCATATTAAATGAAGTAAACATCTAACCACATGCTCCTTGGAAGACTGTCATACATTCATTATACATTTAAACTAGACAAGAGACTGTTTCCTAAATAAATACTCGGAAATATGACCGCCCACCTATTCTTCAAATTAGCTTGTTAGAACTTTAAAACTGTATTTTTGATCGCTGTTATGATCGTAGCGTGTTGCATTCAGCAGCATCCTATATGTACGATGCCGACGGATGTAGAAGTGTTTACATTAGTCTCCACGGCAAGTGCTGCCACGTTTGACACGATCGGACGTTTTAGCTCTGACTGTGACTGAAGACTGGTGAAAAGGTGGCTGAAAAAGAACAAGACGAGTGTTTACTTGATCTCGAAAGTGACAGACTGTTACTGTGATTGTTACTGTGATGTTATTAAAAATACAACGACACTTCTGCTGAAAGGTGTTCAGCACACATACCAAGCCGAGGATGTGAAGGCAGCATTAGAACAAAAACTGCGTGGATTCACCATAAACACAGTAACGCATTTTAAAACTCCCAGGACCAAGGAATCTAACTCCTTCGTTTTTAACTTTGGAGGAAACTACGATGTGAAATTCATTATGGCCACAAATCGCCTACTGAACCAAATTGTATATTGGAAAAAGTATCGCCCGTCGGGAGTCTCCCAGTGCAAGCGTTGCCAGGCTTTCGGCCACGTTGCAAGGAATTGTGCAGTAGATTATAGATGCGTAAAGTGTAAAAATGAACACAAGCCAGGAGAGTGTGAGCGAAAAAACCAGAAGGAAGGTGCCCCATACTGCATCAACTGTAAGCCGGAAGGATATCCTGCCAGCTATAGAGGTTGCCCCAAGTATAAGGAGGTCATACAACAACGCACTAAGAAGAACGAGGAACGTCGCCAACGTGAAAACTTCGTGAAGGAAGCCACAAGGAACTACGTGCAGCCACGTAAATCTTTCGCTCAGGTTATTTCTAATAAAACTGCCAACAATATTTTCGTGAAACCCACAGCCTCCAAACTACAAGCAGCACCTAGGTTGGCCCCCAAGGCAGCTCCAAGAAAACACAGAGTGTCAGAAGTTGACGATTTCTGCACCAAAGAGGCCAAGTCTCTCTTTGGTTGCGACCTTTTCGCCCTTATGGGCAAAATCAATAATTTCCTTCCTAAATACAGGAAGCTCTCCTCCATCTCGGAAAAACAAGCAGCTTACCTTCAATTTGCATTTGGACTATGTCTAGGCAATTAAGTAAGCTGAAAATCATGTCACTTAACTGCAATTCGCTGGTAAAGCACAGCAAAAGAGCAGCACTAAATCTCTTCCTCATTGAGCATAAACCCACGTTTATGTTCCTCTCTGAAACTCTCCTCACTGAAAGACATAAGTTAGCTTTTGAGCACTACAACTTCGTCCGCCAGGACAAATCTGAGACCACCCTAGGCACTGCCCTTCTCATTAAGGAAAACCTTAAATTCGAAGAGGTGAAAATAAGTAACCTTTCCAATATGGAATGCACTGCTGTCAAGTTAAAGCTTCGTGACAACGAGTCTATTCTCTTAATCGCCCTATATAATAAATGCCACCCCTCGAGAGCAGATATCCAGAATAACATGAACAGCATTGCTCGAATCTCGGACAATTTCACTCACACGGTGCTTGGTGGTGATTTCAACGCCAGGCACCCGTTGTGGAATGACTCTGTCGTAAGTCCGTCAAGCAAGGCAGTACATGACTGGCTACTCTTCAACACCACCCATGATTTCGTCGTCGTCTCGCAGGATACTCCGACTTTCCCGCGATCTGGGTCAATTCTTGACTTCTATATCGTAACCTCTAATCTAATTAATCTACTACCACAATTCTCAGATTACGTCTGCACAGCGCATATGGCTGAATCTGATCACTTGGCAGTTGAACTCTCAATTACCCCCAGCGCACCCTTAAATATTTTGACTTCTGACCCTCAAGCCTCAACTTCACTCAAAGACGTTGACTGGCAACAATTTCAAGACAGGCTCTCTCAATTACTCGCAGGAAATCTCCCTGACTCGCAACGGAATCTCACGAACTTGGAAATTGACTTCCACATTGACTTCCTCAACAAGGCCATTGAAAGAAATGTCGCCTTCTTTTCCAGTGTAGTGCCGAGCAAACACTACAAATACAAAAATCTCCCGCCTCAACTGCAAAAATTATACAAATATAGGGAGAAACTTCGAAAAATACTTAACCGTATTTTTCACCGAACCCTTAATAGTCACAATCCCGCCTACAGAACTGTGTTATCACAAATTAATTGCTTGTCAACAATTATTGAGGAACAAACGAAAATGTTTCTCGATCAAGAGTTTAGGAAGAAACTGGCCTCCATTCAACCCGGTCCACACTGCTTTCAGGACATAAACAGGATTTGCAACAGGAAAGCAAAACTCCCCAAAACCATTTTAAGCGGCTCGAACGCTTACAATCTTCCCCAAGAAAAATGCAACGCTTTCGTGGAATATTTCCAATCCACCTTCAAAGACAACTCATCTCTAAGCGATGCTAACTTTAGGAACACCGTAGACTCGACTGTTGATGATTTCACTGCCCAGTCAGTGGGATCCTCCACCACAATCTTTAATTCTACAAACACGTCCTTAAATGCGGATGATTTAAGCATCTTTTCAAATCCTGCTCACGTTTTCGCCCTAATCAGGACTATCAGAGGCAAAAAGTCCGCCGGCCCAGATAACATTTCCAACAAAGTTATCAAAAATTTCCCACCTGTCGCCATAGAATTTCTGACAATTATCTTCAATAATTGGCTCAATAATTCATACTTTCCGGATGTCTGGAAAACCGCGCGCATAGTTCCAATCCCCAAAAAAGGAAGCTCGAAAAACCTTAACGAATTCCGGCCAATTTCTCTTCTGTCCAACCTGGGCAAACTTTTCGAAAAAATAGTCACATAGAAAATACCTGCCTCGACCTAAATATCAGGCAAGATACCCAATTCGGCTTCAAGCCCCAGCACTCCACTTTTCACGCTTTGCTCAAATTCCTCTCTGATTCTACAAACGCTCTCAACAAAAGGGAGTAGACAGTAGGCTGCTTCCTTGATGTAGAGAAAGCGTTTGACTCAGTCTGGACAAAGGGGCTAATATTCAAAATCATAAACCTCGAGTTCCCACCTTATCTCACCCGGGTTATATATAGCTTTCTGTCATCTCGGAATTTCTACATAGAAATTGAGAATGTCAAGTCTCAGGCAACATCAGTCAGTGCTGGTGTCCCCCAAGGTTCGGTCCTCGGACCAACTCTCTTCAATCTTTTCACCTATGATCAGCCTGCCAATGATTCAAATTCCACCACACTACTTTATACTGATGACTCCCTGACGTACGCCCACTCCATGTCATCCAATTTCGCTGCTACGAAAGTGGAGCGGCATGTCCTCAAACTTGACGAATTCTACAGAAAGTGGGGCATCAAAATAAACCTTAACAAATCTGAAATGATTTGCATCCGAAAACCCTCCACAAGGGAAAGACCCAACCTCGCCACACGTGCCAACAACATCGAAATCGAAATCAATAACGAAAAGCTTCAACCTTCAAAGAACACCAAATACCTTGGTGTCTCTTTCAATAATTTGTTAAAATTCAACAATCACGCCAAGCTAACCATGAGGAAAGCCAACTATGCTTACTCCCTACTCAACCCTATTATCAGAAGGAGAAACGGCCTCCCGAAAGATACAAAGCTGCTTATATATAAACAGCTCATCCGCCCAATCATCTGCTATTGCTTCCCCATCTGGCACACCATTTCGCCATCCTATATGAAGCAAATCAGCGCCCTCGAAAGAAAGATCCTAAGGGCCTGTACAGGAGTGTACAGAAAACCTGACGGAAACTACTTTCCCAACACCTTTTTGTATGACAGTGCAAACATCACTCCAATCGAGGACTATCTCCTTTCTCTCGCGGTCAAACAACTTGAGAAGATCTCTCAACATCCTAACCTCCTCATTAGCCAGCTTTCAATGCAACTTCAAGTTGAAAACTTCCACTACTTATCACCTCTTCACCTAATCAACTCGGAAACGAGAAACATTTACTACCTGGGCGAAAGTTTTACTTTCTTCACTAGTATAGGAAGCCACCATCGTGGATAGGACACCATCCTGGCATCTTGATCATCGTGGGACTTATCAACGCTGGACCATTCTGGACTTTCGAGATATTTCTCAGCATGTTGGAAGAAACGCCAGTCTTCAACTCACAACAAGTTAGAGAAATCTCTAACATTCCACAATCTCCCACTCCCATCCAACTTCCTTATTCCTCTAAATCCCAAAATTATTAAATAACAGACAAGAACGCAGCTTTAACTTCATTTGGAAGATTTTAGACACAATAAAAGATTTGCAGATTTTCTTCGATAAAATGAAGAATTTCCAAGCTAATTTTTAACATTCTTTTACTCTCCCAAACTTCTGCGTATAGCGAATTTTTGCGCAAATTAATTTAAACAAAACAGTTTAAGAATAGATTAGAGGTTAAAACCTTAAACGAAGTACTTTTATCCAAAGATGTAACTAGAATAAGTAACCAAAATTATTTTTACATTAAACTTATCGAGTTTAGTGATAAAATATATACCTTTACGAAAAAAATTATGGAACTGATGTGACTAATATTTGATATCTAAAATGTAAGTACATAAATCATATTTCTGTCTTTCATAATTTGATTTAGCTATAACTAAAGTTATTCCAAGGCAGATATCTGTGGGAAAAGGAAGATTATCTTAGACAAAATTTAAGATTTTTATCACTGTCTTCCTGGCAGTACTGCTTTGTAGTACCATATATCAGGCCCCAAACAAAAATATAACATTTTTTTTTAAGATATTATTATAACGAGGTAATTCCATTAGGCAGTCCACAGTCAGGTTCAGGTTCTTCCTTCTGTTGTTTTTGTGCAAGATAAGACAATGAAAAGTCTCTGGAACAATCAAATTTTCAATAATTTATCACATACATTACTGCCGCAACAAATGTAGTATCAGCCTAGCACAATGTTTAATCAGCGATAGATCTATTTAGTGGACACAAACAGGAAAATCAAAATGAAGCTCCTTTTTGTTTTAATTTGACTTTTATCATGATAAGGCAGAGTTGTGAGCAATTACTTAATGGAGATGAATATAATGAGTAGGTTTTAGGTTTGTCGTTATATTATTCTACATTTCCTCCCATTTATTTTTAAACTTACCCCCTAGTTATGTATATTGAACGTAAGTTGAACATTTTCTGCTCAGATTTTCCAGTAGTATCTAATATTTTTTTAAATACATACATCCTGTATGGATTGAGCAGATAAAGTTACTTTTAGGGGTATTTTTAGTGTACACCGAAATTTTTTCTTGAAAATGAATTCCAGTGTATCCTTGTGAAAGAAATCCCGGTCAAACTATTGGTTCTTTTCGGTTCCTCTTGTCAATTTTTATTTACAGGAACACAGTTGCTCCAGAAGGCCTTAGTGGAGGGATCGCTTTTATTCAGGTAATTATCCGCATCTTTGTCTGGGGTTTGCTCAAAAGAGAATAACATTTTTTTCAACGGTGATATAGCATAATTTTTGATATGTGTCAAATTCAGAAATCGACGAGAGTGAATATAAGTGTTCAAGCTCATTGTAATCATAGAGAATAGTTTGTTGTACAAATTTAAGGAGAACGGCTCGTTTTTGAATAAAACTTTATTCCTTTGTAAATCACTCTCCTGGACCCCCTCTCCGATGAAAGGTTGAATAGGTTCGCTACTCCGCTCGACTTTTCTTTCAGGTCATCAGCAGGGATACTGGAAAAAATTCACTGCACTCAGTGTCATTGGGAGGATGGGACACAGCAGTGAAGGCAGCTCATCTGCGCCTTCATGCACGTAAGGGTAAGTGGTGTAAGGGTCCCTTCATGACCGGATGTGGTGCTTTTGTTTTTTGTGTCAGACACGATTTGTTTTTGTATATGAGCAGTGACAGAGGCAGGCTTTGGTATACCCATTACACAACTCTCCCGCACTATCCGAGTTGCTAGCGTGCCGCCCTGTGTTATTGCTGGTCACTGAATGAGCTGTCAGCTCACGTCAGCTTCACGTCCAAGAGTACTCATTCGAAGGTACTACGATAACAAAAATATCGCCCAACGTGGGGCCATATCATAAAGCTGTGCGCGTGTACAATGTTATGCTACTATAACAAACCAGGGAATATAACTTTAAAAATCTTTTTCGAATTTAAAGTTTGTAAGATTGCCCTGTTTATCAGTGTTTATTTTTGAATATTTTCAATATGAATCAATGCGTATTTAATTTCCGACATAACTCTTTTTTTGCTATGCTTCTCCACATTCCATTTGAACTTTACTGTTAGTATCTCCACTATCAATATACCCAAATGAAAAATTCTTTAACACAGGACTTTTAATATTTCACTGAAAAAGTAAAAGTAAAAAAAAATTGCTTTTATTGTTTGTCTGAAAAATAGAAATAAAAAAATTACTTTTATTATTTGACCAAAAAATAAAAGTCATTTTTTGACTTTTATTATTGCCTCAAAAATGAAACTGTTTTTTTTTCATTTCTATTATTTGTTTGAACAATATACGTAAAAAGTTACGGGTTAGATGATTTCTGGATACAAGCAAAGGGCTCTGCTTTTAGAAAAGAACGTAATACAAGAGAATATCCCAATTTAGAAAAGGACTGCCCTTAAAGCACATAACACAAAACTGAAAGAACATTTTTGCGCTGGGGGAATTGTTTCCAATAAAGATGACAATGGTAATTTTGAAGTAAACTTTCTAAGGGGTTGCGCAAAAACCTTTACCTAAATCTCCAGGTACAAAACGCATCCTTCCAATTTTCTGTAATCGTGCAAATCAACATTAGGTTTGTTCTGAATTTAAAACACGCTTTCATATTTATCTCATTCATACAGTATTTGATTATGTACCACGTCTGGAATGGACAGTCGTTGAGAAAGGTCTTTTGACCATAATCTTCAGGATATCTCAACACGTACAAGGAGCCTAATGATGGATTCGGAACAAGAACTACAGTAGCGGTGTTAATTCTCATTGCTTTGAAATTGTTGTTTTGTTTTTCCTGAGTCGTCTAGCAGAGGCATGAGAATTACAGCTCTAATTACACTGCATGAGAATTACAGCTCTAATTACACTGATGATGAAGTGTATGTATTAAAGTCACAGTTCACATTTAGTTATCAGAACCGGTGTTATATTTTATATAGGTTAATTTAATAATAAGTAAATTATCAGAAAAGGCGTTAAATTTTCTTTTCTTTCTCATCTAACCAAGTTATTTGCATTTACAACGATTTTACTTACTAATCGGACGAAGTATGCTATAAATTGTCCATTTTCAATAAAAGAAATTATTTGAATTTTATTTATTTTTTTTGTATTGTTTATTAAGAAAAAAATTTGTATTATTTATCGGTAATATGAATTTGGTATAATAATATAGTATTGAGAGGCTTGGTTAACTCATTAAAACAACTTAGTTATAACATTAAAACTAAGCTCTTGCCTTATATGCGCACATACTTATATATAATAGTTTTGCACCAAAAGTTCATAAAGCCACAGTAGATGTTACAAAATAATACTAACATCACAATACTTGCGAAACAAACCTATTAGTTGAAAAAAATTTATTCAAAAAGCTTCTTAAAACTCAAAATATCTTCCAAGTTTCTTTATATCTGCTATAATGATACAATACATGCTTAGGGCACTATACAATACAGTGCCAATATACGAGTATGTATGTATATTCAAACAAAAAATGTTAATTCCAGGTCCATAGCATCGGTCAAACTAAAAGCTTTTCTATAATATTTAAACAGTTATAAATACGATTCTCCTTCAAATTAAGTGTAGAGTAAAAGTGCTTTTTTGTGTAATATTTTGAGATGTTCTTAATCAGCAAAATAACTAAATTTAAACTATGTTAAACACACTCAGAAGAGTCCAAGGAATACCACCTCCTAGTGGTACAGCATAATACAGGATAACTTCTTCTTATGTAATATTCCTTAAAAACGCTACAAAGACGTAACAGGCTTTTAAGATCTAAGGAAAAGAGTTATAGTAGTTCGTATAGTAAAGCTGAAATTATTAAAAATATGAATTTGACCCACCTCAGCATATTTTGCCAATGACAATTTAAAAAAGCATTTGATATTGAAACCGTCGCACTTTTGAGCATTTAGCAGAATAAGAAACATTGTTTTTCGGTTTTTTATGTCACTCAACTCATACCAATTGCTGTCATAGATTTCATTAATAAATTCTTCATTTTTATTAATTATTAATTGGCCAAAAACAGAATAGATAAACATTTCGACGATACAAACCAATATGCCAAGAAACACCTTGAAATAAATTTCCTAGAAGTATAGAAATAAATAAAAATGGATTAATGTTGTTACAATGATTATGATCAATAATAAGTAAAAAAGCTAGAATTGGTTAAAGACCAATTTTTATGATACCCTAGATGAATGCTCGTTTGTAATTTCGTATGATCACCCATCTGCGCAAGTTTCATTTTTGAAGTGGTTTTTGAATATATCTCTAGAACGGTCGGTCGGACAGCAAAAATGATTATTACCAATTTATAGGATTTCATATTCTAACGAACTTTTCAGTACATTACAACCGTATTGGTCTGATTCTTTTCACAGGATACGTAATAATCCTAAATTTTTATGTGGCAACACCAAGAAAGGGTTGCCCGATTTAGTCCAATTTTGAAATTATATTTACTATTTTTATGAAAATACCATACACAAAATTTCAACGCTATACGTTGACTCGTTATCAGGTAGTGTCCAAATACGTAGTGAAAAATGAAATTTTTGTATGGCAGCCCCACGAAGGAGTTGCCCGAATTGTCTCATTTTCGAACTTAATTTTATTTTATTTTTAAGTCCGTGTACAAAATTTCAGCTCTCTAAGTATACGCGTTCTCGAGTTATCGTGCGCACAGACGGAAAAATCAAAATAACTTTATGCGTGGGTGTCCAATCCATTTCACTCTACCATCATTATTTCTAGGTGTTACAAACGGTATGATAAACTTAGTATACCGTTAAGGGTATAAAAATCGACATTATTTATTTATTTATTTAATAAGCAATTAACAAGAGTAGTAAACAGAGATTAACTCTAATAATGTACTACCTTAAATTTAAACTACTAGGCTACAAAAGAAAGTTTGGAGAAGACGGCATTATACAGGGTGTTTCCCCTTAGGAGGTCCATAGAGCGGGAGGTGATAGTACTCACCTAGACGAACCAAAAATTGTATGGCAGGGGGGGGGGGCAATATCAACCGTTTAGGAGTTACAGGGTGATTCATTAAATAAGCTAGGTTTTCACAAAACACCCTGTATATTAAAAACTACAAGGCCTTTCCAACGACAGCTTAACCAGCCCCGTACCCCTCTCCCCTCAGAAGTTATGAAGGTCTAAACTAAAAATTTCGGATTTTCTTTCCTTTTTTTTACTTTGACCTCTATTATTTTTGCAAAATGGTCATTAACATAACATGTTTTTATAAAAACTGTAAACTGCAGGATGTAATGGGTCAACTTAAAGAGGAGAGTCTGCAGTTTACAGTTTTTATAAAAAAAAGTTATGTTAATGACCATTTTGCAAAAATAATAGAGGTCAAAGTAAAAAAAAAGGAAAGAAAATCCGAAATTTTTAGTTTAGACCTACATAACTTCTGAGGGGGAGGGGTACGGGGCTGGTTGAGCTGTCGTTGGAAAGGCCATGAAGTTCTGAATACAGTGAGCCCTAACTGTGACCATACGCCTTGTAGTTTTTAATATACAGGGTGTTTTGTGAAAACCTAGATTTTTTTATGAATCACCCTGTAACTCCTAAACGGTTGATATTGCCCCCCCCCCCCTGCCATACAATTTTTGGTTCGTCTAGGTGAGTACTATCACCTCTCCCGCTCTATGGACCTCCTAAGGGGAAACACCCTGTATAATAAAAGAGCTACAAATAAGGCTCTATAAAGAAAAGTATACAAAACTAAAGAAATAAAAATGAACTAGTAGAGCAGGAGAAATTTAAAGGTTACAAAGGAAATTATTACAAAATATAAGTATGTGGAGGAAAGAAATTCAGAATAAAGAAATTACAAAAATATGATGTTACAAGTAATAAGATACAAAGAAAGAGACACAAAAATGAAATACCTTAAGCAATAATAATCAAAACTACTAAAAAATAAAAAAATAAATTATAATAATGGAGAGCATGAAAAGAAAAGCAAAAAAAAAAACAAAAAAAAATAAATAAAAAATAAAAGAGGCAAAAAGGCAACTGAGCAAAACAGGACAAACAGATTGGAATACGAGCAAAGCAAAGGGAATAGCGGAGGACGGAAATTCAATCACATAATAGGAAATTTTAGCAATTAATGACTGATCTCAAGCCGGACAAGCTTTCTAAATGCCAGTAAACTAGTACGAACAATATCAATATTATTGAATTTAGTTTTGTAAGACTTTTGAATTCTAAAGCAGGGCGACTTTTCTTTCCATCTGCATATCGGAGTCTGAAGAGTGGCTGATATCTTGAATTGCGAGAAAGAACATTAAAGTTTATACTAGAAAGTAGTGAGTTGCAAGTTATAGTACTATTCAGTATTTTAGGTAAGAAGGTCATGTTCAAAAAGATTCTGCGTTTTTCCAGCGATAACAAGTTGAATTTCACAAGTCTGTCATTATATTCAAGAAACGGAATTTTCTAATTTAAATAATAATATTCTGGTAAATCTGCGCTGAACACATCCATCAAAATCATGTCTTTTTTGTCAACTCGTCTATACTGGTTGTCTTGTATATCATAAATTATTTTATGATTTCGCACATCCTCAATCAATTTTTCATCAAAATTCACTATCATACCTACAACCTTGACAAAAGTAAATGCCATAACAATTTCATTCATTTGATTTTGTTGGCGATGACGGCAAAATTCGAAATTTATCAATCCCGACGGCAACTTCGTCCACCGCTGCAGTCACCTGTCGAAATTTGGGCATTCGCATAACTTAACAAATTTTGTTTTACGGTTCTTCCATCTTCCAGTAGAACCCTAGTTCCATGCAATCAACGTCTAGCCATCCCTTAATTTTTCATAGCGACACTGATTCAAGAGTTGTTCAAAATTTTTACGTTCGTAGGGAAGCAAATTTTTCTTAGAAATACACTTGCAAATTGTTCTTAAGAATTTGTATGAATAACTATTCACCGACAACGGTCCAAACGAATTGGTGCATTGATTCTGGTGATTCTCTCTTTCGGACAAGGGCACAAGCATTCAGTTTTCTTAGAAAGATCTGAAAATTTTTCTTTAGATTTTTCATGCACTATTGGTGGCGGACAATGATTCCAAAGAGTTCAGGTGCCTTGGCTGATCTGGGTCGCTAAAGATATTTATGAGCGTTGGCAAACATACATTCTGATCTTAGAAAATTACTTGAACATATTTCTTTCGAATTTTTATACAATATTGGTTGCTGAAAACGATTGATTGGATTGATGCCACTAAAATTGATTCTACAATTTTTCTTCACAATTTTTACGGAAAGACTATAAAAATAAAAACTATTCGCTTTCCTCTGCCTGCGGTAGTTGCCGTTGCTTTGCTTGTACTTTCGTATTAATTCAAATAGTGTTGTTGAATTTAACTTATTTTTTACTTTTAATTTGTAGGAGAAGGATAAACTTGCTACACTAGTTAGCGATGGAGGTAGAAGTAGTAGCGAAAATGGAAAGCAGAAGACTGATGAGACCATTGCCAACTTTTTCAGAAGAATGCAAGATCAGTTAAGTTCCCGTCAAAAGAAATAGTCATGACAAATCATGCACATCTACTCCTATTCCTCTGAATGTGACTCAAGGTGCAAGCTCTCACTCTCAGTCATTTACTTCATCCGTGACAGAATCGGTTGCGTCACATGTATTTCTACAGTCTTTGCACGAGAAAGAGAATCTGGATATGAGTCCTTAATGTCTGTCTACTCTGAAATCGACATTGATGTGGATAATGTTATCGACAGGTTTTCCAAATCAAACCGAAAATTGAACTTTGAGATATCTAACTTAATATGATAAAAAAAAATTAAAAGTGACTACATCCGACTTTTTTCTCCACTCAAACCACTGATAGGAAAGCATTGCACAAGTTTTATAGTTCTCTCTTTCGCCATATGGCAGAGTTGGAGCTACCAACACAAAATATTGCAATCTGGAACTCTTGCTTATGCCATTTGATGTTCTTCTGTTGGCTACAGATGCAATCAGCTCAAAAGAATAAGGTAAAGATAGTGTTTACCATGCTCCGTCTCTCTTGCCCATAAGCAGGATTCAGTTAAGAATAACTTTTGAAAATTAAGGTCTGAATGAGTTCAATTCTTTATAAGCGATTAAAATATCACTTGGGCACAAGAAAATCATTTTTTTTAATTAAATTCGATTTTCGGGTGTAAAATTTCATCTGATTCGTTGAGTTTTACATGTTCTAACGGTGATATACAGAAACACAATATTTTTTGTGCCACATGAAATAGCAAATCGCTCAGTCCATTGTTATAAGTCAGTGCCTCAAAAATTTTAGTTGTGACTATTTCTTGCATCAATCTAGATACATCTTATAAATTTTTTAAAAATGTGGTTTTAAAGCCAGCGTCGGTCGAGTTGTTAAGGTACAACAATGAACGTATTGAACTATTAGGTAAATGTTCCTTACAAGTGTGTTTTAATCCTTGTGTATAGAAGTATCTAGTGATTGCGCAAATGCTTCTTTGTTATAATGTCACCATTTTGTACCATTTTGAGCAGTTTTGCTTACGCTTCGCTAAAATATATCTATATATATAAATCATTTTGTTACAGTTGGTCGGCATATAATCTTTGTCATTTGTAAAACTGCTTCACCTGCGATAATCGCATTTTGAGAACAGTTCGCACAGTACATGACCCCATTAAGTTATACTCGGTAGAAAGATAATCAATTGTAGTTATAGTAGAAAAAGTATAATCGCGTGGCACTTTTCCTAACAAAAAGATTGCCCAGAAGTCAAAAAATTGGAGTTCCAGGTCCGAATTTTCGTTTTGAAAATTTTTAAAAAATATAAGAATTAAATTTTCTAAAACACCTTTCACTGCAATAAGTTCATAACTAAATTCCCTTTAGTTAAAAAAAAAAAATCAAGAAAAAATATTGTTAAATCAAAAAGTTATGACAGAAAATGTTGCAACAGTTTTTCTGAAAGTCCAAAACAACCAAAAAAACACTATTTTCGATTTGAGCGACCTTGAATTTTACTGAAAGTTTGCATAGAGTAAGGAAACGCACACTCGCGTACGCGCACGAATTACTCATGAGTAATTGAGGACTTACGTGCGCATTCCATTTAGAAAAACTCATTTGTGCGTGCGTGAGTTGTTGTCACTGTCTCTCACTGCTCAATACTTACAAGGGAAGAAAGCGCCCACTCGCGCATACAAATTTTAATATTAATTATCCACGTTTTTTACATAATGTAGGTATTTCATAAATGAAATTGCACTCAAGTTGGAAATGAGCAGTGAGAGATTTCGTGTGCGCTTTCTGATATTGAATTACTCACTCGTGAGTAATGAGCAGTGAAAAATTTCGTGTGCGCTTCCTTATATTGAATTACTCACTCATTGCGTGAGTAGTATGCTCAAGAGAATCGCGCACGACTCATGAGTATGTGCGCTTTGATCGCATATAATTTATTACTGTGCGCACGCGAGTGTGTGAGATGTTTAAAATTACATTAGCTAACAAATTCTGAATGAGCATTTAGACATTTTAACACTTCTGTTTTTTGGGCCACTCTAGTGTACAGTGTACATACGGAAAAGCAAATAAGAAGAAGACACTGTCTGTATATATGTATATATATATATTGATGTATTGACCTTATGGTTGTGATTCGGGAAATAGGTACTTGAGTCACTGATGGCAAAACCAAATTATATTTAAATCCAAAAGCGGTACCAAATTTGTATAACTCCAGGTCATTAGCATTCAGTATCAAAAAGAGGGTTGGTTCAAGGTGGTATTTTGCAACCGATGTATTTTTCTTATTTGGGTGCTCCAATTGTACCGATAATTAAGTTCGATAGTTCAGTAAGGATCTGCGGTAATCATAAATTGCCTTATCCGGTCTTAGAAAATGAAAGACACATTCTTATTGCCCCGAATTGAGGATATTTTTGATAAATTAGTAAAAACATCAATATTTTTAAAAATTGATTTCGCTAATGGCTACCAACAATCGAACTTGAGGAGAGAAGTCAACCATTAACCACGATATCAACGCATATTTTCTTATTTCAGTGCACCAGATACTCATATGGGATTAAAATGATGCGTTCTAAATTTCAAAAGATAATTGAAATTGCTTTAAAGAGAGTTCAAGTCAAGGAGTCGCAGTATTCCTAGATGACATTATTGTCCCGGGTAGGGATACTAAAAAGCATTGAATGCATTTATAAAAGGTATTATCACGATTAGATGAGGTGGGTCTTACGTCTTACGCTCAATAAAAGCAAATATGAGTGTTACAAAAGTTAAGTTACATTTGGTGTACTAGTCCGGGAGATAGCGTTGCATTTTAGGTAATTTTTCTACGTCGATCGATTATTATCTTTTTCGATAGAACTGGTATGACTGATAAGTGAACCAAGCGTCAGCACCCGCGGTGGGTGCGGGTGTAACCTGTGCCGCCCTACTTCTCCACCTACAAGTAGGCTTCTTTGGCACTATAAGAATGCTGATTGGGAAAGTCTCAATAAGTATCTTAGAGAAATTGATTGGTCGGTCGGTTTTGCTTCGAGGGATGTTGATGAATGCACATTAGAATTTAGTAACATACTAAATCTTGGCATGCATGAATACATTCCGTATTCTTACAGCAGATCTCAACAACAGCATGATCGCTCCTGGTTTAACGATAAGTGCAAACAAGCTATAAAAGCGAAAGAGTCTGCTTTTCGCGCCTATCAATTGCATTCATGTCCGGAAATGAAACAAGTCTACAAGACTGCACGGAACACCTGCAAGTCCACTATCCAAAGAGAAAAATTTCTTTTTGACCAGAATATAAGACAAAGAATGTTGGTAAACCACAAAGGTAGCAAAGGATTCTGGTCCCTGGTCAAAACCATCAGGAACAACTTCACCAGTTCCTCTATACCTTCACTACTTAATAATGGAGAAGTGATTGTTGACTCCCTGGATAAAGCTAATATTTTAGCTGCTAGATTCGCTTCAAATTCTGATCGCTCCTGGTTTAACGATAAGTGCAAACAAGCTATAAAAGCGAAAGAGTCTGCTTTTCGCGCCTATCAATTGCATTCATGTCCGGAAATGAAACAAGTCTACAAGACTGCACGGAACACCTGCAAGTCCACTATCCAAAGAGAAAAATTTCTTTTTGACCAGAATATAAGACAAAGAATGTTGGTAAACCACAAAGGTAGCAAAGGATTCTGGTCCCTGGTCAAAACCATCAGGAACAACTTCACCAGTTCCTCTATACCTTCACTACTTAATAATGGAGAAGTGATTGTTGACTCCCTGGATAAAGCTAATATTTTAGCTGCTAGATTCGCTTCAAATTCTTGTCTTCCACCCACTTCACAAACACCTGTTTTACATCGCCCGTGTGAATTTGTACAAGAGCCAATACACGTTCGTACGAGGGATGTGTTCAGGGTTCTTAAGGGGATCAACGTCTCCAAAGCCGCAGGTCCTGATGGTTTTTCGCCCCTGTTAATTAAAAGCTGTGCCTCATCCTTGGCTAAACCTCTGCGCAAACTATTCTACTTGTCTTATTCGACAGGAAAATTTCCAACTGCTTGGAAACTAGCTCACGTTCAGCCTATTCCCAAGAAAGGAGAGGGTAGCGATCCCTCAAATTATCGACCAATTGCGATCACTTCGATTCTTTCAAAGGTTTTTGAATCTATCATTAACTCAAAATTAATGAAGTATCTGGAAACTAACCATCTCATTAACGATCGCCAATATGGCTTCCGAGCTGGACGCTCATCTGGAGACTTGTTGACCTTTCTTACGGAACGTTGGAACCGTAGTCTTCACAATTTAGGTGAGTCTAAAATCGTTGCCCTAGATATTTCAAAAGCCTTTGATAGAGTCTGGCATTCAGCCCTTTTAGCCAAACTCAAAGCACTTGGTCTCTCCCCTCCTCTTCTATTATGGATTGAAAGTTTCCTATCTAGTCGCCAAATACGTGTTGTATTAGATGGCGTTACATCTGAACCGCATCCCATAAATGCCGGTGTACCTCAAGGCTCTGTTATCTCTCCAACTCTCTTTTTAATTTTCATTAATGAACTGCTTTCCCTTACTTTCAATCCCATCCATAGTTTCGCAGATGACAGTACCCTTGATTTCGCTTACTCCTTTGACACTATTGCTGAATCCAGGGGGAATGCCGCATGTGTTAAACGAGATTACATGACTAGATCATTGAATAACGATCTTAACAATATCCTCGCTTGGGGCAAAGCGAATCGCGTCGAGTTCAATGCATCAAAGACCCAAAGCTGTCTTATCTCATTAAAACAAGATCATAACTTAACCACACCCGTTTCTTTTGATGGAGCATTAGTTTCTGATTCACCGTCACTAAGCATTCTTGGCATTAATATTTCCAGTAAGTTAAACTGGACAGATCACATCTTCTTTGTTGCCAAAGAAGCATCGAAATGTCTTGGATTTCTGAAAAGGTGTAAGAAATATTTCAGCCCGTCAAATCTAGCGCTCCTCTACAAGTCCTACATTAGACCTAGAATGGAATACAACTCCCATATATGGGCCGGGGCTGGTCGCACAGCCTTAGCTTCATTGGATATTGTCCAGAAGAGAGCCTTCAAGCTCATTGGCGATTTGGCAATAACTTGTCATATCGACTCACTCGAGCACCGCCGCAATGTTGGATGCCTTTCGCTCCTTTATCGCTATATGCATGGTCAATGTTCTGATGAAATATCTAGTCTAATCCCTTGTAGAATGATTCCTGCACGCAATACTCGCGCTGCAAACCGCGCACATCCTTTAACCCTTCAAATTACTTTCGGCCGTACAGTAAAATTCCGTGATGCTTTTTTATCCCGAACAGTGCGAATGTGGAACAGCTTACCATCTTTTGTTTTTCCCCCGGCATACAATCTGCGGAAGTTTAAGGGCGACATACATCGGCACCTCCGCCACTCTCCTCATATCCCGTAATCCTTTCCCTATCTCCTTCCTGCCATGCTGTGTTTTGCATCATAGGGTATCCCCTGAGCTTGGCTTAATAATATAAAAAAAAAAAAAAAGAGGCTGCGAAAGTGGTAAAAAAAATTTTTTTTTTAAGTAATAGTACGCCGGCTGAAACTTATTTTTATAACCAGTTGACATTATAGTGATTTGTGTATAAATATATAGTGATTGCAAAACGAAGTTTGACTTAGTTACTTGTTGTATTGTAGAAGCGCTCGCCTCGCTCCAACTCCAATATAAAATCAACGAAGCTTCAACCTCATGTAGGGAAGACCTACATTTTTTCTTACAAATTTATTGGAAATTTTTTCCTTAAAATTTTAATGAGTTATTTGAGGCCGACAACGGATGCTTAAGCCACTAACAATTTTATGAGCATAGACGAGCAATAAGCATGCATTTCTTCATAGAAATTTACAGAAAATATTTCGGCAGAAATTTTATTCAGTCTGGTGACCGACTGCAGTTATTTTCAGATACAATACTTTTATGTGTGCGGCTCTCGGCTTCCACCAAAACCCTCGAGAATACTTCACCAGCCATGTAACAGCATCCCTAACTCCCATATGACAGCCCCAACGGAGTCCTAACATTCTAAAATATTTGCAGTATTCTTATGGAAAACTGACGAAAGTTTGATTTGAATAGCTCCTCCTAAACTACAATTCATAAAGACAAATGATGTTTTGATAATCTTAAGCTTGTTTTCTTATCTTCCGAACCGAAATAAAATTTTTATACCTTTCCTAACAAAATTATTTAAAAAAATTTATCTGTGGCTGTGCCGTCATGGCATGCCGTGGGTTGATGATATGGAATGTAGCTGCATACAGATTCGGATTCCAGTTTCACAAACACAAATGTAATTATTACTCAGTTGGGAGTTACGGAGCGTACAATGGTAAGGTTACTTTGTAATCAAAACTATTTTATTATTTTGTTAAGTACGGCATATAGTAAGTGTCACCATTGGGAAAGTAAGGAACCAAACTGTAAATTACTAGAAGACTATTTTACTGTATGGGTATTAGTTTAGGCTCAATAGCATATAATTATAAAGTCAATGCTTGGTACTTTCCAATAAGTATCAATATAGAACCTTTTAGAGAACGGACTCTCAACGCACACATATAGATTTCTGTTTCATGGCTTGGGAAGTATTATCGAGGGTTTTGCCTCTGCCAATGCATAAAAATTCTAAGAAAACATTGAGGGCTTCCCTATATCGGGTCGAGACATCGTCGATTTTATATTTACATATAAGCTGTGTTCTTTGTTTTAGAACTCCCATATACTGGAGAGAACAAATAGTTCTGTCGATTGAAGCGAACTATTTATGCTGTCCACTTCATTTATAAATCTTCTATGAAAATGTATGAGGCATTCTTTTGTGCATCTTTTGTTCTGCCCTGTTCTGCGGATACAAAAGAGCACAGCTATATACTCTTACGGCTTATTCCTTGAAAACCGTTCAAAATGGACAATTGGAGCCATCTGACATTATAATAAGAAAGAATTTTCGCATTCACTATATATTTTAAACACAAAGGTAATAGTAATAGGTAATGTAAAGAGCTAAAATTTAGTACATGGTGTTTTCATAGCAATAGTAAATGAAATCTCGAAAATGGACTAAATCGGGCAATCCGTTTTTGATGTTGCCATATAAAATTTTTGGTTTTTTACGTATACTGCGAAAACGATTATTCTGAAAAACTTTTCAGTACAATAAAAACCTCCAGTTATTGTACTGAAAAGTTCTTCAGAATAATAAATCCTATAATATATTTGTTATAATCATTTTTACTGTGCGACGAACCGTTCTAGAAATATAAACGAGAAACCACATCGAAAATCAAACTTCCACAGATAGTTCACCATACGAAATTACATACGGGCATTATATGACAACATCAAGGAGTTGCCAATTTAGTCCGTTTAAGAAATTTCATTTACTATTGCTATGAAAATAGCACGAGGACTCAGGCTATTACCTTATTTTACGTGTTGTTTTTACAAGTTCATGTGAGCAGCATAATCCCCCCTTCCACGGTGCAGCTGACGATGTTTTTTCAACTCACTATGATGTCAACTGTTTGTAAAAAAGTTTCAGCCGGCGCGGCGTACTTTTACTTAAAAAAACATTATTATGTCACTTTTGCAGCCTCCTACACTCACTACTTGAGCAGCTGCCGCTCGGTTCACTGATTAGTTGTACAAGATCAATTGTCGTTATCAAAATCAGCCGGTATACTATGACTTTTCCGTTTGGAACGCTACATCCCGGACTATACATTATAGATAAAGAGGGCTTTGAACTATGGACTGATAAGGTGCATTATTATCGAAAATTTCTCCCTAACCTATCGCAAATCCTTCAGCCACTCGATGAGCTGCTAAAGAAGAAAATCATTTTGTGTTGGACGGAGTCTTGCGGTGGGGCATTTGATGAGTGTAAAAGTATTCCCCAGCTAACAATGGAGAAGGGTATGGTATGGAGGGGAATACAAATTCAAAAATATTCGGAACTTAGCCAGACTTTGCTTAAGTCTACCTCATTTAAATACTTAATCGAAGCGTACATATATTTTCTGTTTAACTGATATAGACACAGAAAATAGAAATGAAATAGGGTCACAAGCTTTGAATGCTGCTTAAGATATTCAAGTAATAATTGTTGCAATAATTTCACCGTAACAGATGAGCATAAAAATTTAATGCGAAAATTTTCCTTGTACAAAACTAATATAATTAGCAATATTATTTAATTAACAGTAAAAAAAAATTAAAGTTGTTTTTGTTATTGTTGGTAGTCTTCGTCTGACCAAGCTGCATACGTTAGCCAATTTGATGTCAGTTTCAGCTACTTGTGCATTATACTGATGAGCACCAGAAAAATACTGTGATATTGGTTTAACAGTCTGAATTCCACCAATAGATATCTGATGCTTTTTAGTAGCTGCGTATCTCAACTAATTCGCTCTTACCACAAATTTAATGTAATATGGCCTGCCAAACCAAAACATGTCAAATCATTTTTCCCTTCTGCAATCCAACCTTTAAATGGATTTTTATAAAAAATAAAAGGCACAAGAAAAATATTAAAAACCTTTGAATTCTGAATCACAAAGCTTTTCGCAAAGATCAGTTCTAATTTTTCGTCTTTTTTTTTTGTATATCTTGCTGTCATACTGAACTTGAAACATTAGAAACAGAAAGCTTTATTAGCCATAACACTATTAAAAAACAAAAAATCTGAAACCGAATAATCTCAACTATGCATTTTTCCAAACTGTAAATTTTCATCACACAAGAGAAGAGTAGAGTGGAGGTTGGAATTAAAAGCATATGTATGTACGTGACATTGACATCAAAATTAATAGTATACCTACTCCAGTGATTTTCGTTCGGTGCTATTGTTTCTTCAATTTGCAGAAGTTCTCTATAGTTTGGAGCAAATAAATTAACCGAAACTTTTAGTGCACAAAATATCCCTGGATATCGTAATTTTGGAAACTTTTTTCCTAAAATCCCTAAAACCGAAAATTATCCCTATATCTAGATAAGATTCCTACGTTGGTATTATTGCAACAGCTTGCTCGGCAATCTCCGCGCTGTACGAATATCTGTCCAGAAGTGAGGTCTTCTTTTCGCCGGAAACCGGACTGTTCCGTCCCTTTTACATACCAGCACGTAGAACATTCCCCGTATTTTTATAGTACACTCCGAAATATTCACTTTTCGCTTAATTTTCCAATCGATTAATTATTAATAAATAGTTTGCATTTTCTTTCCTTGGAAATTGTGGTACGAGAATTTTAAGTAGGTGTGAAGTTAGCTGTAGAAATATCGATAAGGCTCTTATTTGTTTGTTTTGTTTTATTTTTGATCCTTAGGGTAAATTTTGTGAAGGCCAGTTTACTGGGTAAGGAACAGCCTGTAGGAGCTAATCTGATATCCTCCAATATAACTAATATCCGAAATGTCGAATTATTGTAATGTTTAGATGTTTTCCCGCTAATTTGATTTTCAATGATGAAGGAGTAAGTACGAAATTTTCTAAATTTTTAATTTATATATAATCTTGAAATTGTTAGGTGCGCTAGTGCATTTTCTTGCCGCGTCATGCTAATACGGTAAATTTGCCTTAACTATGATTTCTATTAATATACTGCTAATATATAAATTTTAAATGCTATAATAGGACATTTTCAAAATTATATTTTGTACTTTCTTCAAGCAAAATTTGTAATTTTTATCTATAGGAACTTATGAATTGTACCAATCAATGGTGCTGGATTAAAGTGGGTTTATATTGCGAAGTTTTTTCTTTTGATTTATTCTATGCCCTGTATATCTGTAGTTGTCATGCGCGCGAAGGGATCTGGAAGGATAATTTCTCCGCTGAATATCATTCATATGGACATACATATAAGGTTTTTTTTTTTAATTTTTAATTGATCTTTATTAATTTAATGTTTGACTAATACTCTCTTTTCTTCATAATACAGCAGCATTCGTGACGGGAAAGATCAGTACATATAACAATGCTTCCCGCGTCTTACAAGCGGGCGCAGAAAAATTACAGTTAAGTAGACAAAGAGAGACTAGTAATTTATTTTGGTGTCACATATGTTCACCAATATTTATATGGCGGGAAATTTTTACTATTAATGGACTGTAGGCCACACGTAGATTGCGATGTTATACATTATTCCTATCTGGGTACGAAATCAAGTACGAATAAAGTATGTTAAGAGTGAAAGTAATGAAGCATATTTTTTATCCAGAAATCCCGTGGGTATACTTCAAGAAGATGAGATTGAAATAAAAATAGGAAATCGCAATATAAATTATTTACATGAAAAGAAAGACGTAGCGATTGACCTCGAAAAAATTAAAATAGAAACACTTAAAGATATAGAACTACAAACGATAATAGAAATACAGGCTTAGGTATTTAAAAATCAGTTAAGAATCGAAAAATATTCGCAGATTTATTTAAACTAAGAGCAAATAAGTTTAACCCAAGAGCAAATAAGTTTAACCCAAGAGCAAATAACTTTAGCCCAAACACAAATAAGTTTAACTCAAACACAAATAAGTTTAAACCAAGCACAAATAAGTTTAACCCAAGAGCAAATTAATTTAAACCAAGCACAAATAAGTTTAACGCAAGAGCAAATAAGTTTAACCCAAGCACAAATAAGTTTAACCCAAAAGCAAATAAATTTATCCTAAATTCTCAATAAGATATTTTAATACAAATGCTTTCAATTTCCATTCAAATCAACATTTTATTACTTCATTTTGTCATTAAAAACAATATTAGGCTTCAAATATTGGCAAAAATCGCGAACCCAAAAATTGTCAGAATAAATAATAGCAAAACCTTATCGCTAAGAAATGGAGTGACGTATTTTTCAATTAGTTTGTGCAGATTCCATCACCCATTACAGTGCTCAGTTTATTTGAGGCAACAGTATCGATTGTAGATTTAAAGTCGTCTCTATAAAATTTTCTTTAATTCATTAACATCGGCAGTGACTGATATTTCAGCGTAGGCAGTTGCCCAAGATGTGAAGTTGCCAAGCAATAGTTGTGGAATTGGAGAAAAGGAAGAGATGTAAATCGTAATCAATCGAAATTCAAAGAAAACTAAGAAGAAAGTTACAATTAATCTAGGATCGAACGCAGCAGGTTATCGATGCTTTATCATCGACTAATTTTGGTCTAAAATTCTTGCCTCCTTATTCTCCTATGCTCAACCCAATAGAACAATCCTTTTCTAAAATGACCAGTGATTTAAGTAGAGAGCATAACATTGTTACAGTTATTGAAGAAGCCTGCAACAAGCCATATCGATTGACTGCGCCAATTACGTAATGGACTTGGTTTTACTCATCCGTAAAGCAATGGAAGGGCAGCCCTTGCACTGACCATTTGCTCAGAAATTTTATCTATATCATCGTTTATAATATCTTTCATATTAACGTCATGTTTGAAGAAGTTGTTTTTAATGAGAAAATGAAATAATAAAATGTTGATTTCAATTGAAATTGAGAACTTATTTATGCTTGGGTTAAATATATTTGTGCTTGGGTTAAATTTATTTGTGCTTAGGTTAAACTTATTTGTGTTTGGGTTTAACTTATTTGCTCTTGGGTTAAACATATTTGTGCTTGGGTTAAACTTATTTATGTTTTGTTTAAATTTACTTGATCTTGGGTTAAACTTATTTGCTCTTGGTTTAAATAAATCTGCGAATGCTATAGATTAGTTATTCCATCAGCATTAAAGAAGGGCATTTTGAAACAACTTCATGTTACCCACATAGGTATGGTAAAAATGAAGAAGCTGGCCAGATCTTATGTATGTTACATCGGCCGAGAATTAACAAAAATATCGAGGAAATGGTAAAAAATTGAGGAACGTGTGCTGAGAGTCAGAGAAATCCTGGCAAAGTGACGCTAAAACCGTGAACTTTCCCAAATTGTCCTGGGCAAAGGAAAAGCTACCTAGCCACTGAAACAATACAGAAACTTAACGAACTCTTTAGTCGATTTTGGATATGGACAATGATTTTTTCTGATAATGAGACGGCTTTTATGTCCAAAAAGTTTCAATCCTTCTGCAAGAAATATGGTATAGAGCATGTACTGGGACATCGAATCATCCGCAATCCAATGGGCAAGCTGAAAATTCGTTTAACACCGTCAAACAATTGTTGTCAAGAGTTCCTGAGCAAAAAAAAAGCCCCTAAAGAATTGAATGATTTTTGTTCACGTATCAAATCACACTACATAGCGTGACAGGCGAGTCTCCGGCTAAATTCGTGTTCAATAGGAAATTACGAAGTAGAGAATAAGCGAGAAACTTTAATTAATGAGTAGGTAAAAAAAAGAGTAGAGAATTAGCAAAGAAAACAGATAAAATATTATAAAGAAGCATTTTGAAGGAGGGGAAAACGGGTTAACTGGGTCTGTACTGAAACCAGTCGGTCATAGAAACTTCCTCATACAAACTGAAAAAGGAAAACTTTTAAAAAGATATGTAGCTCAATTCGTACACAGGGGTTTTTGGAGGACATCATTCTCGAAATCAAGCGTTTCAAAAAGAATTAGAAAAGCTAAAAGAACCTTTATATTCACCCGAATTTTTAAGTAGTCCGAACCATTCGACAACCTGTCAAGAATATGTACCTGATCAACGAAAACAATCCAAAGGAAACGATAATGCTTTAATGCAAAGTAGGTAAACCTATATACGGAATAGAGCCCTCAATAAATGATGAGCTAAAAAAAAAGACGACATAGTAAGAATAATAAAAATAAGAAATTTACATAACGGATGTTCATTGAAATCTTTTAATTTGTATCTATTTATGCTCACTCATGATTATGAACTTATTGACTAATAAGCCTCAACAGCCTTAAACAAAAAAAAAGTAAATTACTATTACTGCTATTGCTAAAAACCATATTATTTATTAGTAAGTAAAAATAGTTGGTAAAGGAGTATTGTAATGTACATTAAGTTTAAGCAATAAGCTCTGTTGTAAAGGAGCGAAAAGTTGATAAGAGCGGTTAGTTGATAGCTTCACTAGCCATGGACGTAGGGATGGGAAATTGGGACATTTTAATTGAAGAGGTCCAACCTGTTCCAAGTATCAAAAGTACCTGTTCCAAAGTATCAGTTACAAGTCCCAACTTTGGTACAAATAATAAAAGAAGATTGTTTTTAGATTAGGGTACACAAAAGATTTGTTAAAAAATTACAACTCTGTATATTATGATTTTATTCTTCAGTGAAACTTTATTTTCCCAAAAAAATAATACTGTTCATTTAAATTTATTTAAGAAATCAACATTCAAAATATTAAAATTGCAATATGGAAACTGAACCGAAAATGTAGCTCTTACTTTTCTACGACGGATAAAAGTAAAATATAAATTACAGAAGCATACCTGTAAATAAAACACATATTCTTCCATAAATTTTTTTAGAATTTCAAGATTATTTAAATTCATTTAAAAACAGTTTCGATACCTGCTTCTACACAGACACACGACTGGGTCACTCGTTATTATGTTATTAAAAAATATGTTATACCTACATAAGTAGAATTTAATGCGGCCTAAATCAACTGTATTGTTATATTGTATCAATTGTGTCATATGTTGTCACTGTTGCATGATAATTCTGTTTTGGCTTCTTCCTACGATACATTTTAGTCATTGTTTTCTTGAATTTCCCATCAAATACATATATAACTAATAAGAAACGGCATATCAGGTGAAAACCTAAACCACTCGGCGAAATGTATTGTGTGCTGTGTTTGTATTCGTTTCGTGATAACAGTAATGAAATCGTGATATTTTGAAAGAAGGCATTTTTTATAATCCAAATTGCTATATAATATAAACAAATCATTAGCGCCCCTTTCTTTAGGTAAAAGGAATACCTGGCAGCCCTCATTGGAAAAAAGAAACCTCCTGACATTTCTCAAATTAACAAATCGGACATAATTTAAACTTTCGTATATTTTTCTGATCCTGTTGTATTTATTTAAAAAAAAATTTTGCACGAGTAATTATAAAACAGAGAGATATATTTCTTAGCATATATTCACTTGTCTAAAAAACTCTTTTCCGCCGCACTATTCATAACGTTAAATTAATAGCTTAACAGCTTTGTTTTCACAAAACGCTGAGCTCAATAATACTAAACATTTCAAGCTTCCGACACAACACAATGTCCTATATATAATATCAATTAAAATCTAAAAATTTACTAAGTTTTACTGAACTCCTGGAACTCTGAAGTAATTCGGAAACGTCAGAATCTCACTGACAGACTGTCATTTTATTGCTCCTTCGTTGGCTGAGTTGGCTCCGATAATTCTTTTTAAATCCAAGTAATCCATTTTAATGAACTATGAACTTTGGCTCTGAAGTGCAGTTTATTACAGTCATGCTCACTTGAGGAAAAATTGGAAGGCATACATTCAAGGAATAGGACCTGTATTGCCTAATATCGGGCTTCGAGATATGAAGCATTGATCCCAAAAGCCTGGTGCTAAGGTCCGCGCTAAACTAAATTTTAGCGAGTCTCCAATATCGGGCCGTTCTTTGGAAGCTGCAATATGACAGCGGAGACTCAGAGAAAAGGTATAGTAAAAAGAAGAAGAACAAGCATTTTGCAATTTTTTTTCGGAAATACAACGCGCGGTCATAGGTAGTTAAAATTATTTGGAAATATTAAAAATATTAAAATAATATGTACATATATAATGTATACAATAAAAAAAAGCAATGATATTGAAAATACGGCCACGAGAAGCAATCCAATTCATCCGTACTTACAGCAAAGACGTACAAAACTACGTTAACTACAAAAATCCAGTGAATAAATTTACCAAATCTCAGAACTCTGACAATAAATATTTTTAGCGTGCTAAAAAACGGCACGGCCTGATAAATTCAAGCTAAATTTTTTAGAGACTTACTAGTGGTGCCATCTCTAATCAAAACCGAAAAGTCAAATTTAACACGTTGACTTTAGTACTGCTTTCGCTAAAATTCAGGATAATTTTTCACCAATATATGAAATTTAGCTCAGAACGGACCTTAGTACTAGGATAAAGGATTGAAAACATGAAACTAGCCCGCATCATTCGCAAAATGCGTAAAGGTTTCAATTTTTTTTCCATAAACATAATGTCTCAAATAGAAAGTGGTTATTCTGCACTAGAAGATGGAACCAAACCGTGAAAAAAGGCAACAGATTTTAGATATATTAAAATTTCTTGGAAGTCACAGTTGAAGCTTATATGACCATGATGACAAGAAAACAAGCTAAAATCGGAGACTTTTTTTGGATATGGTTTCATATACAGAATCTATGTATGTCATTATGGACGATTATTTAAAGCGAAATCGAGTCGCTCAAAATACTTCAAAAAGCATCAAAATGAGTTTACTCAAAATTTATTTTAATGAACTAAAAAAGGAAAACACTTCAACAAATTTCATTTCATTCCAAGGAGATGAAACAACCGAGTTTCCTGTCGAAGGGTTTCTTTTAAATTTTGCGATATATGCGATCGTTTGGCTCAGGGGACGGTTGATGTAATAGCGAACGCACCTAAAAATTTTCACCTAGCGAACAAATTATTCTCCCAAATATACGACGGATCTGCTGTACTGAGTTGCGGAAATACGGGTGTTCAGGCAATACTATTAAAATAAATATATCCTTCTTGTATATACTTGAAAATAATATGGGGTTAGTGACCCTGGAATTCGTAGAATGGACGATGAAAGCTACACCATAATTTTTGTAGCTTATAATTTATTGGCCGATATTTCGGCCTTTGTTTAGACCATCTTCAGTGCCTAAAAATATACAATATATCCATTACAGCCCACTTTATAAAAAACCTCTCTCATAATCATTACCTTGTAAAATTTTTTTTATAAAAATTAGGATTTTATTTCCTTATGTCAATATTTTTGAAACTTAAGCTAAGAGAACATGAAAAACATACAAACATCAACATAATTAGAACAACACGAGAACAATTAGATAAATAAATAACAATTAAATAAATAAATAAATAACGAAATTGATTTAGAACACAAACGATGGACATCTTAAGACCTAACGCGTAGTACTACTAATTCAAGCTATTAGTAGGGGATCATCTGCCGCGACCATAAGTTTTTAATGTGTCAAGTGTATGTTTGTATTGTGTGTTGATGTATTGTGTGTCTATTTTGAAATTGATCGATTGTGGTTTATTGAGGTGTATGTAGAGTGCTTCGATGTTTTTTCTTCTCCTCCAATTGTGATCTGTGTGAAGGATCTTCGGATTCTCATAGTCAAATTCATGGCCCTTTTTAATAGCAAAGCTGTGTTATAGTTGCGATCATTCTTCTCCATATCTGTGTCATTTTTTGTAAGTTTAATTGTTCTTTTGTAGTCATTGGTGTGTTCCCTCATTCGCGTTTTGATGTCTCTCCCTGTTTCCCCAATATATACCTTATCGCAATTGTCTGTTTTACATGGTACTTTATATATTGCTCCTAAGTTAGGTTTATTTTTTTTTTGTTTTTGTGTCAGTGAAAATGATATTTCTTAATTTTTTCATTTACCTAGCACGACACATGACCTCTTTATTCATACACAACAAAACAGATACAGCAATATCTCACATACAATGAATAATCAATTACATGGAAAATTTCTCAGAGACGAAAACACGCACATAAATAGAAATGCACTAACACTCAACATAAAGAGATGCGTGAGCCTTACTAATAGAACCATCCCGCCTGACGTGCTCTATATTCTAGGCTTAGGCCCCCAATTCTCCATAGATACGACACATAACACAAAACAAATCATAAACATAATCTCTGACATTGAGGACATCATTAGCTGCAATGATAATGAAGATTGGAAGATGAACACAAGAAGCAACATCGCCCATACACTGACATGGAAATTCAAAAAGCCACCTCGTTTTAGCACTAAAGACCGCCGCATTAATAAAGTACTCAAAATCACGCGCAAGTTTTTACATGACAATAATGACCTTTTGATTATAAACAGCGACAAAGGTAATAAGACAATTATTATCGAAAAACAGCAATACCATAGCAAAATGCGGGAACATCTAAACGACACAGATACCTACGAGCACATGCAAAATACGGACAAAAATCTTATCAAACAGCTGACCAGCAAAAACAATGAGATAGTGAAAGAGATGCACCAGAAAAAATACATTCCGAAAGCAGATATGCTATAACTCACACAAGCCCATGCCATACCAGCAAGGATATATGGCACTGTGAAAGCACATAAACTGAACCATCCATAGTGTTACAACACGCTCAACACCAGCTTACGCACTAGCTGCTTACATCAATGGAATCCTATCTCATCTCCATAATACCATAAAATACAATGTGTCAAACTCGTGCTCTTTCAAGCATTCTATCCAAAATGTGACCTTGAAGTCTAACGATCGTCTAGTCTCTTTTGACGTCACCCAACTATTTACAAATATTCCACATGAAAACGCAATCGGTAGTGTACTAAAGAGGAGGCCTGAAATTAAACAGCACACAAGACTATCCAAATGCGTACTCATCAAGGCCCTAAAGTTTTGTATTTTGGATAATAATATGTTTTTATACGAGGGAGCCATGTATAGACAAAAACATGGTCTGGCTATGGGAAGCAGCTTATCAGGCACGTTAGCCGAATTTGTGCTAGATGACCTACCCGATGATATGATTAGTGAATTATCCGGTGACCCAATAATCATAAAAAAATACGTAGACGATATTATTATGGTATTGCCAGAACATGCAATTGAGGAAACTTTGCAGATCCTTAACAACAAGCACCCCCGCATCAAATTCACAATGGAGAAAGAGAATGAATGTCTAAATAATATACCATTCCGCGACATGTTATTATATAGGGAAAATAATAAAATTCTAACCGATTGCTATATGAAGCCCATGGGGTCGGGGAGATTACTTAACTTCAACATATCGCATCCACGGAAAATGAGATTTAACGTTGCACTAGCGTTCGCAAGAAGAGTTATAAGCTTAAGCGATCATAAGTTTTACCACGCCAATTATGTACGTTCAATATATTGGCATCTAATGACTATCCGGATAAATGGATTGAAACGATAATAAAAAAGGTAACATATGCACCAAGACATCATACCACTACGACACAAAATAATATTGCAGCCTCTACACATAGTGGTAGTATAGCCAATACAGAACCCACGCAATACAGGAGATTACGATATATACCAGGCTTAACGGACAACATTATACCAATTTTAAAACGCAATAACAACACTAACTTGGATTTTGGATTGCAACCACTGAACAAATTAAGAAATATCATTTTCACTGACACAAAAACAAAAAAAAAATAAACCTAACTTAGGAGCAATATATAAAGTACCATGTAAAACAGACAATTGCGATAAGGTATATATTGGGGAAACAGGGAGAGCATGCTATTAAAAAGGGCCATGAATTTGACTATGAGAATCCGAAGATCCTTCACACAGATCACAATTGGAGGAGAAGAAAAAACATCGAAGCACTCTACATACACCTCAATAAACCACAATCGATCAATTTCAAAATAGACACACAATACATCAACACACAATACAAACATACACTTGACACATTAAAAACTTATGGTCGCGGCAGATGATCCCCTACTAATAGCTTGAATTAGTAGTACTACGCGTTAGGTCTTAAGATGTCCATCGTTTGTGTTCTAAATCAATTTCGTTATTTATTTATTTAATTGTTATTTATTTATCTAATTGTTCTCGTGTTGTTCTAATTATGTTGATATTTGTATGTTTTTCATGTTCTCTTAGCTTAAGTTTCAAAAATATTGACATAAGGAAATAAAATCCTAATTTTTATAAAAAAAATTTTACAAGGTAATGATTATGAGAGAGGTTTTTTATAAAGTGGGCTGTAATGGATATATTGTATATTTTTAGGCACTGAAGATGGTCTAAACAAAAGCCCGAAATATTGGCCAATAAATTATAAGCTACAAAATTTATGGTGTAGTTTTCATCGTCCATTCTACGAATTCCAGGGTCACTAACCCCATATTATTTTCAAGTATATACAAAAAAAAGGACCCATACAACTCAATTTCTATCAAATATATCCTTCTGTTTAGCTTGTTTAGTGCTATGCTCGCCAATTTAATTTGGTTCGTATATAGGCTTATTTTTCTATTAAGATTTTGCTTTTTATTTTTTTAAATGATTAATATAGGCCTAAATGGATTTTTGTGGGTTAACGGTAGGGTTTCCAATCCGGATATCCGGATATCAAATTATCCGGATTATCCGACCCATTTTGACTATTCGGTAATCCGGATATTTTTCCTTAATTATCCGATAATCCGGATATTTTTAACATTTTTTTTATACTGTTTTCTTTCTAACTGTTCAGCTATTTTCAAAAGATTATACAATTACTTTCTCAAGTGGCAGTTTTATTTATTATTATTATTTATTTATCAAAGTTGCTTTGAATGAACAAATAAGTTGTCTTGGATGTTTTTTTATCCAAATTTTAAATAAAACAAGTAAGAAAGCTAGAATTGGTCCAAGATTAATTCTTATGATACCCTTATGACCCGGTTTAGACGGGTCAATAAGCTGCCTCTGCCCCACGAAAACTTCTCGGTAATATGATGGTTGGGGGCAGGAATGAAGCATCACCCAACCTACAGATTTCGTGCGGCAGGGACTGACCTGTCTAAACAGGGTCGATGTAATTTCGTATGGTCACCCGTCTGTGTAAATTTGATTTTCTGTGTGGTTTTTCGCATATATTTCTAGTACGGTTCGTCGGACAGTATAAATTATTATAACTAGTTTCATAGCATTTCATATTCTGAAGCACTTTTGAGTACACTGATTGTAGGACTGATCAACATAAGATTTTTGTGGTCGTTTTCCTCGAAGTTTGTAGTGCGTCCAACAGGGTCCAAAAAAGTCCACTCCGGAATTTATAAACGGTCGCGCTGGCTGTACTCGATGTTCAGGAAGGTATCCATAAATTGTAATAACATTTTCGGATTAGCCCGCGCGCAGCGCACCTACCTCTGAACAATGGCTCGTGCGATACTGTTGCCCTTAATGAATCAGAATTTTTGGCGGGTTATAGCTAGTAGTGCTTGTGGCGCGACATGAAGATGGTTAACATGAAGATTGGTCATCAGTAGACGCGTGACGTTATGAGCGTAGGGTAATAAAATCGGATGCTTAGAATCATATGACAAACTCGCGGCCTCCAGTCTTCCTCCAACGCGTAACAAACCGGCTTCATCTGAAAATGGGCTAAGGCTAAGGCTACTTAATGGGCTGCTGGTACTATTGTGGCCTGAATGTTCTAGTTCCTTTTGCTCAGTTGGTAATTCTTCGTCTTGTGCCTTTTTTATCATTACAGTAAGCACCTCATCTAATTCTATAGTGGTAGGTTTGCGATTTAGGCATCGATTTTCCTTTTTCTTGCGAGTGTTTGAGATGAATCTCCGAATATATGCGATTATCCTCTGCCATCTATCGAATGTATTTTGATGATCTATCAAATCCATAAAATGTGAAGTATCACTAACTCTTGCCACTATCGCCTTGATTTCCCTTTGCTCTGAGCTCATCTGCGTGCGTTTGTAGGGTGCTGGCCATCCGTCTTCTGCGCCATGTAGAAACAGTGGGCCGTAGAGCCATAATGAGTTGGACACTAGCTTTTCTGGTGGGACTCCTCTCGACACGATGTCCGCTGGATTGTGCCTAGACCCTACATGTCTCCATTGCTCTTGTGTGATTAATTCTTGTATTGTCGCAATTCTGTTGGCTAC
Organism: Dioctria linearis; assembly: GCA_963930735.1. Lineage (NCBI taxonomy): Eukaryota > Metazoa > Arthropoda > Insecta > Diptera > Asilidae > Dioctria > Dioctria linearis. Next base: position 208,298,575 of record OZ005741.1, on the reverse strand, counting down.
AAGGGTATGGTACGAGGCTGCTGCCGAGTTAAGTCATGCAAGAACGATTTCTTAATCGGTCCAATAAAAAGTTTTTACTTCCGGTAACTGCAGATCTCGAAGAACCCGGTAAACCAGTTCAGCCATTAGTTTTGCTGCACATAACTCAAGCCTGGGGGACAGTAACTGTCTTTAATGGAGCGACTCTGGATTACGTGCACAGGAGACTGACTCGTATTACCCCACCACTACCGAGAGATCGTAAATAGACCGCGGCTCCGTAAGCCTTCTCTGAGGCGTCCGCAAAGGCATATAATTGTATGGATTTTGCTAGTTCACCCTTGAACATGTGTTTCGGGGTTTTAAAAACATCAAGGGCGTTGAGGTTATTCCGAAATTTCATCCATTTCATATGCAGCTCCATTGGAAGGGCTGCGTCCCAATCAAGCTTTATTTGCCATAATTGTTGTAAGAAGATTTTTGCCATTACAACCACGGGACTCATAAAGCCCAGCGGCTCAAATAAATGCGCAATATCAGACAGTACTATTCTTTTGGTTATATTGTCACTCTCCAGCCAATGGCCTTTAACTCTTAACTCGTCCAGTTGAGGTGCGGAACTCAGTCCTAATGTATTAATCTTCTCATCACTATTGTCGAAAAGATCCAGTTGGATTTTCAGAAGTTCCTTGTGTTTGGAGCACCACGGGCGTTTAATTGACCTTGAGCTTCTAATGCTTCATGAAGTCTATCGCATCCCGTCATTAAGTCATCCATATAAAAATCTCGCCTTAATATCGTTGTTCCCAGAGGCCACTGCTCCATTCTTTGTTCGGCGAGACGTTGTAGACATTTGGTTGCTAAGTATGGCGCGAAAGTCGTACCATAAGTAGCTTTGTTCAGCTGATACGATCTGATTGGTTCCTTAGGACTTTCTCTCTAAAGCACTAATTGGTATCTCCGATCTTCTTCCGACACCAAGATTTGCCCGTACATCTTCTCAATGTCTGCCGTGGAGACGTATCGTGGTAAGCCAAATCTTAATAGGATGATGAACAGGTCACCCTGAATGGTCGGACCGTTGGTTTGCAGGTCGTTTAATGACACATTCGATGATGTGTTGGCAGAGGCATCAAAGACTACACTTAATTTGGTCGTCGTGCTTTTGGGTTTTAAGATGTAGTGATGCGGCAGGGAGTAATTGGGCTTTACAAATTCGGCAGGGTCCACCTCACTCATGTGGTTCAAATGTAAATACTCCTTCATAAATTCGATATACTGCGACTGTACTTAGGGATTCCTCGCAAGTCTTCGTCCTATGGATAGAAGGCGACGAATTGCAATATCACTGGATTCTCCCAATCTACTGGGCTTTTCTTGGAAAGGTAGTCTAACCATAATTCGACCGTCTGCATTTCTTTTAACTGTCTGATTAAAATACGATTCACATTTCATCTCTTGTTGTGATAAATTTGATCGTGTTGAGTCTACTTCCTCTATTTTCCAGAACCTTTCGACTGTCTTATTGAGATCTTCTTCTTCTGAACATATGCTGCAAGCAGCAATTGGCGAGTAGGTGTGATTCGTCATTCCTGATACAATCCAGCTCAATATGGTATTTTGCAGCGTGGGTAAATTTGGACCCAGCTTTATTTGTTCTATGGACAATAATTGAAAGAAGAACTCTGCCATAATAAGTAGATCAATTCTGTCTGGTCGATTGAACCCAGGATCAGCTAATTGGATATTGTGTGGTATGGTCCATCTCGACACATCCAGTAACTGGCTTGGCTGATAAGATATGATACTGTCGAGTACAAATCCCTCTAGTTTTCACAGAATACCTTCGTAAAAGATCAACATTTTTATATGGCCCAATTTAGCTCATTTATGAAATTATTTTTACTATTTTTATGAAAACGCCGCGTAGAAAATTTCAGCTCTTTACGCTGATATCCAAATATGTAGTGAAAAACGAAAGTTTTGTATGGCAACACCTTGAAGGAGTTACCCGATTTGTCCCATTTTCGAACTTGAATTTACATTTAAAAAAAAAGCTCATGTTCAGCTCGAGTTATCGTGCGGACACACAGACAGATAGACAGACGGACAGACGGACAGACGGACAGACGGACATGCAAAAATCAAAATAACTCTTAATATTATACATGGGTGTTCATTCCATTTTGCTCTACCATAATTATTTCTATGCATTACAAACGGAAGGACAAACATAGTATATCCAATAGATTTCATCTAGGGTATACCAAAACCTATGTATTAAGCACTGAAATTATATGATAACAGTGTGGTTAAAAATTAAATATATTTATAAATAAAATATTGAGTTAATCGCCCAAAAAGGTTGATTGTAAATAGATGTCTCCAGATTCCTGTGTATGAGTTTTCTGTTAACCGTATGGCGATATCCATATATGACGTGATAATCTATATAAAATCGACGATGGCTCGACTTGTTGACGTAACCAACAAGTAAGCCAGCAGTCAACGATGCGACATTTAATTTTTAACCATTTAAGGGCAATCTAGTTTAAAAGAATTGTTAGATGTCCTATTGCCACTAGAGACTGCAGCAAAGGAGTTAAATAAAAATTCATCGACACTTTTGACCGCTGAATGTGCTTATAAATTTCTATTTGAAAGCTTCGACGAGTTTAGAACGAACTTAGGTTAAAATTTATCGAAACAGAATAAGAAATGAATGGATGAACGTCGAGATTAAATGCTTATGAAAGTAAATCTTCTTAGAAGCAGGCAATTTACCAAATTCCATAAATATTTTGATTATAATTCAAAAGGTGCTCCCATTACATTGCCAGTCTGCAGGGATAACTGGAAGTGGCAATTTCTTCTTTTGATGAGCAGAGCAACCGAAACACATATTATTCAATGCATTTCTTACAATAAAGCCAGCATTTACAGTTTCAATCAATTACAATTTTGAAATTTTCAATGCAATAACTTTTTAAAATATTCTTTTTTAAAAACAAAATAAATTTAAATCATATAATGTTTTTTTACTATTTATTAATTATTTATGTACATAATTAAAATATTTGAATAAAAAAATTATAAAACACCATGAAATATTGGATTCAAGCTATTTATTTATTTTGCTTTTTGTTATCCGGATATTCGCATTATCCGGATATTTTGAGTTTTCAGTATACGATATCCGGATAGTCATTAATGTCGCATAATTGGAAACTCTAGTTAGGTTATCTTCAAATATTTGCCCTCATTGCGCCTTATCATGTAAACGTCCTTTTAGCGAAATCGAGCGCTAAAAATCGGTTAACGCTCTGAAAGCCATATCCCTTGGGTGGAGTGGAAACTCGCATCATTTTTGTTGCAAACATCAAAGCTAATTTCCACGAGTCGTTCCTGCTTATCATGATGTCTTAATTGATAGTAGCAAATTTTTCAATTCAATTCATTTAAAATACAATTTTTTATCAATGAATTTTGTTTTCCATAAGCGATGCATATTTGCACCAGAATGTTTTTTCATATTGGTTGTCTAAATAGCAGAGGGCATCAAAAAATTCAATCAAATTCGAGTAGCGTTAAAATGGCTTAACTGGAAATTAAGAGCATCTCCTATACAGGGTGTTTCCTCCATAGTGGTCCATAGAGCGGGAGGAGATAGTACTCAGCTAAACAAACAAAAAATTGTAAAACAGGGTGAGTCCATATAAACCGTTTCGGAGTTACAGCATGATTAAGATAATCTGCTAGGTTTTCATAAAACACCCTGTATCAGAAAAAGTACAGGGTGTATGGTCACCTTCGAAAGCGCATTAAATGCAGAGCCTCATGGCCTTTTCAAGGACTGCTCAACCAGGTGCATACTCTTCTCCTCTCAGAAGTTGTGGTGGTAAATTAAAAATTTTGCATTTTCTTACCTTTTTTTCTTTACTTTGACCTCTATTTTTGTTTTTTTTTTCAAAAAGGTTCTTTTTTATAAAAACTGTAAACTGTGGACTCTTCTCTTTAATTTGACCTATCACACACTATGTGCTAACTGTAGCCGTTAAGGAAGTATTAGCACATAACTTTTACAGGTTGTACCGAAATTAGGCGACATTTTTTTGAAATGGCGTGTATTCAGTCACTAACGAAACAAATTTTCCTGGAAAATAGGTTTGAAAATGGCTTTGAGAATAGATTAAGTGCTAATAACTTTTTAAATGCTACAGATAGCACACAGGGTGTAATAGAGAGTCTACAGTTTATATTTTTTATGAAAAAAAAATATTTTAACCACCTTTTTGTAAAAAGCAAAAGATGTCAAACTACAAAAAAAGTTAGAAAATCCGAATTTTTACTTTAGGCCATCATAACTCCTGAGAGGAGAGGAATATGCTCGTGGTTGAGCAGTCGTTGGAAAGGCCATAAAGTTGTGCATTCAATGAGCTTTCGACTGTGACCACACACACTATACTTTTTCAGATACAGGATGTTTTATGAAAACCTAGCATATTTTCTTAATCACCCTGTAACTCCGAAACGGATGCTATGGACCCCCTCCCCTTACCATACAATTTTTTTTTGTTTTGGCTAGGTGACCACCATGGATGAAACACCCTGTCTAGTAATAATGAATAACTGACAAATTGAAGTAAATAACAGAGAATTCAGTAAGAAATTCGAAATCAACATTGGTAACAAGATTATGAAAATCAAAACTCTTGACAGAGAGCAGTTACGTTACTGCCATCAAAAAAATGGCTACGAGAGCTTAAAAAAATGGTAAATACAGCATAACAGGAATATGGAGGGAGGATTTAGTAATTTTCTATGATAACAACCAATTCAAGCCATGTTTAGTGTACACCCTTGACAATTTCACTTTATTAGTGGTAAGTCTTAAGACCAAATTGCTTAAGATAAAATTATCCCGAAGAGCCAGATGTCGAACGTTATCGGTTGATTTTATAATTATTTGAATTAATTGAAAATAAGCGAGTAAATCCAAAAACAAATTGTTGATTTTCTTACTTATCTTATACAGGGTGGACCAAAAGTCACCATGGAGGCCAAAAGTCACCATGGGGTTTAAAAATTTAATAATTTAATATTATTCTGGTTCTTTGTTCAGTTGTGAATCTCTCCATTATTTATTCTCCAGATGTTATTTATATAATCTAAAAAAAAAAAAAATATATATATAAACGAAAAAGTTATTAAATTTTTAAACCCCATGGTGACTTTTGGCCCCCATGGTGACTTTTGGCCCACCCTGTATAACTTATTTCAGTTTTTCAAAATATTTAGATTTTTCAAATAATCTTCCAGACAGCGAAGTTATTGCCATAGTCATATCTACAGTCGGCTTGTAGGACTTTTAGCTTGATTATGTTCTTCTATTTTGATAACTTGATAAAATCAAATGGAAATGAACGAAAACCAAACGAAATTCTTATGTCATCGGATTGTCTGCTTGAATGTAATAACCACAGAGAATTTAAGCGAAACAAAAGTGACATTTTTGCATCTGGTTTATTTTAAGTGACTATCAGAACCAGCTTAACACAAGCTCGCTGCATGGACACGTTTAATAAATAAACGTCTCAACAATACATGCGATTCATCACTTAGTCGGTGTTAGTATTAGTATATTACACTGAACATAAACCAAACACCAGATGAAATTACATGCACAAAACATTAAACAAAATAGATTAAATATTATATAGACGTTTTTTTAAAACATGCTTAGAAACGACGAGAACAAAATGCTCAGCCAAATTATTAACAGTTATACACATGCGATTAACAGGTTCATACATGCTAAAGTTAGACCTTGAGGAGTTAACATGTAACAGAGGTAGCCTTCTCAAATTGTGCCTATTATCACGAAAAGAGATTTTGTTAAGCAACAACGGGGAATCAATATTCGCGTTTAAAGGCTGATGCACAAAAGTTACATCGGCAACTATGCGACGTTTCTTAAGCGAGTGCATATTCAAAAGCTTCAAGCGATCCTCATAGGGTAGAAGAATTAATGAATTATTCCAGGGTAGGTGCCTGAGAGCAAATCGTTGGAAGTTCCGTTGAACAGACTCGATACGGTCGATATGTGTACCGTAAAATGGAGACCAGACCTGGCTAGCGTATTCAAGAAGTGGTCTTACAAAGCAAGTGTACAAACGCAAAGTTATGGTAGGATTCGAGAACTCTTGGGACCAACGTTTTATAAAGACCAGCATGGAACTACTCTTTGATACTGTGTAGTTCATGTGGGAGATAAAATTCAATCTATGGTCACATTTGATATCCAAATCACAAACAGCACCCACACGGCGAGGAATTCGAGAACACATAATCGTAAGAAATTGGTTTCTGATTTCTGTGGAAAGTCATAACCTCACATTTGTCTATATTGCGTGTAAAATTATTGCTTTTACACCAATCGTAAAATCTGTGAAGGTCACTCTGTACCTGCTCACAATCGTTAAAAGATTTAATCTGGGCGAAAAGTTTAATGTCGTCAGCATAAATCAAGACCTTGCAATACCTCACAACAGAGACAATGTCATCAATAGACAGAATAAAGAACAAGGGGCCCAAGTGACTCCCTTGAGGTACGCCAGACGAAGCTTTCAAGACTCTTGAGATGGAATGTCGAAATAAGATTTGATATGTTCTGTTATCTAAGTAAGACTCCATCCATTTAAGAAATGTTATAGGAAACCCATACTTTTCTATTTTAAAGAGTATCACGGAGTGAGATAACTTGTCGAATGCTTTACTAAAGTCTGTATAAATACAGTCTGTCTGGTAGCCTTTTGCAAATCCGCCAATGGTATCTGAGACAAATTCCAACAAGTTAGTTGTAGACCTGCCCGAAATAAACCCATGTTGGTTTGAAGAGAGTAAATTATTACAGGAGGTTGATAGTTGAGAAGAAATTATAGATTCGAATAATTTGGGCATGCAAGATAATTTTGCAATAGGCCTATAGTTAGAAATATCATTTTTACTACTTTTTTTGTGGATAGGTATGATAAAGGAATTTTTCCATAGCTGGGGGAAACAACCACTATCGAGCGATTTTTGGAAAATAATTCTCAACGGAGCTACCAGAGAAAGGCAGCAAGACTTAAAAAAGGCTGGAGGGATCCCATCCGGACCCGTTGTGAAGTCATTTGGAAGCCCATTAATATGACCGAGTATATCCTCTTGTGTAATTGAAGGGATAGTGAATGAAACGTTATGAGAGTCATTCATATGACTGAAGTTGCAATTTTGAGGTTGAAAATTTGACGAGGCAAAGGCATTGTCAAAAAAAGAGGCAATCATATTACAAATTTCAGACGAATCATCGCTAGCAGAGTCTTTGTACCTCATGGTATTGGGATAGTTGTCTGTTTTTTTCTTCATATTAATAAACTTAAAAAATATCCGTGGGCCACTAAATAATTTAGCACGCTTGCTTTGAATATACTCATCATAAAGAATGGAGGAAAGCTCTTTGAACTCATTATATGATGTGAGGAAATTGTTGTGACTTATAATGTCTTTGTCCCGCATATAACTTTTCCATAGTTTATTCTTTCTATTTTTAAGACGTTTCAGTTCTTTATTGAACCATGGCGGTGATGTCTTAGTCAACCGCTGACGCTCGCGGGGAACACAAGAAAAAATAAATTGAAAAGAATTATGTAAAACATAGAAACGTCTTCATCAACACTATTACAAGACAGCAGTGTGTTGAAATCAATAGAGGTAAGTCTACTAGAAAGTTCCGAGAAGTCAGCTTTTCTAAAATTGAAGAAGAATTGTGTTTCCTCACAGTTTGTTAAGTTTTCGGTTTCATAGCAATATGTAATTAGTAGAGGGGGGTGGTATTTGTCAAGAGTAGACATTAGAACTGGGCTAGGTTCAACTAATAAGCTACCCGCGTCAGTAAAAAATACCAGGTCTAACTGCCTACCCATGTCGTTCATAACGTTACTGATTTGGCTGAGACCGAGAGATGAAATAGTGTCAAGGAAAAGTGATTCCTTTGATGTCAAGTAATTAAGTGGAAGATAGTCATCGTCATCTTCATTAAGTACACATTGAATATTGGGTAAGTTAAAATCACCAATAAGTAGTAATTCGTCAAGAGGTTTCATTTTACCATGGATAAAATTAGATGTTAAAATGAGTAGGTCATAAATATTCTGACCTTTGTCATCAACAACATTTACGGAATCAGGAGGAATATAGCAACAAAGTATGTATAAGTCATATTTTAAGAGAGACAACTTGAGAGCGATAAGTTCGATGTCGAGAGTGTTGGTGAAATTGGGAAGCTCAATTTGACTGCAATTAATGTGGTTTTTACAAGCGAGGAGTACGCCACCGCCACGAGCTTCAGAATCAGTATGTCTATCTCTTCTAAAAATTTGATAAGAATTGTCAAGGATTTCAGCATCGCGAAACCCATGATGCAGCCAAGTTTCAGTGAAAGCAACTATATCAAAACAATTTGCAACAGAGGATTTGAAAATTTGTGCAGTTTTTGTCCGAATCGCCCTTACGTTTTGATAGCAAAGGGAGAGCGATTTGAGTTTTTTGAGATATTACTATTTATTTTAACTGTATTAGTAAGTTGGCGCCCAGAAGGTACGAATAGCTTAGTAAAAGCGCCAGAGGGCCAAAATGTGGGATCCAATAACCTGTCCTGAACATCCGCTGAGACAGTTAAAACAAAAGATGCGACCGGTTTAGAGCATTTACTAATGTTTCGACAAGAAAAAACATCCGTTGCGATAGTTAGATAGATAGTGGTTTACTAATATGAGCATCAGATACAGGAGAGTTAGAGTTAGAGTCTACTCCCTGCTGCACGATAGGTAATGGTTGAGAGTCAGTGTCAGATGATTCCTTATCCCCTGGAATCAACTTCCTGACATTAGTTACCATGGAGCTGATTAGCCTTGAGTTCCCGGAAACCGTAGATGACCAAGACTCGATATCGCCTTCAACTCGCCTTAAGCTACGCCGAACGTCATTGATAACTGGAATGAGTAGCGTATTGTTTGAATTCTGAGGGACAGACGGAGAGTCATCTTTAGAAAACATTGCATGAATATCAACTAGAGAGTCAGACAAATTTTGAACCTTTGAAGATAGGTTATGTGACTTTTCAAGCAATTTATCTGAATTCAAGCTTAGTACATCAACAAGACCAGTCCAGTTCATAGATAAGCTATTAAATTTATCCGCAATGAGAGACTGAACAGAAGAAAGAGAGTCAAGACATTCGGTTAAACTTTTCAAAAACCTTAAAGTGTGGCAGGACTTTATATCCGAGCATTCGCTGCAAGTAGTAAGTCCAGAAGTTGGCGCTCTAGAGCTCCGTTTCAAGCAAGAAGCGTGAAAAGATTTACCACATATACCATCACATGCAATCATATCTTCTGGTTTTTTAGAAGAGCAGACTTTGCAAGTTGCCATGTTAAAGTGACCGCGATTGAATAAATTTTTTGAATAAAATTTTCGAATAAAATTTTCGGAGACAAAAACCAAAGTAAAAATGAAAACTTATAGAATTAAGAGTTTTGAGCCGCAGTGTACCAAGCCGGTGAAAGGTTTGTGCCCGTGAAGTGAGTATAACAATAATGCACGCGGCAAGTATCGCTTAGTTGTCTCCGCTAAGACAAGTACTTCAACAATGAGCAGATAGAGGGTGGAAATATATTTGCAAAACAATAACAAACGATTAAAAAATATATATAACTAATCAAAAATTATCTTTACAAAGAAGCACAAAGAAGCACCACCGATAAAGAAGAAGATCACAATTGCAGATAAACAATGAATAAAAGTCATTTACAAGCAATGAACCTCAACCGGCAAACAAAAACATCGACACAGCTGCGAGCACTTATTTGTGTTAAAAGCCAAGTCGGGAGCAAAACAAGTAAATCACAAACACCACTACGGCACCGAAAAGCCCAAATTATAAAATTAAACTCGAACACCAAATAAATAAATAAACGATCACTAAATTAACAGAAAAAATCACTAGCACGAAAACAGAGACTTGTTCTGACAACTGGGATCTCATTCTTCTCAATAAGCTTATCTCATATAGATATTAGGCTTAGGATAGTTATTGTAAATATATATGTTTACCGTAGTTAGTCAACCATGTATCATAATCTGAAGCTTATTTCTATACAGAATGTATTACATTGCAGTGCTAAATGGTGTAATACAAAAGGGAGAGTTGAAAGAAAATCTGTATTGAATTATAACAAAAAAAAATCGTGCAAAGTGCAATAATTGATTAATGAAAGGATTTAATAACAAAAAATATATATATATAAAAGAAGTTGAATTATTTCTTACTGTTAGCGACTGAACGATGCACATGCAAAGAATTCCCATAAGTGTTAATATATTTACTAAAACGTAATTCTCGAAGAGATTCTTAAATTTGTTCAAAAAATCCATAGCTTCCGCATGAATTCTAGCCAGGGAATGCAATAGTTCGCCTTGCTTATCTTCAGAATTGTATTCAGTAGTTTTATCCCCAATATATTTACAATATCTTTTGCAAAGATCAAATCTTGAAACTGTGAAGATGCAACACAAATAAAATACTGAGTTAAACCCGACGACTGTCGGGAGAGCAAAACAAAACTGAATTATTTCAAAAGAATAATTGATTTCATAGTCTGGATGCTTTTGATATCTGATAAAAAGAGAATTATTATTTTTAAAGTAAAGAAAGTAAATTGTAAATTAATATTACGATGTCCCAATAATGCGTAATTGTTCAGGTAAGCTCCATTTTTTGGTTTGAAGTAAAGGTACAGAGCAGTAAACGATGGCTCCAAGAAGGTACATAAAACTATTCCATGCTAAGATCTTTCTAAAATAAAAGAAAATTTTTAATAAGAATATGTTTCAAATTTCTTGCAGATTCTTGTACAGACCTTATTAAAATGCGATATTTTTGACTATATTCTCCGCTAGAGGTTGTTGTGGCAATTATAATCGCAAACAACTTATTTCGGGTTTCTTTACGCAGCCAGAGAAAGCAAAATTTCATAAAAGCCTAAAATAAAGAAATGTGTAATTGAGCTTAGATTGATTAAACAATATTTAGGACTTCCTAATATATTTGAAAAAAACTACTTATGTCAATTGCCATTAGGTATAGGAGGGAAATCAGAGCTGGATTTAGTTCCTCATGAATACATCTTTGAATCCGTGCAGTCAAAACCCTCGAGAATACTTCCCAAGCCATGAAACAGAAATCTATATGTGTGCGTGCTTAGTCCGTTTTCTAAAATGTTCTATATTGATACTTATGGAAAAGTGCTAAACATTGGCTTTATATATGCCATAGAGCCTAAACTACTATCCATACAGGAAAATAGTCTTCTAGTAATTTACAGCTTGGTTGCTTACCTTCGCAAAGGCTACACTTTCTTATACCTTACGTAACAAAATAATAAAATAGTTTTGATTACAAAGTAACCTTACCATTTTACGCTCAATACCTCTCTGCTGAGTGATAATTGCATGTGTGTATGTGCAGCCGTAGTCCGAATCTGTAGGCAGCTACATTCGATATCATCAGCCCACGGCATGCCATGACGGCACAGCGACATTACAATGATTACTCAGCTGAGAATTTTTGTTTGAGGAATCGTAGTCATTTGGTTAAGATAAATTTTTTTAAATAATTTTGTTAGGAAAGGTATGAAAATTTTATTACGGTTCGGAAGATAAGAAAGCAACCTTAAGATTAACAGAGCGCCATTTTTCTGTATGAATAGTAGTTTAGGGCGGAGGAGCTATTCAAATCAAACTTTTGTCACTTTTACATAAGAACACTGCAAATATTTTAGAATGTAAGGACTACGTTGGGCCTCGCATGTGGTAGGGATGGAGTCTGTTTCATGGCTTCTGAAGTATTCTCGAGGGTTTTGGTGCAGTCCATCATACCTGTGGCGACATGTTATAACTTCGCATCGAAAGCGATCATCGAAGCGAAGATTTCGATCTGGCGGTATGTTATAAGATTTTCGTTCGACAGGCGATTTTGCTTGTTTCGAAATTATTTCCGAATTTTTTTCCCTAGCACAAATGACATTTATAGATTCTTTTTCTAGTTCTTGATAAATTTTAATAATAATAAAATTGGAATTTATGAATTTTTCAGGCGCAGTGGCTTTATTTGTGGAGGATAACAAAAATGACAAAGAAATTATTAATTACCGGGACGAAAGAAAATTTTTAAGGCAGTGGTATTATGTTATGGATATGCCTAACAAAATGTATTGCCTTATTAATTTTTGGATTCAAGAAATATTCTTACAAGTTTTATAGCTTCAGTTTGAAGAATCTATATAATTAATATATAAAATCATTTATATTGAATAAATTAAAAAAAAATTAACATTTAAATCTAATTTCTTTAATTTTACATACATTTTTTAATCTTCGCTTGTACTATCACTCTCAGCAAAACTCAGTGATATTCTATCGCATTTATCGCCTGTCGAAAGTGTTACAACATACCTACTATCGATAAATTGTCGAACGTCGAATCTTTCGAAGTTCCAACATCTTGCCCCTGACATACATAGGAAAAGCGATCACCTACTCGTGAGTATGCTGAAAAGCAATTTTAAAACCCTCGGCAGTCGCACTTGGTCACTCGTGACTAGAGCGAAATTTCTTTTGGAAATTTCCCGCAAATTGAAAAAGGGCAGGGCCTGCTCTCTTTCTCTAAAAAATATTAGGACAGGTATGGTCTTAAATCGGAAGCAAAGATAACCTGATAACCTAATAAGAAGATAAGAATCAGCCGAACAAAATTGAAAATTTTTCGAGTTTTTAGCATGAAACAAATAATGTCACATAAGTACTTTAGTCTTTTGCATGAATGGAGGAAAAGAACTTGGCTATGCATTATTGTAGTGCGATTGGAACAACGAGCTAAAAACAAATATCGAGAGAACGTAGGATTACCCGAACGACAAAATCTTATTGAATCCCTTAAAATTCCTATCAAACTATTCATAATAACGTATACATACATCGGATCACACTTCCTCTCTTTTTTCACAAAAAGATAAATTTCGCTTTGGCCAAGGTGCTGAAAGGAGATGTAGAATTAATGTCAAATAAAATTCTCATTTTTCCAGAAAATATCAGAGAATCCAGGATAAGTTTCTCCCACTTAATCTCTTCAGAACAAAACGAATGTAAACAGAAGCACGTGCTGTTCAAATAGCACAGGAATTACACCAACAAACATTGATTTTGCTATAAAAAACATTGGATAATTCTCACAATATTTCAGCGAAAACCGGTTTTCACAAAGGCGCGGGAACATTTTATGAAAGTAAAACCTGAAAACTCCACCCCCTCTCATTTATTTACGAGAATAAATCATTTCCCATTCCATTTCGTTGCATGTAATCTGCGCTTTCACATTTTTTATCTTTATTCATAAAAGTTTTAAAGAGAGTTTGATTTTTTTTATATTTCTTCTTCTCTCCTCCTTTTCTTGCCGTGTACGCTTTAAATGTAAAACACTCGAAAATTTCGCCTAATTCTTATCTTGTTATTAAGTTAACTTTGCCCGAAGTTTAGCCGCGCTCTGCCAGTTAGGGTGCTAGCTAAGCTATTACACCGTGTAAATTTTGCCCTCCAATATTTACCCAGGATTTTGCCGTTCATCGAACAAGTTTTTAAAACACCGGGTAAACCCAGTGTAATGACAGCTCTCTGACAGTTGTATAATTAATTGTAAAAAGTTATTTATAAAATGTGTGAAGACAAAAAAAATGTGCCTAGCTATTTTTATTTTTCTATTTCTTTTCTTCTAATTTCTGCTTAGTTTTTCTTAAGAAGAAGTAAGCTCGGGGTAGCCCCAGGTTTTCAAAAATCAAGATAGTCTAGCCCGGTCTAGCCCTAGGTTTACCCGGGGTTTTCATCAAACATACCTATTGTGCGTGTCGTGAGTGATCCAGTGCGACGGGCACGTAAGTGAAATTAATATTTTAATTTTCTGAATTTTTTTTACAAAAAATGGAAAAGAAGTTTTTTTCATAATAAATTTTCTTTTCTAGATGTATGCGAAGATCAACGTCTGTGTGTATGCGGGACGAAGGAGGGGAATGAAAGAATATAAATTTTTATAATTTGGTCATGCACTGACATCTTTAAATAAGTGAATGAATAATTATATTTTTTTCAGCACAAATGAACGTAACCCGTTTTTTTTTACCTTAATGGCCAGTTTCACAGTCTGAGTTTAAACCAAATATTTAGTTTAAACTCGACGAATGAGTTTCACAGTTTGGCTTAAACCCCGGTTTAAACTAGAGTTTAAACCGTACCCTCCCTCGGTTTAAACTCAAAATAATTTAATTTTGACAGTAGCATTGCTTTTTTTGTATCAAGAAAATAATTTCATCATGGATTTAGATTTAGACATTTCTAGCGATGAAGAAGATTTTTTTGAGTTAAATTTACAACTCTGTCGACGACTGAGAGTAATTAGAAATCGGCCAAATCATTTTAATTAGTGGGGTGACGTTGATTTTTATGCTAGGTTCAATTTAAGTAAAGAACTTTGTCACTTTGTCTTCGAATCTATTCTTGTCCGTTTTCTTGCGCTCTTTTTTTTATGCATTAGTGAAGACAATATCTCAACTTCACTTATGCTAAAATTTTCATCCGTTTTGAATGTTGGCATATTTAAAATTAGGAAATATAACTACATATTTTTTTATTTTTTATTTCTGATCCGTTTACTTTTTCCGATTGACAGATTGATTCATGCAAAATTGCTTCACAATGGTGGCGATAACTAATTTCGTTCACAATTTAATCAGAACTACCAACGTTACTAAAAGAATGCACTGTGAAACCAGATTTGGTTTAAACCACGTTTAAACTTGGAGGGTGGTTTAAACTCGACTGTGAAATTGGAAGATGTCTATCACACATTTTGTGTTTATTGACATTTGAGCAAAATCACATATTTCGATCGTTCTCGCTCAGATAGCTATTTATAAAATAAAAAATAATAAGTTTTTGGCTTCAAAAAATATCAATTTGCATTCTATAACTATTTAGGAGTATTCACGATTTGTTTTCGATTTTTTGTTTGCTTGTTGTTTGCTTTTACCTAATGAAAAATGTACGCAAACATAGGTGACCCAATGCGACGGCGGACGCAGCGAAATTACAGTGTGACGGACAAGAGTTAAAACAAAAATTCCAGATAGGGCACAATTGGGGTTACACCAAAACACCTTGGTTAGATGATCCTTCAGGTAGAACTATAAAGTAGCGCAGACATAACCCAAAAAGGGGCTAAACAAGCTAACCCTGAGAACCAGTCGTCTGAGTGGTCACCTACACAGGATGGGGCTATATGTGGGTATATGTCCCGAAACTTATTAAAGTTACCACAGAAAATATTGAAAGATTAACACAATTTTCAGAAAACAATTTAGCATTTCTATCCACGACCGCAACATACTACAAAATATTTCAATTGTGAAATGAGAACTTTCATATCCATTTCCCCTATTAGAAAATTTCAGAAATAAAAGGAAGTGGGGAGTACCTATAATCAAAGAGCGTAAAACAGAAAGACACAGAAAACAGAATGCGCATCTCGCATATTGAAAGATTTTATATAGGCAGGTCGTGATGTGATTTTATGACCATCTCTCACAAATTTTACAAAATACAAAAACTCTCTGCTTTGACGACCCGCCACTCACCAGTAGTAAGCGGCGGGTCGTAATCGTCAAAGCACCGCACCACAGAGCCAGCGCTTTGACGATGACTACACCCACCACTCACCGTGATGAGCGTTGGGCCGTCATCGTCAAGCACCACCACCAGAGAGCCAGCTCCTACGCTCCGCATCAGGCTCAAGCCAAAGTTTACCTAATAGTAAGTTAAGAAGTTGTAGAGCAAAATGGGCAAATTTCTGGTGTTTTTTAGAATGAAACAAGTAATTTTATATACTTTCGTCTTTTGCATGAATGGGGGGAAAAGAACTTGTCTATGCACTATTGTAGTGCAACTGAGACAACGAGTTAAAAACAAAAATCGAGAGAACGTAGAATTACTCGAACGACAAAATCTTATTAAATCCCTCAAAATCCTTTCAACCTATTCATAATAATGTACTTCGGGCCACACTACCTCCCATTTTTAAGAATAAGATAAATTTCGCTTTGGCCCAGATGCTGAAAGGAGATGTAAAATTCCTCTCAAATGAAATTCTCATCTTTCCCGAAAATATCAGAGAATCCAGCATGAGTTCTCCCACTTAGTCTCTTCATAGCAAAACGTATGTAAACAGAAACACGTGCTGTTCAAATAGCATAGGATTACAGCAACAACATGTCTCGTTTTAGACCTTTTACAACAACAACATGTGTCTTAACATTATCAATATTTCATGAAAACCGGTTTTCACAAAAGAGCGGGAGCAGTTTATGAGAGTAGTACGTGAAAACTCCGCCCCTTCTCATTTATTTACGAAAATGAAACATTTGCCATTCTGTTTCGGTGCATGCAACTTGCGCTTTCACATTTTTTATATTTATTCATAAAATTTTTAAAGAGAGTCTGATTTTTTTTCTTTCTATCTTCCTTTTCTTGCCGTGTGCATTTTAAATGTAAAACACTCGGATATCTCACCAGCTTCTTAACTTATTATTAGGTAAACTTTGCTGAAGCATTGCATTATGTGTTCTCTTTGCTTAATTTACTTCTTTCCAAGCAAACCGGTTTATTAATTTTGCATATTTGCTAGCATATCCTTTATTCCTATCCCTATTATTATTATTATTATTAAATAAATAAAAAAAAACAAACAAATGTGCTCAGCTCTGAAGTCACTATTATATATGTTTATATTATTTTATTTATATTTTTAGACTTTACTTTTCTCTGTTAATTTGTATTTGAATCTTTATGTTATGTGCAATTGATCAGTGTGTTATTTTGGTTTTAATCTTATCTGTTACTCTCTTTTACTCATCATACTTGAATGCACTGTGAACTGATGAATATAATTTAAACTTGATCGATTGCTATCTGATAATCAATTCAATTTTTATTAATTTGATTCGCTTATTTATACAATAATTACTATACATATATACATAGAATGACAATAAAAGAAAAACAAATATAACAAAAATTTATGTCAATGAAACACAAATCACAAGATCAGCATAAATTTACTTCGTAGGCAAAGTCACCGACCGTAATTTCACTTGTACTTCCATGCAATTGCTGACATAGAACTTTGGTGAATGTAAAAATTGCATAGCTAAGTGAAGGTAGAAATTGCATATTAAAGAATGAAATTACGGTCGTTGACTTATTGATATTGTTCTTTAATAAGTTATGACTAACTATGGATTTTGTATCTCTACAATACTTTTGTTGATTTGTTTTATTTTAGTTTTGTTTTGCTTATGTTATGTTAGCTTATTTCATTCTTGTTTATCTTATATTTTGCATTACATCAACCTTAATTTAAATCCTATAACTTTATCACTCGTTATTATTACTACAATCTAGATAGTTTCTACTGCAATGAGTTTGTTCGATGCGTTTTTGTTATTTTTCTAAGCCTTGTATTCACTCGACTTATTACCAATATCTATTATATACTCGATGTACCTAACGTAGCGTAGGCTGAGGTTCTTTAATAAATGCTTTTCTATTCTATTCTATTCTATTGCACAAAGAACACTCGTGTGGGATGCTTGATTTCGGTTTATTTGAGAGAATTTTCATTTAGATTGCATTGCTGTAGAACGGAGGGAGAATAGTAAGATGAGTAGATGAGGATAAGGGTTGGTGGCCGACAAACAGTCTAGTCACAATAAGTTGCATTGATTCGAATGCTTGGGCAAAAATTTTCATGAACGTAGGCTAGGCCGCTGGCGTCGGCGTGTGTCTGTGGGTGTATTACCGTATTACTAGGTTTGTTCGATGAAAACACCGGGTAAGCCCCAGGCTACACCGGGCTGTACTATCTTGTTTTTTGAAAACCCTGGGCTTACACGGGGTTATAGAAACTTGTTCGATGAAAGCCCGGTGTTTCTGATTTCGTGCCCCGAACTTGCACTAAAAATTTCTAGGGGTAAACGTTTGACATTTGTCATTTGTGAACTGTCACATGGAATTTGTTCGGTGATTGCGGTTGAGTGCTGTATATAAAAGTGAAAAATCGTGGAGCTCATACCAAATTCAGATTATATCAGGAAGTTGGATAAGAAATTAAATGACACAATATCCATCGATAATATGCACATAGGAAACTCGAATGAAAATTATAAGGAAATATTTGAGAAGGCGATTAAGGTCGAAGAACATGGATGAAATCTTAAGCCTTTCTAGTAAGAAATTTGATTGTAAAAATGTTTCGTTGGCATTATTAACAAATAATTTTTATAGACTTCACGTTATCCCTGCACCTACCAAGCAAATAGATTTGAAGCAAACAACATATAAGAAATTCTCTAAATTCTTAAATGAGATGTCAGGAAAGGGTGTAATAGTGGCTCGAGAAGAAGCCAACGGGATAGAGAAAATCATTTCTGTAGAGTTTGATCATCCAAACTATTAATTTTATACCTAGTGTCAAAACATCTGATGATAAAAGTGAAAATAGTGCAGCACAACTGTTTCTTGCAGAAATGATAAGCTATATCTGGTCACAGATGAACCAATTGTAATTTTTTCCAAGTAAAGTTACAGAAAAGGCGATAATATCGATGTAAAAAAGCTAATAAAAGAATATGTAATTAAGAAAAAACAGAAATATTTTTTGTGCCTTTTAATATTTATTTATTCTTAAATTTTTAATTATTTCACCTATTTTATAAATAAATTTTCACAAATCACTGGAAATTAGAAGTTAAATTATGCTCAGAAGAACTGTCAGAGAAATGTCATTACATCAGATTTACCCGGTGTTTTAAAAAACTTGTTCGATGAGTGCACAAAACCCCGGGTAAATTTGGGGAAAATTGTAGGGGAAAATTTACACCGTGTTTTTACACGGTGTTTTCATCGAACAAACCTACTATATCGTTTGGGCTGATTAACTATTAGAGATAAGCTTGGGCTCATGTCGTCAAATGAAGGAGAGAGAAGAGACATTTTTCCAAGGATGAATTTTCATATGCAAGAGTGGGAGCAAATATAAAAATCCATGTCGTTTTGACGCTGTCGTTTTATTACACATTGTAGATTGGGCATTAAGCAGGATTTACATTATGATGGCATGGATTTTTTACAGAAATTGTGAGGGAGATAAATTATTGAAATTTAAATGATGCCGAAGCAATCACTGCATTACCCCACACGTACGCCCCCTTAGTTTTAATATCTACTTCAAAATCATCTCTAATGAGACGATGGACTACCTCCGAAATAATTTCAATGCTTTTATAACAAATATTGAAAATCTCTGAATTGGGAAGTATTTACTTACAAATTAAAAATTTACTTTTATTTTCTTACATTTTGACAGGTAGGTAATTTAATAAATATTTTCTATAAAATCATCATAAAACGTGTTGCCAGTAATCAAAATTGAAGAGATTAGGGTTGTCAGCAACAATGTTTTAGTTTCAGTAACTATAAAAACTTACTACACTTTATGGTTCCGGACACGCACACATTGATAAATCGAGGCCTGGAATAAATGCAGAACGCGGTTGCTTCTGTCGTCACTCCTAAATAAATTTCCGTATACGATGTACATACTATCTCATTCCTCACAATTTCTGTAAAATATGTGTGGCCTTCATATAATGTAAACCCTCCTTAACATTTAATCTTAAATAAACTAAAGTTACTTAACACTTGAATTCTCCATGATGAGCTGGAATCTGATGACAATTCCACAAATCAATGAGCTTTAACTGCAAAAGACACATGTCGAAAAACATACACACATCCCTTTTTAATACTTTAAGATTAGATTGAAATACAATGCTATTACATTTTAATATACATAGCTGTTCAATTCATAGTAAAGGGATTACATTTCAATATAGCATGGAATCACTGGCGTAACTAACGCCCCCGCAGACCCCGCCACGCGGGAGGGCCCACAGTTTCTAGGGGCCAACGAAAGCCTACAAAATTAATATTTTCATATGAAATGATGAAACTTGAAATCACATAAAATAACAACGCTGGATTAATAAGCAGTTAGATCCATTCAATTTAAATTCGTTTTTTTTAAATAAAGATTATATGAACTCTGTGATTATTTCAGTTCCATCTAAAGGTGTTCATACCATATAGGCTTTGAAAAGCTGCAAAAGCGCTGCCTAGATGGTATTGATGATACAACAATAAAAAGTCGAGAATTCTTCTATTTATTCTTTGTATTTAAACGGAGAAAAATGTACGCCTGAAACTGAAATACTGTAAATTAATTTCTGGGAAATATTTAGCTGACTATTTTAGTTTAGGCGTACACGCTGCTAGCATGCATCAGAGTTTGTAGATGCGAGAAGAGTATTACTTTAACTTTAGAATATTAGATAAGTAAGCAATGAAAGAAAATTGAAATATATATAAGATCAAATTTATCGTGTTGAAAAGTTTTGAAATTCCCTCTAGCTCCCAACAGGGCGGTGATCAGTCGACTCGGGCTCTTACTATAATTAATCGGATATTAGGCTGAACTACAATAGAAGTAAATAACTTTACGAAATTGAACGAGACTGAGGTTCACTTACGAAAAATTGATATTTTTAGCCTAAATATACATATATCACATTCCGTAAGAGTTATTGTCTTGATATTTAATGTTTTCAATTTTAAAAAGTGGTAAAAGTGAAAAAATTGACAAATTGAAGTTGATGTAATTGATGATTTGTGCTTTCTATTAATTCGCAGTACCATTTTTATTCCATTTTAATTTTTACATTGAACTTTTAATTATTTGGTAATAATTTAATTGTTTGGACACATCGCGTTCTTACGTAATGAGCGATTCTTAGCGCACTATACTTACGGAAAATTGGATATTTAAACTTAACGAAAGTTCCCCTCAAACGAGTTAAAGTTAATTTGTCTACGCCTGTTAAATTAAAGGGCGCGCTCGCTTTACGTAAGTAAATGTACTTACGTATACCTACGTCTATTGTAGTTCAGCCAATTTTCGGCTACTTATGTGGGAGGGAAGCTTTTTCCCCTTTCACTTTGGCTTGTTTAAGCGTTTCTCGCAGATACTCATCGGTTTTCCTTTTAATGTCTTTTCGTGAGCATATGCTGGGGCTGCCAGTGGTTTTTTAAGAAGTTTAATGATGAATGTAGAGCACGAAGTAAATGTAAACAAATAACTTTGGCAATCCAGATTTTGGCAACACTGTTCGTAGTACCCACGAAACCTTTGAAGTTTGGAGTGTGGAGTGTGAAAGATCGTGGGAATTCTCCAATATTGTGGGAATTTCTGGCCTGAAGAAAATTAAAAAGGGAGAAGGGAATAATTTCGTCTCCCCGTGCAAAATTCTGGGAAACATCATACATCCGAAGTTCAGAAAATATTTCCATACAATTGATACAAAAAGTTACATTTTCCTGAGCAAGTATGTTAATTTGCGGGGGGGGGGGGCATACGTCCTTAGTTACGCCACTACATGGAATTATGGCTGACTACATTGTAGAGAGGACTATCTAGTCATTTTTAAATGGTAGTACTTAAGAACATTATAATTTGATGCTACTAATATCGAATAGAGAAATGAAATGTCTGATTTCATCATATAATATTAAAAATTTGTTTGTCAATATATTTGTATGGACACTCAATAGAGAAAATGATTAAATATACACTAGTATTGATTGGTAACCCTAAATAGTTTCACATATTTTGTATCGAAAAGTTTGATTTTGAATTCCCTATTGTGCAGATTAAAAAGATTCAAGTGTTTTGTGCATGTCAACAACTCCCATCCTTGTTAGATGAGCGTGAAGCGAGCTGTGGCCGGTGATGATACCAACCACAGTTCTATACATTGTTTCCTTCCGAGCTAAAAGAGAAAATCAAAGAAATTCCTATTGGGCCCATCAAGAAAAGTTTGTGTGCACCTGCAAGTACTCAGGTTACATCATTACAAGAATGTTTATTTCAATTTAACATTTGCTAGAAAAAACAATTTATTTTCCAGAAATGAAAATTATTCACTCATTTGAAACAAGTGTACAACGTTTGTGGGAAATGATCACCACGTTTATAAAAAAAATGTTTTCATTTAAAGCAAATAATATTCAATTGCTACAAATTAAATGTTTTTGGGCGATTTTTCTCAGGGCAGACATATGTATATATCTATGTAGAATAATGAGTCATAGCGGCCCCACTACTAGTCTCAGTGAATATGTACTCTTTCTCATCTTATATAATAACAATTTGCTATCCTTGCTTCACCAAAATGTCAGATAAGGATATCACCTCCTCACAAACATTTACAAGTCCAAACATTTCTTTAGCGTTAATGCATCATTCTTATTTTGATAAATTGGAAAGAATTGATAAAAAACTGTTCAGTATCTGCAGGACTATAACGATGTTATGCAAAAGAACTGTCACGTCTTGTCACAACAAATTGGCTTGGACAAATCCGTATATTTGGAACCACTAAGCGACAAAAAAAGAAACCGCCGTTAGTTAATAGGCATTCCACCTGCTGCAGTATTTACAGTCTTCTATACAGTATCCTGCATGTATTATCTAGCTGTTTTACGCCATTTATTTTACAGTATCCTTGATTTGTTGAATTTAACTCTATACATATACGGGTATGTTTGAGTATACACCACAAAATCTTAAATATGATCCACGTAACCCAGTTTAAAAATAAAAAAGTTGCAACCAAATTTCACTTGGATATTAATCAGTTGTTAGCAGAGTGCCTCAACTTGACTTACATGAATTCCTTCAAATGATGATAAAATAGCATCAAAACGAACAGTGTTATTGGACTCATCTAAAACGGAATAAAGAGCAAAAACAGGCCATGAGAGTACAATAAGGCATCGTACACAGTAGGTAAATTTAACAAGAACATTTTTACTCGAACTTTCGGATGTAGTCAAACCGGGAATGCACAAACATTTATTAATAAAATTTATTTGCAATGCCCAACTTGTGGTTCCGGAGTTTAAGTTTTTTCGTACGAAATTCTTCATCGTTTCACACTCGAACACAAATCAACAACAATAAACTGAAAGAAAATATTGAATATCAAAAAATTCTTGAAATATTTATATATATTATTTTTGGACTAATTGTTATGTTTGTTCACTGCTGCAATTGCTTATGAAGTGCCTCTACTTCTTACAGCACTAGTTGTGTTTAGAGAGAAAAGTAAACTGAGCCCGAACGCCACTTTGATGACGTGTTATGATGAGGACGTCGAAATTAAACATCACCTATGAAGAAAATAACATTTTTAATACTTAATAACATAAGAAAAAGTGGCATAGAATCAGTTATTATTTTTATAATCCCTGTGATTAGATTGTGGGCGGTTATTAGCTTTACCATACTGCACTGACAATATCCCATTTTTATACACTAGATGAAATCGTAGGGCGTAAAAAGTTTTCCATCTCACAGAAATAATGATGGTACGGCAAAATTGGTTTGGACATCAACATATAATATTAACAAGTAAAAAAGCTAGAATTGGTCTAACAAGGAGAGGGTCCCTACTCGTCCAAATTCACAGTATGTAAATGTTGGGCTTGACTAGAAATGAAAGTGACGCAAGTGGAAACTCCAGATGGCCAAGCGAAACCGAAATAATGCATAATGTAGGTGAACCTGGGGTTAAAATTAACACTTTTCGGACAACTTTGATAATTACCATCTTGCGGGTATATTCACAACATTAAAGCCACTTTCTTTTCGTTACAATTATCTATAATCATTACCCCAATTAGTTTAGAAGCATTTTCCAAAATAAAATTGCGAGATTTGCTAAATTACTTTCAACTTAGATTAATTAGAATCTGTAAAGCTATCACCTATAACTCTCGGCCAAACTCCAACCGATTTTTAAAATTATTTTTGCTAAGTTACGAGATTTGTACGGAAGCGGGTTACAGAGTAGTAATCCACCAACATATATTATTATAAAAAGGTATATTTTTTTTAGGAGCGTGAGTATATATTTTATATTTTACCATCTGTGTAGAATATTCGTACAAAATTTCATCAAAATCGGATGATAAATTCAATGTCAAAAGGTAATTCATATATTGATACCAATTGGAAAAATTTCCTCATTTCAAGAATTAGGGTGTTCTGAGGGAGGTGGGGTAAATATAATTTAATTTGCAAAATTCTGTTTGCTAGATTTTCAGTGATTTTCTTCTGATATTTTGAGCATATTTTCCCTGCCCTTCTGATTAAATTGCGAAATTTAATTTTCGACGGCCACAATTCTGTCTGAAAAATTCATTTCGAAATTTTTTTCTACAAATTAATCTATTTTTTATTTGTTTTTTTATGCTCTTTTATTAAGAGATTATTTGTACAAAATTTCACGAAGATCGGATGGCATTTACCTATTTAAAAAAATGAGATCTAAAAAATTTTGCATACCCACTTTTCGCCATCTACCGGCGATCTTTGATACGCACGGAAATCCTACTTACAGCAATCTACATACCTTCTCTATGGTTGGCAGTTTAGCCGAATGAATTTGGCGCTTTCGTTCAAATTCTGTTGCAATTTAACCGCGACAACTTCCGCGAAAATTTGCAAATTTCAGCATTTTACAAGGGATAAGCCTACAAAACCCCGGGCTCTACTACATTATGCATTATTTCGGCTTCGTTTGGTCATCTGTAGCTCCCACTTGCGTCACTTTTATTTCTAGTCAAGCCCTACTTATACTGTGAATTTGGACGAAATCGCTGATGACGAGTAGGGATTCTTCCTTGTAAGCCCAATTCTTATGATATTGTTGCGAGCGTGGCTTTTGGTTCATTATTTAAAACACAATATTAAGTATTTAATATACAAGTTCTTTATTTCACTCTAATTATACAAAATTCATAAGCCTTCAATTAATCAACTCAACTTTAATTATCGTTAATACTATACTTTCAATTATCGCAATCCAATTACAACACTTGGCTTCTTTATTACTTTCGCTTGTTAACACTGCAACGTCTAAGACAACACTCATCTTTCTGAAGATGACAACTGTTATATTTATACCCTAGAAGCTCTCCGGATTATTCTGGAGTGTTCTTTTTGCAAAAGCTTCTTGACTGTTCTATTCATTCTATTCCTGAACCTTCCCGAACATTTAATCATCGATTCTCCGAACCTGAAGTGTTTACTCTCCATTGCCAGTAGATGTCACCAGTTGTCTCTTTCTATTGCACTTAACACTGCCCTCTTCTTAAACTTGTTCGTCCCGAACAACAGGTGGTCCACGGTCTTGATGCTCGTAGTATTGACACAAGCGATCCAGATGGACGATTTTTCGTTTGCCTCCTGTACCACGTTGAATCCTGTATACTACGTCATTTATTCTAGTTACTACTGAATACGGTCCCTCCCACTTTTGTTGTGATTTTGGAGAGCATCCCTTACGTCGGTTCGGGTTGTATAGCCGAACAAGATCGCCTTCATTGAATACTGCTGAATTCGCACGTAAGTCATAGCGGGTCCTCATTCGATGGGTACCTACTGCTAATTTCGCCCCCGTGGCCCCTTGTACATCAGCTCTCCGTTTCAGTGGGGCTCTGACATTACACTTATACATTTCCTTTCTGCTGCTACGTGGTGGCCCTTTGTAAGAAGCACACACAGGGCATCTACGACACCACTTCTCTACATCCTCCCGCATATGTAGCCAATAAAACTTTTCTCGTATTTTAGAAATTGTTTTATTCACTCCCAAATGTTTTTCAGATGCTCCACGATGCATTTTACCTTTGAACATCGTTGACCTTTGTTGCCGGCACGAGAATTTGCATTCGGATCGATTTACCGTTAGGTGCTTTTGCACTTGCGTTTTAATATACCGCATTCAATATGAAGAGAATTCCATTGAGCCCAGTAGCTTTTCAGCTTTTCACTTATCCTCGAAATATCCTTCCATTCTGGTTTTTCTATGTCTGTTTTCCAAGCAAGAATAGGCGATATGTCCGGATCTTCTTGTTGCGCTGTTCGCAAACTCTCGATGTCCCAACCTATTGATGGCTCCACAGTTCCCAACTGTATAGTAGCTGTTTTCTCATTTCCTTTCTCCCAGCCGTAATGCTTACATTCAGGTTCCCATTGACGTTGTACCAAGGCTTCTGCATTTCCATGGATACGTCCTTTCCTGTGTTGGCTCTCAAAGCCATAAGGTTGGATTCTAGTCTCCCTAAGAATAGTTTGCTCTCTAGCTCGCCAACTTGTACATACTTCTCTCCCTTTCTTTTCTGTTGATTCCTTTCGACGGCGTTTCCTGCAGTCGCTTTGAAGGTGTCCCAATTTATACCAATCCCAACATCGAAGAACACTACGTGAAGGGGTGCTCAGTGATAACTGCAATCTATTGCAAGTCTGCTACTCAGCTCGATATCTTTGCAATTCCACTTTCCTCTCTTCATCTAGAGATTCCACTCGTCGGCGTTTTCTGCAGTCTCTTTGTAGGTGTCCTGGTCTATTACAATTCCAGCATCGAACGATACCGCGCAAAGGTGAGCCCTGGGATGACTGCATTCTATTACAAGTACATTTGTCCACCGAAATGTCCCTCATTCGTACTGCACTCCGCGAAGCTTGTCTGGCGAATTCTTACACTAATGCACAGGCTAGTGCTTCTGCTGTTGATTTCCTTCCAGCTAGCCTTAACGCTTGTTGTAAACTTTGATCTGCAATAGCGTTCACAAATGCCTCCGTCGCCACTTCGTTGAGAAAATCCGAATTCACACTGGAGTATGACACATGCGCTAATCTTTCTACATCTGCCTGCAGTTGTTGTAGTGATTCGCCATGTTTTTGAATCCTGGTGCGCAACTGTAGGCGATATACTTGCTGAATGTGTTCATCTCCGTAACGTAATTCTATCGCCTGTACTAATGAAGAGTAATTACGTTGATTTTCAATCGGTACAGTTTGTAAGAGTTCTGACGCAGGACTTCGGAGTGCTAACACCAGAGCTATAGCTTTGTCTTCATCATTCCATCCATTTACCTCTGAAGCTGCCTCGAATTGTCTCTTGAAGATATGCCACGAATTTTGTCCATCAAATATTGGAGCTTTCATTCTACCTGCTCCGGATATTTCAGCTACTACGTTTAGAGGCGGACGATGCTTTATTCTTTCCAGATCTGCTTTAACGTTTTCAAGTTGCTCCGTGACTCTTTGTTGAACTTCCGAAACCTCTTGATGAAATTCCTGCTCAATTCCTTCAATTTTCAAATTTTATTCTTCTAAAGAACTTTTTAGAAAATTTTTCTGATCCTCCAAACGAGTTTCTAGACAATTGTCCAGAGAACTCTTTTGTTCGTCCAAGCGCATTTCCATAGATTTCTTCTGCTCATCTAAACGGGATTCCAGAGAATTCTTTTGTTCAACAAAAGCATTCTTTTATTCGTCCATAGATTTCTTCTGTTCCTCGAGAGAATTTTTTTGTTCGGCCATAGATTTCTTCTGTTCCTCGAGAGAATTCTTTTGCTCATCAAAACGGGCTTCCATTTTACTCATTAAAGTACTCAAAAGCTGTTCCATTTTCATCGCAGGCTCTTCTTCAGCTGCGATTTCTTCCAAGTTCTCTTCGAAAACAAATGTTTCAGGATTCTTTCCTTCCTCTATAAAAGATTGTCTAAGTCGCTCGACTAGAACTTTCTTTGTACCTGTCGTTTGTAATGACCGGTTCCCTTACTCCACTTTCAAATCCTGCATTCGAAGCTCGTCCACTTTGCGCCCCATTACTTTAGTAATGCTCTTACAGATGAATATAAATTATTTTCCAGAACTTTCACAATTCAACACAATTTCTCAAAATTAATCACACTTTGAATTTTTAAGTCAATTGCCACCACTTTATTTCGCGAATTTATTTCACTTCTGACACCAGTTGTTGCAAGCGTGGCTTTTGGTTCGTTATTTAAAACACAATATTAAGTATTTAATATACAAGTTCTTTATTTCACTCTAATTATACAAAATTCATAAACCTTCAATTAATCAACTCAACTTTAATTATCGTTAATACTTTACTTTCAATTATCGCAATCCAATGACAACACTTCGCTTCTTTATTACTTTCACTTGTTAACACTGCAACGTCTAAGACAAGACTCCTCTTTCTGTCTGGCGATAACAACTGTTATATTTATACCCTAGAAACTCTCCGGATTATTCTGGAGTGTTCTATTTCCAAAAGCTTCTTGACTGTTCTATTCATTCTATTCCTGAACCTTCCCGAACATTTAATCATCGATTCTCCGAACCTGAAGTTGTTTACTCTCCATTGCCAGTAGATGTCACCAGTTGTCTCTTTCTATTGCACGTAACAATATCCTAGATGAATACTCGTATGTCATTTATTATAGTCACCCATGTGTGCAATTTTGATTTTTGAAGTGGTTTTTCGCATATATTTGTAGAACGATTCGTCGGACAGAAAAAATGATAATAACCAATTTTATAGAATTTCATATTCTAAAGAACTTTTTAGTACATGAAAACCGTATAGAACTTATGGTTTTCACAGTATACGTAAAAATCCTAAATTTTTATATGGCAACACCAATAAAGGTTGCCAGATTCATTCCCATTTTCGAACCTAACTTTACTTTTTTAAAAAAATACCCCAGATGAAATCTAAAGGGTATATTAAGTTTTTCATTCCGTTTGTAACACCTAGAAATAATGGTGGTAGAGTAAAATGAATTGGACCCATGCATAAAATTATTTTGATTTTTGCATGTCCGTCCGTTCGTTCGTCCTCACGATAACTCGAGAATGCGTGTACTTAGAGAGCTGAAATTTGCATATGGAACATTTGGATATGACAAGTTATTGCCAAATCGCCAATGAGCTTAAAGGCTCTCTTTTGGACAATATCCAATGAATCTAAGGATGTAGGTACGGCCAGCCCCATCCCAGATGTGAGAATTGTATTCCATTTTAGATCTGATATAGGGCTTGTAGAGGAGCGCTAGATTTGACGGGCTGAAATATTTCTTACACCTTTTCAGAAATCGAAGACATTTCGATGCTTCTTTGGCAACAAAGAAGCTGTGAATCTGTCCAGCTTAATTCATTGGAAATGTGAATATCAAAAATGCTTAGTGACGGTGAATCTAAAATTAAGGCTCCATCGCTTTGCCCTAAGCGAGGATAATATCAAGATCGTTATTCAATGATCTAGTCATGCAGTCTTATTTGACACATGCGGCATTCCCTCTGGAGTCCGCACGAGTATCAAAGCAGTAAGCGAAATCAAGGGTACTGTCATCAGCAAAGCTATGCTGGGATTGAAAGTAAGGGAAAGCAGATCATAAATGAAAATTAAGAAGAAAGACGGAGAGATAACAGAACCCTGGAGCGCACCGGCATTTATAGCGTGAGGTTCAGATGTAACGCCATCTAATACAACACGTATTTGGCGACCAGATAGAAAACTTTCCGTCCATATTAGAAGAGGAGGGGAGGGACCAAGTGCTTTAAGTTTGGCTAAAAGGGCAGGATGCCACACTCTATCAAAGGCCTTTGAAATATCCAAAGCAACCAAAATTGTGGAGACTACGGTTCCAGCATTCCGTAAGAAAAGTCAGCAAGTCTCCAGATCACCATCTATTCCGGAAGCCATGTTGGCGATTTTGTTGATGAGTTTCTAGATACTTCATTAATTTGAAGTTAATGATAGATTCAAAAACCTTTGAAAGAATCGAACTGATAGCAATTGTTCAGGCAGGGAAAAGAAGTCTGTGAAGCGCAATTCATGCATACTTGATGGAAGAAATTTGTTGGTTTGTTGTTTAGTTGTTTTAGTCGTACTGTAGATGGCTTTGGAATCAGCCACGAGAGTACGTACAGTAAGGAAGTATGGGAGAAAGATATCATATGCACGAATTGGTACTTCTCACTGCGATATAACTATACCATAGTGAAATAAAAATTGAGATTTTCGGCTCTGTGGGTACTGTAGTGGGCCTTTAATGACAGGAGGTAATTATGCAGAGAATTTAAGTGCTCATCATAGTCAGAATAATAAAATCTCAGACATAGAGAGAGAGAGAGAAGAGAAAGACAGACATAGCCTCTTGGGCAGGGGGCGAAAGGATGTCTTAGTTGATGAATAAGTTGATGAATAACGGAAATCAAGTGTGTATCTTGGGTGCTTATGTGGTTAGTATGCATGGTCAGCTATAAGATCCATATGGTGAATCTCGAAGTCTATCCAGTCTTGAATACGGGCATATCTTAACCTTTACGTGGTCTCCTCTGACAGCGCCCATAAGGGTTGTATTATCTGTATAGGCCAAGTACAATTCTTATAGACGTTGCTAATAAGATCTAGGCCCGAACGAAGTTACCAGTACCGTTACAGAAAGGATATCTTGTATGAAGATAGACACTGGGCGTATTCATGGTCCGTTGATCATGCTCTACGAAAGCCATACAAAATGGGTAGCACGACATTGGCTTACATGATAGCACGGGGTTAGACGAGCCCTGGATAAAGGATTTATCCACCTCAACTTGGGATGGCCCCTTTATGGGAGTATCGTAGTGGCTGTAGACTTAGAATATTACTAAACTCCAGAGTAAATTTATCAACATCCTCAATCTCCCTGAGGTACTGAGCAGCATTTTTATAGTCCCAGAATTAAGAGTTATGTTCACTGAATTTTTTGTAAAAGTATTTTAGACTCAATATAAAGAAAGTGACAACGAAGTAGATTTCAAAATGACCGACATCAAAAATTGGCTGATGACAAAATTAAATAGAACAAATTATTCAAATTGTAAATTTAAGGTTGAGAGTTGAGCTATTATTACGGAGCAGAAATCTATGGAAAAAGGTAATAGAAACAAAAAAACCAGAACCAAAGGTGACTAGCGACAGTACAAACGTAACGAATCAAGCAGAAATCGATACATGGTGTGAAAACGATGACGAAGCCAGAGGTATTATCAGCTTGTCAGTTGAAGAGGATCAGATTGCTTTAATTCGCATAAAAAGGACGGCAAGAGAAACATGGATTGCGTTGAATGAATATCACGACAAAAATACATTAACAAACAAAGTATTCTCAATACGACAAATTTTTTTCATTGAAGCTGATTGAAGGTGGCAACGCCAAGGCACACTAAATAAGCTGTCAGATTTGTTGACAAAATTGAGTGATATCGCGGGGGCGAAAAGGAAGTGAGGCTATGCTATTGAGCAGTTTTGCGACTAGTTACGATGAGTTAATTACAACTTTGGAGTCACGAAAAGAAGATGAAATTACGTGCGCTTTAGTTAAGCAACGGGTTATAGCTGACTACGAACGTAATTCACCGGTTAGCTGTAATGGCGAATGTGACTCTATTTTAAAGACAGTTGCATCGGGAAGAGCGTGTTTCTTCTGTAAAGAGACATCACACATAAAGAAAAATACCGCATCGAATACAAGAATTGCCTGGCAAACAAGGGAATCTATTACCGATTTCCATTGATCACGTTTTCTAGCAGAAGTGCTACACTTTTCTTGTAGTGTTACACCTAAATTGTTCCATTGACTTGCACTGCTAGAAATGGTGTACGTCAAAACGCCTGTGGTGCTACACTCGAAAAATCGGCGGTGTTACACCGGAATACACACACATCTATCTGAGAAATGTCTGTTATGGTCGTAGCGTATTGCATATAGCAATATGCTACACGGAAATACTGCAGCATGTACGCCGGCCCTCAAGTAGAACCACGTACTGAGCGCACCTCGACGAAGCAATGCTTCATCAAGCTCGCGTGACATGCGGGGACGACAGATGACTGAAAAGAAGAAGAAGAAAAGCAGAGGCGTGATAAGTACTACTGGCATGATAAAAATTAATCGACAAGAAAATTAAAAGTGAAGTTTATATTTTTGTATCAAGTCGTAAAAAGTTATCAAAAGTATCAATCCCAAGTTGGTGAACAAGATATTAAAAATCCAGTTGATCGGAAAATGATAAACTGATTAATAATAGAAACCTGATCGAAGCAGCATCGGCATGCAGCCCCTAATCCACAAGCAAGAAACAATTTGAAGCACGGAAAAGGAGCGAATTTCAAGGAAACATTAAGGTACCCATAGGTAGACATTTTGCGCCTTTTTATCTTTTCTGTTTTACCTGGCTGTACGTCGCGATACATATGAGACCAAGGTATACGGAGGTCTTGAAGCGAACTTGAAGGGATATGCCTACATTACATACACCGTTTGCCCCGTGATTTATTCATTCATTTATCGATTGTTTATATATTGATGCCAGAAGGAATTCTACAGGACATCTGAAATCCTAATTAACTGAATCATTCAGTTAAACAGTACTTAATTAACCTGGCGGAATGAAAACGGAATGAGTTTAATAACTAGATTAGTGCATGATATATAGAGATAAGTAATCAGGTTGGCCCTGACGGCTTTATAAACCTAGAGTAAATTTTTATTGTGAAGAAAATCCCAGGCACGAAGTTTCTTTTGTGACTTATTTGCAGGGCTACAGAAACGGTAGAACTCTCCAGGAGGCCTTCATGGAGGAACAAGTTCATAAACAAGGTAATTTGTACCCATTTCATCTGGGATCTTCTGTGTGGTAAAGTGATTTAAAAAGAAAAAAAATTTCTTTTTTTTGTTTATTTCTAAATTAATACAATAATGATTAGCCTCAATGGCGCTGCACGTAGATTAATAATTATGAACTCAATTTTTCATTGTTTGTGCAGTTGATTTCGATTTGAAATATTTCCTTTTGCTAAATTAATATAACGATATTAGTCTAGATGATTTTGGAATTTCAACTGATAAGCAGAAGTGTTAGGTTATAATTTTTTTTGTAAGTTTAGATCTAACATATCTTTTCTCGATAAAGTTAACGTATTTTTTTGTTTATTTCTAAATTAATACAATAATGATTAGCCTCAATGGCGCTGCACGTAGATTAATAATTATGAACTCAATTTTTCATTGTTTGTGCAGTTGATTTCGATTTGAAATATTTCCTTTTGCTAAATTAATATAACGATATTAGTCTAGATGATTTTGGAATTTCAACTGATAAGCAGAAGTGTTAGGTTATAATTTTTTTGTAAGTTTAGATCTAACATATCTTTTCTCGATAAAGTTAACGTAATAATTCATTTGAGAGCAGTTTCTACTGATAAGTCTCGTTGACTCTGACGTTATGTAAAGTGGTAGGAAGAGACAAGGTTATCGTTGCACTGTAATTTTTGATTCGGAATCTTCTATTCCTGATAGAGCTTTGAGATATCGAGTGCCCTAGCGGTCTCGTACTTCCAGTCCTCGATGATTCTTATGTCACTACACTCAGCAATTCAACTTTTTTGTTATCCGTCAGTTTAAATGCAATCCGAACTAGTGAATAGTGAAGTACATATCGATTTGCTAAATAAACAGAATTTATAACGTGATGACGCTTTAATGTCTTTGTAATTCCTCTCACATCCTGGAGCCCTCTCCTCTAGCATAAGGGTCGTCTAGGTCCGCTCTCGTCTCTCTTAACAGGTTAGCCAAGGGACTTTGGAAAATAGTGCCACCCAAGGTCAATTGGGAGGATGGGGCTGGCAAAGGAAGGTAATAACACCTACGCCTTCCACCCAAACTACAGGTAAGTGACTTAAGGGTCCCTTCAGGACCGAGTGTCTGCTGGCTTGTTTGTTGAAGGCACGAAACTTTTTTTTGATTATGGGTGATGACAAGCGGCAGGTTATTTCGGGAACTCCCCCCACACTCTCCGCCACCCTTAGCCGAGGTGCTAGCGTGCCGCCCTGTGCTATCGCTGTCATCGAGTGATCTGTCAGCTCATGCTGGCAGTTCGGACTTCACGTCCAAGCCAATCACTCAACATTCTACCATGACAAAATGGCGCCCAACGTGGGGCCACCTCAATTAGACTTCGGTGGTCTAAGTATAAATTTTACTGGGGACTGGGACTCTGAGTGATATGATCATCTGTTATCTGCTAGTTGATTGACCTCAAGTCTCATATCCAGTGGAAGTTATATGCAGACCTGGGTTTAATTGTTTGTTATTAATTGAAATTTTTCTGTAAAGTAAAGTTTTTGAAAGTAAAGTAAAGTTTTTCTAGCTTTGATGTGTTTGAGAATTGGTAAAGTAAAGTAAAGTTTTTGGAATTTTTGGAAGTTTTGTAAGTTCGACTTTAGGTTTGACTTCAGTCAAGCCTCAAGTCCGAATAGTTGATTTTTTTGAATTTTTTTGAACTTTTTGAATGATCTTTCCCGCTGGCCTTCTGCCATGGAAATGGTAGGTGGCCTCACCAATTTTTCGTGAACTCTTGTGGAAACGTGTCTCTGCCAGCCAACTGGCTGGACAGAGTTGTGAATCTGAGAGACAACTTCTTGGCTTCCCGCTAATTAGTTGACCAGACTCATGACTCTGCCTGGCTAGCGAACTGACTGGACACGATAATCCGGTGAAGAAGAGGAGGAAGAATCACCCGAGGATGGGATTGATGCTGGAGATCTTCAGTAATCAGGAGTTGGCATACTGCTAACTGCCTGGCTGAAGAATCTCTAGTGACATTCTCAGTCTCTGGTGCCTCCGACTTTACTCTTCCCAGATTTCTGCAAGAGCTCTAACTTTTTCAATGCACACACTCACGTCGCTTGCCTGTATTTCGTTTCTGACCTTGAGAGAGAGAGAGTGGCCTGACCTCTTGTGGTGAGAGTTGGCTCGGGGAAGTGAAGGAGGATTGTTTGTTGTGGAATTTTTTTAAAACGTCACATTTCCGAATTGGATTATTGTCACTCGCATGTGTATTGTCTCGATTCGAGAATACTCAGCGAACTTTTCAAAGCTTTAATTTTTTTGGAAAAGAATTTCTTTGTACTTCTTCAGATGTTTGGGAACACGTTTTCAAATTATAGTATCTTGTCCAAACGTTCAAATTTTAAAGTTAGTACCTTGTTAGCATCGATTTCTGGGATTTTTTTTAATTTCTCTGACTGTTTTTCTCAAACCTTTGGTTTGTAGAACTTTTCCCAACTTTGACTTACGATGGCTACAATGAGGACACCGCCTCCTGGGCCGAACGAAGTGACTAGGTTACGTGAGCCATGCACTATCTGTCGAGACACAAGCTGGTCAGCTGAACAGAAGCCTGTCATGACCACGTGTGGACATGTCTTTCACGAGGCATGCATCCAAACTTGGGTAGGCGCACATTCCAGTTGCCCTAACTGTCGACGCTGCCTCACGCCACAGGACATCACTAGTTACACGGGTGCTTTTCCAAAAAAACCAAAGAAAGCGAAGGCCGCGCAGTCAGCCAGGCGCGACTCATTGCCAACCTTTGAATTGCCAAACCTTAACTTTGACCGACCTCCCTCTAATCGACGATCGTTGTCTCCAGGAATGCCTGACTTACATTCAAGGACGTTTGTTAACCCGAGTCCTCGACGTGATAGTCCAGAGCGTAAGGCTCAAGACCACAACCCCTCAGCTGCTACGGATGCGCTGATAGCAGGCTTGAGCGTAAAGATGGAAGACCTAATAAACCGAGGTCTCCAGCAGGGTTTAAATGTTTTGCGGTCTGAGTTAGGAGACAGTATCAGACAGCAAGTGGCAGCAGCAATGCCGCCAGTAGGCTTTGCGAGACCTAGTTCGTCCAGGAGTAACCAGAGGCCGTAAAACAACTTCCCCAATAGGGGAAGGCAATCATTTCCAAGACCATCACCACCTTTTGGTCAACCGTTTGGTCAACCTCCGAATCAGCCCCAACAGAACTTCATGCCACCCCAACCACCTCAACCCCCTCCACCACCTATGCGTGTTCCTGCTAATGTAGGACACCGACGATCAGGCAGCCCAATCAGGAGATGGAACCTGACATATAACGGGAATAACTCGGACCTCTCTGTCGACGAGTTCATCTTCAGAGTCGAAGCGCTCACGCACTCCGCTCTTGAAGGAGATTTTGGATTACTAGTCAGAAATATGCTTACGCTATTGACAGGACCAGCGAAGGACTGGTATTGGTCAGTACTAAGGCAAAATCCATTTCCAACTTGGGACGTCATCAAGATGGGATTGTATAACGAATGGGGGACGCCTAAAGATGATCTGAAGACTAGATTCCAACTGATGTCTAGAAAACAAAAGCCTGGTGAACTGTTTGCAATGTACCACCACCATTTGGGGTTGCTGCGCGATCAGCTACAGAATGCTATGCCAGACCAAGAATTTCTGGAGATTGTCAAATCGAATCTCTTGCCGGAGATTCAAGAAAAAATCTGTCTGCATCCTACTGATACGATAGGACAGCTGAGATCGCTGGTCACGCGTATCCAAGCTATGCAGACACGCATTGCGACAGCTGGCAGTTGGAACCTTTACCGGAACCAACGGGTGCACGAAGTCGACAATTTTCCAACTTCAGACCCTGAACTGGCATTAGCGACAGGCAGTGACAACGGCCTAGGTGATATAGCTAGTATTTCGGCAAAAAACCCTATCACCTGCTGGAACTGTGATCAGTCCGGTCACTTTTATCAAGATTGTAGACAAGAGAGACAAATTGTGTTCTGCTATGGATGCGGGCGCAAGAATGTTTTCAAGCCCGATTGCCGCTACTGCAGACAGAAAAACGAGAGACGGGTCGGGAATACCAACACCTCTTTCCGACCAGCGTCGACGTCGCAAGCAGCAACGACAACGAACTCTCCAGTTCAAGCTCTGAACAAGGAGGAAAGTCCGCTCCAGTAGCAGACACTCATGATAACTCCCTAACATGTCCTCTGATATCATTCAGTGACTCTGGTGATATCAGAGAAACACCGGATTGTACGATTACTTCATTGGAAGAGGCGGAGAACTTAGTAGATTTCTCCGCAGACCTTCAAGCTCCCATTTCCACTTCTGGGGAGCCCATGACCTTATTAGACACTTCTTTAGAAGAGTCTTTAATCTTCGATGTCCCATTGACACCTATCGCACGTGTAGCCGACAAAGTTACTGAGCAGGAGATTTGGCCTCCTGCCATTTCTATTTTAAAACGGCCACCAAGCTCTGATATGACGAGTGGGCGTGAGCCAGTTTTATATCCGCTGACGCCGTATCATACGCGTCTGCAGAAATATAACGCAGCAAGAGACCGAATCTTCTCCTCAGTAGCGGAGTTAGCTGACATTATGTTTCCTGACCGGGATATGCGACCGAAAAAGAAACGATCGACCGTTCGTTGGCGGGAATACTGTCGACGGATGAAACAAGAAAGGAAAAAATTGGCACAGATTTCCGTGTCGATGCCAGACGACATTCGACCGTACGCCGAAGTAAAGCTGCTCGGGCGAACTGAGAATGGATTACTTGATAGTGGTGCCACTGTCAGTATCCTAGGCCAGGGAGCTCTAGAGAAGCTTGTGGAAGCAGATGTCGAATGGAAGAGGTATCGAACACAGGTCCAAGTAGTAAATGGTGCCATGACGACTGTTCATGGTCATGTGAACTTGGACGTCACTTTCCGTGGTAAGACCCATAACGTGCGTTTTTACGTGGTTCCTGGGCTCACACAGGCACTATATCTGGGAATAGACCTCTGGCGTCTATTTGGGTTGGCTCCAGATGTCCTGGGTATAGTCGCAGAAGTGAATCCAAGCGGGATAGCTACCTCTGACACCGACTGCCACGTCCTTTCTAGTTTCGGTCAGCAACGCTTAGAAGCCACAAAACAGCTTTTCCCCTCTTTCGCCTCTTTAGGCCTTGGGAAAACATCATTGGTCACTCACAAGATTGAAACGAATGACGCCGCCCCGATAAAACAGCGCTTTTATCCGATTTCGCCGGCAGTACAAAGTTTAATGGATGCTGAATTAGAGCGAATGCTGTCGCTGGGTGTGATAGAGGAGAGCCAGAGTCCTTGGAGCTCTCCAGTCGTGCTGGTAAGGAAGCCTGGAAAGGTCCGGCTTTGTTTTGACGCCAGGAAGGTCAACTCGGTTACGAAGAAGGACGCCTATCCGCTGCCGCAGATAGACGCACTTCTGAGTCGACTTCCTCCGGCAAATTACATAACGAGCCTGGACCTGAAAGACGCATTCTGGCAGATCCCACTGGACGCTGATTCCAGAGAGAAGACCGCTTTCACAGTACCTGGTCATCCTCTCCATCAGTACACAGTGATGCCATTCGGCCTATGCAACGCTCCACAGACTATGTGCCGCCTCATGGATAAAGTCATTCCTTTCCATCTTGGTGAGAACGTTCTCATCTATCTAGACGATCTATTAATTCTGTCACAAGACCTCGACACTCATCTCACGCTGCTAGCCCGTGTAGCGGAATGTTTGAGGAAAGCTGGCCTCACTATCAACGTCGAGAAGAGTAAGTTTTGCATTGAAGAGACTAAATACTTGGGATTCATTGTAGGAAAGGGAGGTATGAGAACTTACCCTGACAAAATTTCAGCCATAGTTGACTATCCGTCACCTAAAACTGTTCGGCAAGCTCGACGCCTACTAGGTATGGCGGGATGGTATAGACGGTTCATCCCGAACTATGCTGATTTGACTGCCTCCATTACAGACACTTTGAAAAACCCCAGTCAGTTCAAATGGACGCCTGAAGCCCAGACGTCTCTTGATCTTTTAAAGAAAAAACTTACTTCTGCTCCGTTGCTAGTGAGTCCAGACTTCACCAAACCGTTCGTTATCCAGTGCGATGCGAGCCAACAAGGTATTGGAGGAGTGCTGCTTCAACTAGATGACGATGGCCACGAGAAGCCAATAGCCTACGTCTCGAAAAAGTTGAACCCAGCACAAAGAAATTACACCGTCACAGAGCAAGAATGCTTAGCTGCAGTCTTGAGCGTACAGAAGTTCCGGGCCTTCATAGAACTTATGCCGTTTAAGATAGTGACTGATCATGCGAGCTTGAAATGGCTGATGTCTCAAAAGGACCTCAGCGGTAGACTTGCACGGTGGAGTCTGAAGCTTCAGGGCTTCGACTTCACTATTGAGCACAGAAAAGGAAGCCTGAACGTCGTCCCTGATGCGCTGTCACGCATTCATTGTGACAGCCTGAACACAAACGAAGATCCTGGCCCGGAAGTTGACCTTAGTTCGCCATATTTCAACTCGTTGGAATATGAGGAACTGAGGCATAAGGTTAAAACGACTTCTGGCAAACTACCAGATCTTTGCGTCAGGGATGATTTCGTTTATATCCGGACTGTTCCGAGAACAGGCGATCCTATTCAGGAAGAAGAAGCTTGGAAGCTTTGGATTCCACGAGGGCTTGTCAACGACGTCATTTCAAGGGCTCATGATCCGCCACTAGCTTCACACGGAGGCATAGGGAAAACACTGGAACGTTTGCGAAGACATCTGTACTGGCCACGAATGACAGTTGATGTCAGAAATTACGTAGGCGCCTGTGACGTGTGTAAAGAAACGAAAGCTCCTAATACTATTTTGCGACCACCTATGAGAGTTCAATCTGTGACAGAACGACCATGGCAAAAGCTGTACATTGATTTCTTAGGTCCATATCCCAGGTCAGTTAAAGGAAACGTCTGCATTCTGATAGTTCTTGACCACTTTTCAAAATTCCCCATTCTCAAACCTATGAGAAAAGCGTCCACACTCAATGTGTGCCAATTCATTGAGACCGAAGTGTTCCACGTGTTCGGAGTTCCTGAAGTGATCGTCTCTGACAATGGAGTCCAGTTCTGCTCGACTCAGTTCACCAGATTACTGGATAAGTATGGGGTGAAGCACTTGCGAACGGCAGTTTACTCGCCGCAAGCAAACGCCTCAGAGCGAGTAAATAGGTCTCTATTGTCGGGGATTAGAGCATATATTAAGAAGGAACACACGAGATGGGATGAGAAACTAAGTCATGTAGCTAGTTCCCTCAGGAGCTCTTTCCATCAAGCTACTGGTTTCTCTCCCTATCGAACACTCTTCGGTCAACAAATGATTGAACATGGCAGCTCCTACACCATCTTGAGGAGCCTTGGAACTCTTAAGAAGTCATTGAGAGTGGATGCAGAAGACAAGATAAGATTGCTCCGTGCGAGAGTGCAGGAAAATTTACAACATGCATTCGAACAGGGTTCAAGAGCCTACAATCTCAGGGCGAAACCTGTCGATTTCAAAGTGGGTCAAGAAGTATTTAGACGAAATTTTGCTCAAAGCAATTTCCAACAGCAGACTAGTGCTAAACTGGGACGGAAATTTGTGAAATGTCGTGTCAGGGCCAAGAAAGGAAGTTCACTATACGAGCTTGAAGATCTGCAGGGAAAACTGTTGGGTGTCTATCACGCCAAAGACATCAAGCAGTGATCATCATTATGAAAACGTCACCCATACCTATTGTCGTTATTCCTGGTAGCCCTAAAAAGGCATCCAGCCAGCTTCACTGGTAAACTATAGGATATCACGAAGCCCTCCTATTGCCCCGTCAATGGTGGGTGATATACCTGTTGAAAGTCAATCTCATCATAGCACCTCTACCGCTTATGAGTAGATAACCTTTTATAGTCCCTTCCGGATCGGCCTCATTAGGAGGAAAATTTTTCCTTGTCTGTCCAGCTGCAACATTTCGGTAATCGTCGGACATAGTAGTACTAGATCTATTCCTGGTAGCCCTAAGAAGGCATCCAGCCAGCTTAACTGGTAAACTGTAGGCTATCACGAAGCCCCCCTATTGCCCCGTCAATGGTGGGTGATATACCTGTTGAAATCCATTCCCATATTCGGCTGTCAACATGTCACTACTTCGACGACGCCTTGGAGACACACCCTTGAACAATCGCCAGTCTGAGATCAGGGTGAGATATTGCGCCGGGAAAGCCTGGTGAGCAGTTCTTTAGGTTGCTGATCGCAAAGCTTCCTCAGCATCTCGGTGAAGGAGGGCAGAGAGGCATCGACCGGATGGATTCTTTAGGTTACCAGCTTGTCGATGTACCTTTGACTTCCCACACGGAGAAGGATGTCGAAGTCTGATCGAAGACTGACGAGACTTCAGGGATGTGTCCTCGACGCGTTATCGGAAGTAGAGTCCGAGTGATGAGGAAAGCATTGGGTCGTGGGTCGAGACACACATTGAGCGCCCGCAGTGATGAGGCCTATGTTTAAGACCGGCTAGCTCAGTCGACCATCTTTCAGCGTCGTCTGAACCACAGGTGGTGTAGACCACTCTGTATTGTTATGGTCGTAGCGTATTGCATATAGCAATATGCTACACGGAAATACTGCAGCATGTACGCCGGCCCTCAAGTAGAACCACGTACTGAGCGCACCTCGACGAAGCAATGCTTCATCAAGCTCGCGTGACATGCGGGGACGACAGACATGACTGAAAAGAAGAAGAAGAAAAGCAGAGGCGTGATAAGTACTACTGGCATGATAAAAATTAATCGACAAGAAAATTAAAAGTGAAGTTTATATTTTTGTATCAAGTCATAAAAAGTTATCAAAAGTATCAATCCCAAGTTGGTGAACAAGATATTAAAAATACAGTTGATCGGAAAATGGTAAACTGATTAATAATAGAAACCTGATCGAAGCAGCATCGGCATGCAGCCCCTAATGCACAAGCAAGAAACAATTTGAAGCACGGAAAAGGAGCGAATTTCAAGGAAAAATTAAGGTACCCATAGGTAGACATTTTGCGCCTTTTTATCTTTTCTGTTTTACCTGGCTGTACGTCGCGATACATACGAGACCAAGGTATACGGAGGTCTTGAAGCGAACTTGAAGGGATATGCCTACATTACATACACCGTTTGCCCAGTGATTTATTCATTCATTTATCGATTGTTTATATATTGATGCCAGAAGGAATTCTACAGGACATCTGAAATCCTAATTAACTGAATCATTCAGTTGGACAGTACTTAATTACCCTGTGTTAATAAATTCGACGTATTATAGCAGCGAAGCACCTGAACGTCATATGATGGTATGAGGTATTTGCATTGATGCCATAGAACACGTATAACAAGCGGCATACGATAGCCTGTGCAACAGCGAAAAATCATATTGTGCTTTGAATTTAGTATACCAGCGGCTGATAATCTATAACCTTGCGGAATGAAAACGGAATGAGTTTAATAACTAGATTAGTGCATGATATATAGAGATAAGTAATCAGGTTGGCCCTGACGGCTTTATAAACCTAGAGTAAATTTTTATTGTGAAGAAAATCCCAGGCACGAAGTTTCTTTTGTGACTTATTTGCAGGGCTACAGAAACGGTAGAACTCTCCAGGAGGCCTTCATGGAGGAACAAGTTCATAAACAAGGTAATTTGTACCCATTTCATCTGGGATCTTCTGTGTGGTAAAGTGATTTAAAAAGAAAAAACATTTCTTTTTTTGTTTATTTCTAAATTAATACAATAATGATTAGCCTCAATGGCGCTGCACGTAGATTAATAATTATGAACTCAATTTTTCATTGTTTGTGCAGTTGATTTCGATTTGAAATATTTCCTTTTGCTAAATTAATATAACGATATTAGTCTAGATGATTTTGGAATTTCAACTGATAAGCAGAAGTGTTAGGTTATAATTTGTTTTGTAAGTTTAGATCTAACATATCTTTTCTCGATAAAGTTAACGTTTTTTTTGTTTATTTCTAAATTAATACAATAATGATTAGCCTCAATGGCGCTGCACGTAGATTAATAATTATGAACTCAATTTTTCATTGTTTGTGCAGTTGATTTCGATTTGAAATATTTCCTTTTGCTAAATTAATATAACGATATTAGTCTAGATGATTTTGGAATTTCACTGATAAGCAGAAGTGTTAGGTTATAATTTTTTGTAAGTTTAGATCTAACATATCTTTTCTCGATAAAGTTAACGTAATAATTCATTTGAGAGCAGTTTCTGCTGATAAGTCTCGTTGACTCTGACGTTATGTAAAGTGGTAGGAAGAGACAAGGTTATCGTTGCAC
This sequence comes from Dioctria linearis, assembly GCA_963930735.1. Classification (NCBI taxonomy): domain Eukaryota; kingdom Metazoa; phylum Arthropoda; class Insecta; order Diptera; family Asilidae; genus Dioctria; species Dioctria linearis. The sequence goes on along the minus strand of OZ005741.1, from coordinate 208,255,391 downwards.
TGTAATTTTTGATTCGGAATCTTCTATTCCTGATAGAGCTTTGAGATATCGAGTGCCCTAGCGGTCTCGTACTTCCAGTCCTCGATGATTCTTATGTCACTACACTCAGCAATTCAACTTTTTTGTTATCCGTCAGTTTAAATGCAATCCGAACTAGTGAATAGTGAAGTACATATCGATTTGCTGAATAAACAGAATTTATAACGTGATGACGCTTTAATGTCTTTGTAATTCCTCTCACATCCTGGAGCCCTCTCCTCTAGCATAAGGGTCGTCTAGGTCCGCTCTCGTCTCTCTTAACAGGTTAGCCAAGGGTGCTAGCGTGCCGCCCTGTGCTATCGCTGTCATCGAGTGATCTGTCAGCTCATGCTGGCAGTTCGGACTTCACGTCCAAGCCAATCACTCAACATATTACCATAACATGTCACAACTGAATGTCATTGAGCATCACATATCAATCTTCAACTACTACTCTACCAAATTCATCCGCAATCAAGCCAAAATCTTTTAAATTACAATTTTCATAATTTTTACGTTATTCGTGATATTACATTCTCATAGCGTCAAAAGTTGTTCTATTGAACTCGTTTTTCATTGAATGACGTGCACTTTTCTTAAAATATCAATGGAAATCGACATATAACAACAAAGCGAGTAACAGCAGTAATAGCAAGAGCATTAACAGCAACAAAAATAAAGTCAACAGTGTTCAAGAAAGTGTAACTTCTTCAAATGCAGTTGAGGTATCGAAAGATTTTCTGTTTGGCGTGAGCGGCGCTAATCATGTCGATTGGATTATCGATTCGGGAGTACCACGGCATACGGTAAATAATGAAAGTTTCTTGCATAGTATTGATGAGTCATACAAGAGTACGGTGAAAGTGGCGACAGGAGAAAAGTCAGTTGTGTGCGGCATAGGGTCAGGTTATTTGACGTTTTCGGATAAATGCGGAATCACACGACTAGCGTTGGCTACTGACGTTTTATATGCTCTTGATTTAGTCGGAAGTGTAGTTTCTGTCAAGAATTTAACAAAAATGGGTTTGCGTGTCGAATTTTACATCACAAAGTGTGAAATTAAGCATAAAGGTGCACAAAATGCAAATGACGATGTCATTGGTGAGCTGTATGTGTTAAGGCGTCCAGACACAGTGTATACGGTATTAGAGTACAATGACAAATGCATGCATTTACTGCATCGAAAATGGAGCATCGTGATCCAGAGGCAATCAGAAAAATGTCTTCACGCCACTTTTCGTTTATTTTGTCTTTTTTTTTTCATCTTAAAAATGTTTTTTTTCTTTTCTTCTCCCGCTTCTCTTCCTTTAAATTCTTTTTTTTATTGTTGTCCATTTTCATTTAGTTGTATTTCAATATCTCGGGTACCTAAGAACGGGCGAACGTTCTTATATAATTTTCGAAAGGTAGCCCTATGCTACCTTCCCATAGGAAGACCAAAAATAGAAAAAGGGGCAAAAAGTTGGCACATTTACGAAAAACAGCCCTATGCTGCTTCTCCATAAGACGCAAATTCGCCTGCAAAAAAAAACAATCACAACAACAGAGGTAGTTTTACACAAAAATTTTAAATCGTGCAAAACGCGCACAATTTACAATTTTTCGTTCACAATTCACCGCTAGTCACCAACATCCAGGAGACGAAAACGGCAATTCGCCTACCCGTAAAATATCGCGTGATACCCACATACAATAAAAACAAAATAAATAAAATAATAAATACAATAAAACAAAATATTCGATGGCAACGATTTTGCCCAAAAATCTTAGCAGCACCGATTTCGACAGTCGACCGAACGACGAACGAAACCGCTCGCCTGTCGGTTGGCTGAAGAAAACGAGCGGCTGCAATGTAGGCATATGGTTAAAACACAATGTGAGCGACACGACAAAAACGCCGTGAAAAACGCTGTCATTTTGGTTCTAATAACATGGCAGTGTATGGTATAAAATACAATGCTGACGACATCGTTCGACGTTGTCATCGAACTTAAATGAAAATTGAAATTTGTCGCACGTTTAGGGTGCGTTTAGTAAAATTATAATTTTGGGTTGCGTTCATATTTATTGTTATACGTTCATTGCAATCATATTTATGACTTGATAAATTTAAAATATCAGTAAATAACAATGCCGTGGTAAATATCAAAGTTAATTGAATAAAAAATGGAAGAAAAGCTTATTGAGATGGTAAAATAGAAATCACCGTATTATACAAAAAAGAAAAACGCATCCGCATAAAAACCAAATTCCGGCTTAGTTTTAGATAACTCTCTTCTTCTATGTGGGTTCTGTTTTTTATTTTTTATTAGAAAAACGGCCACACATGCAATTTTAATAATCTATTTTAATTTATTCGTTGAAATTTTTCCTATTTTTAATTTACAACACAAATAACAGAATAAATTTAATTGGGAATTGACAGCTATTGTCGCTCCCATTGTATTTTCACGAACGTTTTGTACGGCGTTTTTTACGGCGTTTTTGTCGTGTCGCTCACATTGTCTTTTAGCCTATAGGCAGAGGCAGATGCGTCAGGTCGGGTAGTTGATTTCGAATGAGCAAAGGGAGAAGACCTGCGTGCGTGTCTTGCCGAAAGTTTATTTTCTGACCGGGTTTCTTTTTGGAGTTTTTTTTCCTTTGATTGAGTGACGCTGTTCACCTGAAAAATTAGCATATCAGTTATTATTATGAAGTATAACCGAATTAGTTGTGAAAATTACCTGCACCATTATCTGGATATCTGTTTGTGGAAATTAGCTGTGACATCAGCTGGACTATTTAGTGACGTTGTTCACCTAAAAAGAAAGGAACAAAAATATCGTATTAATTGGTTAGTTCTAGAATCTGTAAGAAATTAGTTGTGAAAATTACCGGTGACTCCAGCTGGACTATTTAGTGACGTTGTTCACTTGAAAAATATCTGATTAGTTATTGGAGGTGAAATATATTTAAATTAGTTGTGAAAATTACCTGCGATAACAGCTGGATTGTTTAGTGATTTTGCTCACCTGTAAATTAACATATTAGTTATTTTAGTTATTAGTGTGAAATATAATCGAAATTAGTCGTGAAAATTACCTGCGATATCAGCTGAATTATTTGGTGACTTTGCTCACCTGTAAATTAACCTATTAGTTATATTATTTAGTTAGTGTTGAAATATAAAACAAAGTAGTTTGCGTAAATTACCTGCGACATCAGCTGGATTCGTTAGTGACTTTGATCACCTTGAAAATATAATAATATTTAGTTACTGTTGAACTATGAAAGAATTTAGTTTGTGTAAATTACTTGCGACGTCAGCTAGACTCGTTAATGACTTTGATCACCTGAAAAAAATATCATATTATTTAGTTAGTGTTGATATATAAAACAAATTAGTGTGCGTAAATTACCTGCAACATCAGCTGGTTGATTTAGTGACTTTGTCCACCTGAGTTATTTTGAGCACCCTGTGAAATTCTGGTGACTCTGGCACACTGGGGAGATCCTGGCATCCTGTTCATCGATGGCGCTTGACAGTTGCCGATCGAGTTTGAAAGGTACCTAAGGTAGGGTAGAGTAATCATGAGAGTGGAACATTCACATTAAGATTTTTTTCTTTTTGTTTATAATGTTAATACCGTCATATGAATTTCCACCGATTGTTTTCATATTATACTCCAAGGAGTAAGTGAGCTTGTCGCTGGCATAGTTCAGTAACCAGTAAAACTGGAAGAATTTATATATTTCTAGAGATCTAAATTAAACCAAGGTAACATCAATTTACGAGATTCTTTTGTTGTGTTTTTTTTGTTTCTTTTTTTTAGGATATGAAGGAGATACAACCGTTGCGAGGCCAAAGGCAGGGTGAAACATTACCACAGGTCAACCCAGCTTGGCTTATTTTTTTTTTATTTGAACGATTGTTTTTTTTGCTTGATATTAAATGCGTCTCAGCCTTATGACTAGGTAGGTAGCTCGTGATGGGGGTGGGGTCATGTCTCACGGAGCATCCAGCCTAACACACTATGCAAATAAGTAAGGATTTGGAGGCTTAACCAGGGTGGATGGAAGCGTTAGGGCCCAAACAATCCCCAAAGCCGGAGTTCCAACGTTATCTGGAGCTCCCTCTGCTCTTTCTATCATTTGCTCCTTTTCGCCGGCATTGTAGAACTCTCCGGGTGAATTGGAAATTGTTCGGCGTTGCTGAGATCTTTCATTTTGTGTTATAGCATTGAATCAAATAAAGTCTACTCCTTCTAGGTTTTCTAGGTTTCACCAGGAGGAGAAGTCCCCCAGTAGATCTTTTTTTTCTGTCTGTCCGTCTGCAGTCCCGCATACAACATTTTTCTTTTCCGTCCGTCCGTCTGTCTGATCTGATATTTTATTGATTGTGCATCAAGGGATGTGGGTGGCAAGAACCACCCCAAGCCGGGTGATCACTAGCGGCATATTCGCTGTGCAGCCACCCACGCTAATCCTACGATGATTTTGTAGCAAAGAGGTGTCGGATGCGGTATCTATCTGTATTCAGGTAAGAGTGGATATAGGTAGATCTGTCGACTGACAAGCTTGTGGCATACCTGCATATCTACATATAAACATACCTACATACCTACATATAAACATACCTACATTAAAACACACCTACATATCTACATACATACCTACCTGCATTCATAATGTTATGACATACTTATTGGCCAAGCACAATGAGTACTCATAACATTAAAATGCTTCCGACACTTGTCATACATAAAGAAATACGAGACTAGGTCACCCTTACCCAATACACAATCGCATCAACATAAACAAACTAAATCTATTAACGCGACCCACTAAAGTAGCGCGCAAGCAACAAGCAGTGACGAAATATCGATCACTGACCGCGATTCAAAATGAGGGCTTCGATGAGGTAATAATGATAAAGTAAGTAATCACAATAGTAATTATTGTTATCCTAAGCTAATTTTAAGTTGTATAAATAAGCTAAGGAAATTAAAGAAAGAGTCATTATCAGAAGATCACTCATCGTGTTTCAATTCAGGTGGAGGTCTGCTATCTAGCTGCTCCCCTTATATATCACTGGAGTTAACGCTTTAATAGCTGCTCCAATTAAATCACGTTAAGAGTAAAGTCCATAGGCTGCTCTTCGTGCATTTAATGTGATAAACCAAGCAAACGTAATTAAAGGTTTATCACAAGCTCTTCGTTACAGGAATTTAAGAAGTTTGTGACGTTTGTATGAAGGGAAAATTGACTAGGTTACCTTTCCCAAAGAAATCGACAAGTGAATCTTCAGGTACAATGGATTTGGTTCATACAGATGTGTGTGGTCCAATGAATACAGTTACACCAAGTGGAAAGAAATACATTGTGACATTTATTGACGATTGTTCGTGCTACACAATTGTTTGTTTACTCACGCACAAATCAGATGTTGAACAGACTATGAAAGAGTTTATTGAATTTTGCAAAGCAAAATTTAATCGAAAGCCGAAAATAACTCGTTCTGATTATCAGCTTACAGCTGCCTACAGTCCACAACAGAATGGAAATCTTAAAGAAAAAACCGCACGTTAATAAAAATGGCTCGATGCATGCTTATTGATGAGAAATTGCGAAAGAGTTTTTGGGTGAAGCAATTGCAACGGCCGACTTAATTCAAAACAGAGTTATCACCAGAACAACAAACACAACCCTATACGAGCGTTGGAATGATACGAAACCAAGAATAAAAATTTTTCAAATATTTGGTTCGAAATGTTATGTTCATGTTCAAGCGAGTCAAGATCAAGCGATTGTACGTGTTTCGGAGCGGCAGAGCAAGGGAATTGCACCAAAGAGATTGATCAAAATAAATGTGGTACATGAAATCATAGAACCAAAGAATTTTAATGAGGCGATCAATGGTGAAAATAAAGAGAATTGGCTTACAGCAATGCAGTGTGAAATGGAATCACATGAACGAAACAACACTTGGAAATTTGTCGATTTACCAATAGGTAGAACAGCAATTGACGGAAACTGGGCATTTAAAGTAAAGACGAGTACTGACGGTGAAATCGCATCGATACAAAGGCAGATTCGTTGCATGAGGGTTTTCACGGAAATTTGGGGAAGATTACGACGAAGTTTTTGCGCCGGTTGTGTTATATACAACGCAAAGGGTTTTATTATCCGTGACAGCGGAAAACAATTTACATGCGACAACCGGAGGGTTTTCATTGCAGCAATTCATCAAAAGCAGCTCGATCATGGAATAGTACTTTGCACAATGTGCTAGTAACAGCAGGTTTTCAACAAAGCTATAATGATCCGTGTTTATATTCGGTGCAACTCAACGGCAGCTATTGTTATGTGATCGTTTATGTTGACGAATTATTGGTGATGTGTGAATAGACTGAGCAAATGGAATCGGTTGAAAACATATGCAAGCAACATTTCAAGATACAAAATATGGGTCCAATCAAGCAATATTTGGGTATGAAAGTATCAACAGATGAATATGGCAATTAAGAGGCATGTCAACAGGCATACATGCAGCGAATTATATACGATTTTGGTTTGAAAGCTGTGAAACCAGCAAAAACATCAATGGAAATAAGCTACGGGAAGTCCAATACAGGTAAAGATTTAGAAAGTAACTCGAAGTACAGAAGTTTGGAAGGATGATTGTTATATTTAGCAATTAACACTCGACCAGATGTCGCAGCTAGTATATTAGCATTTTGGTTCAGAAGATATGCAAACCAAAAGGCGAATACTGGAATCAGCTGAAACGTGTTGTGAAGTATTTAAAAGCCAATGAAATTCAAATTGAGGCTAAGCAATATTCAATTGAATGATTCACTATTATACGGTTATGCAGTCGCAACATGGGCGGACGATAAAAGTGATCGTAAATCGAATAGTGGACGAATCTTCTATCTTCTAGCATTGTCGCGCAGTCATCTTGTGAGGTGAAATTTATTTCATTGGCCGAGGCAGCAAATGAAGCGAAATGGTTACGGCAATTATTCAAAGAAATGCATATGGACTTTGATTCAGCGACTATTATGTACGAAGACAATCAAAGAAACATCGAATTAATAATACGTGATAGTAAATTTTCGTATAGGACCAAACATATTGATACCAAGTATAAGATGATTAGAGATATTATTAAGAATAAAATAATCGAATGTGTATATTGTCTTACTGAAGAAATGATAGCTCATTTATTGACTAAGCCTTTACCTTTTGTTAAGCATAACTATTTTAGAAAAAGATGCAATTTATTGTGTACGAGGAGGAGTGTTGAATATATGTAGTGACAGAACAGTGTAGTGGCGGCGTTCACAATATTAAGATAGCTAGACCAAATCCCGTTCTGTATAATTCAGTCTAAGTTAATCTCTCGAAGAATAAACATCTTTATTCCGCATAAAGGCCTATAGTTATCCTTTATAATCTCGTATAGTTTCCAGCAATCGTGGTAAAGTTGAAGTTCATATTTCCAACAAGATGAAAGAAACAAGTCTAATAAATTATCTCTATAGCTAGATGCATCAGTTACTCGGGTTGGTGCATCCACTATTTGTTGCAAATTAAAAGATTCAGATTCATAGAAGAGTTCAACGAAACGCCCCGCAGGACTTGTGGTAGAAGAATGTCTGAGCTACGTATGTTGTTGACATTGAAATCACCTGTTAATATGATTTCAGAAAAGGGAGAAACAGAAAGCAGAAGATCAATTTTGTTAGAAATATTGTCAAAAACGGTACCGTGGCGTCATCAGACATATTTGGGCTGCGATACAGGAAACAGAAGTAAATGATGTGCATGTGGAGTTTAAACCGAATCCAGATGTAATTGAACTCTGGATTGGCGGATGGAATGTCCCTAAGGACGGTAAAGGCAACATCATTCTGTATATATAATGCGAAAAAGAGGCACCAAGCTGTAACCAAGGACCTGATACTTAATATCAGCATCAGAAATGACCTTGGTTTCACTTAGCGCAAGAATTGCCGGATTTTTTTAATTAAGGTGGCAGTACACCCCGAAAAACGATTTGCGCCCAATCCACGAATGTTGCAAACATCTAAAACGAAATTCTGCATGCTCAAAACACAAACAAAATGCAAAGAAAGAGCGACACACAAAAACACAAATATACGGACACCACCAAAAGTCTGACGAGAACTATTAACTTAGATAAATGGATGATGGGGATGGGATTTAAGTGGAGGAGTGGTCCTGTGAAATAACTCTTAAAATCTGTTACTAAGTCTATGGAATAAGGAAATGTTTCAAAGTTATTGGGGGAAGTGTTGTTAAAATGAGTAATTGTATGCCCTATAGATTGGGAAGATCAAAGTACTTGTACCTTGGGAGTTCTAGGTTCTTAATCCAGTATTCCTATTATTGTTCGGTGAGAGCATTTGTAGCTCTAAATTTGTGTTTTTTATCTGGTTGTTCTTATCACTCACTTCTTGTGGATTCATAATAAGAACAAAGCACTAAGTGGAGTTTATTTAAACCTAAAAAAACAAAACCCATTATACATTTTACTAATTTGAAATTTTTATTTGAAGAAAACAAGTTCCTCGGTGCACAAGCCGCACATTGAATTACAATTTACTTGCACGGTTAAAAAATTTGGAGCACTTTTATACCTTAAATTAGTGCTTCTTTTTTATATTGCTGCTTCCTAAATCTGAAAAAAAAAGTTCAGTCCTCCCCAAAAAATTATACTAATAAAACACCATTTATCATTAATTTTTTTAAGCAATATTTTTATTACCAATAATAGAATGCTTTTAAATTAAATTTTCCAAACAAAATAATATACTGTGAAAACGGTCAGTCCTACACGGTTTTAATGTACTATGAAATCTGTTATAACCATTTTTACTGTCCGACGAGCTGTTTTAGAACTATATGTGATAAACCACATCAAAAATCATACTTGCACAGAGAAGTGACCAGACAAAATTACATACGGGAATTCATCTAGCTAGGGTATCATTAGAATTGGTCTTAGACCAATACCAGCTTTTTTACTTCTTATTTATTAGCAAAGAAGAAAAAGCTGTTGTCGCAAATGGCATTAAATTTAGCAATAGATATACATTCTTGCTGTCGCCTTATCCAAAATTCTGTTATAATTTTTTCATTAAACTCTAATTCAATAGAATTATCAGATCTAATATCAATCAATTCTTCTTGAGACACCTAAGTAATATGATCATATTTCAATGTTTTAGCAAATGTCATTCTTATTCAGTCGTACTTTCGATCCTCGTTTATTTTTGCGAAATATTTTTATTATTATTATTTTGGGATTAATTTTTCATTGATGCTAAAAAACTCATTCAGAAATGGGAACATTTCCATATTTCCTTTGTTAATATAGTTTGACCATGAACAAAACTTTTGTTGGATAGCAATAAGTTTTGTATTCAAAACTAAAATGTTGGTATCTTTTCCCTGCAAAGGAAGATTTAATTCATTTACTTTATCAATAAGATCTGGATGTAAGACACATACATGTTTCATCACTAAAGTGCGAAGCAAGATTTGCTTTTTGTCTAAAAGAAATAGTCGAAGCTCATCATTCTACTATTATATTTAAAACTTTTTCATGTGAAAGTCACCTTACTTCAGTATGATACAACAAAACCTCATATACAGAACCCATCTCTTTACATAAAACATTAATTAAATAATCTTGAATTTACAGCACAACTTTTTACAAAATTAACGATAGTTGTAACTCCACTCAAAATTTCCCTGAGTTCACAGCACGTTTGTCGAAAAACTAAATGTTCTCTATGTATTAAGCAGTGAATATGTTGCCTTTCTGGCGATACTTTCTGAACTTCTGCTTAAATACAGAAATTCTCTCTGTAAATAAGTGGACTCATTTGTCATATCAACTATCGCTCAACTCAGGACTTGAGTCCCCTCAACACTTGAACGTTGGCTTATCGCTCGAAACTTGAGCGAACTCACTGGTTGAGCGGACTCAATCTTGACCGGACTCACTGCTTGAGCGGACTCAAATCATGTTTTAAATAACATAAAGAGAATCTGATTTAATTAAAATTGAAACTTAAACTGAAATTTCAATCAAATAAGAAAAGCTCACAAAAAAGCCATTCATTATATAATACTATATAATTTAGCTTTTGCTAATTTTCTTAGCCAACATTTTTTCTTCCTGTCAAAATAATGTATAACTGTACTTATTCAATAATGTGTAAAGACTTGAAAATGATATGATTCAATTTATGGCGATTCTACTCAAATATCCATAGAAATAATGGTGAAATATAAAGGGAAAGTAATATGTACATGAGGAAACGCAGTTTTGTAAATTGTATTTAAATTTTACAACCGAAAATAAGTGTTAACTTCAGACTTGAAAAGTTCTATTATGACCATTATTATTATGATTGTCGGATTTTTATACCCTAGATAAAATATATAGGGTCTGTCTACTAAGCTTGTCATTCCGTTTGTGACGCATAGAAAAAATAGTTCTTGTAGAGCAAAATGGATTGAACGCCCACGCATAATTGGTTAAGAAATTTATTATTTCAGTAGTTACGCTATGCGGGATCACCGTTTAGCTTCCAGGATTTTGCCACAGATGGCGCCACCGTCGCTAGGTGGTTTGAGTCCATACTAATGTGGGTTTGTGTCTTGACTGCGCGGGGTTTTTGTCTTGGATGTTGGGGATACCAGACCAATTTGGGGATACGAGACCACTTTTAGCACTCTCCAGCATAGGGAAATAGCATAGGTTTTCGATTTTGTTTCTGGAGTTCGCTTATTTTTCATCTGAGACTCGTAGCCTCTAAGTTGACATCAACATTTTTCATCTCGAGTTTTGGGGATACGAGATCACTTTCAGTTCTATATATTTGTGATGGAGGTTGCTGGTTAAGTTTGATCTGGTCTTGGAAGCTACAATTTGACCTTGAGATGCACCCTCCTGTGTCTGGATTTGTGAAGTTTTTTTGCTTCATTTGTGCCCACACGGAGCAGCATGCTACGGGTTGGGAAGCTTTGGCTTCACTTTTACACACACGTAGCAGCATGCTACGGTTTTCTGTGCCCACACGTAGCAGCATGCTACGGTTTTCTTGGATGCGCTAAGTTTTTGCTTCACTTGTGCCCACACGTAGCAACAAAATGCTTCCGTTTTCTTGGATGTGTGGTGCGCCTAAATGTAGGCTTTTGTTGTTTTCAAGTGGTGCGCCTAAATGTAGGCTTTGGTTTTGAATTACTATTAGTAATAAGTAAAGTTAACATTAGGAAACTTTTGTTCATGCCAATGGATTCTAGATGGATGGTAGGTGGGGGGTATTTATAATAATAGGATATGGAGGGGGGTAATGCAATTTTCATCAGAAATCCTCTACGGGCTCTTGTTTTCGAGATATTAGCGTATTAATAATTCAAGTTATTTTTGTTCATGACAATGAATTCTATGTGGTGTGGGGTGGGAGGGGGGGGTGAAATGTTCTCAAAAAATCCTCTACAGGTTGGAACATGATATCACCTCGGTTTGATGTTTTCTTAGCAAATTATTATTATCATTGGGTCCTGGGGGTGCGTGTATTGAAGTCACAGTTGCTCTTTCGAGTGCAAACACCATTTCTTGAGCAAGGTCCCTGGTGGCATTTGCTGGTACTACCAATTTTGTTCATCTCGGGCTTGGGGATACGAGATCACTTACAGCACTCACCAGCATAGGAAAATAGCATAGGATTTCGATATTTCTCGAGTAAGGTTACCTAGCGGCATTATCCGGAACTACTAGCATGCCTTGGTTTTGCTGGTTTTTTTTATTAGCAGGAAAGTTCTAGATATCAGCATGACGTCATCATGGTTTTGCTGTTTTCTTAGCGGGGAAGTTGTAGATATTAGCATCATTCGAATTTCACAACATGATATCACCGTGGCTTGATGTTTTCTTAGCAAATTATTATCATTGGGTTTAGGGAGCGCATGTATTGAAAAGTCACAGTTGCTCTTTCGAGTGCGATCACCATTTCTTGAGTAAGCTTCCCTAGCGGCATTAGTCGGTACTACATATGTTGTTCATCTCGAGGGAAAGTACGGTTCCCTAGCGGTATTAGTCGGTACTACCAGCATGCCTTGGTTTTGCTGTTTTCTTGCTTAACGATTTATTAGCGGGGAAGTTGTAGATATCAGCATGACGTCATCTTGGCCTGATGTTTTCTTAGCAAATTATTATTATTATTGGGTCCTGGGGGTGCGTGGATTGAAAAGTCACAGTTGCTTCTTCGAGTGTAAGCACCATTTCTTGAGCAAGGTCCCTGGTGGCATTTTCCGGCATTACCTATGTTGTTCATCTCGGGCTTGGGGATACGAGATCACTTTCAGCACTCATCAGCATAGGGAAATAGCATAGGATTTCGTTTTTGTTTCCAGAGTTCGCTTATTTTTCATCTCGAGTTTTGGGGATACGAGATCACTTTCAGGACTCTCCAGCATAGGGAAATAGCATAGGATATCGATTTTGTTTGTGGAGTTCGCTTATTTTTCATCTCGGATTGTAGCTCTAAACATTTGTGAAGGAGTGGGAAGCTTTATTGGCGGAGGTTGCTGGTTAAGTTTGATCTGGTTTTAGAGGCTACAATTTGACCTTGAAGTGCTCCCCTCCTGAGTTTGGGTAATGGAGGTTGGCTGAGAGCTTTAGTGGCAATATCTGATACTATGACCAGGACTGCCTGGGGTGTGTTGGAACCGTTGCTATAAAAGCGCAAGCAAACTCTTGGGGAGCTCCAGTTAAACTAAGTGATTCTCAGTGTTAGTGTCTAATAAAAAAAATTAAAAAATTTTATCACAGTAGTAAATGAAAGTTTTTCATTAATTAAGAAATTGCGAGAAGATGTGTTGAAGTGTTTAAGTCATACAAATTTTGTGAATAAAAACATTTTGTTAAAGAGTGCAACAGAAACATTCGTAAATTTCAAGCAGCATTTCGGAAGTGCAATAAAAATGCTATGAAACGACATTTGCACAGCTGTATTGCTCAAATTAAATCGTTTAGAGTGTTAATCAAAGCTCCCCATCGAGGTGGAGGAATTAATCAACGAGTAATAAGAAGTGATTTTGTTAAGTGGGAAGAAATAAAAACAGCATTCGTAAGTAGAATTAGGGCAGGTGTTATCGTGAATATAAGCCACCTAGATCCTAAGCTATTTATGCAAGATGCTTCCAAATTACTTGCTCGCCGCATTAAGAATACATTAAAACAACAATATCATATTAAAGTTGCTACAACATTTTGCGGTGAGTTTATTAAAGAAACTGGTGATAATGAAGTTATTAAAGACGTTAAGTATTTCCAAGCAAGAACTACCCCAATCAGTGTGGAGGAAAATTTGAATGAGTGGTATAAATTGAATATATACGAACCAATACTCACTCAGCTAGAAGAGTCTCAAGAGAAAGATAGTGGTTGGGCACTGCATTCTGTAATACATTTAGCGGTACATATCAACAAGTTTGAGCCGATTCGAGGACCATTTTATATACCTCTACCAAAGGAGATTGCTTTAAAGCAAGCTTGCATCATTGTGAAAAATAATGATGAAGCATGCTTCGCATGGGCAATAAAATCAGCGCCATATCCTGTAAATATTAACACTAATAGGACCTCATCATATCCACATTATTCAACTGTACTTAATTTAAATGGGATAACATTTCCCATGACACTTAAGCAAATTACTCAATTTGAAGACCAGAACGATTTCTCAATAAACGTATTCATCCTAGAGAAAGAGCGTTTCTTCACCACAGTTCCAGTTAGACTTACGAAACACAGGATGGAGCGACATGTAAATCTCTTAATGCTACAAGATGACTATGATTAGGATGATGATTATATGGATGATGATGATGACGATGATGATGATGATGATGATGATGATGATGATGATGATGATGATGATGATGATGATGCCAGCAGATATCATTTCAGTTGTAAGTTTTTTTTTGAATCGATCTTTCCCGCTGGCCTTCTGCTATGGAAATAGTAGGTGGCCTCACAAATTTTTTGATTGTGTTCTCACGGAGACATGTCTCTGTTGTCCAAATGGCTGGACAGAGTCGTGAATCTGTGAGACGACTTTTTGGCTTTCAGCTAACTAGTTGACCAGATTCATGCCTCTGTCCAGTTGGAAGGTTATTTTTATTATTATTAATTACGGGGAATGCAGACAGGATTTCTTCCTCTCATCTTATCACTGCGACCTATAAGCTCTATTGTGACATTACCCCTTAATGCCCTAGGGCGCCCATTCGAACTTAAGGTCTTTGATGAAGCCTATAATATTCTTTAGGGCCATTTTTTCGACATCCTCTGGCAGTGTAAATGCCTTTCCTAGATGTCTTAGCCTTATGCGGCACAGAGCTTCACAGTCACATAGGACATGTTCAGCGGATTCATCGTCTTCCATATCATCATTGACCTTACCCATCTTCTTAAGGTGGTATCTAAGTGGGCAATGCCCAGTCAGTTGGAAGGTTAGCTTGACATGACAATCAGGTGAAGAGGAAGGAAAGAGTTGTTGGAGGATGGAAGTGATGCTGGAGACCTTCAGTAATCAGGAGTTGGCATACTGCTAACTGCCTGGCTGAAGAATCTCTAGTATCATTTTCAGTCTCTAGCTTCTCCAACCCGACTCTTCCCAGATTTCTGTGAGAACCCAAGCTTTTCATGCACACATTCACGTCGCTTGCTTACATCATTACTTCTGACCTGATTAGAGAGAGTGTTCTAGAGACTTTTATGTTTGGAGAGTTAGCTCCTGGAGAGTGAGGGAGATATGTTATGAATTTCTTTCTTGTGGATTTTTTTGAACGTCTGAGCTAAAACTTTTGTAGTTTTTCAAATACAGTTAGCACTTATATCTTTTTCAAATACAGTTAGCACTTATATCTTTTTGACTGCGCGACTGTGGTAGTACCAGTAGTGAATTCTGAGGTTAGAGTACTCCCAGTCTTGAAATTTCGTATCTCTTTAAAAATATTTGAAACTTTGGTAACTACGACTAGAAATCCTCCAGACTTTTGGTGATTTTTGAATTTTTTTGCTCGAACTCTTGGATTTTTTTTTTAATTTCAAATTGATCTGTCTTTTGGTGATCTTTTCTGCAAATTTTAGTATCTCTTCCAAACTTTTAGAATAATTTTGACCTGACACTTCAGTTGTCTCGAGTACGGCTTGGACAACACCTGTCTTTTCCTTGCCCGGTCCGCATAAACATTTTACAAGTGTTAAGTTTATCTAGCCTGTATTCCTGGGTTATTTTGGAACATATTGTTTTTACGACTGATCACTTGAGATTATACAATGGCTACACCGCGAGCAACTGGTGTACCGATACCGTTGCCAGACCAGTGCTCCATCTGGCAGGTGGGCGACTGGTCAGGACCGAGGAAGCCAGTGAAGACGGTCTGTGGACATGTGCTCCACAAAGCATGTCTGCAAACGTGGATTGGACAGCACTCAAACTGCCCGAACTGCAGATTCCATCTCACTCCATACGATTTTACTGATTACACAGGTGCGGTCTTGAAGAGGACTCACACGACCTTTTCGCAGCCGAGTTCCAGAGTGAACAGCCCGCTCCCTACTGCTCAGGGTCAGAGCTCAGCAGCGACCGAAGCCTTGCTGGCAGGTCTGCGTGTACAGCTGCAGGACTTAGTCCGCGAAGGCCTTGAGCAGAGCCTAAATACCTTGCGAGCTGAACTGGCAACTAGCGTCAAGCAACAAATATCAGCTGCAATGCCACCAGTCGATTTTTCACGGCCACCTCCTTCCGTGGGTGAATCGAGACCACCGCCAGAGTTTCACGACGGCCGTAGGCAGTCGTTTAACAGAACGGCATCACCTCTTGGTCAGCCTAGTGATCAGCCTAGTCCAAACTTTAATCAGCCTCAACCAGCTCCATCTCATCGTATCCCGTCAGGCCTAGGACCACGACGTTCTGGTAGTCTTATCCGGAGATGGAATATTTCATATAGTGGCGATAGTTCTCGCCTTACTGTCGACCAATTTGTGTTCAGAGTAGAAGCGCTCACGTACTCGGCTTTAGACGGAGATTTCGATCTTTTAGTTCGGCACATGACGACTCTGCTTTCTGGTCCAGCAATGGATTGGTACTGGTCTCTCTTGAGGCAGAATTCCACGCCTTCGTGGGAGTATGCAAAGACAGCTCTGTTAGCTGAATGGGGAGTACCAAAGGATGACCTGAAGGTCAAAGTCCAACTGATGCTGAGGAAACAGAAAGCAGAGGAGTCATTTGCTATGTACCATCAACACCTGGTGCATCTGCGCGACCAACTGAAAAGTCCTTTGGCAGACGTCGAATTTTTAGAAATAGTTAAGTCTAACCTATTTCCGGAGATCCAAAATAAAATCTGTTTACATCCCACTAACACCATACACCAACTACAGAGTCTTGTGACTCAAATAGAGGCTACACAGCATCGAATCGCGACAGCGTGCAGCTGGAATGCCCATCGCAGCCCAAGAGTCAGCGAGGTGGATGAGTGCTATCTGACAGATGTGGAACAGCATAGGTCAATCGAAAACAGTGAGGAAGCCACAACAGCATCTGCTGTTACAGTACCTAATAACGGTATCTGTTGGAACTGAGACTAGCCCGGTCACTTTTACCAAGACTGCCAGCAGGTAAGACAAGTCGTGTTCTGCTATGGATGCGGACGCAAACAGGTCTTCAAGCCCGCCTGCAGCCAGTGTCGACAGAAAAACCTGAGACGGGTCGGGAATACCACCACCTTTTCTCGACCAGTATCAACGTCACGCGCACAAACTGCAATGAACACTCCAGTTCAAGCCATGAGCAAGGAGGAAAATCCGCTCCATTAGCAGACTTTAACGATGAACCGCTGAATTGTCCACTGATATCATTCAGTGACTCTGATGATATCAGCAAACCACCTGATGGTACAAATATTTCACTGATAGAAACGGAGAACCTGATAGACTTGTCCGCAGATCTTCAAGCTCCCATTTCCACTTCTGGGGAGCCCATGACACTATTAGACACTTCTTTGGAAGACTCTTTAATTTTCGATGTCCCGATACCACCGACAACACCTTTAGCTGACAAGGTTACTGAGCAGGAGATTTGGCATCCTGGTATTTGTGTACTGTTTCACACCCGCTGAGCCTTAAATATTATCACAGTTCAACATTACCTATTTGGCAGGCCTGCAGTTGGCGATGAACTTAGAAATTTTACCAATCGCGGCGATGAGCGAAAATGTAGTCATCGTCGGTAGTCGCAATTGTGTTCGATTGGATAGCAAAGGGAACGTTTGAACTTTTTGACAGTGGTTGTTGCTTGTAGTTGTCGCCGGTCGTCGCAATTGTGTTTAGGCCTTAAAGAGGGAAAAATTAAAGCAGACCATACACGATCCGTTTTGCCGTGGTTTTACCGTAAAACCACGGCAAAACGGAACGTGTGTGGCGAACACCACGTTTTGAGGTTCGGATGTCTACTAAAACCAGAATTCTGGTCATGCCAGAAATCTTTCTCAAAACGTGGGTAAAAGGTGGGCAAAGCATTACGTGTGTGGAGATTGCCACTAAAACGTGGTTTTGCTCATTCATAATCAAAGTTAACTTAATAATAAGCTAAGAAGTAGGCGAGATTTCTGAGTATTTTACATTTAAGTGTACACGGCAAGAAAAGGAAGAAAGAAAAAAAAATCAAATTCTCTTTAAAACTTTTATGAATAAAGATAAAAAATGTGAAAGCGCAAATTGCATGCAACGAAACAGAATGGCAAATATTTCATTTTCGTAAATATATGAGAAGGGGCGGAGTTTTCACGTTTTACTCTCATAAAATATTCCCGCGCTTTTGTGAAAACCGGTTTTTGCTGAAGAATTAAGAGAATCGCCCATGTTTTTTGCCATCTGTAAAATCATTAAACTAGGACAACAAGTTCGAAAGCCCCGGACATTTTAGCTTGAAATCCGGATATTGTTGCCAAATAATTTTCTGTTTTACTTACTAATGAAATAGGTTGAAATTGTTATGCATAGTGTCTTTTTTCATTTATTTATTATAAAATTAGTCAGTTTACAAAAAAACAGTAAAATAAAACGATGTGAATGAACTAAATTAAATCTCTCTTACAATTAGAAACATAAAAAAATCTTCTAAAACTTAGAAATACAATTTTACATTTACAGTTAGTGTGCCATATAGCTTTCAAAATAGCTTCATTTCTCGGGAAAAGTGAAGCTAAGTACATTGCGAGAGACTTTAACTTCAGGAGACCACTTTCTCGATCTCTGCACACCCGGAGACCCATGCATACACTTTGGAGATGAAAAAAAATCTCTAAAGATACCAAATTACTAGAAATCATTTTGATCTCCGGCTCCGGTCTCCTGTCGTGTGTTTCAAATCAATCGGGCTTCCATGCTCGGTCTCTAGTCTTCGAAGTTTCCTAGCTTTTCGACTCTAGATTACCGGAGACTGTTGTGTGTTCTGCTGTTAAGTTAACTGTGGAGTGAGTTTGGTAAGGTTTTTTGTTAATTTTTATTTAATTTATCATGGGGTAATTCCATCGAAAATCGAACAAAATTTACACTTTCCCAACGTTCTTCTTTTGCTGAAAGTTAAGTTTTTTTTGTTGTGCGATGAATACTGCCTGAATTATACTAAATTTAAACTAACGTTGAAACCCTTAAAATTTTCCAATTTTTGGTATGTGTAGTTACTACACATACCTGAAAGTTATATTAAAGAAATGATAACTTCGAATCCAAATACCTATCACAGAGGCACGGTCTTTAAATTATTTCAGAGAAAGTTATATAAAGAATGCCTTTTATAAGAAAAACGGGTAAAAAAGCTAGAATTGGTATAAGACCAATTCTTATGATGCTGTAGATGAATACCCGTACGTAATTTCGTATGGTCACCTATCTGCACAAGTTTGATTTTTGAAGTGGTTTTTCGCATATTTATAGAACGGTTCGCATGACCAATTTCATAGGATTTCATATTCTGAAGAACTTTTCAGTGCAATTAAAACTTTTAGGACTGATCGTGTCGTGGCCCAATATTAATCATTCTGCGATTGTGACATCATAACTTTAGCCAGCAGCAGGTGTACGACTAATTAAGCAGTTTGCAGTATCTAAGCATTTTTACTTCGCACAGTTAAATGCTTGGCGATTGTGAATTGTTTATTAAAAAAACTGTTGCATCCACTGCTGTTGTAATTAAGCATTAAGCCATGGTTAAGTAATTCACTTCGCATAGTGAAATGCTCAGCTGGGCTTACTGTTTGTTTACTAACAGTATTGGGGTCTCCAGCTGACGGCAGTGGCTGATGTAATGCTTTGCGATTAACTGCAAGGCATTGCACTGGTCACTAGGTCAGAGTCGCATCCGCCTGTAAAGATTCTAACAGGTGACCCGACTTTGCGAGTGGATCAGGTTGCTCAGTTGTGTTTTGGCAATTAGGAGTTAAGAGTTATAAGTATCAGTAAAGAAGCTCAAATTGTGTTGTTATTCGAAGTAGATTAATTAAATAAAGTTTATATGTGGATTACGCGAGTGTTTTACTGGGGACACGACAAATTGGCGCAGCCGGAAAAGAGGTAAAAGTGAGTGAAATGAATGTGAGTTTTTTTATGTTTTTGTCGTTTTCGTTTTACTTGGGCGAGTAAAATGAGATAAATTTTTTTTTTGTTTTTTCTCATCTTCGTTATTGACAAATTTAGCTTTATTGGATTTGTTTTGTGCGTTTAGGCTTAAAGTGAAGAGTAAAGATTGGAAGACATTATACTGAGTATAATTGGCGAAACCAAGGTAATAAATTTGAGAATTTCTACTATGGTTGGTTTATCTATTGTGTGATAGTAAAAGGGTAGAATTTTTTTTTGTATATATAACGGGTATTTTTGTGTTTTTCCTTAAAAAAATTTTGTTTATAATAAATAAATTTTTGGACAATTTTATTACATTTCAGCGCATTAATTTAAGAAGTTTACTCTTACACACACTGGGAGCAAAGCTAATTTAGCTACTCCAAATACACACACTGGGACCAAAGCTAATTTAGCTACTCCAAAACACATACATTAGGAGCAAAGCTGTATAGCTACTCCAACACACACACACACAAGGAGCAAAGCTGTTTAGCTACTCCACCAAGTATACACGTACAAGAAACATTACAGGGAAAGAGTTGAAATAGAAATTGAAATTGAATAATAATATCTAAGCATTAAATGAAATACCGCAGAAATTAATTATTGAATGTTTCTTATGAAAAATAAACCAAACCTAATTCGCTAAATCTATGGATGTAGGTAAACAAAGTGCACGCTGAGGATTGAATGATATTTTAGTGTTTTGTTTTAATAATGATATTTCTCTTTCACTGCAGTAGATTTTATTGTGGTATTATGTAATTATTTTTCCTCCTTCCTCAAAAAACACAATTCAAGAAAGGAAAAATAAATATATATATATATATATATATATATATATATATATTACACCGGAAAACTCAGAATATACCTATCTACAAATAGATTAGATAACAAAAGGTAGAGGAATATATGTGTTTATGTATTTATTTGGCCAAGTAAGTGAGTTATGGTGATTTTCCGATTTTTGACAGGGATCCCACGGTGTCAAAATTTTAGGTATGCATGTAGTTGTGATGAGTTATATGAAAATATTCTTGGAATTTTAAAAATTCACTGGCCTTTTGCCAATATTGGTTAAGTGCGAATATATAATCTTTGCAATTGTTGTCAAATGGGATCTCTGATATTTTTTATGGTAATAAATTTAGATAAAGGGCTTTTCTCGTTTCCACTTCATTTTGATATGTTTGGCTCCTCTTTCTTAGTGTGCTAAGTAGTGTTGCAAGAGAATGCTGCTAGTCTTACCATATTTCAGCTAAAAAATTACAGTTACACATGTTGCTACAATCCTCGGCATCTTGGACAGAGTATATATCATTATTAATTTGCTACAACATTAAGGCAAGTGGTTCAAAATCCTTTGAACCATTAAGAGGTTCTTTTTGTTTATTGTATGGTAATAACAAGTGTTTCTGTTTCGTCCCAGTTTTGCGAGGTATCGTTGGGGTTTGCTGAATTCCTATAGCTCTAACGCGGTGGCCGCATCAGTGATTCCACTAAGTGGATCTAAAAAAATTATTCTTTTTAAGTTGTCGGTAAAGTACGGCCATCGTGCCAAAATGCAGTTAGTTACACTCTCAAAACACGTAACGTAAAATGTTTTAAAATTTTATGCACTTTTACTTAAATTGGGAATACATTTAATAAGTAGTCGAGTACTCGCGAAGAATCTTTATGGATTAAAAGTCTTTGTCAGATTTATGTTGGAGCAAATGTATATACAGTTGTGTCTCGTTTTAGGTAATTCATTAAGATACAAAAGCGCTGATAGGTATGATCAATGAGAGGCGGTAAGAAGTATATTTCGCGTACCTGTTAATGTCGGTGTTAAGAGTGTTAAGTGATAAGTGACAAGTGTAGTGTTTATGGTAGAAATATGTGCGTGAGGTA
Source organism: Dioctria linearis (assembly GCA_963930735.1). Classification (NCBI taxonomy): domain Eukaryota; kingdom Metazoa; phylum Arthropoda; class Insecta; order Diptera; family Asilidae; genus Dioctria; species Dioctria linearis. The sequence goes on along the minus strand of OZ005741.1, from coordinate 208,233,760 downwards.
TAACAGTCTCACAGTCCTAAATGTCAACAGGAAGAAGCAATATCTTAACTAAGGAGGAATTGTAACGCTTTCAGGACCAGGAAAGGGAGTTAGACACAAAAGCACAGGAACTGAAAGAATGCCAAGCAATATTGCGGAATTACGAGCAGGACTGGGAATATATTGGGGAACATATAACGGCATAGTTACAGAAACGGTGGACAAGAGAAGAAGAGAAGGAATTGTTAAAGAAACAGTACAAAGGGCGAAACTTTAGACCTATTGGTAACAACAGCATTCGAACTTATCCAGAGCCGTGAAATAGAAGCAGAGAAAGCATTGGTAGAAATCCAAAAAGAGGAAAAAGGACTGATAAAGAAAATAGATTCGCTAAAGCTCAGTTAAGAGAAACTACAGCGGGGTTAGAAGAAGAGTTGGGGCTCGATCGATCATCACAGAGAAAGCCGATTCAAGAGAGTAATAAGGTGAGTACGAGTAAAGGGTTCAAGCCGAGGAAATTGTTATTTTGGGAACAGCATAAAGAAGAAAATTTAGAAAGGGAGCTAATCAGAAGAAAGAAGCAGAAAGTAGCACCGAGTGGAAAAGTAAGAACAGAGCGGAACCAGATAAGACCAGTGCGAAAGCTTATAAAAACATCATAAGTGAACGTGAGTGAATTTATATGTGTGTAATATAAACAGTGGAAATCCGCTGATCCGTTGTGAAGTCTATAGAACCATAATCAATTATCCAGATTAGTGAAATCAATAGTTTAGTTCGTAAGATTTACTAATAATAGTTTCCCTGATTTTATAGTTATAAGTGAGTGCAGTGAATACGTATAAGTTTATTTGAAGCATGACGGATCCCAACGCTGAACAGATTGTGGACAATTCTGCTAACTCTGTGATGGTAGCAGAAATAGATCCTACACAAAGAAATAGCAAAAATATGAGCGAGGTTGAATTGTTAAGGTTGGAGATAGCACTGCTCAAAAGGGAACAGGCTTTGCTTGATCGTGAAAAAAGGTGCGAAAGGGAAATTTTGGTTTCACCGCTGGGGAGTGATATCGAGACCGAAAGGCGTAGTGATTCTTCGGGAACAAATGAATCGGATGGGGTATAATGAAGCAGCAACTCTAATATCCGAATTTGATCCAGCAAAAGGTGATCTACAGGAGTGGATCAGGAATATCAAAAATTTGAAAGCTATCTACGTCTGGGATGAACGAACAATTTTATTCTACGCAGCTCTAAGACTGGCCGCAGCCGCTAAATTTTGGTTTCATACCAAGAAAAACAATATTAAGACGTGGAAGGACTTTAAAGTCGACATCCTTAAAAGTTTCCCTAGTAATAAGGATGACAGTTCCGTCTTGTTAAAAATAATGGCAAGAAAAAAAAGCAGATGAGTGTGTGGAAGCTTATCTCTACAGTGTGACAGCATTAGCCTCAAAAATTCATTTGTCAGAACCGGCGACTATTAAATATATTATATCCGGACTAACTGATCAAAATTTGAAGAACGTGTTAGTTGCGTCAGGTTGTGTATCAGTGAATGAGTTATTATCAAAAATTAAAGACTACGAAGAAATAGAAACTCAGAATGAGCGTCGTGAAGATTTGGAAACGAATAGTACAAGAGTGGCAAAACCATCAAGAATTAGGGAGGCAGACAAGTATTCTAATAAGTATGTACGCGACGAGAATGCATTAGTAATCAACCGAAGGGTGCATATGCAAGCAACTTTAGCTGATAATCGAAAACGAAGGAGACACGAAGAAGAAAGCTTTACGAATAAACGACATAGATTCAACGCTTCAGAAAATCGTAGACGATGTTTTAGGTGTGATGAAGAGGGACATATCGCTGCATCAAGCCCCAACGTAAGTAAACCAAGAGTATGCTACAAGTGTAAAAAATTAGGACATTATGCAAGGGATTGCACTTTAGTTGGGTGTATTATAGACATGAGAACAGCGAATACTACAAAGAAGCTTATATAAGGGACAAACCGGTGTTGGCGTATTTGGATTTAGGTAGCGAATACAGCACCATCAAAGAAGAAGTGGCAAAACGACTTGATCTTGCAATAAAGGCGTGCGAAAGGATTTTATACGGTTTCGGAGGAACAAAAACAAAAGTTATCGGACTGAGTGAAGAAAGTGTGAAAGTGGATAATATTAGGAAAAAAATCGAAATCGCGGTCGTTCCAAATTATACACAGACTGTTGCAGTGATAATTGGGAGAAACTTCATGGACAATAAAGACCGAAAAGTTGTGAAATCGTGGGGGAAGTTCGAGATTCTACCAGTAGAATGCAGATCACAGGCAACAAACAAAGATGTCGGTGGGAGTAAAGTGTTTAAAATAGCAGCAGAGGGAAACACAAAACAATCATCATTATTTTCTTCCTTGAATATGGAGGATATAAATGTGAGTAACTAGATATCAGATGCAAATCGGGTGAGTCTTCTTGATCTAATTAATAGATATAGATGTTGTTTTGCCAAAAATTTTAACGAAATAGGAAATACAGATTTAGTAGAAATGAAAATTAGTTTAAAGGAAGAGAAAATAATAACATATCAACCATATCGTGTGCCCTACGCACAGAAACCAATATTAAAAAAGATTATTAGTGAACTTTTAAGCCTTCACATCATCCAACTGTCGACTGCAGAATATGCGAGTCCCGTCATCCTAGTTCATCAGAAAAGTGGTGAGCAACGTATGTGTGTCGACTATAGGCGACTCAACGCGATTACTCGTCGGGAAACTTTCCCCGTTCCTAATATTGAAGAGACTTTAAACTCTTTAGCAAATAAAAGAATATTTACAAGTCTTGATTTAATGTCTGGCTATCACCAGATTCCCATTTCCGAAGAGAGTAGGCACTTGACAGCCTTTGTTACTCCAGAAGGCCACTTCGAGTATAAACGAGTTCCTTTTGGCCTTACGAACTCGCCGGCGATATTTATGCGATTGATGGCACGAATTTTACAACCTTTACAATGTACAGATATAATTTCTTATATGGACGATGTACTTGTCGCAAGCGAGAATATGAAGAAACCCTTTGAAGACTTGTAAAGACTTTTTCAAGAGCTGCGGAACGCGAAGATTACCCTAAATACTCAAAAATGTGTTTTTGTGATGGAAAAATTGGACTTCCTGGGACATGAGATTTCGCACAATGCTGTCCAACCTGGAAAATTTAAAACATCAGCCGTTGCTTATTACAAAAAATCGGAATCAGTTAAAGAAATCAGACAGTTTTTAGGTCTGACTGGTTATTTCCGCCGATTTGTGAAGGACTATGCCTTAATCGCTACACCGCTCAATAGATTGTTACGGAAAGATTCCAAGTTTCAATGGACAGACGAAACAGAAAAAGCCTTTCAAGAGTTAAAACATATATTAATTGAACGGCCAGTACTTACTTTGTATAATGCAGCATCGGAACATGAGCTACATACGGATGTGAGCAGTCATGGTTTGGCTGGAATCTTGTTACAGAGAGAAAAGAACCAGGTATTTCAGCCTGTTGCCTATTTCAGTCGCGCTACAACCCCATCTGAGGCAAAGTATCACAGCTATGAGCTGGAGGCATTAACTGTCGTAGAAAGTCTTGAGAGGTTTAAATACTGCCTCTTACACAAAAGGTTTAAAATAGTGACAGATTGCAATTCTTTGAAATTAACACAGGAAAAGAGAAACTTAATTCCAAGAATCGCAAGGTGGTGGTTAAGACTAACAGAATTTGATTATGAACTCGAGTTTCGAGCCGGTCGAAAATTAGCTCATGTTGATGCTCTAAGCAGAAATGTAGTAGTAAAAGGAAAATCAGCAGAGAACGTTGCTGAAAAGATACTAGCTATTAACGTCTCCGAACAAGATTGGGTAGCCACATTACAACAACAGGATCCTTGGTTGCAAGAAATCAGAAAGGTATTGGATGGTACTATTAAAGAACATCAAAATTTCGACGAATTAAGGGAACTTACGAATTGGTTAAGGGACGAATCTATAAAAAGACACCTAACGGTAGTAAATTTTTTGTTCCAAGCGGTATTCGTTGGCGTGTGATTCAATCAGCTCATGACAAACTGGGTCACTGTGGTGTAGAAAGAACCTTAGACAATCTAAAAAAACATGTTGGTTCGCAAACATGAAACCGGTAGTTACAAAATATGTTAATTCGTGTATTGACTGCCTTTACCACAAACAACTACCATCAGATCAACGTTATCACTTGCACGCCTACGAGAAATCATCAATTCCATTCCATTCGATTCATTGCGACCTCTTGGGACCCTTCCCAAAAAGAAAAAAAGGGTAACATGTATGTTATAGGATTAATTGACGCCTTCACTAAATTTATTATATTGAAGTCAACTCGATCTACGTCAACAAAAGAAGTTATTCGAATATTAGACGAAATAACGCAGTATTTTGGAATGCCTACGCAATTCATAAGTGACCGGGGATCGGCATATACTTCTAAGGAATTCATGAATTATTGTGCTAATAACGCTATTAAACATATCCTGACTGCTGTACAAACTCCACGAGCGAATGGCCAGATCGAACGCTACTTTAAAACAACAAAAAACGCCATCACAACCATGTCAGAAGATGAAGCGGGAAGAGATTGGGACGTCAACATGGCAGCCATTCAGTGGTCTCTCAATAGTTTAAAACATGGAACTACGAAGAAGGCTCCACAGGAAATATTGATGGGGTACAGACCAAGAAGTATCTTGAAAAATAAACTAATTCTCGCCCTCCACGATGCCCAAGAGGATGACGTGGAAGAGAACATACCACTTAGTGAGCTAAGAGAAGTAATTAGGAAACGAATCACCGAGAAACATAAACTCCAAGCAGGTACTTTCAACGCTAGTCACCAACCTCCTCGGAAGTATAATGAAGGAGACCTAACTCTCATAAAACAAGAGCCACCGTCTACAGGTCAATCACAGAAGTTAGTTCAACGATATAAAGGACCGTATCAGATAAAGACAGTCCTTCAGCATGACCGATATGTAGTCACAGATCCTGATATGATGCAACTAAGTCAGAAACCATACGAATCTGTTCATGCCGCCGATCACTTGAAGCCATGGTGTAACCTCGACGACATTAATTTTGATGACGAGTCCGATCAAGACGACGAATATTGAAACAGAAGTCATGGGAATAAGAACGATAAAAAAAATTATAATAATTAGTGCATGATGTTGTGCAAGAAAAATAAAGAAAGGATAGACGCCGTGGGCGTGGTGCACAGACACCCAGTTATACCCAAACAGGCGGCTCTCTGGATTTTTGACAGCACATCAAGGTTACAGTTCCTCGTCAGTGCCGTCTACCAGACCGTAGAGCCGTAGCAGAGGATGGGCCGAACTATGGCTGTGTATATCCAATGTAGCACCCTGGGTTTTAATCCCCAGTTTGCGCCAAATATTCTCTTGCACGTGTAGAAGTCCACACTGGCCTTCTTCACGCGTTCTTGTAGATTAGCCTTCCAGTGAGGACGACACCCAAATACTTCGTTTCACTGGGCAGAGTAAGCTCCTCTCCTCCCAGCATTGGAAGTCTGAAATCTTGCACCCGCCTCCTTCTAGTAAAAAGGATTAGTTTCGTCTTCGAGGGGTTCACCCTCAATCCACTATTATTGGCCCAGCTATCCGGCTTAAGCAGCGCGCACTCGAGCCTTTCGCTAATATTAGAGAGAAATTTGCCAGTTATCAGGATGCATATGTCATCCGCGTAGGCAACTACCTTGAAGCCCTCTCTCTCTAACTTGATGAGGATTTCATCCATTACCAGTAGCCACAGGAGTGGTGATAGCACCCCCCCCCCCCTGCGGTGTACCTCTATAGACTGCTCTTCTGACAATAACGTCACCTGAGCAGGAGCTGATCTTTCTACTGAGAAGCATTGAGTTGATCCAGTCACATAGACACTTATCAACGCCAACCCTTCTCAGTCCATGAAATATAACCTCCATCTTCACGTTATTGAAAGCCCGCTCAATATCCAGGAAAGCACCTAGAGTGTACTCCTTATACTGTAGGGACCTCTCAATAACAGACACCACTGCATGTAGTGCCGACTCAACCGATTTCCCTTTTGTATAGGCATGCTGACTACCACTGCCGCCCTGCCAAACATTTCTTATATACACCTCTATCAATCTCTCCAAGACCTTAAGGATAAAGGAGGAGAGGCTGATAGGTCTAAAGTCTTTTGCCTCGATATGGCCTGTTCTGCCTGCCTTCGGAATGAAGATTATCCTCACTTCCTGCCAGGCCCTGGGCAAGAAACAGAGCGTCAGGCAGCTCTTATAAATCGGCACTAGCCATGGTATTATGTACCTTAGTGCCTTCTGAAGCATAATGGGTCTTAGTCCATCCACCCCAGGCGCCTTAAGGGGATTAAAAGAATGAATGAGCTGCCTTGGTGGTGTTTCGGTTATATTTACTGTGTGATTACCAACAACAAGGATGTCACTGTGGGCAGTGACTGTTAGGTTGGCCGAACTGTAGTGAGCTAAAATCAAAGATGCGAGATTTTGGTAAAATATCAATAAACTCCGGCGACGTGAGTAATAAAACCTAGCAACCTGAAAGGAATATCTTGTCGTGGTCATAAACTATGGCGGCAGGAGTATTCATGTTCAGTGAAGATATATAAGTAATGTCCTTGAGCGGCATTCTATAAACGAGTTCAGGGAAATCCCTCTTGATCAGTATGTATAGACACGATTGAAATTGGCTACTAGGCTTGACGATCGGTTGTTGTAGTCTAATGCAGGTACTTGCGTGTCTGATTGAGTGTGAATAACTAACCAATGAGTGTGAATGTATGAAAAGAAGGGCACGACAGGTTAATGAGGTGCTGGCAGATGGATGAACAATTCGATCGTAAGGGCTCAAGCTTTGTTGACGTGTTTTGAAATTGATCGTGACGACTTGAGTTCGGAATTAAAGAATTGTTAACTTTACAAATGCTAGGACTGAGGCCGTGGAAGTAAAAAATTTCAAACCAAAGTTAGAAAGACTGAACCAGTATTCAGTACTACCACTAGCGGATAGTGAAATGAAGTGTAATAAAAGGCAACAGCGGCTAAAATTAATGAAACAATCACTGTTGTTGGGAGAAGATCTCAATCCAGAGGAGACGGAATCCGTGACTCAGCTCTGCTACGAATACAGTGAAATTTTTCATTTGCCAGGAGACAAACTGACTTATACTCCAACAAAAACCTTTAAATTACCTCTAATGGCCAACACAGGTCCCATACATAGAAAGCAGTACCGAATGCCAGAAGCTCACCGAGAAGAGTGTAAAAAGCAACTAGAAACATTTTTAGAGGATGAAATAATAGAGCACAGTGATAGTCCATTTAATTTTCCAGTACTCCTGATACCCAAAAAGGGTACTGATGAAGCTGGGAACCGTAAGTATAGGTTATGAATAGACTCCCGTGAACTCAACAAGGTCTGTATCCCTTCTTCATACCCACTTCCGCGAATTGAGGATATACTGGATCGAATAGGTCATTCTAGGTACTTTTCAACGTTACATTTACCTAACGGATATCATCAAGTACTAATTGATCCAGTAGACAGAGAGAAAACGGCTTTTAGTACCAATTTCAATCATTTTCATTATAAAAGATTGCCATTTGGGCTAAAGACAGCGCCTCCACTTTTTCAATTGCTCTTAAACGGCATATTAACAGGGTTACAGGGAGTAAAATGTTTCGTGTATCTCGATGATGTCGTGATATTTGCAAAAGCTTAGACGAACACAACGATAAGTTAAGGCAAGTATTTCAACGTTTTCGGGATCATAATTCGAAACTACAACCTTCTAAATGTCCGTTTCTGAAAAAAAAGTGGTGTATCTGGGTCATGTATTTTCGGAACAAGGAGTAAAGCCGGATCAACGTTTAGTGGAAGTAGTAAAGACATTTCCAAGACCAAAGACGGTGCGACAGGTCCAGTCTTTCCTGGGGTTAGCTAATTACTACCGGAAATTCGTCCCTAACTTTTCCTAATCATGGGTCCAATTAATAATTTATTAAGGAAAAAGTTAAGGTTTGATTGGGGACCCAAATGTGATAAATCATTCACCCTGATAAAAGAAGCTCTCGCTACGCCTCCATTATTAGCTTATCCGGATTTCACGAAGGAATTCACGCTACTGACGGATGCCAGTGGTGAATCACTAGGGGCAGTTCTAGAGCAGGAAGGAAGGCCCATCAGTTGCGCCAGTCGCACACTCAATCCGGCCGAGAGGAACTACTGGACAACTGAACGTGAGCTACTAGCCATAGTGTGGGCCGTAAGTAACTATAAATGCTATCAGTTGGGCGGGCACTTCAAAGTAATTACTGACCACCAACCTCTTCGGGGTGTTTTCAAGGTTAGAGATACGACGTCACGTATGGTGCGATTTCATCAGAAGTTGTCAGAGTATGATTTCGAGATTCTATATAAAAAAGGAAGAGAAAATGGCAATGCGGATGCTCTAAGCAGAATACCCCAGAGAAGAACAGAAGCCAAAAACGAGGAAACCGAAAAGCATCCAAGCCTAGCCATCACTCGGGCACAAGCTCGAAGAAAAGATTTCGAAGTAAATGACACATCTCCTATGGAATCCGAAGAGGAATGGGGTGACCTCGATGAGGCAGAAGTAACAGCAGGGAAGGTGATGGGCGATACGAGCCCACAGCATATCACAGATCCAGTCGAAGTTGGGCCGATCTTGAAGGACTTCCATGACTCTCGGTTTGGAGGACATCTCGGAAGATATAAGACCTTAAAACGAGTAAAGCGCTTCTATCATTGGAAAGGGATGAAAAGGGATATCGCGAAGTATATTCGGCGCTGCCCGCAGTGTCAGAAAAATAAACACAGTCGAGCTACAAAGATGTCGTTAGTGATCACTGCAATCTCAAGCAAACCCTTTGAGAAGGTATACGTCGATTTAGTGGGACCATTGCCGTTGAGTCACAATGGCAACAAATACATCTTATCCATGGTGGATGATCTCACTAGGTTTGCGGCGACGCGGAACATTTTTTACGAAAATACTTTTATGCGTTGAGCCGCTGTATTGACCTGATGGTTAAGGACACTTCTAAATTAGTACTGTTCCTCAAAATCCACTTTGTGCAGCGTGATCAAGTAGTTTCCATGTATTAGTAAGTAGGCATAATAAAAAATAAGTAAAACAATGTTAGTTTTTTAAGTTATTCTCGTTTCAATCTTGTAAGAGGAAACATCTAAAAATATTTAAAAGAAAATAATAAATAAATAAATAGCATCAATAGCAGTCATTATTTCTACAACGTTTTCCGAGCAAACCAGGGAACAGACTCGACGCCGATGTATAGCATTACGGCGTTCCAGGAAAAACATATTATAACCGCATTAAATAACTTTCTTTCTTTTCTGTAGCTCTAGCTAAGGTTGACGGAGGATAAAGAAAATCCTTCTAGATTTTCTTCTGGCTATGCAAAGTCATTAGCCTCGTGCTACTCAGAGCACCCGGTCCAAGGAATTCCTTAGTATTCCAATCATCAATACAAATTAAGTGGAATAGTTATTATCCTATGGGATAAAACTATATACAATAGACCACAATTGGTGGCCCCGACGTGTTTGGATGGAGAATTCAAGCCAACCCGGTCTCGATTAATAGAACAACCTTTCTTCCAGAGCATTCACCAGTTACCCGTCAGCGTAACTAGCATCTAATAGAACAACTTTTCGTCCAGATCACCAGTTACCCGTCAACGTAACTAGCATCTAATAGAACAACCTTTCGTCCAGAGCATTCACCAGTTACCCGTCAGCGTAACTAGCATCTAATAGAGCAAACCTTTCGTCCAGAGCATCCATCAGTTACCCGTCAGCGTAACTAGCAGCTAATAGGTCAAGCCTTCTACACAGAGATTACATCAGTTGCCAGTCTATGCAACCAGCGTGCTGAAAAGTACTGTGTCTACTCAGTGGTTATCTCAGTTAACACAGAACTGGGGTAAAACAAGAAAATCAACATTATTCGATTTTCGTCTCAAAGAAGAAAACATCACAAGACCAGGAGTGTGTAGAACGAATCCAGGAGGAGAATAATTTTAATAGTAATACAGCAATAAGTACGAACCATCTTTTAATATAATTACCTAGTTCTATAGTTAATCTAACTTTCACCAGTTTTTGAGCTCCTTTTTTATTTTTGTTGTTGTAAATTGTTCACCACGCACAAAGCCTTGGTTTCACATCTCTCGATTTTTTTTTTTCATCTGCACCCAATCCAGCGGATAATGGAGTCAGTGGCAGTGGGGACTCATTAGTCGGCTCAAACTCTCTCGAACCCAGTGCGTCCTCGTCATTTGCTCCCCCTCCGGCGTTATGTGCCGTCTCAGTAAAAGTCGTGCCGTTTTGGAAAAGTTGTCCTGGTCTGTGGTTCCGTCACCTCGAGTCACAATTCCAGCTAGCGGGAATCACACAGGACACAACTAAATTCGCTCATGTTGTTAGCGCCCTAGACGAGAGTGTTATACGTCAGGTGAGCGATATTGTCGACGAACCTCCCCCAATGACAAATACACTAAAATTAAGGACATGTTGATCTCTCGACTCTCTGGTAGCGAGAATCAAAAATTGAAACAACTCCTCACAGAACTCTCCTTAGGAGATTCTCAGCCTTCCCAATTACTAAGGGAAATGCGATCCCTCAGCAGGAATGAACTCGGAGAAGCAGTTCTAAAATCTCTCCGGCTCCAAAGACTACCAACTCACATGCAAGCCATTCTTGCATGCAACCCTGGTCCTTTGGAAACGTTAGCGGATTGTGCCGACAAGATTGCAGAGGTTAACCCCAGTCGCGAGGTCTATGCTGTGACGCCTATCTCCAAGAGTTCTGATCAAACATTAGAAGAACTTAGGATAGAAGTCAACGAGTTATCTAAGCTGGTCGAGAAGTCTTTGTCATTCCGTAGTGACGCATCACGGGGTAGATCTCATCGAGATGTCGCCAGGCACAGGTATCAGTCAAGGTACAAGTCACCTAGTCGAAATACAAACTATTGTTGGTATCATAATAAATTTGCAGCAAAAGCTCAGAAATGCGTACCACCCTGCAATTTTAGGGAGACCGTCGCCTCCACAAGCAGTGTCAAGTCGACAAATTAAAACGCCAACCTTCTCTGACGACAGTGGGAAGTGGCACAGCAAGCAGTCGTCTATACATATACGACAAGTCCACTTTGAGACATTTTTTGATAGATACTGGAGCTGACATTTCTGTAATCTGCTTCAGATCGATTCCCCAGCGCAAATTTTCAGTTAGTAGCCGCAAACTCATCGCCCATTAATACATTTGGCACCAAAATTTTGTCATTGGACTTGGGATTACGCAGAACCTTCACTTTGCAATTTGTTATTGCTGCAATACCCAAACCCATTTTAGGTGCGGACTTCCTTCGTCACTATGGGTTAATAGTGGATGTCAAGATGAAAAACTTGATCGATCCTATCACCACTTTGAAGTCATGTGCACAACATGCCAAGGGCCAACAATCAAGACTTTCGGTCCTCATCAATGCGGAAATTGACATCAAAATTCAAAAATTGCTGCGTGAGTACCAATCAATTACGGTGGAAACCTCTTTTTCCAAATCAATGGCCCACACAGTCACTCACCAGATATCTACAAAGGGTCATCCTATTTCTTCAAAAGTTCGACGCCTCTCGCCCGAGAAGTTAGCCGACGCTCGAAAGGAATTCGAATTCCTATTGAAGCATGGTATTTGTAGACCTTCGGACAGTGCTTGGTCCTCACCATTGCATCTGGTCAAAAAGAAAAACGGTGAGTGGAGGCCATGTGGGGACTATAGGCGTTTAAATCCATGCACAGTCCCGGACAATTACCCAATTCCATTAATACACGACTTTATATCCAACTTACAGAATTGTGACCATTTTTCAACTTTAGATCTAAAAAAAGCTTATCATCAAATTCCTATCGAACCCAAAGACATCCCAAAAACGGCTATTTGCACGCCGTTCGGTCTGTTTGAATTTACACGAATGACTTTTGGGCTTTGTAACGCAGCTCAAAGCTTTCAACGGTTTATACATACAGTCCTCCGAGGGTTCTGTTTCTGTTTTGTGTATTTAGATGACATTTTGATCGCCTCAAAATCAAAAATCGAGCATTACAGTCACGTAGAATTGGTTTTCAAGAAACTACAGGAATTCGGTCTAATCATCAACATTGAGAAATGTACGTTTTTGCAAAAGGAGGTAAAATTCTTAGGCCACCTCATCACACCTCAAGGCGTCAAGCCATCTCCTGAACGAGTCCAGGTGATCAAAAAATTCAAACTTCCTGAGACGGTCAAACAATTGCGACGTTTTTTAGGTATGGTGAATTTTTATCGTAGATTCCTACCTCATGCTGCAGAAGCTTAGATTTCACTGAACCAATATCTCTCGGGATCCAAAAGAGACGGTTCAAGACGAGTTGCGTGGTCAGTCGAAGCAAAGACATCCTTTGACTTAGTAAAAAACCAGTTGGCACAAACTGCCCTCCTAGCTTTCCCTATTCTTTCGGCCGATTTATCTCTATGGGTGGACGCATCAGATTCCGCCATGGGAGCAGCAGTTCAACAAAAAGTGCCAAGTGACAGCTGGCAACCGCTGGGTTTTTATTCAGTTAAACTAAATAATGCTCAGCGGAACTATAGCACCTAGGATAGAGAACTCCCTGCGGCATATAAAGGTATCAAATATTTCCAGTATCTGTTGGAAGGACAACCTTTCTCTTTATACACGGACCACAAACCTCTAGTCTACGCTTTCCATCAAAATACGGAAAAAGCATCTCCACGTCAATTGCGACACCTAGACTACATTGGGCAATTCACAACGGACATCAGACATGTTCCGGGGAAAGAGAACGTTGTCGCCGATGCTCTTTCTAGAATTGATGACATACATCTCGGGAGTTCAGTCAATTTTGAAGCCATCGCAGATAAGCAAGCTGAAGATACTGAGTTTCATCAATTTCGTCAAAATTCTCGGTATAAATTTAGTAAATTGCCAATCTTCGGTTCAGACAAGGATATTTTCTGCGAAATCTCATCTTCGAAATCCAGGCCGTACATTCCTAAGGAATTTAGAAAGCAAATTTTTATTTCCATTCACAATTTAGCACACCCCAGCATTAGAGCAACTAACAAAATGGTCACAGGAAAGTATTTCTGGCCATCTATCAACAAGGACATCAACGCTTGGTCTCGCGCATGCTTAGTTTGTCAGCAAAGCAAAATTTCTCGGCAATGCAAAAGTCCCCTAGGAACGTTCCAGGGAGGGTCAGATCGCTTCGAAGTCATCCACTTGGACATGATAGGACCGCTTCCTCCATCACAGGGCTTTAGATATTGTCTCACTATCATCGATAGATTTACAAGATGGCCTGGGGCAATTCCCTTGACAGACATATGCGCTGAGACAGTGGCCGAAGCACTGTGCCAGAACTGGATAGCTCGTTTTGGGCTACCCCAAACAATAATCACAGATCAAGGATCACAATTCGAATCAGCACTATTCACGGAACTGTCCAAGTTACTAGGTTTTGCACGCAATAGAACTACGGCCTATCATCCTCAATCAAACGGTTTCTTAGAATGGTGGCACAGAACTCTGAAAGCTTCTCTCATGGCGTACAAAGACAAATCATGGTCCAAAATTTTGCCTTTTGTCCTATTAAGTCTTAGAACCACCTTCAGAGAGGAATTCTTGTCAGCACCTGCGGAACTAGTATATGGGAAGAATCTACGTATTCCAAGTGACTTCTTACAAAATCCTGAAATGCACACTCAAAGCCAATTCGTCATTTCATTGCGAAATTTTTTCTCTGATATCAGGCCCATTGCTGCTTCAGACCATTCGCGTCAGACCTTGTTTAAATTCAAAGATCTCAACAGTTGTTCTCACGTTTTTATAAAAACGGACTCTGTCAGAGCTGCACTGCAACCTCCTTATGAAGGCCCGTTCGCGGTGCTTAAACGACACGACAAATTCTTCACGCTAAAAGTCAGGAGTAGGGAGGCCAACGTGTCCTTAAATAGACTCAAACCATGTTTTACCGAGTCGGTTGTCAATGGTCCAGAACAAGGGAACAACAATCATGATTCACCAGTTGGAAACAGTACGATGCGTGCAGGGACTGAGAGTCTATCTAGGTCAAACCAGGAGTACTCTCGGCCAACAAAGGAAAGTTCTCACACAACAAGCGAAAACTCACAACCAATGGTAGAAGGTCCCGACATTCAAAATTCGCATGACGTATCAACGCCTTCATCTGGTATAGAACCTCCGCGCATTAGATTTTTGACGGATGGTTCCCCAGTGATTCCGCAACGTACTACTCGAGCTGGTCGAACCACAAGAACTCCTAGGCAATTTCGCTGAAGCATTGGTTTCGCTGGCAGGGGAGTAATGTGGCGACGCGGAACATTTTTAACGAAAATACTTTTATGCGTTGAGCCGCTGTATTGACCTGATTGTTAAGGACACTTCTAAATTATTACTGTTCCTGAAAATCCACTTTGTGCAGCGTGATCAAGTAGTTTCCATGTATTAGTAAGTAGGCATAATAAAAAATAAGTAAAACAATGTTAGTTTTTTAAGTCACTCTCGTTTCAATCTTGTAAGAGGAAACATCTAAAAATATTTAAAAGAAAATAATAAATAAATAAATAGCAGCAATAGCAGTCATTATTTCTACAACGTTTTCCGAGCAAACCAGGGAACAGACTCGACGCCGATGTATAGCATTACGGCGTTCCAGGAAAAGGAAATATTATAACCGCATTAAATAACTTTCTTTCTTTTCCTTCGAGATTTTCTTCTGGCTATGCAAAGTCATTAGCCTCGTGCTACTCAGAGCACCCGGTCCAAGGAATTCCTTAGTATTCCAATCATCAATACAAATTAAGTGGAATATTTATTATCCTATGGGATAAAACTATATAAAATAGACCACAGGTTCGTTGACTTCGTAGCGATCCCGGATCAGGAAGCGAATACTGTGGCACGACCACTGTTCGAGCAAATTCTTAGCCGATATACTCTACCAAAACAATTAGTGCTGAAGGCCCTCTGTATGATGTTGAAAATTAAAAAGTTACAGACTACTGCCTATCATCCGCAGTCAAATGCCGTAGAGAGACAGCATTCCACGTTAGCCAGCTATTTGAGAAGTTTTGTAGATCAAGACCAGCGGAAGTGGGACGAATTCCTGCGGACGGCAGCTCATGCTTACAACAACTCGGTGCATTTGGGCACAAAATTGACACCAATGGAAACTTTATTCGGATTCTTATCAGAAGTTCCCAGCATCTTACAGCGGAAGCCTGAATACAATGCCGATAAATATCATAATGTGTTACGGTTTAAATTGCAAAAGGCATTCGAACTAGCAAAGCAAAACTTGATCAACAGTAAATTGTCCGCCAAGAAATACTATGATAGGTCCACGAGGGCGATAGAGGTGCATGTCGGTGAAAAGGTTCTGGTTAGAGATCCGGCTCGGGTGGGAAAACTGTCATCAATCTTCAAGGGGCCCTATGAAGTAATTTACGTTCATAGCCCAGAGAATGTAACAATCCTTATCGGGAGAAAGCTCAAACGGGTTCACGTGAATCATTTAAAAAAATTTGAATAACCTTGAGCAATCAGAATATTGTTATTTAGAAAGTTTTGTTTTTGTTTCATCTTACAGGTAAAGGAGCAGAAGCGTACAAGAAGGGACGAAAGAAGAGACCTAGTGGCCCGATTCGGAATCCGTTCAATGGACGGACGCTAAAAGAAGCCCAGAAGAGCTGGCATATACATATGCATTTGTGGAAAAAATTGTAATTGGAAAGAAGAGAACACTAAATCAAAAAAAAAATGGTTTAAATAGAGAGAGAATTAAAAAAAAAAAAGTAAGAAAAAAAAAGTTAAAAAAAGAGAGAATTAAGAAGAAACTAAAGTAAAGAGAGCAAAACAAAAACAAAAAAATAATAATATTAAAGTAAAGAAAAAAATTAAGGTAGCGAGAGAAAAAAGAAAAAAAAACATACTCATTGAAAAAATTGGTAAATAAAAAGAAAAGTTAAGAAAAAGAAGGAAAAAAATAATTGGAAAGAGAAGTGTAAAAAAGAAAAGAACACTTATTAAAAAAAAGGGAGGAAAGGCGGGAGAGAGAGAGAGAGATAAAGAAGGAGGAAGTGGATAGATAGTAGAATAAACTAAATCTATACCGTGATTTATTTCATTTTACTAAATAACAATAAAAACCGTACTACATAAATTATATACAGAGTGGTTTCTTTTATTTTTTGTGTACTAGGTAGGATAAAATTAAGAAGGTTGCCATATAGTTAGTTTGGATAAGTTAAGAAGTTGAATATGGAATCAGTCGCCATAATCTTGTAGATGTTCATCAGTTTGTCATACGCTGGGCAGGTTGGCCCATAATGCAGTCCGGGGTACGCGCACGTAGAAAGAGCCAACTTTTACACTAGGCATTGGACTATTTTATCCAAAGTAGAAATGCCGGACTTAGCAGTCGAGCTGGAATTCGCAAACAATTACAGCAATCTTGTTATACAGCTCTGCACGAAAATCAACCTCATTGAACTCGGAAACAGATGTGAGTTAGCCACTAAGGAAATAGGAAGCTGGATGGCGAAGATTAGGAGACAGGATGATGAGTTGAAGCACCACACCCACGCGGAACCGGCTCGTCGAAAGAAGCGATCTTTCTTTGATGGTATAGGGTCCCTGTCAAAGACACTTTGCGGAACCATGGATCATGCAGATTCGGAAAATATCTACTCGGCTTTGAGGGATCTCGATGTAAAAGAAAACCGCACCTTCACCTTGCTTCAAGAGCAGACTACAGTGATGACATCGGCGTTCAATCTGTTCAATGCGTCGCTAGTTCAGGCAGCAGCGGAGCAAGAGGAACTATGGAATAAAATCAATGCCATCACCGCCGCTCAGCAAAATCAAGACCTGGATATAACAACGTTAACACAGAGGGTGGAGATAAATGTTATACTGACACTAATGACCCTCCAACTGCGAGAGCCCAGTGATGTCCAAGAAGGTTATGCGAATATACTAGTCGCACTAAGCATGGGGAAGCTTCATCCCATGATTATTCACGCCCGGCAGCTAACAGAAATTATGACGAACGCTACACAGCAATTGGATTTAACCGAGGAATTTCTGGACTTCCAATTGTTGACTCAAATCGCTAAGGTGAGCGCAATGTAGGGTCCGCAACACATTATGGTGAGAATAGACATTCCTCAACCGGAAAGAGTGATTTTGAACTGCACCAGGTATATACCATTCCCGCAATAGTTGATGAAGACGGCTACCATGTATAAGAATTGGGAGCCGAATTTCTAGCAGCAAATAATCACGATCGGCAGTATGTCCTGCTAGACTACCAGCAATATGAGAAATATAAACAACTGACAACCCTCGGAAATCATCTGCGTTTCCTGTGACCACAGTTGGGACAAATCGTCACAGCCATTGGTAATAGCTGTGTGCTCAACCTTTTTCGAAGTTTCAATGTCAACCCGCTGGAATGCATGAAAAAAATTCTCCCAAAATGGAATAGTCTAGTCCGCATGATTACCCGAAATCGCTGGTTGTTCGTGATGGCCGAAAGGACGAAATTAGAGGTAAACTGCCGCGATACAACTACAGCGATTGGAGAACTATTGTCCACCGGAGTGTTATCAATCGAAGAGCACTGCCACCTTCAGATCGGTGACCTATTGCTCACATCAGAAGACCACGCTCAGCGAAATATTACTCTTTGGCAACCCTCATTTTCGGAATTACCATCATGGGAGATCATGAGCACCAGAAATAGATCTGCAAAGCCTATGGCAGATGGCGATCAACATCGTAAGGTACGGCTGTTAGCTGCCGACAATGCCAACCAAGCCTGGAGAGATCATGCAGCCGAGATAGAAAAAATAAATGGGGCCATCACGCGAGAGGAAATACATCGACAACAAAGTCAGCCCCACACCATCTACCTAGCCGCCACCGCAATAACCGGGCTATTAAGTATTACCAGTTTTATCCTAGTAGCAGGAGCCCTGATCCGCAGGAGATGTCAGAAGCAAAAACCAGTACCGGCTAGAGCAAGCAGATTGTCATATTGCCCATCACCCGGAGTTCAATAAAACCCGCTGTAACAACAGGACAGCTTCCCGAAGACCAGGAAACCAACGATGACCTCCAAGTAATCGTGCCTACTACAGCAACATTGCCCACAGCAAACCTGCCTACGATAGTTGGAAAACAGCTAGTACAGCTAGCGTAGTAACAACCGTTGTAGGGCTAGATATTTTTGTTATACTAAGTGTTATATTGGATAGGACAGTGGCAACCTTTAGATACGCGGAATCACTCTGAGTAATTAAACCTACACAAAAACTATATCCAGGTTATAAACTTAATTTAATAATTGCTAGAAAAGAAAAACATGTGTTCATAAGAAAATAGTGTAGTTATATAATATGATTAGATAAAACAAATATATGTAATTAATGAAACCTAGAATCAAATTGTGTATAAGTAAATATAATCCTAGTACAGTTTTTTTTTGTTATTGTGGTAAAACTATTCTTAAAATATCAAAATTAGAGCTAAGGTTATAATAAAATTATAATTGACAAAAAAATTGTTTGAAGGAATAAGTTAGAGCACGAGAAAAAAAAAAGTAAATAAAAAAAAATTCAGGTTTTTAAATTAGCATAGAATTAAGAGAAGTAGTTATTGTTAAGATCGAATTTAGAAGATGTTAAAATAAAAAAACAAATATTGTATACACATATATGATAAAATGTACAATGTAGCTGAAACTAAGCCGAGCACCTTGATCTAATTCCCCCTGGAATTAGTCCTTCACAGGGGGGAGGGGGGGGGGGGGGGGGGGGGGGGGGGAATGTCGTGGCCCAATATTAATCATTCTGCGATTGTGACATCATAACTTTAGCCAGCAGCAGGTATACGACTAATTAAGCAGTTTGCAGTATCTAAGCATTTTTACTTCGCACAGTTAAATGCTTGGCGATTGTGAATTGTTTATTAAAAAAACTGTTGCATCCACTGCTGTTGTAATTAAGCATTAAGCCATGGTTAAGTAATTCACTTCGCATAGTGAAATGCTCAGCTGGGCTTACTGTTTGTTTACTAACAGTATTGGGGTCTCCAGCTGACGGCAGTGGCTGATGTAATGCTTTGCGATTAACTGCAAGGCATTGCACTGGTCACTAGGTCAGAGTCGCATCCGCCTGTAAAGATTCTAACAGGTGACCCGACTTTGCGAGTGGATCAGGTTGCTCAGTTGTGTTTTGGCGATTAGGAGTTAATAGTTATAAGTATCAGTAAAGAAGCTCAAATTGTGTTGTTTTTCGAAGTAGATTAATTAAATAAAGTTTATATGTGGATTACGCGAGTGTTTTACTGGGGACACGATAATCGTTTTCACAGTATACGTACAAATATTAAATTTTTATATAGCAACACCAAGAATCCGTTGTCCAATTTAGTCCATTTTTGAAATTATATTTACTATTTTCATGAAAATACTGTGCACAAAATTTCAATTCTCTACTTTGACGCGCTAGTTACGATTGTTATGTTGTTGTGTTGTACTTTATCCCGTAAAATTTCTGCATAAATTCATTCCAACAATGTTTTTCTTGGCAATTGTTTAGAGCTAAAACATTTACACCAAATACTACTGCACGCATTCTAAAAAACCAAAGTAACAAATAAATTTTGCTGCTTCGAGATAAACAGGGCTAGACACACCGTTAATCTTTGCATTGTTCTCGACTTGTATCAAGCTACTCTGCTTAATGTGAATTTGCGATAATCAGAAAATTAAATTAGTATATAACTGAGTGTCTTTTCATTCTTTGAACCTTTCAAATCATTTTGTTTTGCATAGCGATCAGATCGGGGTGAGCGCTTTCTTTTTCTTTTTTCGATTACGCAGAATTACAACAATTAACACAGATTTCTGGAGAACAAATATAAATTTCGTGTATACACTTCAAGAAGTGTCTCTAGAGACTTTTTCTTATGGTCTTCAGAACCTAATTTTTTGATCTGAGACTCGCCATGTAAACATTTTGGAGATTTTAGATTCTGCAAACCAGAGACTAAAGAGCAAAGGCCTCTCACCGTGTATCATTTTTTAACAATGTATAAAAATCAATACAATTAAAATCTTTAAAATTAAATTTTGTTTTGATTAGTGACGAAGCCGTTTATATATTCAGTGAGTTTCTTTCTTTCATCCACAGTTGAGAAATTGTTAAAACACTCTCTCCTCGTTATGACCTGGTACGCTTAAACATACTGTGCAATCTTCAATACCTCGGCGCACAAATGAGCATACGATGTTTTAAAAAAGTAAGCCAATGTTGATTTGCCGATGAAAGCTTGTCTTATCGCTTAGATTTTGACTGAAATTTTGTAAATTCATCCACTCATCTATCAATTTTGTGTCATCAATTTCCATGTTTTTGTTTTGTAAAAAAAAACTGATTTTTAATTGCAGTCCATTGAGTGCATTAACATCCAGTAAAACTGATTAAATTGTTTTAAAAATTATACACTTGCACTATGCCGAGGAACACAATGATCTTAGTAGAATGCAAATGCTTACACTTCCCCTATTCGGTAAAATTTCCGATGTTTCCTCCTTTTAAAAATGAGTTTTACTTTTTATTAAGTTATACTCATCCTTTATATTACATACTTTTTGTTTTTCTTGTTGTTTTTGTAAATTTTTATGTCTTTTTTTCTTTCGTGAAGTGTCGCCAACTTGGGTTATTTACCGTATTTGTATGGTGGCATTTACAATTATTTTACATACGTGAACTGATGCACTGTAGTATCGAGATTTTACATTGGTTTGGGGGGGGGGGGGGGGGGGGGGGGGGTGGTTGCGGTACATAAAACAAACACAGGTACACAAGCAATTGTCGTACTGCTAGCTTTGTTATTGAGCTAAGACTGGCTGGGACCAGAAGAGAGAGCTTGAGTGATCGGTCTGACTGTCGGCATTATCAACTACACCGTACATACAGAAAAAATTTAGTTTTTATTTAATTGGTTTTCAAAATTTTGAAACCCGGACAGTATAGAAAAAACCGCCCGAACTCTCCCCGGGCGCCCTCCAAACTAGGACAAATCCGGGGAAAGCCGGACGGATGGCAGCCCTAGGCCAATGTTTGTTAGTGTAATTTCTATGCTAATTGAGTAGCACGTGCTTCTTTTTACATTCGTTTTGCTGTGAAGAGATTAAGTGGGAGAAATTCTTGCTGGATTCTCTGATATTTTCGGGGAAAATGAAAATTTTATTTGAAAGGAATTTTACTTCTCCTTTCAGCATCTGGGCCAAAGCGAAATTTATCTTTTTTTAAAAAAGGGAGGTACTGTGACCTGAATAGGTTGAAAGGATTTTGATGGATTTAATAAGATTTTGTCGTTCGGGTAATCCTACGTCCTCTCGATTTTTGTTTTTAACTCGTTAGTAGTTATGCTATGCCGGCTCTGGATCACTTTCTTAAGTCTCCAGAATTTCACCACAGATGGCGCCACCGTCGCTAGGTGAGTTGAGTCCATACTAAATGTGGGTTTGTGTCTTGGCTGTATGGATTTATGTTTTGGATGTTGGGGATACGAGACCAATTTGGGGAATACGAGACCACTGTTAGCACTCTCCAGCATAGGGAAATAGCATAGGATTTCGAATTTGTTTCTGAAGTTCGCTTATTTTTCATCTCGAGTCTTGGGGATACGAAACCACTTTGCGGATACGAGACCACTTTTAGCACTCTCCAGTATAGGGAATTAATATAGGATTTCGATTTTGTTTCTGGAGTTCGCTTATTTTTCATCTCGGACTCGTAGTCTCTAAGTTGACATTAAGTTTTTCATCTCGAGTTTTGGGGATACGAGATGACTTTCAGTACTATGCAGCAACTGCGCCCTAGCGGCATTAGCCGATACTACCAGCATGCTCCAGTGTGTCTTGACGGTACTGGTTTATGTCTTGGATGCACCATTGAGTCTTGACTGCACCCTAGCGGGATTAACCGGTACTACCGGGATGTGTCATTTGGTCTTGACTGCGCCCTAGCGGCATTAGCCGGTACTACCAGCATGCTCCGGTACTTCGGTTTTCGTGTGTGTGTGTGTGTGTGTGTGTGTGTGTGTGTGTGTGTGTGTGTGTGTGTGTGTGTGTGTGTGTGTGTGTGTGTGTGTGTGTGTGTGTGTGTGTGTGTGTGTGTGTGTGTGTGTGTGTGTGTGTGTGTGTGTGTGTGTGTGTGTGTGTGTGTGTGTGTGTGTGTGTGTGTGTGTGTGTGTGTGTGTGTGTGTGTGTGTGTGTGTGTGTGTGTGTGTGTGTGTGTGTGTGTGTGTGTGTGTGTGTGTGTGTGTGTGTGTGTGTGTGTGTGTGTGTGTGTGTGTGTGTGTGTGTGTGTGTGTGTGTGTGTGTGTGTGTGTGTGTGTGTGTGTGTGTGTGTGTGTGTGTGTGTGTGTGTGTGTGTGTGTGTGTGTGTGTGTGTGTGTGTGTGTGTGTGTGTGTGTGTGTGTGTGTGTGTGTGTGTGTGTGTGTGTGTGTGTGTGTGTGTGTTTTTGTGTGTGTGTTTTTGTGTGTCATTTGGTCTTGACTACACCCTAACGGCATTAGCCGATACTACCAGCATGCTCCGGTACTACGGCTTTAGATGTATGGTACGATTCTCTTGGATGTGAGCTCTTACTGCATGCTGTACCCGGCACGTTAAGGCCTTTTAATGTGTCGGTGCCCTCGGCGACTTCATGGCTTGTATTATATTATTCCGAGGGTTACGCCTATGCTCTCAGACAATGTGCAAATATATAAATATAAAGTAAAAAACTAAATTTTGTAAGGCAACCCTACAATGGAGTTTTTACCATTTTCGAACTTAAACTGGCATTTTTATGCCCTAGATAAAATCTATAGGGTATACTAAGTTTGTCATTTCGTTTGTAACACCTCGAAAAAATGATGGCAGGGCAAAATGGATTGGACACCCACGCATGATATTAGAAGTTATATTGATTCTTGCATGTCCGTCCGTCCGTCTGTGCGTACGATAACTCGAGAGAGAGCTGAAATTTTGTACACGGACTTTAAAAGAAAAGTAAAATTAAGTTCGAAAATAAGACAAATCGGGGAACTCCTTCGTGGGGTTGCCATACAAAAATTTCGCTTTCCACTATATATTTGGACACTGCCTGAGAACGCGTCGACGTAGAGAGCTGAAATTTGGTACGTGGGGTTTTTTATCGGTAATAACCTTAAATAATTCCTTTAAAAACATTTATTTCGACGAACCCACTTATTTATTTGTTGTTTAAAGTTCTCTCTCAGTTGGTACTTAGACCGAGAGTCAGAAATATAGAAGTGAGCCCACTTTCTGCAGTATTTTCTATGAACTTAGTCAGTCCATATTATACATGTCAGTTACATGTTTCTTCATGAAAAAGAAAACTAATTCCGCGAGATATTACATATTTTTTTCTCTATGCAATACAGCTATTGAAATATCGATACACCGATATTTAAACTGCAAAAATATCGATACGAATTACATGTATTGTAAAAGGCCTTTCACATTAAAACCGAAAGCCGAAAATCGATAAGTTTTACACCGAAAATTCGCTTTGGTTTGCACATCAAAAACCGAAAACTTTTTTTCGGTTAAATACAAGTAACATGTAATTATCATAAAAGTTGTCTGATGAGAGCTTATATATAAAACTTATTTTAATTTTACTTCGAAATCCCTATCCATGTTATAATAATATAATAAATAATAAAATAAAATAATATAATTTTCAATGTAAACACAAAAGTAAAACAACATTTCACTATTGTATCACACTACTTTTAAGTAAAAATCACTTTATTTACCAGAAAATCGCTAAATAAAAGCAGAAGTTTCTTTTCATAAAATTTGAAATTTCAGAAATCAACCAGAACTGTCAAATAATGTCTATGTTTCCATGAGCCAGAATTGAGTTAGCGTTAAGTTTTCCTGGCTGATGCTGTTTCCATCAACAGCTTCGACAGATAAAATATTTGATACAAAGTAGCCGGATTTGCGTTGGATAAAACACCCATTCCGCACTATTCTAACTAATACATACACAAAACTCAGCTCAACTCGACTGGCTTCGTGGACATGGATTGAAATTGAAACGAAACTCAATTCAATTCTCGTCTCCATGAGCATTAATCGGATCCAATTCGGATTAAACTCTGCATGGAAACCGCATAGTACTTGGCATTTCCACCCCTGATCAAGGCGTCGACTACAATTGTGTTCGCAAGATACCACAGTCGTGTTCTTTTGGTTCCGTGCAGTGCACTGGAAGGAATTATACCCTAGACACACAGCACGAACTACTGAATCATTTGTACTAACAATTCATTAAAATGCCGCGTGTCAAATAGTATATGTCATTATAGCTCGAAAATCAGATGATAATGAAGTACACTAATGAAGTGTTTTCCTCCTTCATTATAATGAGGAAAAATGTGCTAGATTTGGCATATAATGTAAATCTGGAGTTCCGCTGTGCATCTGCCGATTTGAAAAATAAGAAGAAGAAATGCAAAGAAATGCAAATCACTAATTATATTATTTAATATTTTTTTAAATAAAATGTGTTTCTCATTTGGAAATTGTTAAATTGAAAATAAAATAAATGAAAACAAAGTTTATCGCGTTAATACGATCCATATTGCTTCTTTAAGGTGATAAGTTCATCAAAACCAGTTTGACAGCACAACTTAATTAAAGAAATGGCTGTGTGTCCGCAGTTTACAATGAATCATTATAGACTAATGAGTCGTTAGTTATTTCTTCATTAAGAGTGCTGTGTGTCTAAGGCATTAGCTAATGTGCATGAGCCACGAGACGCTCTCAAAAATTACCACAAAGGCAGGGACCATATTCAGTTGAAACTAGAATTAATAACATGGTATACAAGATTCAGCGCGGTACAAGATGCAAAAGAAAAATAGTCATCTAGATCACTTGTGTCAATTCGGCCAGCATGAAGACCGTGGATCACCTGTTGTTCGGGACGAACAATTTTATGAAGAGGGCCACAAAGTGACACAAGCGAGATCTGTTGAAAATGGAAGCAACTTTAGGCTAGTTGTTATGGTCGTAGCGTATGGCATATCGCAATATGCTACATTAAGAGTGCTGCAGCATGTACGCCGGCCTGAGAGGAAACCGACAACCGAACGCACCCAAATCGACAGGAAGAGCGTTTCCTTTTACTTTTCAGTTTTTGACAAGGGAATAAAAAGAGCTTGCTTCCTGTCACATTTTTGTCGAGAATGTTCATTCGTGATCAAGGAATAGAGAAGCAACAGTCTTCACGAGAAAGAAAAAGGGTGTTAGTTCGTTCGTTTGCAAGAAAAATCTACGTCCGGGATTTAACGTAAGAAATCACAATATTCAATTTTTATTTGAGCTTACGCGCCCGCGCACTCATCGTAGTGGATAGTCCGCAACAAATTTTGTTCGTACCACGGGGTGACGTGACGACCATCTTGGTGGTGATTTCAATTGTGGAATTTGGCAAACGAATTCTGGAATCATCAGCGCTCAGAGGAGCCCTTCCATCTTCACCCTGACGAAGAACTTTCAGCGTGCTCGTGCACGAGCTTGTACAGGTAACATTTCCATTATCAAAACTCTGAAATTGGTCAAATAGCCCGAGCTTGTACAATTCTAGAAAAGCGCGTGCATTTCTGAGGTGAGAGCCCAATCCATCTGTCTATTGAGAGAATTGGCAAGAAAAGAAAGGAGAAAAAACAAAAAAGGGGACAAAACAACGCAGCCCGATTTGAAGGGACTTGGAAATAGTGCCCCGCAAGTCAAAGGGAGGATGGGGCAAGGCAAAGGGAGGTATAACACCTACGCCTTCCACCAGTATATAGGTAAGTGACGTAAGGCTCTTTTTTTGTATGAAGGCACGAACATTTTTTTGTTTATGGGTGATGACTAGCGGCAGGTATTTCGTGGACCCCCCACACTCTCCGCCACCCTTAGCCGAGGTGTTAGCGTGCCGCCCTGTGCAATCGCTGTCATCGAGTGATCTGTCAGCTCATGCTGACAGTTTGGACTTCACGTCCTGACCATTCACTCTAACTATACTATCATAACAAAAATGGCGCCCAACGTGGGGCCACCTCAGTTAGACTTCAGTGGTCTAAATATAAATTTTACTGGGGACTGAGACTTAGAGAGAGACGATCATCTGGTGTCTGCTAGTTGATTGACCTCAAGTCTCACATCCAGTGGAAGTTATATGTGGACTTGAGTCTAATTGGTTTTGTTGTAAAAAAAAATTTCTGTAAAGTAACGTAACGTTTTAAGAGTTTGAGTTTGATTTTTGAAAATTGGTTAAAGTAAATTAAAGTAAAGCTTTTGATATTTTGATTTTGTTGTAATGATTAAAATAAAGTAATGTGTTTGGAAGTTTTTGAATTGAAGTTCGACTCTAGGTTGGACTTTGGTCAAGCCTCGAGTCTGAACATTTGTCTTTTTCTGAATTTTTTGAAAGTTTTTTGGAATGATCTTTCCCGCTGGCCTTCTGCCATGGAAATGGTAGGTGGCCTCACAAAATTTTTTTTTGTGTGAGCTCTCACGGAGACATGTCTCTGTTGGCCGACTGGCTGGACAGAGAGTTGTGAATCTGTGAGACGACTTTTTGGCTTTCAGCCAATTAGTCGACCAGATTCATAACTCTGCCCAGTTGGAAGGTTAGCTGGACATGAAGATCAGGTGAATAGGAAGGAAGGAGTTGTTGGAGGATGTAAGTGATGCTGGAGACCTTCCGCAATCAGGAGTTGGCGTACTGCTAACTGCCTGGCTGAAGAATCTCTAGTATCATTTTCAGTCTCTAGCTTCCCCAACCTGACTCTTCCCCGATTTCTGTGGGAACTCCACATATTTTTCATCCACACACTCACGTCACTTGCCTGTATTTCGTTTCTGACTTTGGAAGAGGGAGAACGACCTGCTGCCTTACGGGAGAGTTAGCTCCTGGGAGGTGAGGGAGAAATGTTATGAATTTTTTTTCCTTGTTGATTTTCCTTAACGTCTGAGCTGAAATTTCTGGTAGTTTCTCAGATACAGATTAGCATCTACACCTTTTGACTGTATGACAGTGGTAGTACAAATATTGAATTCTGAGAGTAAAGTACTACCAAGGTTGACATTTCGTTGTCTTTTTAGATATACTTAGAACTTTAGTAGTTACGGCTGGGATTTTCTCCAGATTTTGTTGATTTTTGAACTTTTTGCTTGAACTCTTGGAAAATTTTTGAGACTTCAAATTGATCTGTCTGTCATCCTGATTTGTATTGGAAAGGTTGCTAACTTGTCCGAACATTTGATTTTTTTGCAAGTCGTCATTTCGGTTAGTTTGCTCATTGAAGATTTGGATATCTTCTTCGGACCTTCAAATTTTTTTTCTTCCTCTGCATTTCCTTTGAACTACTTGAGAAAGTTTTTGAAACTGTAGCCGCCTTGACTAACGACTGAAAGATTATACAATGGCTACAATGAGAACACCACCTCCGACGACAACGGGGGCAACAACGCTGCCAGAACCGTGCTCCATCTGTAGAGATGGGAGCTGGTCAGTTGAGCGGAAGCCTGTCCTAACTGTATGCGGACACATCTTCCACCAAGCATGCTTACAACATTGGATAGGGGACCACTTTAATTGCCCAAACTGCCGACATAGCCTCACAGAACAAGACTATACAGAGTACCAAGGGGCTATCCCAAAGAAACCGAAAAAGGCGAAGCCCGTGAAGTCCACAAGGCGTGACTCGGTACCAACCTTTGACTTACCGAAATTGGACTTGCCACTCTCTAACCGACGATCATTGTCCCCAGGAATGCCTGACTTGCATTGAAAGACTTTTACAAATCCAAGTCCCCGATGTGAGGGTCCAGCGCGCACAGCTCGAGAACACAACACCTCAGCTGCTACGGATGCGCTGATGGCAGACCTGAGCACCAGAATGGAAGACCTAATAAACCGAGGTCTCCAGCTTGGTTTAAATGTTTTGCGGTCTGAATTAGGCGACAGTATCAGGCAGCAAGTGGCAGCAATAATGCCGCCAGTAGATTTTGCAAGACCTCCTTCCTCAAGAAGTAACCAGAGGCCGTCAAATGATTTCCCTAACAGGGGAAGACAATCATTTAGGAGACCATCACCACCTTTTGGTCAACCTTTTGGCCAACCTATGAACCAGCCCAGACAAAACTTCATGCCTCCTCAACCACCACAACCCCCTCCACAACCTATGCGTATTCCTACAAATGTAGGATACCGACGATCAGGCAGTCCGATCAGGAGATGGAACCTGACCTATAACGGGAATAACTCGGACCTCTCCGTCGATGAGTTTATCTTCAGAGTCGAAGCGCTCACGCACTCCGCTCTTGAAGGGGATTTTGGATTACTCGTCAGAAATATGCTTACGCTATTGACAGGACCAGCAAAGGACTGGTATTGGTCAGTCTTACGTCAAAACCCGTTCCCAACTTGGGACGTCATCAAGATGGGATTGTATACGGAATGGGGGACACCTAAAGATGATTTAAAAACTAGACTCCAGCTTATGTCTCGAAAGCAAAAGCCTGGTGAACTGTTCGCAATGTATCACCACCATTTGGGGTTACTGCGCGATCAGCTACAAAATTCCATGCCAGATCAAGAGTTTCTGGAAATTGTCAAATCGAATCTCTTGCCGGAGATTCAAGAAAAAATATGTCTACATCCTACTGATACGATAGGACAGCTGAGATCGCTTGTTACGCGTATTCAAGCTACGCAGACGCGTATCGCAACAGCTGGTAGTTGGAACTTTCACCGGAACCAACGAGTGCACGAAGTTGACAATTTTCCAACACTAGATCCTGAACTGGCATTAGCGATAGGCAATGACAACAGCCTAGGGGATATATCTAGTATTTCGACCAAACAACCTATAGTATGCTGGAACTGTGATCAGTCCGGTCATTTTTATCAAGATTGCAGACAAGAGAGACAAGTTGTGTTCTGCTATGGATGCGGACGCAAGAACGTCTTCAAGCCTGATTGCCGCTATTGCAGACAGAAAAACGAGAGACGGGTCGGGAATACCATCACCTTTTTCCGACCAGCGTCAACGTCGCAAGCAGCAACTGTAACGAACCCTCCAGTTCAAGCCTTGAACAAGGGGGAAGGTCCGCTCCATTAGCAGACACTAGCGATAACTCCCTGATATGCCCGCTGATATCACTCAGTGATTCTGGTGATATCAGTACAACATCTGATAGTACGAATATTGCACCGATAGAGGCGGAGAACTTAATAGATTTCTCCGCAGACCTTCAAGCTCCCATTTCCACTTCTGGGGAGCCCATGACATTGCTAGACACTTCCCTAGAAGAGTCTTTAATCTTCGATGTCCCGTTGACACCTATAGCACATGTAGCTGACAAGGTTACTGAGCAGGAGGTTTGGCCTCCTGTCATTTCTGTGTTGAAACGGCCACCCAGCTCTGATATGACGAGTGGGCGTGAGCCAGTTTTATATCCGCTGACGCCGTATCATACGCGTCTGCGGAGATATAACGCAGCAAGAGGCCGAATCTTCTCCTCAGTGGCGGAGTTAGCTGAAATAATGTTTCCTGACCGGGATATGCGACCGAAAAAGAAACGATCAACTGTTCGTTGGGGGAATACTGTCGACGAATGAAGAAAGAAAGAAACAACCTGGCACAGATTTCCGTGTCGATGCCAGATGACATTCGACCGTACGCCGAAGTAAAGCTGCTCGGGCGGACTGAGAATGGATTACTTGATAGTGGTGCCACTGTCAGTATTCTAGGCCGGGGAGCTCTAGAGAAGCTTGCGGAAGCAGAGGTCGAATGGAAGAGGTATCGGACACAGGTCCAAGTAGCGAATGGTGCCATGACGACTGTTCATGGTCATGCGAACTTGGACGTCACTTTCCGTGGTAAGACCCATAACGTGCGTTTTTACGTGGTTCCTGGGCTCACACAGGCACTATATCTGGGAATAGACTTCTGGCGTCTATTTGGGTTCGCTCCAGATGTCCTGGGTATAGTTGCAGAAGTGAATCCAAGTGGGATAGCTACCTCTGACACCGACTGCCACGTCCTTTCTAGTTTCGATCAGCAACGCTTAGAAGCCACAAAACAGCTTTTCCCCTCTTTCGCCTCTTTAGGTCTTGGGAAAACATCATTGGTCACTCACAAGATTGAAACGAATGACGCCGCCCCGATAAAACAGCGCTTTTATCCGATTTCGCCGGCAGTACAAAGTTTAATGGATGCTGAATTAGAGCGAATGCTATCACTGGGTGTGATAGAGGAGAGCCAGAGTCCTTGGAGGTCTCCAGTCGTTCTGGTAAGGAAGCCTGGAAAGGTCCGGCTTTGTTTTGACGCCAGGAAGGTCAACTCGGTTACGAAGAAGGACGCCTATCCGCTACCGCAGATAGACGCACTCCTGAGTCGACTTCCTCCGGCAAACTACATAACGAGCCTGGACCTGAAAGACGCATTCTGGCAGATCCCACTGGACGCTTATTCCAGAGAGAAGACCGCTTTCACAGTACCTGGTCATCCTCTCTATCAGTACACAGTGATGCCATTTGGCCTATGCAACGCTCCACAGACTATGTGCCGCCTTATGGATAAAGTCATTCCTTTCGATCTTCGTGAGAACGTTCTCATCTATCTAGACGATCTATTAATTCTGTCACAAGACCTCGACACTCATCTTACGTTGCTAGCCCGTGTAGCGGATTGTTTGAGGAAAGCTGGCCTCACTATCAACGTCGAGAAGAGTAAGTTTTGTATCAAGGAGACTAAATACTTGGGATTCATTGTAGGAAAGGGAGGTATGAGAACTGACCCTGACAAAATTTCAGCTATAGTTGACTATCCGTCACCTAAAACTGTTCGGCAAGCCCGACGCCTACTAGGTATGGCGGGATGGTATAGACGGTTCATCCCGAACTATGCTGATTTAACTGCCTCCATCACAGACAGTTTGAAAAATCCGAGTCAGTTCAACTGGACACCTGAAGCCCAAACGTCTCTTGATATTTTAAAACAAAAACTTACTTCTGCTCCGTTGCTAGTGAGTCCAGACTTCACCAAACCGTTCGTGATCCAGTGCGATGCGAGCCAACAAGGTATTGGAGGAGTGCTGCTTCAACTAGATGACGATGGCCACGAGAAGCCAATAGCCTACGTCTCGAAAAAGTTGAACTCAGCACAAAGAAATTACACAGTCACTGTTCCGTCCAGGAACACAAAATACTTAAAAATTAAAAACTCACTAAATATCCACGGTGCAAGTTCACTCTAAGAGCTATTCCAGCTCAGTACATCGCCACAATACAATTAAGCGTTAACAATAAAAACCTAGAAACCAACAATTATATTAAAAGAAATTCATCAAATGGTAAAAGTCTCAGATTATTTAAAAAAAAATAATCTGAGACTTTTAAACAAAACAATACTTACGCTCGTGGAATCCATCCACCACAAGCCACAGGAATTCTCCTAGCGTTTCTTTCATTTCTGAAAATACAAAAACATTTATTATTGGTAAATAAATAATGAAAGCAAAACACTTACCACCCGTAGACAGCAGCTGCCACCAAGTCGTTTGACATTTCCAAAATGGCAGCTCTCAGTACATTGAAATAATTCTCATTAAACGATGATGACGTCACTGGGTGACCAAATATATGAAAACTTCAAGGAATGACGCGGGCGTCATTGGCAACGCCACCGGCAGACACAATTCCTATTGTGTTTCTGCCTATAAATAGCGAGCTGCTGGGACCAGAAAATCACTTGCGATTTGACCAAGCCACAAGACAGATCGGTAGCTCTGACACCAGTTTAAGTCTTGATTAACCAAAACGGGCGATATTAACCCTAACTAATACTAACTTTTTACTCCTTTTTGCAGCTTTTTTCAGGCAGTATTGAAGCCTGACAATAGAGCAGATAAGTGAAGCTCATTTTTATTTTTATTTTTTTCACTTATTTAGTACTAATTTTATCCTTATATATTCCAGGCTAAATACCAAAAAGAGGCACATCAATAAACGAAATTCTGCGTAACGCATTGACTGTCGCCATTCAATTTTTTGTTCTTTGAATTTAATTTGAATTTTATTTTGATTATTATTTGGATTCCTAATTAAGTAGCATAAGCGAGTAGTTCATAAGGCATAATTTGTGAAGTAATAAAAATTGACATTTAACCACATAAATTTTGTTCAGTCTTATCCTTTTCAACCGGCACCTCCCCTTGTATGTAAAGCCCATATTGGGACTTCACATTGGTCCTTCAAAGCCGGATAAGACTGAAAGAACAAAATGGCGGATGTCGATATATTAATTCTCACACAAAAAGCTCTGAACGAGCAAATTGTTAAAGCCGGAATTAACCATACCAAGGCAAATACAGAAACCAAACAAGGAAAAAAGTATTATGCTACTCGCATTCAATCCCTTGAAAAGCTATGGCAAGCATTCACAGAGACGCATATAGCAATATGGTCAGCCGAAAATGGAGCTGATAGCGCATATGCCGAAGGCAACTTATACGAAGAGACTGAAGAATTATACATCAATCTCATGGCAAAGTTGTCAGAAGAGCTAGAAGAGTCGTTTCCAACATTACCTAATACGACAGAACAGCCTACCATACAGACAACACGTCCAGTAAGGCCAGAAACTCGGCTTCCGACCATTCAAATAACAAAATTTGATGGCAACTACAAATCATGGCATACATTCCATGATTTGTTCAATTCATTAATCCACAAGGATCCAAATTTATCGAAAGTTCAAAAACTACATTACCTCAAACTCAGCGTTTCTGGGGAAGCAGAACGCTTGCTACGCCAATTTGAGGTAATCGAAACAAACTATATAAAAGCCTGGGAATTATTACAAAAGAGATTCGATAACAAGAGAGTCTTAGTGAATACCCACTTGAAATCTCTGCTTAGTCAAGCACCAATTAAAATTGAATCTGCTCACGCCATTCGCTCTCTTCTAGATCAGACAGAAGAGAGCCTACATGAATTAAAATATTTAGGCTTACCAGTTGAGCACTGGGATGCCATTCTTATATACAACCTCGTTCAACGACTTCCAGCAGACACTCACCAACTATGGGAGCATGAGCAAGGAAACAAGAGCGAAAATCCAACATATGCCGATCTGTCAACCTTTCTAGAAACACGATTTCGTACTCTAGAAGCTCTCCAAGAATGTCAGGACCATTCAATCAATGAGGCACGCATTCGTCCTCGAGAACCCCGTAGCGGATACCAAGCTACAAATCCACGCTCCATTGCGTTTCAAAGAGGCCAAACATATAAAAATGCACACACGTTTCTAAATAAATCACACACGTGTACAATGTGCAAACAGAATCATACTCTGTTTCATTGTGCTACATTTAGAAAACTATCCCCAAAGGAGAGATTGAACTTTATCCAATGCAATAGGTTATGCAAAAACTGCCTGGCCTCAGGACATAACCTCAATGGATGCCCAAGTCAGAAATCATGTCTCCAGTGTCAAAAAAGACACAACACTCTCCTTCATTTAAACCTAACCGAAGCCAAAGAAAGCCGCACTACGCAGAATCAAGGGCAAGCTGATATAAATCCTAATGAACCTAGTGGCAGCAATGAGCCAGCTAAATCATTCTTTTCGACCAACGTCAGTCGAGCATTACTATCCACTGCGTTAGTTAATATTTACGGTTCAAACGGACAAATTTACACAATGAGAGCATTAATAGACTCTGGCTCTCAAGTGTCTTTTATTACCAAGGCCGCAAGTAAACGTTTGAGATTACAAACAAATCCAACACATGTCAAGGTCACAGGATTAGGAAAGACACAAACCGCCCACGTTAACACACAAGCATCATTCAAACTGAGATCACTCCATACAAACTTCGAAACTAGTGTAAAGGCACTAATTCTAAAAAAATTACGGATTTCGTTCCTGCTAACACAATAAGTATGAGAAATTTGCACTACATACAACATCTGCAACTCGCCGATCCAAGGTACCACACACCGGGCCAGATTGACATATTATTAGGAGCAGACATTTACGCCGAAATTATTGAGAATGGAATCATAAAGGGCGCACCTGGAGAGCCCATCGCTCAATATACACACTTAGGATGGATCCTAATGGGAAGAACTAAGACCCAAAGTAAAAACAGTAGTGTGGAAACACTCACCGTGCAAATTAGCCCAGACTGTCAACTGGAAAAACAGCTCAAACGATTTTGGGAAACAGAAGAAATCCCAAGAAATACAGCACATCCCGACGACGAATTATGTGAAATGATATTTACTAAATCACACAAACGCTTAAGTCAGGGTCATTATCAAGTAATGCTACCTTTCAGGAAGCAAGATGGACCAGAGCTTGGTCAATCACGTCAAGATGGACCAGAGCTTGGTCAATCACGGCCCTAAAACAATTCCTTCAATTAGAAAAAAGGTTCGAAAAACAGCCGGAGCTACATGCACAATACAAAAAATGCATGCAGGAATACTTACAGCTAGGACACATGAAAGAAGTAAAACCAACCTCAATAGAACATACGAAAATGGAACAAATCAGGCAGTACTACATGCCACATCAGGCAGTAACCAAGGAAAGTTCCACAACCAAGTTGAGAGTGGTGTTCAACGCTTCTGCTAAATCCTCCAATGGAAAATCATTAAATGAACAGATGTTAGCAGGGCCAACAATTCAACCCACTCTATGGGCAACCATTCTAAAATGGCGTCTGTATAAAATCGCCTTTACAGCCGACATTGAAAAGATGTACAGAATGGTCCAGATGCACCCAGACCATGCAAATTATCAGAGAATCTTATGGAGGGATTCTCGAAGTGAGCCCATCAAGGATTATAAACTAACCACTGTCACCTTTGGCACCACCTCAGCTCCCTACCTAGCGATCCGCACTCTACATCAACTGTCAAGGGATGAAGAGGAAAACTATCCACTCGCAGCTCAAAGCTTAAAATCCGACTTTTACGTCGATGATCTTTTGACAGGAGCTCACAATGTCAAAGCTGGCTTGACACTGCAAAATGAGTTAATTACTGTTCTCTCTAAAGGAGGATTCAATCTCCGCAAATGGACTGCCAACCATCCGGAATTAATCAAAAACATTCCACCCCCCGACAGAGAAATAAATTCAATTCTGGATCTGTCAGAAAAGGATACCATCAAAACTCTGGGCCTTCAGTGGCATCCAGCATTAGATGAATTTAGTTTCAAGGTAACACCTCCAACACAAAAGACGGACTTCACCAAGCGAACCATCCTGTCTGAAACTGCAGCACTGTTCGATCCAATAGGGTGGTTGGCACCAATCATAATTATCGCCAAAATATTTATCCAAACATTATGGTTGACGAAATATTCATGGGACGAAAAACTACCCAACACCACCACCACTAAATGGGAAGAATTCAGGATGAGCCTACTTGATATCAAGACACTTAGAATACCACGATGGATAAACTATTCACTTGCCACAAAGGGCCTAGAAATCCATGGATTTTGTGATGCATCAGAAAAGGCTTTTGCAAGTGTGGTGTACGTGAGAATTGTCACTGAAAATGGTTCAATAATTACGCATTTGCTTACATCAAAAACCAGAGTCGCCCCCACAAAAACCATTTCACTACCACGACTCGAGTTATGCGGAGCTGTCCTTCTTTCACGTTTGATCAACCAAATTAAAATCGACCTAAAATTAATAGACATTTCCACTTTCGCATGGTCAGATTCAGAAATCACCTTGTCCTGGATTCAAAAACAACCGTCCTGCTGGAAAACATTCATTGCCAATAGAGTTGCTGAAATCCAGGAAGCTGTCCATCCACGATTCTGGCGATATGTACCAACAAAATCCAATCCAGCAGATTGCGCCACTAGAGGGCTCTACCCAAAGGAACTTATTCACTCCAAGCTTTGGTGGTATGGACCATCTTGGTTACAAGAATCAACAGACAAATGGCCACAGCAACCCAGCTTAAACAAGTGCTATGAACTTAAGAATCAACCAGTCAGGGCATTGACTTGTACAAACGAAGAAGTTAGCTGGATTACAAAATACTCTTCGTTTCCAAAATTAGTGAGAGTCATCGCATACTGCAAAAGATTCTCCACAAATTGCAAATCTAAAAACAGAAAAACCACATACCTCACTTATGTCGAGTTGCAAGAAACCGAAAATACAATAATATCAATTGTACAGCAACTGTCATTTCCAAGCGAGTTTCAATGCCTTAGAAACCACAAACCGATTCCTAAAACTAGTCACATTCTTTCATTTAATCCCTTTATGGACAAAAATCAACTCATCCGAGTTGGCGGTAGACTCGAAAAATCTCAGCTTAATTACAATCTGAAACATCCAATAATCCTACCGAATAATCATCATGTGTCTCATATCCTCATCGACCACACTCATCGATGTACTCTACATGGAGGAACTCAACTCACCCTCAACACATTACGTAATAAATACTGGCTGCTGAATGCAAGAAATACCATCCGTCAACAAATAAGAAAATGCATTCCATGCTACAAAGCGAAGCCAGTGCCATCTACCCAAATCATGGGAAATCTTCCGGCAGCTCGAATTACACCAACATTACCATTCGAACACACTGGAGTTGATTATGCCGGCCCTATTGACATCAAAACATCTAAATTGCGAAACGCCAAAATCACAAAGGGTTATCTGAGCATTTTTGTATGCATGGCCACCAAGGCCATCCACATTGAAGTCGTGTCAGACTTGACGACAGCGGCATTTATCGCAGCTTTGAAGCGATTTATCAGTCGCCGAGGCTTGCTCTCATATATATTCCGATTGCGGCACCAACTTTGTCGGCGCCAGCAAGGAGTTATCTAGACATTTTAAAGACGTATTAAAAGAGTTTACACATGACAGTTCCATTGTAACAGAACTTACAAGCATCACATGGCACTTCAATCCACCATCAGCGCCACACATTGGCGGATCATGGGAGGCTGGAGTCAAAGCAATAAAGACACACATGAAGCGCACCTTGCAAAATGCCATATTGACATTTGAAGAACTGTCAACAGTAACTTGCCAAATTGAAGCTTGTGTAAATTCCCGACCGCTGTCACCACTATCTAATGACCCAACTGATTTTAATGTTTTGACTCCAGGGGACTTTTTGGTCAATCGAAACTTGAAGGCTATACCAGAGCCATCTATGCCCGAGAACACGACCTCTCTAAGGCGCTGGCAATACATCCAAAGTTTGACACAACAATTCTGGAAGCAATGGGCGAAGGAGTATCTACAGAATTTGCAATTACGCAAGAAATGGCAGACTCCGGAAAACAACATACAAATAAACGATCTAGTTCTAATTCAAGACCATCACTGTCCAACCACAAAATGGCCGATGGGTCGAATAATTCAAACACATCCAGGAAATGACAATATGGTCAGAGTAGCAACTGTCAAAACTCCAAATAATCAAGTAATTCGACCAATTACTAAGTTATATAAGCTTCCCATATAAACAAATAAATTAAAGTATACCAAACCACACGCTTTTTTGTGCCCATACATTCCAGCACAACATAGGAGTATTTTACTTCCATGTGCCCAGACATATCATCACAACAATTTCACCATAAGGTTAATTATTACATATAATAATTAATATAATAATATATTATCAGCAGACTACAGATAATAACATAGCGAATAATATTAAAAGAAAAAAAAATCCTGTTTTTTACTTCTCATCAGTAAAGTGTAAAGCATGTAAGCAACTAAAGTAAAGCCATATAAACTTAACGAAACACTACTGCATGAAGAATTATGCACAACTTCACCTTTATCCTAAAAACATCATTTAATCAGAAGCATATGGCATAGAAAGTACCGCCATTAGAAGTGCAGGATTTAATTATTATTTTTTTTGGGTTTCTTTTCATTTTTTATTATTTTTCTTTTGAGTTTTTTGTTTTAAATTTCTTATTCTATATACACATAATGGATTCACTACCATCGCTCGAGGATTGTCTACTTATAGATGATGTTCCCGAATTGGAAACCATTCCAATCAAGGATAAATTGCGGAAAACTGAAATGCCAAGGCGACCAGCAAAATTTCAGCCTCCGTTCGAAGCAGCACCCGCATCTAGCCACGTCCAGACGCTAGTAAAGGGCCCAGGCATCAGGGTACACACAAACCCACAACGACCTCCCACTGGCACTAAGTCTCATACCGACATGAAGCTTCCCACGGGTAGCAAGCCTCATACATTCATCAAGCCTCTCATTAACATTGAGGCTCCCACAGGCATCAAGCCTTCCACAGGCATCAAGCCTTCCACAGGCATCAAGCCTCCCACAGGCATCAAGCCTCCCACAGGCATCAAGCCTCCCACAGGCATCAAGCCACCCACAGGCATCAGGCCTCTCACGGGCTCCAAAAGAAATAGGCCAGTCGAGGAATTCAGCCAGGCTCCTAGTAACATAAAACAAGCAAGACTCAAAGAGTCTGAAACAAGCCAACCATCAATCAGAAAACAGCTTCCAGATAAGCCACCAGCAAATCTCATTGTAGATCCACAATTATGGGAACAAATCCGCCTAAAAACCATTCCTTGGTTCAAAATACTGGCAGCAAAAAAATGTTTTCGAATGGACACTGATGAAGGGAACACGCTACGCTTCTTAAAAGTGTCAAACGGAAAAATTCGTATTCGCCTGCAATTAAAAAGCGTAAGTCAATATAAGGTTTTTGTTTGTTATTGATTGGTGACAGATTTTTCAAACTGAGTCAGCATGCAACTCAAGGCCAAATTTTAACATATTAAAAAAAAACAACAACCCAACTTTGTTAAAAAACCTCTTTATTATAACACCACCTTTTATTTGAGGCGGGAGAATGTTCCGTCCAGGAACACAAAATACTTAAAAATTAAAAACTCACTAAATATCCACGGTGCAAGTTCACTCTAAGAGCTATTCCAGCTCAGTACATCGCCACAATACAATTAAGCGTTAACAATAAAAACCTAGAAACCAACAATTATATTAAAAGAAATTCATCAAATGGTAAAAGTCTCAGATTATTTAAAAAAAATAATCTGAGACTTTTAAACAAAACAATACTTACGCTCGTGGAATCCATCCACCACAAGCCACAGGAATTCTCCTAGCGTTTCTTTCATTTCTGAAAATACAAAAACATTTATTATTGGTAAATAAATAATGAAAGCAAAACACTTACCACCCGTAGACAGCAGCTGCCACCAAGTCGTTTGACATTTCCAAAATGGCAGCTCTCAGTACATTGAAATAATTCTCATTAAACGATGATGACGTCACTGGGTGACCAAATATATGAAAACTTCAAGGAATGACGCGGGCGTCATTGGCAACGCCACCGGCAAACACAATTCCTATTGTGTTTCTGCCTATAAATAGCGAGCTGCTGGGACCAGAAAATCACTTGCGATTTGACCAAGCCACAAGACAGATCGGTAGCTCTGACACCAGTTTAAGTCTTGATTAACCAAAACGGGCGATATTAACCCTAACTAATACTAACTTTTTACTCCTTTTTGCAGCTTTTTTCAGGCAGTATTGAAGCCTGACAATAGAGCAGATAAGTGAAGCTCATTTTTATTTTAATTTTTTTCACTTATTTAGTACTAATTTTATCCTTATATATTCCAGGCTAAATACCAAAAAGAGGCACATCAATAAACGAAATTCTGCGTAACGCATTGACTGTCGCCATTCAATTTTTTGTTCTTTGAATTTAATTTGAATTTTATTTTGATTATTATTTGGATTCCTAATTAAGTAGCATAAGCGAGTAGTTCATAAGGCATAATTTGTGAAGTAATAAAAATTGACATTTAACCACATAAATTTTGTTCAGTCTTATCCTTTTCAACCGGCACCTCCCCTTGTATGTAAAGCCCATATTGGGACTTCACAGTCACAGAGCAAGAATGTTTAGCTGCACTCTTGAGCGTGCAGAAGTTCCGGCCCTTCATAGAACTTATGCCGTTTAAGATAGTGACGGATCATGCGAGCTTGAAATGGCTGATGTCTCAAAAGGACCTCAGCGGTAGACTTGCACGGTGGAGTTTGAAGCTTCAGGCTTCGACTTCACTATTGAGCACAGGAAAGGAAGCCTGAACGTCGTCCCTGATGCGCTGTCACGCGTTCATTGTGACAGCTTGAACACAAACGAAGATCCTGGCCCGGAAGTTGACCTTAGTTCGCCATATTTCAACTCGTTGGAATATGAGGAACTGAGGCATAAAGTTAAAACGACTTCTGGCAAACTACCAGATCTTTGCGTCAGGGATGATTTCGTTTATATCCGGACTGTTCCGAGAACAGGCGATCCTATTCAGGAGGAAGAAGCTTGGAAGCTTTGGATTCCACGAGGGCTTGTCAACGACGTCATTTCAAGGGCTCATGATCCGCCACTGGCTTCATACGGAGGTATAGGGAAAACCCTGGAACGTCTGCGAAGACATCTGTACTGGCCACGAATGACAGTTGATGTCAGAAACTACGTAGGCGCCTGTGACGTGTGTAAGGAGACGAAAGCTCCTAATACTATTTTACGACCACCTATGAGAGTCCAGTCTGTGATAGAAAGACCATGGCAAAAGCTGTACATTGATTTTCTAGGTCCCTATCCTCGGTCAGTAAAAGGAAACGTCTGCATCTTAATAGTTCTTGACCACTTCTCAAAATTTCCTGTTTTCAAACCTATGAGAAAAGCGTCTACACTCAATGTGTGCCAGTTCATTGAGACCGAAGTGTTCCACGTGTTCGGAGTTCCTGAAGTGATCGTCTCTGACAATGGAGTCCAGTTTTGCTCGACTCAGTTCACCAGATTACTGGATAAGTATGGGGTGAAGCACTTGCGAACGGCAGTCTACTCGCCACAAGCAAACGCCTCAGAGCGAGTAAATAGGTCTCTATTGTCGGGGATTAGAGCATATATCAAGAAGGAACACACCAGATGGGATGAGAAACTAAGCCAAGTAGCTAGTTCCCTCAGGAGCTCTTTCCATCAAGCTACTGGTTTCTCTCCTTATCGAACACTCTTCGGTCAACAAATGATTGAACATGGCAGCTCCTATTCCATCTTGAGGAGCCTTGGAACTCTTAGTGAGCCATTGAGAGTAGATGCTGACGATAAAATGAGATTGATCCGTGCGAAAGTGCAGGAAAACTTACAACACGCATTCGAGCAGGGTTCAAGAGCCTACAATCTCAGGGCGAAACCGGTCGATTTCAAAGTGGGTCAGCAGGTATTTAGACGAAATTTTGCTCAAAGCAATTTCCAACAGCAGACTAGTGCTAAACTGGGACGGAAATTTGTGAAATGTCGTGTCAGGGCCAAGGAAGGAAGCTCACTATACGAGCTTGAGGATCTGCGAGGAAAGCTGTTGGGTGTCTATCACGCCAAAGACATCAAGCAGTGATCATCATTATGAAAACGTCGCCTATACCTATTGTCGTTATTCCTGGTAGCCCTAAAATGGCATCCAGCCAGCTTCACTGGTAAACTATAGGATATCGCGAAGCCCTCCTATTGCCCCGTCAATGGTGGGTGATATACCTGTTGGAATCCATTCCCATATTCGGCTGTCAACATGTCACTACTTCGACGACGCCTTGGAGACACACCCTTGAACAATCGCCAGTCTGAGATCAGGGTGAGATATTGCGCCGGGAAAGCCTGGTGAGCAGTTCTTTAGGTTGCTGATCGCAAAGCTTCCTCAGCATCTCGGTGAAGGAGGGCAGAGAGGCATCGACCGGCTGGATTCTTTAGGTTACCAGCTTGTCGATGTACCTTTGACTTCCCACACGGAGAGGAATGTCGAAGTCTGATCGAAGACTGACGAGACTTCAGGGATGTGTCCTCGACGCGTCATCGGAAGTAGAGTGCGAGTGATGAGGAAAGCATTGGGTCGTGAGTCCTGACACACATTGAGCGCCCGCAGTGATGAGGCCTATGTTTAAGACCGGCTAGCTCAGTCGACCATTTTTCAGAGTCGTCTGAACCACGGGTGGTGCAGACCACTCTGCCCTGTTATGGTCGTAGCGTATGGCATATCGCAATATGCTACATTAAGAGTGCTGCAGCATGTACGCCGGCCTGAGAGGAAACCGACAACCGAACGCACCCAAATCGACAAGAAGAGCGTTTCCTTTTACTTTTCAGTTTTTGACAAGGGAATAAAAAGAGCTTGCTTCCTGTCACATTTTTGTCGAGAATGTTCATTCGTGATCAAGGAATAGAGAAGAAACAGTCTTCACGAGAAAGAAAAAGGGTGTTAGTTCGTTCGTTTGCAAGAAAAATCTACGTCCGGGATTTAACGTAAGAAATCACAATATTCAATTTTTATTTGAGCTTACGCGCCCGCGCACTCATCGTAGTGGATAGTCCACAACAAATTTTGTTCGTACCACGGGGTGACGTGACGCCCATCTTGGTGGTGATTTCAATTGTGGAATTTGGCAAACGAGTTCTGGAATCATCAACGCTCAGAGGAGCCCTTCCATCTTCACCCTGACGAAGAACTTTCAGCGTGCTCGTGCACGAGCTTGTACAGGTAACATTTCCATTATCAAAACTCTGAAATTGGTCAAATAGCCCGAGCTTGTACAATTCTAGAAAAGCGCGTCCATTTCTGAGGTGAGAGCCCAATCCATCTGTCTATTGAGAGAATTGGCAAGAAAAGAAAGGAGAAAAAAAAAACAAAAAAACAAAAAAAGGGACAAAACAACGCAGCCCGATTTGAAGGGACTTGGAAATAGTGCCCCCCCCCCAAGTCAAAGGGAGGATGGGGCAAGGCAAAGGGAGGTTTAATACCTACGCCTTCCACCAGTATATAGGTAAGTGACGTAAGGGTCCCTTCAGGACCGAGTGTGTGCCGGCTCTTTTTTTGTATGAAGGCACGAAAATTTTTTTGTTTATGGGTGATGACTAGCGGCAGGTATTTCGTGGACCCCCCACACTCTCCGCCAACCTTAGCCGAGGTGCTAGCGTGCCGCCCTGTGCAATCGCTGTCATCGAGTGATCTGTCAGCTCATGCTGACAGTTTGGACTTCACGTCCTGACCATTCACTCTAACTATACTATCATAACATAGTGACATCTTAGTAAACCTTGGGTTAGGAAAACGGAATATTCAAAAAGGTTCTAGTACAATTTGTAGAGTATAAATACGGCGCTACTCACATCCATGAGGCGGAGTCTAATTTCAGACAGTGAAGTGAACGGATTGTGATAATTAGAAGTACAATACTAGCTATAAATAAAGAGTTCATTTGATTGTTTGTGAATTTGTGAGAGTTAACAGTTAAGTTAAATAAAGAAAGAACTTGTTAATAGGTTTGTTCGATGAAAACACCGTGTAAAAACAACGTGTAAATCTTCCCCTACAATTTTCCCCAAATTTACCCGGGGTTTTGTGCATTCATCGAACAAGTTTTTAAAACACCGGGTAAATCTAATGAAATGACATTTCTCTGACAGTTCTCCAGAGCATAATTTAACTTCTAACTTCCAGTGATTTATGAAAATTTATTTATAAAATAGGTGAAATAATTAAAAATTTAAGAATAAATAAATATTAAAATGCCCAAAAAATATTTCCCAGTTTTTTCTTAATTACATATTCTTTTATTAGTTTTTTACATCGATATTATCGCCTTTTCCGTAGCTTTACTTTGAAAAAATGACAATTTGTTCATCTGTGAGCAGATATAGCTTATCGTTTCTGCAAGAAACAGTTGTGCTGCACTATTTTCACTTTTATCATCAGATGTTTTGACACTAGGTATAAAATTAATAGTTTGGATGATCAAACTCTACAGAAATGATTTTCTCTATTCCTTACTGTTCGTACAGCTACCCCACTTGCGTACTCTTGG
This sequence comes from Dioctria linearis, assembly GCA_963930735.1. NCBI lineage: Eukaryota > Metazoa > Arthropoda > Insecta > Diptera > Asilidae > Dioctria > Dioctria linearis. Next base: position 208,189,523 of record OZ005741.1, on the reverse strand, counting down.
TACATTTACAATCAGGATATCAGGTGAAAGTGATGTAAGAAGAGAAACTACTACCCTAAACATGAGTGGATGCTAAGCTTACGTGTTTAGAACGAATATTGCTAATTCAAGATAATTTGAGTTAATTTACGATAATGCTAGTCTAACACAATTAGAGTTAATTTAATATACTGTTATTGCAAAATAATTTAGAAAAAAAAATATGTTATCCCAAACGAATTCAATGGAAGGTATCGTGCACCTTGTATACCATGTGCTCATCATATGTCGACATCATATATCCAACATAACAAGGCATGAGGCAAGTATATGAAAGTAATGGAAGGAAGCCCACCTCCTATGACGGTGCTGGTACAGCTCCGATACAGAGTCTGACTTGGTCCGTTAAAATTGGACTACTTTCCGTTATCTTCACATAGGCCTTGCCTTAAATATAGGTCTACTATATGGTACCTAACATAAGATCTATTTATATATAAAATAAAATGCGCCTGATATAATATCTCACAAAACAAGTTCAAACTTTAATGAAGATAATACTGCAAAGCAATGGGGAAAAGAATTCTTATTCTGAAGACTTCGTAACCAAAAATATATACATGTGATATATTTATTTGTACTGTGAGAAAAAAAGACGATCCTACTGCCTTTTTACATTTCCATAATTTTCCGTGAAAAAGGTTCAGCTTTATATATGCATATATGTGAACGAATGTAATGTCCAAAGGTAAACAGTATTCATATTATGGTATAGCATTTCGAAGTTTCCTACCTAAGTTGAATTGCTTTGAACGTCGGACTATATTAATGAGCTGGAAAATGTCAGAATCCTTGATGCTGAACAAAGGAAATGAAATGAACATTTGCACTTTTTTTCTCTTATAACTACGAAGGTGATTTAACACACACAATATGAGAAATATTAATTTACATAGTTTAATTATTTTGGTTTTTGTTTCTATTTTACCGGTAGGTGCACCGCTAGCTATCACAGAGGAAACTATTTGTTACGTCTATATATATATCGTACGAACGCGTACTTTAAAGTTATAGTCAAATGAACTATGAACTGGTTCGTGTAGCTGATGCTTTTTCTTTAAGATTTTCTTCACTTCTGCAATCCCAATGGCAAGGTTTTATCTCTTGAAAACGTTGAATTAATATTCCAGCGGGTAGTGGTAACCTAAATTGCTTATTGGACTAAAGGATTGTCATTAGGCAATCGCCGGTTTGGACAAATCGAGATACTAATAACTATGTAACAAAAATAGATCTTGCCTTGTAACTGTGGCCAGTTATATTTATAATGCACATGCCGATATGGTGTTCGAGGATTTCCTGTTGGTGATGAAGCGCTTTTGGGCTGAATACTACGATAGTGTCCTTTAGCAGGCCCTTTTTGTTGCCACGTGCCAGGTCCGAGTTTTCTTTTCTTTTGCCCACCAGCAGCCGCGATGATTTCTCAAGGTTTGGGGATTAATTTCCTATTTGATTTCTTTTCTTGCCCTAATTTAAACCAAAATATAGGTGAATATTGTAATATTTTAAAAATTCATTTGAAAATTTTACCTTATGGGAGTGATGTTAGAAAATTTTTCCGATAATATTCTTTTTCGCAGTGTCACTTTTACTCCAGCTGTCACTTGCTTCACTGAATCGAGAGTAATGGATTCAATCTTCCTCTTTACCAACATGTCATGTCGACTTGAGGAAGCGCATCACTCTCGGTCGGGGTGCGTTCATTTTTTTTTTTTGTTTGACGCAGCCTGCCTACACGCTGCAGTATTTCATGTAGCATATTGCTTTATGCAATACGCTACGACCATAACAGGGCAGAGTGGTCTGGGCCATCCATGGTTCAGGCAACTCTGAAAAATGGTCGACTGAGCTAGCCGGTCTTAAACATAGGCCTCATCACTGCGGGCGCTCAATGTGTGTCTCGACCCACGACCCAATGCTTTCCTCATCCTCAGACTCTACTTCCGATGACGCGTCGAAGACACATCCCTGAAGTCTCGTCAGTCCTCGATCAGACCTCGACATCCTTCTCTGTGTGGGAAGTCAAAGGTACATCGACAAGCTGGTAACCTAAAGAATCCAGCCGGTCGATGCCTCTCTGCCGTCCCTCACCGAGATGCTGAGGAAGCCTTGCGATCAGTAACCTAAAGAACTGATCACTAGGCTTTCCCGGCGCAATATCTCACCCTGATCTCAGACCGGCGATTGTTCAAGGGTGTGTCTCCAAGGCGTCGTCGAAGTATTGACATGCTGACTTCGTCCTAAAATTTACATAGACTTTTAGCAAGTGGGATTCCTGCGACAGACTATCTGCCGCAGGGTTACCATGTAGGAAGGATTAACGCAGTGTATGCTAGGGAGAAGGGGAAAGGAGAAAATTTGCACTATTGTCAAAAAGGTATGTCGGCCGCTAGGCTGGGAATGTCCTAAGCGGCACATTGGCATCCTATAGTTTGCCAGTGAAGCTGGCTGGATACCTTATTAGGGCTACCAGAAATAACGACAATAGGTATATATATACGACATTTTCATAGTGATGATCACTGCCTGATGTCTTTGGCGTGATAGACTCCCAATAGTCTTCCCCGCAGATCTTCAAGCTCATAGTAAGCGTTTCCCTTCTTGGCCCTGACGCGACATTTAACGAATTTCGGTCCCAGTTTTGCACTGGTCTGCTGCTGGAAATTGCTCTGGGCAAAATTTCGTCTAAATACTTCTTGACCCACTTTGAACTCGACAGGTTTCGCCCTAAGATTGTAGGCTCGTGAACCCTGTTCGAATGCATGCTGTAAATGTTCCTGCACTCTCGCACGGATCAATCTCATTTTATCTTCTGCGTCTACTCTCAATGGCTCATTAAGAGTTCCAAGGCTCCTCAAGATGGGATAGGAGCTACCATGCTCTATCATTTGCTGACCGAAAAGTGTTCGATAAGGAGAGAAACCAGTAGCTTGATGGAAAGAGCTCCTGAGGGAACTAGCTACTTGGCTTAGTTTCTCATCCCATCTGGTGTGTTCCTTCTTGATATATGCTCTAATCCCCGACAATAGAGACCTATTTACTCGCTCTGAGGCGTTTGCTTGCGGCGAGTAAACTGCCGTTCGCATGTGCTTCACCCCATATTTTTCCAGTAATCTGGTGAACTGAGTCGAGCAAAACTGGACTCCGTTGTCCGAGACGATCATTTCCGGGACTCCGAACACGTGGAACACTTCAGTCTCAACGAATTGGCACACATTGAGTGAAGACGCTTTTCTCATAGGTTTGAGAATCGGAAATTTTGAAAGGTGGTCAAGAACTATTAAGATGCAGACGTTTCCTTTCACTGACCTGGGATATGGACCTAGAAAATCAATGTACAGCTTTTGCCATGGTCTTTCTATCACAGACTGGACTCTCATAGGTGGTCGTAAAATAGTATTGGGAGCTTTCGTTTCCTTACACACGTCACAGGCGCCTACGTAATTTCTGACATCAACTGTCATTCGTGGCCAGTACAGATGTCTTCGCAGACGTTCCAGTGTTTTCCCTATACCTCCGTGTGAAGCTAGGGGCGGATCATGAGCTCTTGAAATGACGTCGGTGACAAGCCCTCGTGGGATCCAAAGCTTCCAAGCTTCTTCTTCCTGAATAGGATCGCCTGTTCTCGGAACAGTCCGGATATAAACGAAGTCATCCCTGACGCAAAGATCTGGTAGTTTGCCAGAAGTCGTTTTAATCTGCGTTTGCGTTCAGGCTGTCACAATGAATGCGTGACAGCGCATCAGGGACGACGTTCAGGCTTCCTTTTTTGTGCTCAATAGTGAAGTCGAAGCCCTGAAGCTTCAAACTCCACCGTGCAAGTCTACCACTGAGGTGCTTTTGGGACATCAGCCATTTCAAGCTCGCATGATCAGTCACTATCTTAAACGGCATAAGTTCTATGAAGGGCCGGAACTTCTGCACGCTCAAGAGTGCAGCTAAGCATTCTTGCTCTGTGACGTTGTAATTTCTTTGTGCTGAGTTCAACTTTTTCGAGACGTAGGCTATTGGCTTCTCGTGGCCATCGTCATCTAGTTGAAGCAGCACTCCTCCAATACCTTGTTGGCTCGCATCGCACTGGATAATGAACGGTTTGGTGAAGTCTGGACTCACTAGCAACGGAGCAGAAGTAAGTTTTTTCTTTAAAAGATCAAGAGACGTCTGGGCTTCAGGCGTCCATTTGAACTGACTGGGGTTTTTCAAAGTGTCTGTAATGGAGGCAGTCAAATCAGCATAGTTCGGGATGAACCGTCTATACCATCCCGCCATACCTAGTATGCGTCGGGCTTGCCGAACAGTTTTAGGTGACGGATAGTCAACTATGGCTGAAGTTTTGTCAGGGTCAGTTCTCATACCTCCCTTTCCTACAATGAATCCCAAGTATTTAGTCTCTTTGATACAAAACTTACTCTTCTCGACGTTCATAGTGAGGCCAGCTTTCCTCAAACAATCCGCCACACGGGCTACCAGCGTGAGATGAGTATCGAAGTCTGAAAACAGAATTAATAAATCGTCTAGGTAGACGAGAACATTCTCACGAAGATCGAAAGGAATGACTTTATCCATGAGGCGGCACATAGTTTGTGGAGCGTTGCATAGGCCGAATGGCATCACTGTGTACTGATAGAGAGGATGACCAGGTACTGTGAAAGCGGTCTTCTCTCTGGAATCAGCGTCCAGTGGGATCTGCCAGAATGCGTCTTTCAGGTCCAGGCTCGTTATGTAGTTTGCCGGAGGAAGTCGACTCAGGAGTGCGTCTATCTGCGGCAGCGGATAGGCGTCCTTCTTCGTAACCGAGTTGACCTTCCTGGCGTCAAAACAAAGCCGGACCTTTCCAGGCTTCCTTACCAGAACGACTGGAGAGCTCCAAGGACTCTGGCTCTCCTCTATCACACCCAGCGATAGCATTCGCTCTAATTCAGCATCCATTAAGCTTTGCACTGCCTGCGAAATCGGATAAAAGCGCTGTTTTATCGGGGCGGCGTCATTCGTTTCAATCTTGTGAGTGACCAGTGATGTTTTCCCAAGGCCTAAAGAGGCGAAAGAGGGGAAAAGCTGTTTTGTGGCTTCTAAGCGTTGATGATCAAACCTGGAAAGGATATGGCAATCGGTGTCAGAGATAGCTATCCCACTTGGATTCACTTCTGCGACTATACCCAGGACATCTGGAGCCAACCCAAATAGACGCCAGAAGTCTATTCCCAGATATAGTGCCTGTGTGAGCCCAGGAACCACGTAAAAACGCACGTTTTGGGTCTTACCACGGAAAGTGACGTCCAAGTTCACATGACCATGAACAGTCGTCATGGCACCATTAGCTACTTGGACCTGTGTCTGATACTTCTTCCATTCGACCTCTGCTTCCGCAAGCTTCTCTAGAGCTCCCTGGCCTAGAATACTGACAGTGGCACCACTATCAAGTAATCCATTTTCAATTCGCCCGAGCAGCTTTACTTCGGCGTACGGTCGAATGTCGTCTGGCACCGACACGGAAATCTGTGCCAGTTTTTTCCTTTCTTGTTTCATTCGTCGACAGTATTCCCGCCAACGAACGGTTGATCGTTTCTTTTTCGGTCGCATATCCCGGTCAGGAAACATTATTTCAGCTAACTCCGCTACTGAGGAGAAGATTCGGTCTCTGGCTGCTTTGTATTTCTCGTCATATCAGAGCTTGGTGGCCGTTTCAACACAGAAATGACAGGAGGCCAGATCTCCTGCTCAGCAGCCTTGTCAGCTACACGTGCTATAGGTGTCAACGGGACATCGAAGATTAAAGACTCTTCTAGAGAAGTGTCTAGCAATGTCATGGGCTCCCCAGAAGTGGAAATGGGAGCTTGAAGATCTGCGGAGAAGTCTATTAAGTTCTCCGCCTCTGCCAGTGAAGTAATTGTACAATCCGGTGCTTTTCTGTTATCACCAGAGTCACTGAATGATATCAGAGGACATGTTAGGGAGTTATCACGAGTGTCTACTAATGGAGCGGGCTTTCCTCCTTGTTCAAGGCTGGAACTGGAGGGTTCGTTACAGTTGCTACTTGCGACGTTGACGCTGGTCGGGAAGAGGTGTTGGTATTCCCGACCCGTCTCTCGTTTTTATGTCTGCAGTAGCGGCAATCAGGCTTGAAAACCTTCTTGCGTCCGCATCCATAGCAGAACACAACTCGACTCTCTTGTCTACAATCTTGATAATAATGACCGGACTGGTCACAATTCCAGCATACAATAGCGTTTTTGGCTGAGATGCTCGATACGTCACCTAGGCTGTGGTCACTGCATGTCGCTGCTGCCAGTTCAGGGTCCAAGTTCTGAAAATTGTCAACTTCGTGCACTCGTTGGTTCCGGTAAGGATTCCAACTACCAGCTGTAGCAATGCGTGTCCGCGTAGCTTGGATACGCGTAACCAGCGATCTCAGCTGTCCTATAGTATCAGTGGGGTGCAAACATATTTTTTCCTGGATCTCAGGCAGCAAATTGGATTTAACAATCTCTAGAAACTCTTGGTCTGGCATGGCGGTCGGTAGCTGGTCACGCAGCAATACTAAATGGTGGTGGTACATAGCGAATATTTCGCCAGGTTTTTGCTTTCGAGACATAAGCTGTAATCGTATTTTTAAATCATCCTTGGGCACTCCCCATTCCATGGACAATCCCGTTTTGATGAATTCCCAAGTTGGAAAAGGGTTATTCCTTAGTATTGACCAGTACCAATCTTTAGCTGGTCCTGTTAATAACGTAAGCATGTTCCTTACCAGCAGATCGAAATCCCCTTCCAGAGCGGAGTGCGTGAGCGCTTCGACTCTAAAAATGAATTCGTCTACCGAGAGCTCTGCGTTTTTTCCATTGTACGTCAGGTTCCATCTACGGATGGGACTTCCGGATCGTCGCTGTCCTACATGTGCAGGAACACGAAGAGGTGGTGTTGGTTGAGGTGGAGCGAGTTTTGGCATAGGCTGACCAAAGGCTGAAGGTGGTCTATGGAACGATTGTCTCCTCGTATTGGGAAAATCGTTCGACGTTCTTGGATGGGGGCGGTCTAGAGAAATCCCTTGGCGGCATTGCAGCTGTAATCTGTTGGCGAATATTATCTACGAGCTCAATCCGCAAGACATTGAGGCTCTGTTCGAGACCTTCGCGTACCAAGTCTTTCATTTGAATGCGCAGGCCTGCCAGCAACGCATCCGTAGCAGCTGAGGTGTGGCCTTGGGCTGGTGGTAATGGACTGTCTTGCCGTGAGTTGGGATTAGTGAACGTCCGGGGATGCAAATCGGGCATTCCTGGAGACAAAGAGCGTCTATTAGGTGGTGGTAGGTCGAAAGTAGGCAGATTGAAGCTCGGCACGTCGTGCTTAGTAGACTTCACAGGCTTCACCTTCTTCGGTCTCTTTGGGATTGCACCTGTATATTCGATAAAGTCTTGTTGTGTAATATGGCACCGACAGTTAGGACAACTAGCATGTTCACCTATCCAATGCTGCAGGCATGCCTGGTGAAAATTGTGTTCACATACGGTTATTACAGGCTTCCTTTCGACTGACCAGCTTGCATCACGACAGATGGAGCATGGTTCAGGTAGCATTGACATACCGTTTGTCGCAGGTGGTGGCGTTCTTACTGTAGCCATAGTGAGTCAAAATTGAGAACGTTTTGCAAACCAAAGGTTCGAAGGAGAATGTCAGAGAAATTTAAAAAGTCAAAAATCGAGATCAACAGGCTCAAACAGGATCGAAGCTAACGAGCTACTAAATTTATTAGCGCGTACCATGTAACTAAAAATAACCAAATGTAGCTAACTAAATTCAAGCAGATAATTATTATCGCTAAAATGTTATATACAACAGTTACATACTCGTAACATAAAAATCCATTTTTGGTATGTAATATGTGTATATGCAATAAGCAACGAAAAGCCTTCGGATGTAGGAAAATATTGTATATTCCTATGAAACACGAATTACTGGGCCGATAAACAATATAAACTTCTCTTCTACAAAGTCCGAAATTTCTCATAAATTTACAGTTTTGTCTTCTAAATAGTTACCATAAGTAAAAGAGGAAGCTTCTATATACTATTAAGAGACTTCCGCGCTATTTTATACGCCTACTAAATTTGAAAATTTGAAAGTTGGGATGAGATACTATAATCCAAGGAAATATCTTCCCAAGCGTCCGAAGAAATTTTAAAAAAATTTTGCAAAACAAAGATTCGAAGAGTTAATTTAAGCTTCTTAAATCGAGATAATATGAGGATTGAATCCCCAGAACAAAAACCAATGTCAGGAAGCGTCAATAACTTCGTCGACTAAAATTTCTCATAAATTCTGCAAACTACAAAGAATCAAAAAAATCGCAAAGACAAGTCAAACGTTTCAACAATTTTCAAAGATCAGACAATTTCTCCTTCACTTCCAGGAGCTAACTCTCACATAAGGTATCAGGCCGCTCTCCCTCTTCCAAGGCCAGAAGCAGATATAAGCAAGTGACGTGAGTGTGTGCATTGAAAAAGTCAGAGCTCTTGCAGAAATCTGGGAAGAGTAAAGTCGGAGGTATCAAAGACTGAGAATCCTGCTAGAGATTCTTCAGCCAGGCAGTTAGCAGTATGCCAACTCCTGATCACTGAAGATCTCCAGCATCAATCCCATCCTCTGAGAACTCGTTCTCTTCTCCTCACCGAATCTTCGTGTCCAGCTAGTTCGCTAGCTGGGCAGAGTCATGAGTCTGGTCAACTAATTAGCTGGAAGCCACGGAGTTGTCTCGCAGATTCATAACTCTGTCCAGCCAGTTGGCCAACAGAGACATGTCTCCACAAGAGCTCAAACGAAAAATTTCGTGAGGCCGCCTACCATTTCCATGACAGAAGGCCAGCGGGAAAGATCAATTTCAAAAACTTTCAAAAACAATTACAAAATTCAACAACTGTTCAGGCTTGAGGCTTGACCGGAGTCAAACCTACAGCTGAATTTCAACTTTCAATAAAAACTTTCATTACTCAAACGATTCAAAAACTTTACGTTACTCTACTTTCAAAAACCTTAAAAACTTTTTAAAAACTTTACTTTACTTTACAAATTACTTTACAAAAAAATTCAAATAACAAACCAATTGGACTCAAGTCTGCCTATAACTCCCACTGATTATGAGATTACCGAGTCAGACTATATAGCTAACAGCCAAAAGTCCATATCTCAAGTAATCTCAGTCCTCAGTCAAAGTCATAATCAGACCACCGAAGTTCAACTGAGGTGGCCCCACGTTGGGCGCCATTTTTGTTATGGTAGTATGTTAAAGAGTGACTTGGTTAGGACGTGAAGTCCAAACTGCCAGCATGAGCTGACAGATCACTCGATGGCAGCGATAGCACAGGGCGGCATGCTAGCACCTCGGCTAAGAGTGGCGGAGAGTGTGGGGAGGTTCCCGAAAATACCTGCCGCTGTCACCACCCATAATCAAAAAAAAATCTTCATGCCTACATACACAAAACGAGTACCCACTCAGTCCTGAAGGGACTTTGGAAACAGTGCCACCCAGAGTCGATGGGAGGATGGGGCCTGGCAGGAAGGCATGCCATCTGCGCCTTCATGAGAGATAGGTAAGTGACGTAAAAGTCCCTTCAGGACTGAGTGGGTGCTCGTTTTGTGTATGTAGGCATGAAGAATTTTTTTTGATTATGGGTGGTGACAGCGGCATTTATTTTCGGGAACCTCCCCACACTCTCCGCCACTCTTAGCCGAGGTGCTAGCATGCCGCCCTGTGCTATCGCTGTCATCGAGTGATCTGTCAGCTCATGCTGGCTATTTGGACTTCACGTCCTAACCAAGTCACTCTTTAACATACTACCATAACATAAGGAAGTTGGATAAGAAATTAGATGACACAATACCCATCGATAATATGCACATAGGAAATTCGAATGAAAATTATAAGGGGATATTGAGGAGGCGATTAAGGTCGAAGAACATGGATGAAATCTTAAGATCTGCCTTTCTAGTAAGAAATTTGATCGTAAAAATGTTTCTTTGCCATTATTAACAAGTAATTTTTATAGACTTCACGTTATCCCTGCAGCTACCAAGCAAATAGATTTGAAGCAAACATCATATAAGAAATTCTCTAAATTCTTAAATGAGATGTCAGGAAAGGGTTTAATAGTGGCTGGAGAACATAACATAACATAAACATCCATTTATTTGAGCACCCCTGCCAAAGGCACGCCGAGCGTTGGGCACATCATAGCGAGTTACACAGTAGATACATATTATAGCAAAACGAAACATAAACAAGTAAGAGCAGTGGAGGCTTAGAGCGTCCGTAGTAGCCCGTTCATTAAGAATAAACAATATTAAAATTACAGCAAAATATAAAATAGTAGATACAGCAAAATATAACATAGTAGATACACAGCAAAATATAAAATAGTAGATACACATTATAGTAAAATATAGTGAATAGACCAGCGTCACGTAGTAGATGATTTTAGCAGTTAAGCCAATACCTATACTAGAGGTAACTAATACTACTTAATAGTGAACATAAAAGTTAACTTAACCATATACACTATAATCACATGAATGACATGAATCATCCCTTATCAAAGGCAAAACATTGAATTTTAGCTTGAAGTAGTATCAGAGACACCAGCAATTAGGCGATACCAATACTACAAGCAACTAATGACTACTTAAGGTTAGACTTAAAAGTAAAATTAATTGTATACACAATGACATGAATCGTCCCCCACCAGAGTTGACCCCTGAACATTCAGATTGACCCACGATTCAACTGGTAGCAATGTTGACCTGACCTGATTTGATTTGGCTTGATTTGATTTGACTTAGCTTGGTTATGTAGTTAAATATATCGGATAGAGAAAATAAAAGATATGGATGGTGGCCCTTCAGAGCAGTTTGGTTCTTAGTGATTTAGATGCATCATACAGAATTAATACTAGGGTGGGAGATTAGTTGATGAGTGATGTGAGGAAGATGGTGTTATAGACGGTATTATAGTAGTTGGCAAATTCTACTCTGCATTAAGAAAGTCGATCGCCGCTGACCTAAATGAGCTTGGTGAGTCGCTGCCCCTGGCTTCATCAGTCATCTGATTCCAGATGGTCGCCCCCCGCAGGAAAATGTTTCTTCCACCATACTGCGACAGTACTCTTGGGAGGACAACTCTCGACCGGTTCAAAGTGCTCCACTTGCTCCGGTGCATCAGGTAGCCGGGCAATAGGCTATGCCTAGCTTTGAAAATCAGTTTCAAGACATTGAGCTCGTACATCTTGGCAAGTTGACATGGTGTAAGCATTTCAAGCAGACAAGCTGGCACACGTGAGCCACTTTTAAAGCCGAACACATATCTGGCGCAAGCCATGAAAGCACGGCCCAGCTTATAGAGGTTGCCGCAGGAGATAGGAAACAATACCACATCTGCATAGAAGAAATGTGGTAAGATCAGAGCAGTGAAGAGTCTAATAAGCGTTGCCCCATCTAGGTGTTGTGACGCTGCATATAGTGAGCGCAAACCGTAGTACACTCTAGCACATATTTTATTAATCTGTGGTTCCCAAGTCAGACCAGGATCCATGAGCAAGCCCAGGTTGAGCACCGCCTTCACAGACAACTCGATATTGTGTCCTAATAAATTCAATGCTGGACTGTCTAAAGAGTTAGACCTATTCGATGGACGAATGGAGTAAATAATGGCTTGTGTTTTAGTGGGATTAAGAGATAGCCTGTTGTTAGCTGACCATTCAGCTATCCCTGCCAGAGTCCTATTGATGACCATTGCTGCCTCACTCAGGTTGTCTCTAGGAGCACCACAGGAAATTTGAAGATCGTCTGCATAGATGTGGAATTGTACATCGCTCAGCACGGCGGTGATGTCATCCATGAAGAGTGTGAACCGGAGCGGCGCCAAAACAGCCCCCTGAGGGACTCCTTCTACCACTGGCCTCACAGACGAGTATGTGCCATTGCTATTTACCATAAAATATCGGTTACTTAGGTAGTGGTCAATCAGTCTACATGCAGTGGCGGAGAACCCAAAACAGGGACGCAGCCTAGCAAGCAGCATAGAGTGTGGGACCGAGTCAAAGGCCTTGCTGAAGTCTAGTAGCACATGAATTACGCCCTTGCCCCTGTCACACAGGTCACGAATGCCCGCCGTCACCTCGAGAAGAGCTGTTCCCGTTGAGTGAAGCCTCCTGAAGCCTGATTGGAATTTTGAGAGTAGATTGTGAGAGCCTACATGTTCTGCGATCTGATCAGCAATGATAATCTCCAGGACCTTGGAGATCGTCGGCAATATGGAGATTGGTCTCCATTCAGAAATATGGGATGGGGAGTTTACTTTGGGGATGGGAGTGATTAGACCCATCTTCCAGTGATCAGGAAAGTGTGAGGATGAGATTAATCTATTAAGCAGATGCGTGATGATAGGTAGGATGAAGGGAAGAACTATTTTGTAAAACTTGAGAGGCACGTCATTGTATCCAGTAGCATTTGATTTAAGTTTGCGGAAGGCGTTCACAACCTCAACCTCCGACACATTTGAGAAGCTGAAGGCATCATCAGCAACAGTAGAGCGTCGATGACTGGGAATATGTTGAGCATTATCTAATCTGTCGCTTGTAACGTTTGGCAGCAGTAAGGGGCTGGGACAAAGAAAGTCAGCATATTCTTCAGGGTCAACAGTCGATTGAGCTCTCGCTTTCGAACCCAAGCCAAGATCGTTGACCTTATTCCAATTTATGACACTGCCCTCTCTAATGCCTTTCAATGTGTCTTCTCTCCCCTTTGCTCTGACTAAGTAGTCAGCCTGACTACGCAAACGACGAAATTCCACCAGATTTTGCGTTGTTTTGTCATGTTTCCACTGCCTATAGGCAAGATCGCGAAGTTGGCATTTGAGCAAGATCTCAGGATGCTTAAAAATAATGTTTTTTACTGTGCAAACTTTGATGGTTTTCAGTGGCGCTTGCCTCATGAATATGGAGCACAACGAGTCTGAGAAATGTTGTGCAGCCAAGCCGGGGTCGGATTGGTTAAAAATGGGTGACCAGTCAGTCCTAGAAAGGTCCGCTTGAAGAGCGTCTGCTTGTATTGCTGAAATATTTCTGAAGGTTCTCCATAGGTTAGAAGGAAGACAACGAAAGTTGAACGAGGCAAAGAGCAACTCATGATCAGAGATGCCGGGGCACTGACCAGATAAAACCGGCTGAAAATGCGAGAACGAGATGAGCAGGTCAAGGGTTGTTGCAGAGCCGAGCCCATGACGGGTGGGTAGATTGTTGATGATTACAAGTCCTCTTTCGCTCAATTGGTCTTTCAATGAGCGAGACAAAGTAGACAAGCTTCCAACATCCACATTAAAATCACCGCCAATCAGGACACGTGACGTGCGACTCGTAATTTGCTCGAGAGCATTGGACAAGACCGACATATCATTGTCCGTGTACGTTGCTGCGCATCTGTATATGACCACTAAAGTCACAGGCTCCACATTATCATCACAGCCCTCCACCTGAACAGCCAAGATCTCCCAGCTGTTGTCGATGAAACGAAAACAGACCCTTGACCTCATCGTGTCGACCACATAGACCGCGACACCCCCGCCTTTTTTGGCGAGTCTGTCGAGTCTATGCAGTCTATATGCTGGAATGTCAAGCATTCTGGAAGTGTGATGCTTTTTAGCCCACGTCTCGCATACCAGCAGAGCCCCGACATCTCCAAGCTCAGCCAGATGCCTGATGTTTGTTATGTTTTTGGAAGTGGATCTTGCGTTAAATGAAAGTATATTAAAATTATTCGGCTGTAGAACATTGGACAGATCAGCCTGAGTTAATAGATTATGATGCGGGATGTTAGTTATATTGGGCATTGCAGGGGGGATGGGTAGATTTCTCAGGTAAAGCAGATGATTTTGAGAGACGTTGCGCAAGTTCAATAGTAAATCGAGCTGCAACTCGATTAGGTGCACACTCAGCCGACCTATGCAGAATGTATATTCTCCGGTTTCTGGTGTATACCCCTTCCACTAGGTTCAATTTCCTGAGGCGAATAGCCGTGTGCAAGAGGTATAAGTCCTGCGGCAGCAAATCTTCGTTGATGTACATTCTGGGGTTTGCTCCTTGAGGATAGATCACATTCAGGGTGAGCGGTTTAGTTTTAAGTTTCGCTAGATAGGCTCGGAAGAAAGTAGAACAATCCTCCTCCCTATAGAATCTTAGGCACACCTTAGGAAGGATAGGGGAAGGTGTACCTAGCTTCGGTTGGAATGGTGCAATGAGCTCAACATTGTTACAGAAAGAGCTCTCCAGATCTATACCTCTACACAGCCCTGGAAACAGCACGTCCCTGTTCCCACTGCCAGTTAGTGCACTAGGCAGATTGCTAATTACAAGTGATCTATTTTTCACATATAGGCGCGAGAGTACGTCAAGATCAACAGAGGGCCCACCAACAGTGGGGGAGGTTGCTGTTATTGCATCAACCCTTTCAGTCAGCTGTTGGAGCAGTGCCCTAATACTATTGACAGTCCCCTCTCCTGGTGTTTGATCCTTCAATTCAGTTTGTAGCGGAACCTGTTTTAGTCCACTTCTATGGGGGGTGTGTGAAGAGGCTGAATTAGCCGTAGTAGGACTGACAGAAGGTATCCGAGAGTAGTTCACTTCATGAGTATTCTCATTATCTAGCGGGAGGCAGACGTTGGTTTTGTTGATACTTATGTTCCTGCTGGTCAGGTTGTCGGTGTTAAGTTTAACATTACCTACCCCAGTTAGTGATTGTTCATTGGGAGTGTACTCACAGCTGGGATCATAAATAATCGAACTGGTGTTAATCGGGGAGACCACTCTGCCAAAAGTGCCTGGTAGCAGATTGGATGACGAAGTAGCTGTGGAGTTACAAACCCGCTCACTTGATTTAGACTTTATGTTTTGGGTTGTCAGATCGAACGAGCCATAAACAGCTGACAGCTGGCTAGTAGGTGACTCTGGAACAAGTGAAGTAACGCTTTCGCTAGAATTGAACAGTTCATTGTTCAATGATCGGTTGTTTGATGGCTGCTTTGAGGACACCGGATTGTTCCCAAAAGATGGGTCATGGATTGGAGTTGTTTGTGGTGCTCTCAATGTCGTAGCAGAGTGCACAGGCGGTTGGACGTTACAGTAAGGAGCCGAAGCTACCAGTGCCTTAGCACGCCGTATGCACTTGATGCAAACCCAGTCAAGATCCTTATGGCGTCCGTAACAGGGATAGTAAGTGGCGTATGAAATACCACCGCACAGCACGTGATACCAATCCAAACAGCACAGACACGATATCCACAAGACCACCTTTTCTCTCGGAAACTTTCTAGGAGGATCCTTAATCGATTTGCAGGCGGCGCAAGGAATTGATTCCGGATTGTCTGGGCGTGTTAGTGTTCGATTGTGAGTGCTCTTTTTACGATTATCCTCAATCACACTTGGACTATCCACAGATGCAGGTTTGATTACCTTGCCCGACTTTTTCCTCAATTTTTTTGCTGAGCCGTTTTTACCTCGAGTCGCTTTGTTAGATTGTTTTTTCTTCGTTGAGGAAATCGAAGCATTCAGTGTACCAGCTAGTCCACCTTGAAGACCTGGCATATCAAACCCCATTTAATTCTAGGTTATGTTCTATTAGTGACAGAGAGTAACTAAATATCCAAGTGAGGTATAATCAGATAAGTTTTACCGCTATTACAGTAAACCCGTATAGGTTGTCTGTATCTTTAGAACTCGGTCCTTGACCTAGTTGCAACAATAGATATGGTAAGGGCTACGCATATATCCCTAGTGATGAGACATAAAATACGGTGCAATAAACTGACTCAGTGTGGGAATTGCGAGAAATATGCAGTACTGGGGTGCAACACAGTACCAATATATAGACTAGTCGATAGCCTGTTGACTAGTGCGTATATAAATGGAGACAACTAAGCAGTCACTACAACCACATGCCATCAATATCAATCCACTCTCACTGCAGGTCTAGGTCTGAAATAGTTAAGTAACCTTAACCTTCACCAAATGCTGTGCCGGTTATCGGTTGAGTCTGTATAAATCATAAATGAAGTTGATACATAATGATACGACCCAATGATTACTATCTGTTATAACACGCATATATATATATATATGTATATATATAGATAATGATTAGCAGTCTAATCACCTATAACAACCTGAATCACAATGCCGCACCAGATATCAGTTGAGACTCCTAAATTTCAACTGAGGTAATATCTTGCCTTAAAGACAGTGAGTCCAACTACAATTAACTCGAGTATCAGTAGTTGAGTAATATAGATTATAACTGAAGTTGTGTATTATAACTAGTTAGATGCAAAGATGTCTATTATTGATCGATAAGTAAAAATGTGGATAAATGTTATATCTTATAGGTTAAATATGAATGAAAATAGAAATAAGTAAGGTTAAATATTAATAGTTAAATGCAAAATTTAGATGCCACTGCTATCAAAGGCTATGTAAAATGCTCTGTGAATTATAGTTAGGTTAGGTATGAATAGGTAATTGTGTAATATAAATTATTAATTATTAACGGCTAAATGCAAAAAGATAAATGTAGTAGGTTAAATATGATTAGAGAATTGAATTAGATAGATAATTAAGAGTTAGATCCAAAAGAAAGATACCTCAAAGAGATATAATATTAAAGAATAAGATTTTAAATAGGATTCCAAATTAGTTCACTTTACAGGTTTAGATCGAAATGTTTAGTTTAAATAGGATTACAATTTAGTTCACTTTACAGGATTAGATCGAAATATATAGTCAGAATATAAAATAGAATGTTGAATAATTAATAATATTAATAGATAAAATTTAGATCCAAAAGAAAGATACCTCAAAGAGATATAATATTAAAGAATAAGATTTTAAATAGGATTCCAATTTAGTTCACTTTACCAGTTTAGATCGAAATATTTAGCTTAAATAAGATTACAATTTAGTTCACTTTACAGGATTGGATCGAAATATATAGTCAGAATGTAAAATAGAATGTTGAATAATTAATAATATCAATAGATAAATGCAAAAGATAGATAGATGTTTAAGGTTAAGTACGAATGAAAGTAGAAAATTGAATAATGATAAATGTTAAAACGTTAACTGCGAAAATTAGATACTGTAACTATCAAAACAAACAAAAGCCATACAAAATGCTTCGAGAATTATAGATGTAGGTTAGGTGCAAATATTAAATTGAAATATGTAACGGCAAGTCTTGAGAAGTGCTGAGACGCAGCCCCACGGTCTGATGAACTCGCTTCAGAACGATACTGTGCCGCCCAGTTTTTGACTGATCAGGGAGTATCCGTGTGTCTTACAAATATTAAATTGAATAATATAATTGTTGTAACACCAGTAATTATTCTTGTGTTGACTATATCAATGTGTAACGGCAAGTCTTGAAAAGTGCTGAGACGCAGCCCCACGGGATAGAGAAAATCATTTCTGTAGATTTTGATCATCCAAACTATTAATTTTATAACCTAGTGACAAAACATTGATGATAAAAGTGAAAATAGTGCAGCACAACTGTTTCTTACAGAAATGATGGAGCTGTATGTGGAGACAGATGAACCAATTGTCATTTTTTCAAAGTAAAGTTACAGAAAAGGCGATAATATAGATGTAAAAAAGCTAATAAAAGAATATGTAATTAAGAAAAAACTGAGAAATATTTTTTGTGCATTTTAATATTTATTTATTCTTAAATTTTTAATTATTTCACCTATTTTGTAAATAAATTTTCACAAAACACTGGAAATTAGAAGTTAAATTATGCTCAGTAGAACTGTGAGAAATGTCATTATTACATTAGATTTACCCGGTGTTTTAAAAACTTGTTCGATGAATGCACAAAACCCCGGGTAAATTTGGGGAAAATTGTAGGGGAAATTTTGCACGGTGTTTTCGTCGAACAAATCTTTTTAGTGCATGTTCGAGGCACGAAATCAGAAACACCGGGCTTTCATCGAACAAGTTTCTGTAACCCCGTGTAAGCCCAGGGTTTTCAAAAAACAAGATAGTACAGCCCGGTGTAGCCCGGGGCTTACCCGGTGTTTTCATCGAACAAACCTAATGATATTTGAAATATTGTGTTTTAAATAACGAACTAAGGCCACGCTCGTAACAATAGGTTTGTTCGATGAAAACACCGTGTAAAAACAACGTGTAAATCTTCCCCTACAATTTTTCCCCAAATTTACCCGGGGTTTTGTGCACTCATCGAACAAGTTTTTAAAACACCGGGTAAATCTAATGAAATGACATTTCTCTGACAGTTCTCCTGAACATAATTTAACTTCTAATTTCCAGTGATTTGTGAAAATTTATTTATAAAATAGGTGAAATAATTAAAAATTTAAGAATAAATAAACATTAAAATGCACAAAAAATATTTCCCAGTTTTTTCTTAATTACATAGTCTTTTATTAGCTTTTTTACATCGATATTATCGCCTTTTCTGTAACTTTACTTTGAAAAAATGACAATTGGTTCATCTGTGACCAGATATAGCTCCATCATTTCTGCAAGAAACAGTTGTGCTGCACTATTTTCACTTTTATCATCAGATGTTTTGTCACTAGATATAAAATTACTGTTTGGATGATCAAAATCAGCAGAAATGATTTTCTCTATCCCAGTGGCCTTTCCTGACATCTCATTTAAGAATTTAGAGAATTTCTTATATGTTGTTTGCTTCAAACCTACTTGCTTGGTAGCTGCAGGGATAACGTGAAGTCTATAAGAATTACTTGTTAATAATGTCAAAGAAACATTTTTACGAGCAAATTTCTTACTAGAAAGGCAGATCTTAAGATTTCATCCATGTTCTTCGACCTTAATCGCCTCCTCAAATATTTCCTCATAATTTTCATTCGAATTTCCTATGTGCATATTATCGATGGGTATTTTGTCATCTAATTTCTTATCCAACTTCCTTATATAATCTGAATTTGGTATGAGCTCCACGATTTTTTCACTTTTATATACAGCACTCAACCGCAATTACCGAACATATTCCATGTGACAGTTCACAAATGACAAATGTCAAACGTCTACCCCTAGAAATTTTTAGTCCAAGTTCGGGGCACGAAATCAGAAACACCGGGCTTTCATCGAACAAGTTTCCGTAACCCCGTGTAAGCCCAAAATTTTCAAAAAACAAGATAGTACAGCCCGGTGTAGCCCGGGGCTTACCCGGTGTTTTCATCGAACAAACCTAATTCTATTAATATATTGCGGTGCTCGTACGGTTACCTATGCCGTAACCCCCGGAATATACAAGCCATGAATAAAGTCGAAAAAAGAGAGCAGCGGGCCGGTCAGCAGGCGACATCCACAGTCTTCTTGCCTTGTCTTACAGCTGGAGTTTTTCATATAAAAGTTGCTTTAATTTTGTTCAAACGCTTGCATAATCCATAAACTGTTCTACATGCTATCTATTTTTAACTATTAGAAAGAAATCATATTTGGCTGCAATTTGTTTTAACTTCATTTTGCTGTGGGAGCGACAGTTTTGGGCTTTAAGACCTGTTTAAGATGAAATTTTAGTTTTTCCTCCATGACGAGTATACAAAAAGCAGTGAGAGTCAGCTCTTACTGCATGCTGTACCCGGCACGTTAAGGCCTTTTATTGTGTCGGTGCCCTCGGCGACTTCATGGCTTGTATTATATTATTCCGAGGGTTACGCCAATGCTCTCAGACAATGTGCAAATATATAAATATAAAGTAAAAAACTAAATTTTGTAAGGCAACCCTACAATGGAGTTTTTACCATTTTCGAACTTAAACTGGCATTTTTATGCCCTAGATAAAATCTATAGGGTATACTAAGTTTGTCATTTCGTTTGTAACACCTCGAAAAAATGATGGCAGGGCAAAATGGATTGGACACTCACGCATAATATTAGAAGTTATATTGATTCTTGCATGTCCGTCCGTCCGTCTGTGCGTACGATAACTCGAGAGAGAGCTGAAATTTTGTACACGGACTTTAAAAAAAAAGTAAAATTAAGTTCGAAAATGAGACAAATCGGGGAACTCCTTCGTGGGGTTGCCATACAAAAATTTCGCTTTCCACTATATATTTGGACACTGCCTGAGAACGCGTCGACGTAGAGAGCTGAAATTTGGTACGTGGAGTTTACATTGTACTAGCACATAAAATTTCAAAAATGAACTAAATCCGACAACTCCGTCTTGATGTTGCCATATTAAAATTTTGGTTTTTTACGTATTCTGTGAAAACGATCAGTCTTAGACATTTTTATTGTACTAAAAACTTCTTCAGAATACGAAATCCTATAAAATTGGTTATAGTTATAATAATTTTTCTTTCCGACGAACCGTTCTAGAAATATATGCGAAAAACCACTTCAAAAATAAAACTTGTTCAGATGGGTGACCGTAGGAAATTTCATACGGGTATTCATCTAGGCTATCATACGAACTGGTCTTAGACCAATTCTACCTTTTTGACTTGTTTTTTTAAAAAAAAGTCCGTACTTTTGAAACATATTTACGAGTTTGAAATATGCATATTTAACTATTGGCGACAATATGTGTAGGTGACAGGTGTACTGCGCAGCTGTTTTTTCACCTAAAAACTTGGAACATAAGCACACACAAATGGTAAATCCTTTGCTTATAAATTTATCGTGATTAAGAATATCTAATTACTTATATGTATAACCAACTCAGTTATCAATCACCCTGCCAACAATTTGTAAGTGAATTAGTAAACATAAACAGAACGCCAGCGCATTCAGTATTCGCGATTAGCGATATTCAAACCCTATTTCCTAACTTGGCTGGGAGAACAATTGATCCACTTTTATGTTATTTCCTTTATAATGGCTTTAATTGCTTTGTATTTGTATGTTTGTAGACCTGATTGATTTTGTTTTTGATTACTCATCTCATCAGCAGAACAGACAACATTGAAAAAATCATTGGCGGGAAAAAGTGAGCACACAGCTCGAAAAGTGATTTTAGTAAAACCTTTGGAATTCCTTCTGCACATCTAATGAATATCTTGCCTTTGTTCAAACACTTTTTATCGGTAATAACCTTAAATAATTCCTTTAAAAACATTTATTTCGACGAACCCACTTATTTATTTGTTGTTTAAAGTTCTCTCTCAGTTGGTACTTAGACCGAGAGTCAGAAATATAGAAGTGAGCCCACTTTCTGCAGTATTTTCTATGAACTTAGTCAGTCCATATTATACATGTCAGTTACATGTTTCTTCATGAAAAAGAAAACTAATTCCGAGAGATATTACATATTTTTTTCTCTATGCAATACAGCTACTGAAATATCGATACACCGATATTTAAAGTGCAAAAATATCGATACGAATTACATTTATTGTAAAAGGCCTTTCACATTAAAACCGAAAACCGATAAGTTCTACACCGAAAATTCGCTTTGGCTTGCACATCAAAAACCGAAAACTTTTTTTCGGTTAAATAGAAGTAACATGTAATTATCATAAAAGTTGTCTGATGAGAGCTTATATATAAAACTTATTTTAATTTTACTTCGAAATCCCTATCCATGTTATAATAATATAATAAATAATAAAATAAAATAATATAATTTTCAATGTAAACACAAAAGTGAGGTTTAGTACGACCGAAAAAAATTTTCGGCCTGAAACGTTCCACATGTGGAAACCGAAAAGAAATTGACAAAAGCAACCGAAATTTCCTTTTTCGGCCGAAAAAAGATAAAAGTTGTGTTTTTCTTAAAAATCTGAGTTAAATAATCTATTTTATTAGTAAAATTATTAGTTTATCCTATTTCCCATGATCTTATTAATCATTAGAGCAAAAAACTTGTGTTAAAGTAGAATAAATTGAGTTTTTCGGTTTACATTTTTCGGTTTTCGGTTTTGATGTGAAAGTGCCTTAAGGGGATAAATATCGTATCGGTATCGGCCATTCCTAAACCGAACTGCCTTCTGTTAAGTTTAAAATCACGTTGGGAGGGAGGCTTGCCATTGAATAAGTAACTAATAAGGAAACGGCATAAAAACCTAAGCCACTCGGCGAAATGTTTTAGTGTGCAGCGTTTGTATTCGTTTCGTCATGGCCATGGCCGTAATGAAATCGTGACATTTTTTATAATCCAAGTTGCTATGTAAAATAAACAAATTTTTAGCGCCTCCTTGTTTTCAGATTTTTTCTTATTTCTGGTCGTAGCCTTTCTATGGTTAATATAATTTAATGCCCATGTGACAATTATGTTTATTTTTAGAAATATTTCACTTTTATTTTACTTAAAGGAATATAATTTATTAGTAAAACTATAAAACTTGCTTGAAAAATCCTTTCCTCGACACAAACTCCGGTTATTTCTGCAAGACAGCACAGCGCACTTCAACACCATAAATCAAGACCCCGGAGTCTCGATTATATAAAATCCCGTTCACAAAACAACATTTCACTATTGTATCACACTAAAAATCACTTTATTTACCAGAAAATCGCTAAATAAAAGCATAAGTTTCTTTTCATAAAATCTGAAATTTCAGAAATCAACCAGAACTGTCAAATAATGTCTATGTTTCCATGAGCCAGAATTGAGTTAGCGTTAAGTTTTCCTGGCTGATGCTGTTTCCATCAACAGCTTCGACAGATAAAATATTTGATACAAAGTAGCCGGATTTGCGTTGGATAAAACACCCATTCCGCACTATTCTAACTAACACATACACAAAACTCAGCTCAACTCGACTGGCTTCGTGGACATGGATTGAAATTGAAACGAAACTCAATTCAATTCTCGTCTCCATGAGCATTAATCGGATCCAATTCGGATTAAACTCTGCATGGAAACCGCATAGTACTTGGCATTTCCACCCTGATCAAGGCGTCGACTACAATTGTGTTCGCAAGATACCACAGTCGTGTTCTTTTGGTTCCGTGCAGTGCACTGCAGGAGATTGCAAATTGAATTGATTTGTAGGGTGCATAGAAGTAGAAAAAGAAAAGAAAAAGAAAATAATCAAATTGGCATGACTTAAATCCTTGCAAAATATCAAAATAGAACTTGATAAACTTCGGGGCCAAATTTGGCAGGTTCAACGTTTTGTAAGAATTAAAGTCATGGCACCTAGGTTATTCAATGCTTTCACAAAAATTTCTATTTCTATGCACTCTACAAGTCAATTCTATTTCCAATCTCCTCTGTTCTGCAGTGCACTGCAGGGAACCAAAAGAACAGCTCCCATTTCCCATTAGTTATTAGGTTTGTTCGATGAAAACACTGTAAATTTTCCAAGGGGTTTTGTGCACTCATCGAACAAGTTTTTAAAACAATGGTGCAAAAATGTGACATTATGTGACATTCTGCGTGCGGCTTAACGCACGGCGGGTAAACTTAATGTAATCGACATTTCTCTGACAGTTCTCCTGAGTGTAATTAATTGTAAAAAGTTATTTATAAAATGGGTGAAGACAAATCAAATGTGCGTAGCTATTTTTCTATTTCTTCCCTTCTAATTTTTGCTCAAGAAGTAATTTATATGTCCCAATCAGCAACAAATTGCAAGTGACAACTGTCAAACCATTACCCCGAGAAATTTTTAATGTAAGCTTGGGGTAGCCCAGGTTTTTCAAAAAACAAGATAGTCTAGCCCGCTGTAGCCCTAGCACAAAAATATTGTGTTTCTGTATATCACCGTTAGAGCACATAAAACACATAAAACACATAAAAAACATGTAAACTCAACCAATCAGATGAAGTTTTACACCCATAAATCGAATTTAATTAAAAAAATATATTTTCTTGTGCCCAAGTGATATTTTAATCGCTTATAAGGAATTAAACCCATTCCGACTTTAATTTTCAAAAGTTATTCTTAACTGAATCCTGCTTATGGGCAAGAGAGACGGAGCATGGTAAACACTATCTTTATCTTATTCCTTCTGAGGTGATTGCATCTGTAGCCAACATAAAAACATCAAATGGCGTAAGCAAACGTTCCAGAATGCAATATTTTGTGTTGGTAGCTCCAACTCTGCCATAGGGCGAAAGAGAGAACTATAAAACTTGTGCCATGCTTTCCTATAGGAAAATGACAATACGCTCAGTCCATTGTTATAAGTCAGTGAGCCCTAGGTTTACCCGACTGACATGTATATAAATGGACTGACTGATCTCCTATTTCATGTGGCACCAGTTTTGATATCAGAAAGTATGTTCTTACTGGCGCTATATTTAAATTATTTGGGAATTTACTTATATGCATGTTAGTAGGATTTACCGAATTTACCACAAAAGTATTGGGACTATTGTTAAATTTTAATTATAAGGCGAAGGAAGTGGTTTTTATAAAGCTGTTTTGGTTGGAAACACCGCTGAATCGTTACAGTTCAGTCTCAGTGGAAAAGTTTGCTCTCACGGAAAGAGACAGGATCATGAAAGTGGTGCCATTTGTTTTCATGCATTTTTGGTTAAACGAGTAGTCCATTTATATACATGTCAGTGGTTTACCCGTGGTTTTCATCGAACAGACCTATTTATTCAATGAGGCTTTCATGCAAGTTGTACTATTTCATGTAACCCCGGTCCTGGGTAAGGTAGTGCTTTTGTCACTTTTTGAAAGAAGAAGACCCGGCATTCTGTGCATTCTGTGTGATGGATTTATATTCTAAGGATTTATGGCTCGAGTTTGATTGATTTACGTTATTTTTACGTTACTATTAATTACTTCGAGCCGTATTAGTTACAAAGTATAATTAGTTTGACTGAAAGTAATTTTAATTTGGCTTGAATATTGCCATTCATGTTAGAAGTGTATAATGGAGAATGCTAAGGTTCATGGGTCTTTTGTATCCGAGAAAATATCAAGGATACGTTGGCTCCAAGGTGAACATCCATCTGCCGATAAGTTCATAACAGGAGCATGGGGATCAACGGAAAATTGTATTAAAATTTGGAAACTTGTAAAAAATTTTTACTCAGAAGATGAGGGAGAATATATCCCAAAGTGCACAGATAAATATAAAGTTCAAAGTGATGTCAGTGGTCTAGAATTAATAGACGCAGAAAATGTTGCTGTTTCGTTTGGCGACGGTATGTATTTAAAGAAAATAGTTTTACGTTAATGTTGACATAATTTTGTTCAAGGTTTTGTAAGTTTGTTTAATACAAAATTATCAACGGAGGGAGGACTCTTATCAGAGAAATGCAAAACACCCACAATTCATAAGTTCAATTCTGGAGCTAAAGCTGCCTGTACAGGACTCTCAATTTTCGATAAGAATATTGCTACCGCTGGAGAAGATGGCAGGTATCTTTTAATATCCAATTTTTTGCATTATTAGAATAGAATAGAAAAATATTTATTGAAGAACCTCAGCTTACGCTACGTTACAACGTTAGGTACATCGAGTAAGTAATAGATAGTTGGTACAAGCAGTAGAATCAAATTTTTAAGAAAACTAACCAAGGAGCAACGAACAAACTCATTGCAGTAGAAACTAATATTAGAATTATACATATGTATATAGACAACTGTACTATACTATAAAGCTATAGACAACCGCAGTATACATACAGTAAAACAGCTCAGACAAAACCCTCGAGAATACTTGAATCAAACTCGCCCACTACCGCATGAGAACTCCAACCGAGTCCTAACAATTTGAAATATTTGCAGTGTTCTTATGTAAAACTGACAAAAGTTTGATTTGTATAGTTCCTCCGGCCTAAACTACTATTCATACAGAAAAAAAAAAGTTTTCTGATAATCGGGGTATAGCTTTTTTGGTAAAAAATATAAATTTATTTTTTATTTAATTTTTTTGTTAAAGTAGAGGTAATTCTGGACATTTTGGTACCAATTTTAAGTAAATCACACTACAACAAGTGGATCAAATAAATTTTTGAAATCGAACGCTCCATGGTGAATTACAAACACATGTAATTTTCATGGTATATTTACATTTCAGCCTTTTTATTCATATTACCAGGTTATTATTATTCATTGTGAATTAGGTAGAAATAAAACTGCATGACGAAAGAAACTATACAAAATCGGGGGTAAACACGAATTTTTCAAAAAAACTGCTCTCCTGAAATTCACGTTTTTTTTTTATATAAAATATACCTTTTCTTGGAAACCGTAATAGATTTCGCGACGTTTTTTTCAGGTGATGTAGCTAACATCTGTGAATATTTTGAATTCATCACATGTTTAAAAATATTCACCAAATTTCGAGGAAAAAAAACGTTTTTACGGAAAAAGGGCTACTTTGTTTTACTTTGTTTTTTTTTATGCTACGATTCAATCAATAACAAATATCGAAAAAGTAATCAACTCAAATTGTTCCTTAATCCTCTGGGAACAGCACTAGTTACGGAGAAACGGAACATTCATTGCAAAAAACGTGAAATTTTCGTACATTTTTCTGAGCATGAACAGGCTGAAATTAAATGTGTTAAAAACGAAAGGAATGATAGTAAATGGAGCGAATACGAGGCACATGGTGATAGAAAATGATCAAATTGAGTTTGTAAACGAAATAAAATATCTCGGTGTTGTAATAGACAATAATTTGAACTTTAAGTGTTATATACACTATGTGTGTAAGAAAATTTCGAAAAAAAATTCGTTTTTAAACGTATTAGAAACAAACTATCTTTATTAACGGCTATAAGTGTTTATAATACAATGATTAAGCCTCATTTTGAATACTGCTCTACAGTGTTATTCATGTGTAGTAATGATATGATGAATCGGTTACAAAAACTCCAAAACAAGGCAATGAGATCGATAATAAGGTGCAATAGATACACTCCTATTACACATATGTTGGTTGAGTGTGAAACAGAGGACGTTTTTTAATGTATTATTCTTCGTATATAAATTAAAAAGGAATATGCTACCTAAATATTTATGTCAAATGGCAATATATGTTAATGATGTGCAACCCTATCAATTGAGAGACGGTGGAGACTTCAGGCTGAATATGTATAAGACAAAGAGGGCCCAGAACATGGTGACATACCGAGGATTACAAATGTACAATAACCTACCAATGAGTATTAAAAATGAATTGAATATAAAAGCATTTAAAAAAAATCTTTTAAATTATGTGAAATGTAAATTTTAACATATAATCAAAATTTTGCTAGAAATTTGAATTATTTTATAATTAGTTACATTTTATGAATAGTATTAATGAAAGTACTAATAAATCAATACAAACAAACAAACCTTGACCATGACCTCAAAAACTAAAAAAATTAAATCAAGTTTGGTCTTAAATTAAAGCTTAGAATCTACTGATCAAAACAGCTGGACTGACGCCAAAACGGTTATACCCCCCTTAAGCCTGCTTTCTTATCTTCCGAACCGAAATAAAATCTTTATACATTTCCTAACAGAAATATTTAAAAAAATTTATCTGAACCAAATGACTACGATTCCTCAAACAAAAACTCTCAGCTGAGTAATCATTGTATATGACGCTGTGCCGTCATGGCATGCCGTGGGCGGATGATATCGAATGTAGGTGCCTCAACGAGGTAAGAACTAAAGGAGATGCAAATGAGAAAATATCACGTACCCATTTCTAACACATTCACACTGATATTGTTTGTACATTTGTACACAATTGTACAACCTGTGCGCAATTTTAATCGGTTTTATTTTCATATACTCAAAACTATTTACTGAATTTGCATACATGAACATAAAAAAATTAATAACTGAAGAAAAGTTCAGTGGTACAAAGTTTGTGAGTAATATTTGATTGGTGCCCATACATTTATTTCACAGGGTTTTCCTGCACCAATGCACCAAGCCCACAACGAACCAAACCTGAGTAAGGATTTGACAGCGAAGACCAAAAATTCAGGGCAATTTTGGGTACGCTCATGTACACGGATCGTATATATAATTGCATCTCCTTTAGTTATTACCTCGTTGAGCTGCCTACAGATTCGGACTCCGGTTGCACATACTCAGCTGAGAGTTGGGGAGCGTAAAATGGTAAAGTTACCTATTTTGTAATTTTGTTAAGTAAGGTATATAGTCAATGTATCCTTTGGGAGGGTAAGGAATCAAGCTTTGAATTACTAGCAGACTATTTTGCTGTATGGATAGTTGTTTGGGCTCTATAGCATATATGTATAAAGTCGATGTTTGGCACTTTTCCATAAGTATCAATATAGAACATTTTAGAGAACGAACTCCCAACGCACGCATATAGATTTCTGTTTCACTGCTTGGAAGAAATTCTCGAGGGTTTTGGCTTAGAGCAAACTACTGAAAAGTGAATTAATTTTAATAAAGAAAAACTCAAAATGTTTCCCATAAGAGGGAACTATTAAGTATAATACGGAAGTAAATGGGCTAACAGTTGCTATTTGGACAATGGTAGGGAGAAGCATTAGTTTTATTTAAGTACACATCTCTGCAAAAGTATTACAAATGTTCCATGCTTAAACAGCTGTTTGATTGTAAGGCACGGTTCATTCATAAAGACGTCATCCACAGTGTAAAACAAAGTGCCACGATAGTTTTATCGATAACAAATGCAAAATAAGACTGAAATACCTATAATTTGCACTATTAATTGATTATTCAAGATCTTTTTATTATTGCTATAGTGAAATTAGTTCGTAGGAATGTTAATTTTCTCAAATAGATGGCAAATTTGCAATGCATCATAACGAAGTATAGACTTATAATAACAGTGGACTGAGCAACTATTTCATATCTAATTATGAGACAAAATGTAGATGCGATTTAATCCTACATACAAACTTTAACGTGCGTATTTAAAATTCTTATAGCATCTTTTTTGTTCTGGAAGCAGACCAAATTGACCATTTTCGCGTGATTTAAAACTTTTAACTGGTACCTTGAGACACCAAAATCCGTATTTATCTGTAAGTATTGCAACGATTTCCATAATTTGTTTTTGTAAATATAGCCAGGATATGCGGTGAATTCATAATTTAATTTACCTAAGTAACATCACAAAGGACAATAAAAACAGACAGTTAAGAAATATTCTTCTTACTTCTCCACAACTAACAGAACCGAGAGCTTTGTCGAGTGGAATAGAGAGTTTGATAATTCTCAATACAAGTTCCCCGAGTTACAGAATTCCGAGTGGAGAATTATGTCCTAGACACACAGCACTCTTAATGAGGAAATAACTAACGACTCAATTCATTATAAACTGCAGACACACAGCCATTTCTTTAATTAAGTTGTACTGTCAAACTGGTTTTGATAAACTTATCACATTAAAGAGCAATATGGATCGAATTAGCGCGATAAACTTTGTTTTTATTTATTTTATTTTTTTCAATTTAACAATTTACAAATTAGAAAAACATTATATTAAAAAGAATATTGATAATGAAATTTGTGATTTGCATTTCTTTGCATTTCTTCTCTTATTTTTCAAATCGACAAGTGCACAGCGGAGCTCCAGATTTACATTATATGCCAAATCTAGCATATATTTCCTCATTGAGCCCGTTTAGACCGCGCCATTTAGAACTAGTTTTACGTAAGTCGACTTACGTAGAACTAGTATGAAGTATAATCATGCCGCATTACGAAAAACTAGTTCTACTTTAATCCGGTATTGGATGCGGTATTGACCTACAAAATTAGTATTAAACGTAGACATAAACCTCAGATAAGGAATTGTTTATGTTATATTCATTCATAGAGAGAATTGTTATTTTGTTTTAATGAAAATGAGTGGAATTAAGAAGGAAAAACGTGCGACTGGGCAGAGGGAAGAACAAATTCTGTTATAGACTTTTGACTTATTGAAGAAAGTATTCCGTCTGTAATGGATGGTAAAAAAATTAAAAATTTGGAAAATTTTATTTTTTTTCTTATGCTCTATTCTCTTGTGCAGATCGCATGCACAAAATTAAAATATTATTTCTAATTTTTCTCGTGAAGAAGTAGGCAGCTCTGACAAATTTGGCAACTGTCAAAGCTTTAATACGAGTGGACTAAACAGCAGCCGGATTAGTCCTACGTAAGTCGACTTACGTAAAACTAGTTCTAAATGGCTGCGGTCTAAACGTACTCATTATAGTTAGCTATAATGAAGGAGGAAAACACTTCATTAGTGTACTTCATTATCATCTGATTTTCGAGCCATAATGACGTATACTATAGGCACTTTCATATCAAAAACAAGAACTGAAAAATGTAAACCGAAAAACTCAATTTATTCTACTATAAAACAGGATTTTTTTACTAAACTAAGAATTTTACTGAGAAAATAGTTATATTTATCTCAGATTTTGAAGAAAAACACAACTTTTATGTTTTATCGGCCGAAAAACCTTTTCGGCGGAAAAATTCGTCCGATAAATCATAAAAGTTGTGTTTTCTTAAAAATTCTAAGATAAATATATTATTTTATGAGTAAAATTATTAGTTTATCCTATTTCCCATGATTTTATTAATCATTGGAGCAAAAATGTTGTTTCAAAGTGGAATAAATTGAGTTTTTCGGTTTACATTTTTTCGATGTTTGTGTTTGATGTGAAAGTGCCTTATGTGACACAAGGCATTTTAATGAATAGTTAGTACTAATGATTCATTAGATCGCGCTGTGTGTCTCGGGTATTAAGTGTCAAAAGAACTCTCATATCCACAACTCTCCGAGTTAGTGAATCCAGCCCTGGAGGGTGATTCTGATCTTTTGTCGTACTATTTAGGCGTGTTTTTTGACATATTCTGTCGTACTTTTTTCTCAGCACAGTTCATTTTGTGTCTTCATTATTATACCGTAGTCCTTCTTAAGGCTGAGAGCGTGGTGCTGGCCCCATACATCGACTCCATTTTCACGGCATGTATCGCTTTTGGATATTTCCCTGAGATGTGGAGGAAGGTGACGGTTGCCTTCGTTCCGAAGCCTGGTAAGGCTTCCTACATGGACCCGAAGAGTTTTCGAACCATAAACCTCTCCTCATTTCTTTTGAAATGCCTGGAGAGGCTGGTAGATGAATATATTAAGGGAGTACCCTTAAAGGCTTCTCCCTTAAACACCTCACAGCACGCTTACTGGAGGGGCAGATCTACGGAGACGGCTCTCCACTCAATGGTAACTGTCATTGAACCGGGACTGGATCGTGGACTGTTTACCTTGGGAGCCTTTCTGGACATCGAGGGGGCTTTTGACAAGGCCACCCCCGAGTCGCTATGTGAGGCAGCTCGTCGACATGGTGTTGACCGCACTGTTGTGCGATGGATCGACCAAATGTTAAGACGACGATACTTAACTGTGGATGTAGGCGGTCGAACCTCTCTCAGTGTGCTGGTGGAGAGAGGCTGCGCGTAAGGGGGCGTTCTATCCCCAGTACTCTGGTGTGTGTTGGTTGACTCACTCATCACGGTACTGAAAAACGTGGGATTCTCATGTGAAGCGTATGTGGATGACATCCCTCTGCTCATTTCCAGGCATAGCATGGCTGCTGCCTGTGCCTTCATGAAACGAGGCCTGAATATTGTTGAGGACTGGTGCACCCGTCATGATATGACAGGGAACCCAACAAAGTGCAGCTTGGTGCTCTTCTCCAGAAGACGTAAGCTGGGGTACTTTGTTCTTCCAAAGCTTTTTGGACACACTCTGCAACTTTCTCCTCATGTCAAGCACCTTGGAGTCTTCCTTGACTCGAAGCTGACATGGGGATTGCACGTAGAGGACATGGGGCATGAGACCGAGGGTTTTGCATTGGATGTACACCTCGATCGTCAGACCCATGCTCACATATGCCTCCTGTGTATGATGGCCGAGACGCTTGTGGGGATTGCGATCCGGAATCTGGCGGGCCTGCAAAGGCTTGCCTGCTTGGGAATAACGGGCTCCATGCGATCTACGGCTACTGTGGCTCTTGAGGTCTTACTCAATCTGCCACCCCTGGATCTTGTCATTCAGGCAGACGCCAAAAGGGCTGTGTGCAGATTGCGCTTATGGGGATGTTGGGAGGACGGCTGGACTGGCTCTTCTCATTGCTCTATGGCGGATCGGCTGGACTTGGAAAACCCTCTGGCCGGTATGCCACGGGATGCGATGATACCTGAGCTTCGTTTCGGGCGTCGCTTCTCTGTAAGCTTTCCTGCAAGGGAATCGTGGACTGAGGGAGGTGCCTTATCGTGCCTTCCCCGGTCTGCTCTAAAAATCTTCACCGACGGCTCTCTCACTAATGAGGGAGCTGGGGCAGGTGTCTACTTTCCTGAGCCTGATTTTGGAATGGAGTACTCACTTGGAAAACACACCACTGTCTTCCAGGCTGAAGTCTTCGCCATCTCAATGGCAGCGAAGTTAGCCCTTGACATGCAAATCAAGGGGAAAGATATCGCTCTCCTTTCGGATAGTCAGGCAGCCTTGATGGCTCTGAATGGCCCTCGTAGAACGTCTAAGTTACTGGGGGACTGCAGGTCGTCACTGAATAAGTTGTGTTTTCACAACAAAGTGTCCGTCCTGTGGGTTCCTGGTCACATGAGGATCATGGGGAATGAAAGGGCTGACATTTTAGCTAGGGCTGGCTCCGATTCTCCGTTCCTCGGACCGGAGCCCGCCGTAGGCGTTTCCACCTCGAATATCGGGTCTCTCATCAAAGCGGATGTTCATAGGAAACATCAGCAGAGATGGGAGAATCAGAGTGCTTGTGGGTGTACAAAACTCTTTCTTCATGGGCCCAATGGGAATATCTCCGATTTTCTCATCGGGCTCAGAACGAAACAATGTAGAACCGTGGTTGGCATCATCACCGGCCACAGCTCACTTCACGCTCATCTAACAAGGATGGGAGTTGTTGACAGCCCTGAGTGTCTGTCCTGCATGGAGGGAGAGCCTGAGACAACTGAACACTTTTTGTGTGAGTGTCCGGCCTTCGCCCGGAGCAGACTGGATACTCAAGGGTCTCCCCTTCTATCTGTGGATGAGCTGAAAAATCTTTCTCACCAAGATCTGATGCGCTTCATTAAGAGGACAGGAAGGTTTTGGTGAATGGGATTCAGGATAGTACAATGGGCCGCTATGGCCTCCGTGCTTTGGATGGGTATCTCCTGTTCCCCCTGTTTTCAAAAAAAAAATATACCGTAGACACACGGGACATATCAATGATCATTGATAGCGATTAGCGATAAGCGCGCTTTCAGCGGCGAAGAACTGCAAATTATTGGAAAGTCAGCTGATTTTCTAGCCATCACTGTTAGATGTCATTTTTGAAATTGGCTGATACATTTTTCAAAGTAAATTTTGCATGTTTCCCAAATTATTGAATTCTTTAAAAAAAAGTTCATACATTATAAATAGAAAAAGGGACGAAGAAAAAACAAGATTGTGGAAAATTACTGAAAATTATAAGTTGTGCGAGCTGTGGCGCATTTATATAAAAGATCTGAGAAAGGCACGAAGAAATAGCCACATATACGCGGATATGTCTGTGAAATTTAAAGATATGGAAGTAATCGCCAGTATGCACAAGTGACACATTTAATGGGTCAATTCTAATTACGTGAAGACCGTCATTGCCGTGTGCCACCCCAAAACAGGAATGATCATTGGTCCAATTACGTAATTGAACCAATGATCATTGATATGTCCCGTGTGTCTAGGGTATTATCTACCACAAAATGAATTATAATGAATTTTCGCTGAACAAACGTCAACTGCTCAAGAGGTTGTGACAAAAAGTTTATACTGTGGTAAATGGAAATGCTACACATAATTAGAGCATTACAAGTGCTTAAATTCGAAATAATATTTTGAATTTCTAATGTGAAGTGTCATTTTCAGTTCATTCTACGTCATGTAAGGGTTGCTGACCTGAATAAAAACACACAAAAATCCGTAGAAAAGTTCATTTCATTTAGGCGTATATTTTGACATTCAAGTACGACAAAAGATCAGAATTACTCTCCTGATGTAGGGAAGGCTTCAATCTTTTCTTAGAAATTTACTGTAAATCTTTTCCTTAGAATTTTTAAGTATTATTGGAGGCCGACAACAGGTGCCTGTGCAGCTAATAATATTTATAAGCATGACGCGTAGATGATCAAAGGGCATTCAATTCTTCTTAGAAATTTTATAGAAAATTGTTTCAGCACAATTTTTATTCACACTTATTTCAAATACATACAACACTTTTATTTGTGCCGTTGTCGGCCCTCCAATAATGCATAACATTTCTAAAGAGAAATTTTAAGCAGAGAGCGATGTGTGCAGCGTGTTATATTTCGAGACTTCGAGTGATGGCCGGAGGATCTGAGTCGTGATCGTGAAGTCTTATCAGCCAGCATGAGCTAACAGATCACTTCGTGATAGCTTTTCATACGGGTCGGTACGCTAGCACCTTGGATATTTACGGAGAGCGAGGGGTGGGTAGAAAGAAATTCCAAGTTATCATGCCCATAATCAAAAAAATAATCGTGCCTAAGGGAAAGACCATCGAGTATTTATATATACAGACCATGTCCTGAAGGGACGTTACCTTGTCTTACCTGTGATGACCGGAGACCAGGACTAAATGTCAGTTCCGGTTTGCTGGGCCCCATCCTCTCTTTGACGTCACCTAGAAAATTTTTGACGGAGATCCTTTTTCGTCTACCTGCTGCAGAGAGGAGAGAGAAAAGAAACTCGACTCTCACTGATCCATGTTCAATATTTTATTCATTACTATACCTTAAGTGAATACATTTTTGTTTTGTGCCCTTAAATACACCCCTGAAGCTCCTTATTTACTAAGTAACTTCCTCTTCTAATTAAAAATTTTGCTTCTCCATGTCAAAAACTATCTTAATAAACTTCCGAAAATGGAACGAGCAGATTTTTCCTTTTTATTTTGTAGTTTCAATTTTTAACTTGAAATTTTAAAAATAATTGAATGATAGTTTTACAAAAACAAGTGAAACCATAATTCTCACACCAGTGGATGGCCTTTACGATATTCCGGTAACATCCTCTCTGCCATCACTCAACTTTTTGCTATAATGGGGGCCGTTATCCCTTTATGGTGAATTTTGGCTGCAATCACTAATTAAATAAACAGGACATAATCCAAGAACTTGTGCCTTATTAACAATAATTACTACCGTTTTCGATTCTGTTAACTTGATTCGTATGTCTTGATTTGCCTAACGTTAGGGCTATACAGGCTATTATCCAAGACAAAATCTGGCATATTTGCAGTGGAATGTATAGAATAAATGGATACTGTCTCAATGTATACCTATATATAGAGAGAATCAACCCAATTGGACTCTCGATTAAGAAGTGTGACTAATAACGTCGTCCCTGGAAGGCTTTCTGGAGTAGTACCGACTGGTCTATTAAATTAAAACGGAGTTTATGATCGAGCTATTACCTTTGGGTTGCGCTCTGTGCAATTCAGTAGTTTATCTAGCATATAAAACTTTCAAATTGATACTAAAACTTATAGGACTATAGCGAATGGTAACCGTACTGGATTGTCCGCATATCCGCAAATTCTAAATATACGTATAGCTCAGGATGTCATGTCGTGGGAATTCGATGGCCATGGTCGACCTTGCGGGCATTCCGCACGACACAATTTTGACGATCTAAACTCTAAACGTTAAACAAATTCAACTTCTATACACATATGTAGGTAGACACCGTTCGTGTTGATGAAAACATGTCTTCGAAAACAAAAGCTTAATTTGAATATCTTTCTAGAGGCCCCGATAGGGGTGAAGAAAAATCTATAGTAAGTAATTTTAGGCTGATAAAAACGAAAATTCACTTCCACTACGGTGGATTATCACTGCCTGCCTCTTGCTGGCCAAAATGCAGTCTTTTTCGACAGTACTTATTATTATTATTATTATTATTCCGGGGGATGCAGACAGGACTCCCGTCTCTCATCCTGCCACCGCGACCTAGGAGATCTTTTGTGACATTACCCCTAAACGCCCTAGGGCGCCCATTCGAACTTAAGGTCTTTAATGAAACCTATAATGTCCTTGGGGGCCATTTTAACAACATCCTCAGGCAGTGGAAATGCCTTTCCTAGATGTCTTAGCCTTATGCGGCATAGAGCTTTACAATCACACAGGATATGCTCAGCAGTTTCATCGTCTTCCATACAGAATCGACAGGTCTCATCATCGACCTTACCCATCTTCTTGGGTATCTAAGTGGGCAATGCCCAGTAAGTAGGCCCGTTATGAGCCTTAGTTCCTTTCTGCTGAGTGTGAGGAGTTCTTTTGTCCTCTGTTGCGAATACTTTATAAATTTTTTCGCTTGTCTCAGCCCCGGGGTGTTTTCCCAGTATTCCTTTTTAGTTCTGTCCTCCCAAAGCCTGAGCTGAGCCAGGAGGTGACTCTTTGGGTGTCCAAAGACAGGCTCCGGGCCAATAAACGGAGATTTGGCTCCTTCCTTTGCAAGGCGGTCCGCAATCTCGTTCCCCTTAATGCCTTCATGTCCTGGTACCCAGATTAGTGTCACCCTATTTGTCTCAGCCAGTTGCTTCAAGACAGTAAGACAGTCCCAAACCAGCTTAGACTCAAACGTAAACGAGTTTAACGCTTTAAGTGCTGCTTGGCTATCTGATATTATGTATATTTTTGCTCCACGCATATTCTTATGGATTATCTCGCGAGCGCAGAGTTCTATTGCGTGTATTTCTGCCTGAAAAATGGTTAGTGAGGCCCCAGTGCCTTTGCGAGATGGCACCTTGGCCCATATATGCCCACGCCTGCTTTACCTTCCATTTTGGACCCATCCGTGTACCATTTAAGAGATCCTTTTTCAAAGGGTAGGTCCCCAGTGTGCCACTGTTGACGGTCCCCCAAGATCACCTTAAATGGCGTTTCAAAGTTATGGCGTTTTTGCACAACATCTGAAATTGGGTTAGTCATCGGGTCCTCGACAGTACTTAAATATACAAAACTTTTATTCTAAATTATTTAAATTAAATTCCTAACACTTACAGCTACAGCTATGGATGTGGGACAACACAGCCATGGTCGTAAAGCATTTGGGTTTTTCCTTCGGATTTAGGGTCTAGATTACACAAATATAGATGAAAACTTTTTGGGGATGGGTGGGGGTCGTACCACCTCCCATCAGGAGTTGTGCAAAATACGTCATGTTTGGTATCAAATTAAAGAGGGAGAAGCGGGTAATCGAGTGGTGTAGTTTTTTTTTTATCATTTTAACTTCATAACTGACTTTTTACCGCCGAAAGACGAATTTTTTGCGCTTGGGTCATATTCACCCCAGTTCCTATATTTTGTATATATTTCTTCCGTTCTTTGTTTCACACTTATTACAACTCTGTTGTGAACATTTTTCGCATTGAAAGTGAATTTGCACGACTTACCAGATCTTTATCGTGAAAATGCATGGGAAAGCACGGTACAGAGAGCACAATACTCTCTGTGCTCTCTCTGTCTTTCCTATTGAAATGTATATGCATTAGTCACGAAATTACGTCACAGAACATGTACCAACATTTTAATGGGAATACCTTGTATTCTATATACCTTGTCCTTCGCCAAGGTATATAGAAGAGAAGATATTCCTATTAAAATCTTAGCACATTGCAGCTGATAGTCTGTGAAGTAATTCTGTGACTAATATATATACATTTTTATAGGAAAGACAGAGAGGAGAGAGTTCTCTGAACCGTACTTTCCTATACATTTCATAGTATTATGTCACCTAATGGCGGAACGTAGTTCGTAATGGCAATAACTTGTATTCTATATACCTTGATCCTTCTCCATCTGTCATCTGCTGGATTCTTCTTCTTACCTTTTTTCTACGATCGCGCCCGTCAGTTGCTAATCGCGCAGCATAAAGTGCCCACCACCAGCCACGATATACATACCATGTTTACGTGCAGGGTTGAGCCATGGTTCAACTCCATGTATACGCCGCTTGAGTTGAAATTGGGTCGACTCGACCACGCTTGGCTGGTGTAGTCAAGTCGAAATGGTGTCCTATAGACGCGGATTGAGTAGTCGAGTTGGCAGCTAACAATTGGGAATTTTTTTTTGCTCGTTATTCGAGAGTTTTGTTAGGTTGCATATTTATTGTGGGTTTATTTTGTTTATTTAAACAAAATTTATAAATTTATTGCTCCATCACAAATAATACCATACATGAAATGTTATGTTGAACTGTCACTTAAACTATATGTGAACCCGTTCTCAACTCAATCTCTCAACCCTGCGTGCTCAAAAACACGGGTCGAAAACTCAACTCAATCTCGACTCAATCTTTCAACTCTGCATGTAAACATGGTAACAGAGTGGTATGTGACCACCAGCCACGA
Organism: Dioctria linearis; assembly: GCA_963930735.1. Classification (NCBI taxonomy): domain Eukaryota; kingdom Metazoa; phylum Arthropoda; class Insecta; order Diptera; family Asilidae; genus Dioctria; species Dioctria linearis. The sequence continues at coordinate 208,151,123 of OZ005741.1, read as the reverse complement.
TACTAACAAGGTATGTGCTAGTCGATTCGCATGACGCGTTCCTTAAAAAGTGAAAAATATAAAATTTAATATTTATGCAAATTTATTCTACTGGATCCATTTAAAATCTTAAAATAAGTACCATTTTACTTTCTAAACCTAAAGATAAATTGAAGGAAGATTACTAGAATTGTATTCCACATTTTAATTTGCCACTAACCCCACTTTCTACACTTCGTTATGATGCATTTCAAATTTGCCTTCTATTTGAGAAAATTACCATTATCACTAACAAATTTCACTATAGAAATAATAAAAAGATCATAAATAATCAATTAAGAGTGCAAGTTAATAGATATTTCAGTCTTATTTTGCATTTTTTAATCGATAAAATTTTCGTGGCACTTAGATTAGATTAGATTCGTAGAGGGGTGTGTAGGCGTCAGCCTCGCAATCACCGCGACCTAAAAGATCTATTGTGAGTCCCCGTTGAATTTATTCCCTTTCTAGGTTCAGACTGTTAATAAAGTCTAGGATCCTTCTGGGATTGAGGTTCCGTACGTAGTTAGGTGTAGGAAAAGCATGTTCGAGATGGAGTAGTCTCCGCCTGGTCAATGCTTCGCAGTTGCAGAGCAGGTGCTCCGAGGTTTCATGAGCATCCTGGCAAAAGCGGCAGGATGAAGTCTCAGCCAAGCCCATCTTGTTAAGGTGATACCTCAAGGGGCAATGGCCTGAGAAGAGTTCTGTAATTATTTTGAGCTCTGTTTTCTTGAGAAGTAATAGTTCTTTTGTTTTTCCTCCAGAGGTGTCGATAAACTTTTTTCCCTGACGAAGTCCTTGTAGCCTTTCCCAGTATAGGGATTTTTGTTTGTTCTCCCAGTTATTTAGGGCAGCTTTGAGGTAGCACTTTGAGGTGCCACAGAATGGCTCCGGTCCGACAAAGGGAGTTTCCGCTCCTCTTTTGGCTAGGCCATCAGCAATTTCGTTGCCTTTATGGCCCTCATGTCCAGGTACCCACATGAGGATAACTTTGTTTCCTCTTGATAAATCTTTTAGGGTTTGTAGACACTCCCAGACTATCCCTGACTTGATGGTGTAGGACTTTAAGGCCTTGAGGGCAGCTTGACTGTCCGAGAGAATATTAATAGTTGAGCCATTTATGGCTCTTTTAATGCAGCTATTGGCGCATTCTTCTATGGCCAATACCTCGGCCTGGAATACGGTAGGGGTAGAGCCCAGGGCCTTTGATATATGGCATCTTGGGCCGTATACGCCCAGTCCGACTCCACTGTTCGTTTTTGAACCGTCTGTATACCACACCATCGATCCTTGTTGAAAGGACGGTTTAGTGGAACGCCATTGCTGTCGGTTTCCTAAAACCACATCGAATGGTCTTACAAAATCCACCTTGGGTGTGATTATATCAGATATTGTCGTCATTTGCTCAAAGCGTATCTGTTTTAAGATACTTAAATGACCAACCAGATTCCCTGGTTTTAACTGTTTCTCCTTTTGCAGTCTAATAGCACTGGAGATTGCTTCCTTTTTCACCTGCAGATGTAGGGGTGGAAGGTTTAGTAAGGCTTCCATGGCTGCTGTAGGACAGGTCCTCATGGCACCAGTTATTCCTAGACAGGCAAACCGTTGTGTTTTTTGAAGCAGAGCCTCAGCCTTCTTTTCATTAGTTTTTGGCCACCATGCGAGGGCCGCATAGGTGACCATGGGTCTAACAACCGTGGTGTACATCCAGTACATCATTTTTGGCTTCAGACGTGGCACTTAGTTTTGATTCGAACTGATTTCCTTGAAATGAGCTTTAAACTACCAAATTCAATATACATTTATGGTAAGAAACTCATATTATATTTATTGCAACATTTTCAATGGATCCAGTGGAATAAATTTACATAAATATTATCAATTTATTATTCCCGTATTAAGAGTCGATTCGTGTGACGTCACACTTGACAGCCCGGACAATCATACCTTGTTACTCTGTGGGTTTGTTCACCGACAGAAAGAAATGGCCGGATTACATTAAGAACGCCGACGTCGGCGTGGTCGTCGTTTTATGTCAAAAATATTTAGAGACAGTACTGCATGTATGAAATGCATTACATTACCCACGCCGGCGTGGTCGTCGACCCATCTCTAATCCTAAATTTAACGCTGGCGCTCCATTGCTGCCAATATGTCAGATCTAAATCTATTATGAAAAAACATGACAAAATGAAACGATATTTAAATTTCTGAAAATAAATGGTTTTATATTAAAAAAATGTGGACTTGAAGGAAAAGAAAATATATTTTTTATTATTATTTAAAATTTTATTGCAAACCGGCAGAGATTACAAGAAATAACTCAACTGTAAAATGTAACGGAAATTAAGATATGGCGCTGCCGCCCAGTGTTAATGTAATTTGCCCGGCGTTTGACGACGACGACGACCACGCCGGGTCGGCGTTGTAATCCAGCCAAAAGCGTGCTAAAAGTCACTTTTTGTCACCACCAAACGCTTTCGTGCGTTCACTGAGCACGAAAAATGACAGATAAACGCAACCGAAACACTTCCATTTAATTTCTACTGCGTTCACTGAGTCCTCTGAGAGTGACTTTTAGCGCGCTACCTTTTACTCTCGTATTTTGGATAGTGAAATGTAGCGAAGTGATGTGTGACCATGGATACGGATGCAAGAACGACAATAACATGGCAACTTTATAGGTTAGCTTATACAGTTCGAGCATTTATTATATTTTTCTCAATGATTGTTAGTAAGTTATGTAAATAAAGGCAATTAAATGGTCTTGCCAAAGTTAAACGTATTATTTTATACAGTTATAAAGGCTATCTTATTTTATTTTAAATGAAAAAATCTTCGTCAAGATTGTTAAAATGATAACATGTCTATTGGCTGCCTTTATGATAAAACAGCATTAATAGGAGGTCAACCAGAGCGCATCGCAGTTTTTATTTTATTGTTTTGCCTAGTACTAGTAGGATGGACTAGTTTTGTTCTCTTCATGTCCTACGTAGAACGATTCCGTTGGTTCAGTGTTTATTATTTCTCCAGGAATTTACACTATATTTAAAGCCTTTAAGTATAAAGGAATGGATTCGCTAAATAAAATCTTTGTTAGGTTAGGAGACAGTTTGCCAGAAAATTATAAGAAAATAGCAATATTAAATCTTCTAGGATCATTGTATTGTATTTATTCGTTTTAAATATTTCTTCATACATTTTCGAACATATTTTATTATTTTATGTTAAAAAACTCGAATTCTAAAAATTCAAAGTTTTTACTACACTACGCTTTCATTCGTTCACCGTGGCAAAGTGGGTAGCGTAGTAATTAACTGTCAAAGTATTCTTTTGACATATGTTTACTACGCTACGCTAACACTACGCTGCAAGACGCTATCATGTCGGTGAACGCACCCTCTATATCATAACCACCAGCCATCTGTCGGTGCCATAGTCAAGGGAACTGCGGCAGCGTACTCCTGTGTGGCTACGACCATAACAAGTAGCGTTGTTAATGATTAGAAGATGGTATGGGTTCTGCTAACAAATCTCAGGAAGCATTTTTCTGGTACAACCCAAGCATAGGCATGCGATATTTTTATGTTATATTATTTTTGTTGATACTCTTTTTCGAGCCAGCTCGGCTTTTTAATTTTTCTAGCCGCAAATAGCAGGTTTCAAGGCGGGCTATTTTTTCAAGCAAATATGAGAAGTCAATTTGCCTTTTTACGTTATAAAGTGGTTAGTAACTGGTTGAAAGAACTCTTTTAAATTTTTTAGCCAATTGAGTGTTATAAAAAACTGTTTGAAAAATAAACAAATATATTTCGCAAATTTTCTTCCGACAAATTGCAACAGATCATTCAAAATGATTTTTAGGGATGAAAAAGTCCTCTCAACGCTGTCTTGTGTTGGGGGGACAATATGGGCCAACATTTCGTAGAACAGGAAATTAATACTCCTGGACCCCAGTACTTAAGAAGATCGGCATCGATTTCAACGCACAACTGCAGTAAAACAATGAGGCCATTTACACATCTAATGACTCACCTTATGCCGTTGCCGCGTCGTAGTGCCGACAAAGTGTTTGAAAAGCGAATAGAATTTCCATATCCGAATTATTTTTAGTGGAAAAGAAATTATTTTTTTCTAGCCAAAAATGCAACTCTGTTTGAAAAAATAAGAATCCAGCTTGGCTTTTTATACTTCCTCGAAAAAATAGCTTTAAAACATGTTGCTTACTTCCAGCTCGAAAAAATAAAAAGCCAAGCTAGTTTTCATTTTTGCCAGAAAAAAAAAAATAAGCCTTTCAGCTTAGGTTTTTTAACTTTAAATTATTTTATGATAGAAATAATAGTTTTAGAAATTTTTTCTCAAATAAAGTTGAGTTTTCAAAAGCTTTACAGGAATCGAAACGGATCCCACGAGAAATATTTTGGTATATTCCACTTAATTGCGCGATCATAATTTATTCCAGTTTTTTTTTATTTAAATGTTCAACATACCTCCTGATAGCACAATCTACTTATGCTAGTGCACTATTGATGTGTGAAACGTGAATTAAACCATATCATTCTGATAAAATGCTGGATATTCTAGGTTATCGCCTTCATAGACTTGATCGAACAGCTCGGAGTGGTAGTGAAGTTGCGATTTACGCTTCTAATAAAAGTATCGACCAATCAATTAATATTAACGGTAGCCCTGGCTGTGAAAACATGGAAAAATATGTATTGGGTTCATCAGGATCCAGTTCACAACCCTGATCTTCCCTACCATGTATAACCAGGCTTCTTAAATTATTCCAAAATATATTAGGAGGTAAGTGAGGATTAAGTTGTCTACCGAGTATGCAATATTTCGTAATAATTGGTTATATAATCGGTGTGGTTTATCAGTACTCAACCTCTTGTATCTCCAATATAGAAAGTCCCGCTCTGCATTTAAGGTCTCAATTTCTTCAGAAAACCATGAAAATTACTTCAAGCTTTTGCAGGGGCGTATCGTTCTCACGGAGAGAGTGGATTAGTGTATCGAAAATTTCCACCTGATAATTAACATCAGTGCACTCATGAACTATTGGCCAAAGGAGCTCTGAATAATCAGCTAACAAGACATCATTATTTATACGACTACAATTTTTAATGAGAATCTAATCTAATAAAAACTCAAGTATCTTTTAAGCAGGGGCCGGATTCTGTAACATGGAGCGTTGGGCAGTTTGGGAGATGAGAATTTTTATTTTCCCCGATTAAAACTCCCTAACTGTCCATTCACGATTCTCTAACATACTTGGGACTTAGGAAAACGCGAGAAGTATCGCATATCGAAGGACGGCTAACTCTGTGTGGGAGGGTCGTAGAGCATTGCGGGTTTTTCTACGGATTTAGGGTTTAGAGTACAAAAATATAAATGAACAATTTCTGTAGAGGGTGTAGAGGATCTTGACGTGATTAAAAATGCAGGCGAGTTCAATCCATTGTACTTAATCATTTATTCCACAAAAGGAGAATAAACATATATATTTATTTATATATATAAAACTAAAACGACTCTACTTTACTTAATCCAAAATTCAAGAACTTCCTACTTTAATAATTATTTACTTGTACTAGACCGCACACGACAAGAGAAAATAATATTTGCCAAAAACGTGCAACTGACTCGGCAGACTTATTTCACCTACCTGAGCTTTTTTGACATTTCCAGTAGCGGTCAATCTACGTTACATTCCAGAGGCGCTCAATACGCATTATTTTCCAGAGACGGTCAATCCTACATTACCCCCCTTCCAGCCGAAGGCGATGAAAAAGAATACTATAATAAGGGATCGGAAAAACGTCCATTCAAACATATGATTCAAAATGTACGTGCCTTTGTGCAGTAGTCTTAGATGATTCGATATTGAAAGCGGGCTTTAAGCGATCGACCGAAACCGAAGTGTTTTTTCCTTTTATATTAATGATGAAATATTTTCTAAGTTTTTTTTGTACCTTAAATGGTCCTTGGTAAGGCGGTTTTAGTCCTGATTTCAGTGTTTCTGAACGCACGAAAACATGCTCACAATCCTGAAGGGATTTAGGGACATAAACAGGAGTACTATCTTTTCTTGTATCTGTAGGCTTTAAGCGATGCATCTTTTCTCATAAGTCTGCCACGAATTTTGGTATATTATCGCTGTTGTCTGAAATGTTTGAAACTGGGTCTGAGGAGAAGAAGTCTGATGGCAATCTTAAAGGTTGTCCATAGACCAATTCTGCCGGCGAGCAACCGATATCTGTTTTGATAGCGGATCTAATTCCTAGAAGGATAATTGGTAGTTCATGACTCCAATTTACAGTATTCTCTCTACATTTAAGCGCGGTTTTTAATACTCGGTGGAACCTCTCGACTAGGCCGTTGGCCTGGGGATGGTATGCCGTTGTTCGAATTCTGTGGCAGCCCAGTAACTTGGTGAGTTCCGAAAAGAGTTTTGACTCAAACTGTGAGCCTTGATCAGTTGTTATTCTTGAAGGAATACCAAATCTACAAATATATTCTTTGAGAAGTGTATTCGCAACTGTTTCAGTAGTTATATTTTTTAAAGGATATGCCTCTGGCCACCGCGTAAATCTGTCAACAATGGTTAAGATGTATGTGAATCCGTTAGAGATATCCAGCGGACCTACAATATCCATGTGGATATGCTCGAAACGATTGCTAGGTGTTTCAAAATTTCCTAAGGGTGCTTTCGTATGGCGATGAACTTTGGCACGTTGACAGGCGACACAGCCTTGGACCCAGTCCTTAACGTCGACGTTCATTCGAGGCCATTAGGTCAGTCAAAAGTTTTCTGGTAGCCCGGATACCTGGATGTGAAATTGAGTGCAAAGATGAAAAGACTGAAAACCTTAGTTTCTTTGGTATGTATGGCCGCTCTCGTGTAGTGCTCGTTTCACACCACAGTGGTTCGGAGAACATTGGGAGACTACGCTTCTCCAACTTAAAAGTTGAACGAGTTGGGCGTTCCGCTGACTGTAATCTACTTATTTCTTCATCAGTCGCTTGAAGAGCTATGAGATTCTCTGGTGTAAACTGCAGAAGGCTATTTTTTGTTATTGCATTTTCTTCAGGTCGAGATAAGAAATCTGCGACAAAATTGTCACGTCCCTTAATGTGCCTTATGTCGCTAGTATACTGAGAAATAAAATCGAGGTGTCTTGTTTGTCTTGGGCTTCTATTCGCTTTAGTCATTAAAGCGGTAGTAAGCGGCTTGTGGTCGGTATAAACACAGAAATTTCGACCTTCGAGAAAATACTGAAAATGTTTAATGGACTGGTATATTGCCAAAAGTTCGCGGTCAAACGCCGAGTACTTCATTTCTGCGGGACTTAGTTTCTTAGAGCAAAATGCTATGGGCTTCCAATCCTTCTCGAGGTATTGCTCCAGTACTGACCCTATTGCTATATTAGATGCATCTACTATGAGGCGAGTTGGAGAATTTTCAGACGGATGTACCAGTATAGTGGCTGAAGATAGCGCTTGCTTGACTCTTGAAAATGCCTGTACGCACTGTTCTGGCCAAGTAAATGTTTTACCCTTATTTTTGTTACTACCGAATATTTTCAGATGGGCATGTATAGGAGCCAGTAAGCTTGTCAGTTTCGGAATAAAGCGATGGTAGAAATTTACCATGCCAACGAAACGTTGTACCTGACGTATTGATGAAGGAATGGGAAAGTTTTTAATGGCTTCAGCTCGTTCCTTGGAGGGCAAAATGCCATCTTTCGTGATATTGTGGCCGAGAAAAGAAAGGCTGCTAGTTCCGAATGCACATTTTGCAGGCTTTATTTTTAGTCCGAACTCTATCAGGCGCTCGAAGAGAGTCCCGAGATACTTTTTATGTTCCGAGTGGTCCTTGCTTGCTACTAAAATATCGTCTATGTAGACAAATATGAATGGTAAGCCTTTTGTGACCTCGTTCATGAACCTTTGGAATGTTTGAGCTGCATTTCGGAGACCGAAAGGCATGCGAGTGAACTCAAACATTCCAAAGGGCGTAGTGATTGCTGTTTTACAAACATCCTCTTCTGCCACCGGAATGTGGTAGTAGGCCCTTACCAGGTCTATCTTGGAAAATACTGTACATCCCCGAAGCTGTTGGCTGAAGCTGTGGATGTGTGGTATTGGATACCTGTCGGGTGTTGTTACTACATTCAATTGGCGGTAATCGCCACAAGGACGCCAATCGTTAGGCTCCTTTTTTGAAACCATATGCAGTGGCGAGCAGCTCGATGAAGATGATGGACGACAAATGCCCAATTGCTGCATATGCTCGAATTCTGCTCTAGCGAGTTTGAGCTTTGATGTGTCTAAACGCCTAGGGCGGCTAACAGGTAAATGACCAGAAGTTATGATGTGATGAACCACTTTATGCTTGGCTGGCAGAGCGTAATTGGGTGTATCTGTGAGAGCTGGAAATTCTTTAATAAGATTTCCATATTCGTCATTAAGAATAAAAATTCGTGGAGAAATTATGTTCGTACTGATCAGAGATCCGAAGGTGCCAACATTTGTAAGTGGGTCAATTAGCTTTCTACGTTTCATATCTACTAGCAAGTTATAATGGCCGAGAAAATCAGCCCCGAGAATTGGACGAGTTACCGCAGCTAGTGTGAATGGAAATGGAAATTTCCGACGTAAACCTAAGTCCAAATTCAACAGCCTTGTGCCATAGGTCCTGATTAAGGTGCCATTTGCGGCAGTCAAGTCTTGTTGAGGAGTTACGAAACGCGTTTCTTGAAAGAGGGTATGTGGAACTACGGATATTTCAGCCCCGGTGTCTACAAGGAAATCTAATTTATAATTTTTACAATGTATAAATAAGCGGCGTAGCTTTTCGGACCAGGTGTTCGCCGCTATTACACCCGGTTTGCTTAGTTTAACTGAGTTGCTGATTTTGTTTCGTTATTTTTAAAAGAACAAGGAGGTGTGCAATTTCTTGCCTTTTCCTCGAAACGTTTGTGATACCAACACATACCGTTTTGGCTTTTATTGAATTTTCTTGTCCTACTGTTGGTTCTGAAACCTAAAGCTCTATGAGGTGATCGGCCCCTGTCACGTATACTTAGCTTTTTGAGACAAATTTTTATTTCGTTTATTTCCGTCTGGGTTTTTTTTAACATCTGTTCAATATTGTGAGACGTACCGGCCTTATGATTACTCCCTGGAGGGTAATGAACCGAACTTATATTTACGGTTTGTGTTGTCTCCCAAATTTTGTCTGCCAATTCCAATCTCTTTGTAAATTCTTGACCAATGGTCACTGCTAAAGGAATGCTGATTACGGTGGGAAGTTTCCGCTCCCATAAAGATTGAATTAAATCTACGCCTATAGATGTAATGTTACCAGCCACAGTTTGCATATGGCGGTATAGATCTGAGGGCTTGCGATCGCCTAAATTTTCCGCTGATAATAATTGTTCGAGTCGACGCTGTTCCGAGAGGGTATGACGCTTTATTAAAATTTCTTTTAAATTCGAATATTTATTAGTGTCCGGGGGGTTATTCAACACATCAATTATATTATTAATGGCCTCTAGTGGAAGAGAGCTAAGCACATAAGCATATTTAGACTCGTCTTTTTTAATATTTCTCACTTGGAATTGCGCTTCGACTGCAACAAACCAAGCAGCTGGAGCTTTTTCCCAAAATGTGGGAATTTTGAGACTATATAACTCGACAATACTTCCGCTTTGATTGTCCGTGTTGGCTTGTTGCGTGGTCGATGTTTTATTATCAGATTGACCGGTATCAGAAATCTTATTTGATTCGTTTTCTGTCATTTTCCTTCAGAAAAATTCAAAATTCACTCAAATTCAACTCTACCGCGTATGCCTGAACAAATTATATAAATTTTTATTTATATAATATTATGAGTATTCCGCTTTTATGCTTTTAAAATGCTATATATATATATATATATGTCGTGTTTGGTTTACAACGCTACACAATATATTGAATAAAATATTTAAATTCTGTTCTACTATGAACTAAATATATAACTGTTTATATATGTAATCAAATCTTTTTTTTTATATATTATATCAGAAAAAGACAAAAAGAAAAATATAGAAAAATATTAATTGTATTCCTAGATAATAATTCCAAAGATCTAATTGAACAAATATTGTTCGTAATAAAAAAAAATTAAATGTAATTATTCACATTACCCGATGCTTCGATGCTGTATGTAGGTATGTGCGTTCTGCTGATGCTTTGATTTTAATTTTTTTTTTCTTCTTTCCTAGACACGATATGACAGATTTGTAGATTATCTGTACTGGGCTCTTATCATTGAGTGCACGATGTATTGCGTTGTCGTAATTGCGGTGCTTACAATGTTGTAAAATTTGTGTTCCTTGGTGTGCTATATATATGCGTTTAGCAAAATGCACTGAAGAATTTGATAATGATTTTCTCTTGCTGCTGAAATTCTTCCTATTGTCTGGTACCGTTATGCTGCGATGGCCTATTGTCTGGTACCGTTATGCTGCGATGGCTTTTCTTGTCGACACTGAGGTTAAACGATTTGGTATAATTGTAGATATTTTGCCAAATGTTATGTGTGCGATCAATCTATGTAATCCCTGATGATTATATATAAGTATTCTTCAATGGAGCTCGGGGTCACCAATATGTAGAGGATCTTGACGTGATTAAAAATGCAGGCGAGTTCAATCCATTGTACTTAATCATTTATTCCACAAAAGGAGAATAAACATATATATTTATTTATATATATAAAACTAAAACGACTCTACTTTACTTAATCCAAAATTCAAGAACTTCCTACTTTAATAATTATTTACTTGTACTAGAGAGGGGTCTTTGGGGATGGGGGTTCGTGCCACCACCCATTGGGCTTGTCCCAAAATACATCATGTTTGCTATCAAATAAATAGGGAGGTGCCGGTAATCGGGTGGTGTAGTTTGTTTCTGATCATTTTGTCGTCATAACTGATTTTTTGGGTCATATACACCCCAGTTCCTATATTTTCCATATGTCTCTTCCGTTCATTATTTCACATCCATCAGACACTGTTGTGAACATTTTTCTTATGGAAAGAGAATTTCCACGACTTACCACCTCTTCATAATGATTGCCGGGCAAGCGGAAGGTATTGTATTTATGATTTGATTTATAATCGTTAAAAATAAATGTTCTTAAAATTCTTCTGTTCACCATATTATAGCGTGGCTATACTTATCGTTAAACGAAGAACGATTATACTTTTGTTGAGATCTGCTGTAGGAATACGGAATGTATTCACTCATGCCAAGATTTAGGATGTTACTAAGCTCTAATGTGCATTCATCAACATCCCTTGAAGCAAAACAGACCGGCCAATCAAGTTCTCTAAGATACTGATTGAGACTTTTCCAATCAGCATTTTTATAGTGCCTTAGAACCCTACTTGAAGATGAAGAAGTACGGCGGCACAGATTTGAGGTGGTAAAGTGAACTTTGATTAAACAGTGGTCTGAATTACCAAGTGGGGAACCGACTGATATGAAATATTTATGGAGGGGGGAAGAAATGTTAGAAACAAATCTAGTAAATTAGCTCTATTTCCAACTGCATTAGAAATTCGCATTGGAGCATCCACTAATTGTTGCAAATTAAAAGATTCGCAGATGAGCTCAACGAATCGTCCCGCAGGACTTGTGGTAGAAGAATATCTGAACCACAGTATGTTATTGACATTAATATCGCCTGCTACGGCGATTTCGGAAGAGGGGGAGATAGAAAGCAAATGACCAATATTGTTGCAGATATTGTCAAATACGGATACCGTGCCGTCACCAGATAAATTTGGGCTGAGATAAAGGAAACAGTAGTACATGATGTGCCTGTTTGAACCTAATTCAGATGTAATTAAACTCTGGATTGGCGGAAGGAAAATCTTTACAAATGGTAAGATCCACATCATTTCGTACATATATATTGCGATCCCTCTATGCTGAGAAAAAATAGGCACCAAGCTGTAACCATGAACGTAATTCAGACTTATATCAGCATCAGAAACCACCTTGGTTTCACTTAGCGCAATAACTGCCGGATTTTTTAAGTTAAGATGGCAGTACACCGAAAAACGTTTTGCTCTCAATCCACGAATGTTGCAGAAATCTGAAATACAATTCTGCATGCTGAAAAGTAAAACAAAAAAAGCAGAAATATGAACGACAAACAACAATACAGATTTTTGGCCGCCTCCAACAGTAGTCTACGACACAGCAAGGTAAAAAACAATAATAAGAGTGTTACACCTATTGCTGTTCTCAGTACCTCTGATCACGCAGCTCAATAGCTGCAGCTGAGAGCACACGCAGTGCTGATCAGTGATAAGTGCTAATGAACTTGCACTGATTTCGGATGTACACGAAGAAAGATGAACATTACCGTACTATGCTGCTGGCTTATGGAATGTAGATAGGGCATAGAAAAACACTTAACTTGGCTAGTATAGATTTAATTGGGTTATTTAAATATTTTATTAGAACCGGCACGCGGGATTTTAATAATTATTATTTAATTATTATTGTCACTGCACTGTACTGGACACAACAAATTTTGAAAAAGCAACACGTTGCAACGTCCGACTAAGTTGGCTCCACGCACTCAACTCTCAAAGCAATATGTAATATTGCTGACTTCACATATCAGTCTTTAACGCTGATTTGGCTGATACCAAGAGATGAAAAGTGTTCAAAAAAATTGACAAACTTAAAATCCTTATGCCACAATGCATCTATCGAGCAGTGACGTATGTTGCAGTCTTTAATCGATACCGATACCGAGTCCATATGTTAATGTACGCCTTTTGCTCGAAACTGGGTTTGAGTCATTGACAAAATCAACCTAAATCTTCTGCGATGATTCCATGCCAATTTCTCAGTAATATGCTACAATAAAACATTCAATCTGACTTTGAAGATAAAATTAAACACAAAAGCAAAAAAGAAATCGGTCAAATCTTCGACGCATCGACCAGAGAAGTCCTCATAAGCATGGTTAGTCTTTGATCCACTACCACAGAGGTTCATCGGCGGAAGTCACCCAATTACCAAACTCTGGCAGAAAATTAGGCACTTTTTGCTCTTATAATTTTACGAGAGGCCAAAATATTGCACGCAGTGCCTGCTTGAGTTTATCCATCAACGCTGCTAGTATAAATATAATAAGTGAGAGATTATAAAGGCCTTAATTAGTTTGGCACGTAGGATGAAATCCCATAGTAGACCGTGGAACAAAAAAATGCTGTTAACTTGAGGACACATTGTGAAATTTGAATTCATCAGTCCTAACTTCTTAACTTGGCCAGACTAAAAGAGAATACATAATAGTATGACTTTGAAGCTCAAATTTTACGGTAATAAAATATATTACGCGATGTTTCTATTTTCAGATTAAATGTAATAACAAGCAATTCACTGGACTCACTTAGGAGCTTTAATGCTGATAACTGCTCCCTAATGGCTGTGACATATGTTAACCACAATGAGGTAAAACACAAATTTTTAGAACCGATAGTTAGAAGTAAAATTCAGATAATTATAGGTAATCGTATGGGCGTTGTAAAAATGTTCGACATTCGGTCTGATAGCGATGCACCAGTCTCGCAATTTCTTATTGCTTGCGAGGATGACAAAAAATCAAACGCTGTTACCTGCATCACATATCACCCGACACAGAAGCATATTGTAAGTTTTTATACGCACTGATTATATAAAGTTATACTTTTATGGTGATTTTTATTACAGATTTTGGTTGGAAGCGAAGAGGGTTCAATCACTGTATGGGATTTACGACAGCCTAATTTTCCTGCATCTTATTTAAGTGCTCATACAAGTGCCATTACGGAATTAGGGTTTCATAAAACGCAACCAACAAAACTTTTTTCAGCATCCGAATTTGGTGAGCTTTGGCAGTGGAACCAAGATTCCTTTACCATTCAACAAGGGCAAACAACAGACACAGAAATTGCGAATCCATGGTTAAATGGAGAGCGAGCTAAAAGTAAAATAAACGTCACTGCGTTAATAACCGGAATAAGAAAGCCCATAAACTCGTTCGATTCTCAAGGCCTAAACATTGTTTGTGGATGCGATAGTGAAGCTATTTATGTGATTGAGAATATGTTTTGAATTGATGAATCCTCTGAGGAAATAAAAACTCATTATTATAATTTTTATTCTAAAGTATTGAGATTGAAATTTACATGAGTAGACCCTCTGGACTTAACTTGAAAAAATTTTCAGAAAAAAATTAGGCAAAGAAAGTATCATTGACTCATGTACAGGGTAGAGGTGGAATGAACTAGAAAAGACAGCCAACTTCAGACTGCTTTTTCCAATTCATACATAATGGGCACGGAATTGTTGTTCGTTGCTTCATATATATAAATAATCATTATAAAAATATTTAGAAGGCAAATTAATTGTGCAAGGCCATAAGATTGATGAGCGAGAAGCCATAGCTTAGGCCCAAGAACCGAAAGAGAGTTACCTCTATAGTTCCTTTCGCTTTGTACTACTAGTCAGCACAATAATGAAATAAAATATTTTGGTGCAATCCCGATTACGAAACGATTGCCTCAATACACCTCTTAAGGGCATTTGAAATGATTTCACTCTCCAATACCAAGGTGGAGGTTGCGAAAGCTTTGATCAAGGCTTCCCGCTTATAGAATATGTCCGAGTGTTTTCCTCAGATTTGGAGTCAATGTGCCCAAACTCCGTGAAGCAGGGAGGAGGATTCACATTCTGCCTTAGATGAAATTTTCACATTGAAGTTGGGGATTGGCATAGTCTTAAGTAGGTAATCACTGTCCCCGTTAATATCATGCAAAACCAAATGCACGAATTCAAAGGTGAATTTTAAATTGAACCCAGTTTGATTGAGATGCAATCTAAGAGCTGCACTTGACGCCTGTTTAATGTTGAATTGTACAGGGTGTATGAGAAGAGTGACTTCAAACGTCCGATTAACAGAGGGTCAGAATTCACCACATGGGTTGAGGAGACACATTTTCCAATATCTTTCGGTGATTGATAAAGCTCATTGCTTTCCACTACATTGCGCTCCATAGATTAAAATGGGTTGGACGATATTTATGCATCATTCGGGATTTTACACTCCCCATTTCCTCCCTAATCTTCCTACACATGGTGAAGGCTCACAAGCCTTGTTCGCACTGTCTTTCAATTTCTAGCTCAATTTTTTGCCTAGTAGAATTTCCATAAATTCTATCATATCCCTTAGCTCCAGATGCGTAAGCTGATTGTTGCAATATCATTGTTCAGTGGTTTCATGCTTAAGCCTAAGTAGATAAATATCCGAAGTCAGCATTACTTTGTCTCAAAACTCTCCTCATAATCCACCGGATGAGTTTTCCCAAGACATTGTCCATGATGAATACTCATAATATGGCTTATATCTTCCTCTTAATAACTTGTCAACAAGGGAATCACTATTCCTAGACACTCTCATCTTTTGGGCTGAGCCAAATCAGTAATGTAAGAAATGACATGGGTAGGCAGTTGGACCTGGTTTTCTCTACTGACACGGGTCACTTATTTTTCGAACCTAGTCCAGTTTTAATGTCTACTCTTGACAAATATCACCCCCTCTACTAATTACATATTACTTTGAAACCGAAAACATTAGAAATTGTGACGAAACACAACACTTCTTCAATTTTAGAAAGGCTAACTTTTCGGAACTCTCCAGTAGCCTTACCTCTATTGATTTCAACACATTACTGCCTAGCAATAATGTTAACGAAGACGTTTCTAAATTTTACATAATTCCTTTCAATTTATTTTCATCTCATGTTCCCCACCAGTGACAGCGGTTCTCTAAAACATCTCCGGTTCAATAAAGAACTGAAATGTCTTAAAAATAGAAAGAATAAATTGTGGAAAAGTTAATCAGGGACAAAGACATTATAAGTCACAACAACTTCCTCACATCCTATAATGAGTTCAAAGAACTTTCCTCTTCACTTTATGATAAATATATTCAAAGCATGCCTGCGAAATTATTTAGTGACCCACGTATCTTTTACAAGTTTATTAATATGAAGAAAAAGCTGACAACTATCTCAATACCATGAGGTACAAGGATTCTGCTAGTGATAATCCGTCTGAAATTTGCAATATGTTTTCTTCAACGCTTTTTCTACGTCAAATTTCCATCCTCGACATATGAACGATTTTCATAATGTTGCATTCACTATTCCTATAATTTCACAAGAGGATATACTCGATCATATTAATGGGCTTCCAAATGTCTTCATAACGGGTCCTGATGGATCCCTCCAGCCTTCTTTAAGTCCTGCTGCCTTGCCATGACAGCGCCGCTGAAAATAATATTTCAAAAATAGCTCGATAGTGGTTGTTTCCTTCAGCTATGGAAAAACTTTTGTAATATTTGTTCCAGGGTGTAATCTGTCCATGATTAATTTAAAAAATAGTAAAACGAACTTGAATCAATTTAAAATAGACAGAGGGCTGCCGAACTTACAAGTGATACCTAAAGAGCCGTTCTGATTGTTTGTTATGGTGGCAGAGAGTGCCGATATATTTCTTCGATGGCAGAGTGTGCCGCTGTTCTATTTCAAGGCAGAATATGCCTCTTTATTAATGTATGGCAGAGTATGCCGCTTTGTTTGGTACGGCAGAGTGTTCCGCTCTTAGACGCGAAAATAAAAGATGTCTTACGACTGTTTAATAAATTCTTATTTTTATTGTCCAAACACTGGTTATTTATATAATTTTCTTACAGACAAAACAATGTGTCTAATAATTCTAAAGGGGGAGTTATTGCAGAATTGCAATAATTGAATTTACAGTGCCAGCAGTTCTGATCACTGAACTTCATAATGAATTACTTCTTATTGATTTGGTAGAGCGATGACCTCAATACATTCATGTTTTCATAGTTGAATGTTTTTGCTTGCAAAGGTCGAGCAAATTTTTTTTGTTTTGCTTTTCTTTTCGTTTATGGCTCTGATTTCTGTTTATTTTTCTTGTCTGTGGTCATGTTTGGAGTGACTACAAGTTAAGTTGAAAGATATTATTCTATCATGGCTTTGCAATACCTATCCACAAAAAAGGTAGTAAAAGTGAAATTTCTAACTATAGGCACATACAAGGAATTACATAGCAAACCTCAATACCTCACTGATCTCGGCTAAATATATCATGGGTACGAACCAAACAATTTTTCGATATAGGCAAAAATTCATTTCTTTCTTAGAATTTAAATCGGCCCTATTTCTTCAGAATTCGGGTGCATTATTGGTGGCTGAAGACGATTCGAATAAGTTGTGTCTGGGCAGTCTCGGCTTCGTGTAAGTTGATAAAATCTTATTTCGACATTCCATCTCAAGTGTCTTGAAGGCTTCGTCTGGCATACCTCAAGGGAGTCATTTGGGACCGTTGTTCTTTATTCTATCTATTGACGACATTGTCTCTATTGTGAGGCACTGTGAAGTCTTAATTTAAGCTGACGACATTAAACTTTTCCCGATTAAGACTTTTAACGATTGTGAACAGGTACAAGGTGGCCAATTTTACGTTGGGTGCAAAACCAATAATTTGACTGCTCTCAATATCGACAAATGTAAGGTTATGACTTTCCACAGGAATCAGCAACCAATCACCTATGATTATATGTTTTCAGATACCTCGATTCGCCGCTTGGATTCTGTCTGTGACTTGGGTGTTAAATGTGACCAAAGATTGAATTTCATCTCCTACATAAGCTACATGGTATCAAAGAGTAATTTTATGCAGGGCTTTATAAAACGTTGGTCCCGAGAATTCTCGAATTCCACCGTAACATTGGGTTTGTACACTTGCTTTGTGAGACCTCTTCGTGAATACGCTAGCCAGGTCTGGTCTCCATGTTACGGTACACACATCGACCGCATTGAGTCTGTTCAGTGGAACTTACTGCGCTCCGCTCTTAGGCACTACCTTGTAATAATTCATTTATTTTTCCACCTTATGAGGATCGCTTGAAGCTTTGAATATGTACTCGCTTGCAAAACGTTGTATATTTGCCGATGTAACGTTTGTGCATCAACTGTTAAACGCGAATATTGATTCTCCGCTGTTACTTAGTAAAATCTCTTTCCGTGATAGTGGACACTATTTGAGAAGGCTACTTTTGTTGTATGTTAACTCAGCAAGGGCCAACTTTTGCATGTACGAACCAATTAATCGCATGCATTACTGTTAATATTAAGGCTGAGCATTTTGTCGTTGAAGGCTTATTATGCTCGATGACTATGTGCAGCGTGTTATGGATATATGTTGAGTGATTGGATTGGACGTAAAGTCCAGACTGCCAGCATGAGCTGACAGATCACTCGGTGGCCAGCGTTGAAGTGCAGGGCGGCACGCTAGCTCGCCTGTGGGGGTTCCACGAAGACCTGCCGCTGTTGCTTGCCATATACAAAAAGATATCGTGCCTAAAAGAAACCAGTCGCAAAACATCCGGTCCAGAAGGGACCTTTACACCACTTACCAACACTTACATGAAGGCGCAGATGATCTGCCTTCACTGTATAAAGTACACTGGATGTGCAAATTTCTAGTAATTCTGGTAATGTCGCGAAACCACACTGGATGTCCCATTCGTTTTAATTTACGTAGTTTTCTCCGCTCCTACTTGACCCATTTTGCAGACTATAGGAATTTGTCAGCGCGTAGTATTTGCAAAGTCCTTCCGTTCCCGAACAATTTATGAAATTTCTAAAAAGTACGATACCTGGTTTTAATGTATTGTTATAATCCTTTCTCGATATATCTATATATTGCGACGACGCTTGGTGATGAGGTCATATTTTTCCAATTTCCATATATGCTCGTCTGCCGATGTCTTTTCCTTTCCGGGCTTTTCTATCCCATCCCTATTTCACTTTACTTTATTCTCTCTCCACTTGATTATTTATTCCGGGTTGTATTCTCCACTCTCTATATTTAAAATTTGTCTTTTACTAATACATACTTCCACTTCGAAAACTTTCAAATTTTAGAAAAACTGCGTCTTTGTTTTAGCTCCCCAGTGAAGGAAACGTCTGCAGAAACATGTCTGTACAGCGTCTTCAATGAGACAATTACATAAAATACACATGCGAAAGAAAGAGAAACAATTTCTGGTTTGGCGACATCTATTAGTGAAGTAAATAAAAATCGTCCAGTAGGTAAAATATTGAAGACGCGTCTTTAGTTATGTCTTGTTTGCTTGAATTTTCGGTGTATTTTAAGGGAAACCATTACAGTCATGTTTTACTTTTATATGAAGAGTGACTCATCTTGTAGAAGTAATTGCGAAGATACTCACAATAATGTGAACCCACAGTTTACAGTTTTAGATGCTTGGGTTTCTCAAATTAAAATAAATTACAACTGAAATTATTTAACGGAATATCTGGAACTCAGGCCTTAAAGTGTAATTACAGTGAACGTTGCGCATTCATCGCTGTACATTTCTGTTGTTATAATAACTTGGTTGGTTGCGTTCAGTACAGACGTGTTTTTTGATCTCTCGCAAATTTTTGATTTTTATGTATTTAAGTGTTAACAGTATGGAATTAAGCTATCTTATATAGCTATTATATATTAAAATCAAAAAGGATAAGTAGCTCTCATATAGCGAATCTCTATTGTGAAATATTTTATAAGCTTGTGTGAATTTGTGTGAAATATTCTACAAGTGTGTGTGTGCATGTGTAAGCAAATCTTTTTCGGCGTGAGTGTAGTAAATTTATAAATTTGTGTGCCTTAAGCAGTAATCAAGAGAAACAACTAAACCAAATACAGGAAAAGGTCAGTGACACGCAAGATAGAATTAAATCTATCTCATATAGCGAAGTTGCGAAATTGGACCTTCCAACTGAAAAATTAGAAAAGAAAGCTAAAAAAGTTTCATCGCAGGGACTTGTGATCAAACCTAAAAAGGAGCAATCATCACATGATACGGAAAGAGAAGCTAAGGAGAAAATAAAACCTAATAAAATCAAAGCACTTGTAACCCAGCTAAAACATATTTCCAATGGCGGAATACTGTTATGGAAGTATGTTGAGTGATTTTACAGGTAATTCCGTAAGCTATTGTATATACTATCCAAACTATATGCACTTCTTACAAAATGGTATGTAAAATTTCCTTTTAAATTTTAAGCCAATAATTTAACTTATTTGTATTTGATTGAATTTGATAAATAATTTTATACACTGCATAATGCTATTCAACTGTATATATACTTAATTGGATTTACCAACAATTCCCTAGACTGTAAGTAAGTATTCCATTTCTTATTTGATCCTTTAACTCTGTATGTACTTTACAAAACAATATTATTTTACACTTAATCTCTAAATAATTTCCTTCGAAAACTTTACTTTGCAATAATTTAGTGATTGAAGATTGTTATTTCACTTATACTTCAGGCCTACTATGTATATGCATACCGTCCAGTTCAAAACTATACACTTAAATCTAACTAGAAAAATTGCTTTTGATCTAATTTTCCGATCGGTACTTTCGGTAATGTGTAGTATTCAACAAATTAACTATAGCTAGTTATATATAAAGCATTAAATCAAAAAAATTCTAAAAGGTTAGGATTCCAATATACATGTGTAGGTAAGTATACCATGAAATCAGACATATATATGTGCAAGTATATCTTTAAATTGAAACTATGTAAATCTATGAAAAAAAATATCAATAACGAAAAAGTTCTACAGTGCAAGTCGCTACAAAAGTCGGAGTATATACATGTGTCAAAGGAAAAGTGCAATATATCAATAATACTCACAGTTAAAATTCCACGGCCTGATGAAGCGCTTCAGCATCCGCCTCTAGTTAAAAATTAAATCAGAATTTAATGCTTCGACTTGCTGTCTGTAGGCTCTATCACAAACTAATTTGTTGAGTTGAAATAATATTGTCCAGCGGCACTTGTATCTACACTTATATCTTGAACGAAATTAAATAAGAAAGTGCGGAACGTAATTATAATAAAAATTAAAATTTCAAACAATTTACAAATTCATTTTCTAGTTGACGACTGTATCTACATACTTTGAGCAATCCCGTCGAAAACGCTCTCAACTGAACTGCTTGACTATTTTGTATGAAAGCAGCTTCAGTTTCGTTCCAAGATTCAGGCACTTTGCAGTCTCGCAATGTGTGGATGAGTATATCCAAAGTACAAATGCAATCTAAAAGTGGCAAATAGCTAACAGTTGCAGAGATTTGTCTCATTACATCCCGAATCTCCTGTTGGATACGCTTCAACTCCTTATTAGATATTGGGTTCTTCGGATCACCAGAACTGTTGTCGCCCGGTTCTGTCTGCACTTTAAAATCCCACCACTCCAGAACTTCTTTGGTGTGAACATGTGTAATAATCATGAATATTTTCTCAAGAAGATTTTTAGACAACCATTCTTGAACTTGAGAGAGTTCGTTTTTCAAGAATTCTTCGATTTTACTATCCTTTGACATTAAAATTGCTAATCCATATTGCTGCGTGTTCGCAAAACGCTCAGGAGGATATATTCCCCTTTGAAAAAGTATTGAGTTTATACCATATTGTTACGTGCAATAGAAAGAGACAACTGGTGACATCTACTGGCAATAAACAACTTCAGGTTCGGAGAGTAAACGACTTCAAGTTCGGAGAATCGATTATGAAATCTACAGGAAAGTTCAGGAATAGAACAAATAGAATAGTCAAGAAGCTTTTGGAATAGAACACTCCAGAATAATCCGGAGAGTTTCTAGGGTATAAATATAACAGTTGTCATCGCCAGAAAAAGAGTCTTGTTTTAGACGTTGCAGTGTTAGCAAGCGAAAGTAATAAAGAAGCGAAAGAGTGTAATTAGATTGCGATAATTGAAAGTACAGTGTTAGCGATAATTAGAGTTGAGTTGATTAAATGAATGTTTGTGAACTTTATATGATTTAAGTGTAATAAAGAACTTATATATTAATTATTTAATATTGTGTTTTAAATAACGAACCAAAGGCCACGCTCGCAACAACTGGAGTCAGAAGTGAAATATATTTGAGAAATAAAGTGGTGGCAATTGACTGAAAAATTAAAAGTGTGATTAATTTTGTGGAATTGTGTTAAATTTTAAAAGTTCTGGAAAATAATTTATATTCAACTGTGAGTGAATTACTACAGTAATGGGGCGCAAAGTGGAGGAGCTTCGAATACAGGATTTGAAAGTGGAGCTAGGGAACCGCTCATTACAAACGGCAGGTGTAAAGAAAGTTCTAGTCGAGCGACTTAGACAAGCTTTGATAGCGGAAGGAAAGAATCCTGAGACATTTGTTTTCGAAGAGAACTTGGCAGGAACCGAATTTGAAGAAGAGCCTGAGATGAAAATGGAACAGCTTTTGAGTACTTTAATGAGCAAAATGGAAGCCCGTTTTGATGAACAAAAGAATTCTCTCGAGGAACAAAAGAATTCTCTGGAATCACGTTTAGATGAACAGAAGAAATCTATGGACGAACATAAGAATTCTCTGGAATCACGTTTAGATGAACAGAAGAAATCTATGGACGAACAAAAGAAATCTATGGAAGCCCCTTTTGATGAACAAAAGAAATCTCTGGAAACCCGTTTTGACGAACAAAAGATCTCTCTGGAGAATTGTCTAGAAACTCGTTTGGAGGAACAGAAGACTTTCCTGAAAAACTCATTAGACGAAGAAAATTTGAAAATTGAAGGAATCGAGCAGGAAGTGGCGGAAGCTCAACAAAAAGTCACCGAGCAGCTTGGCAGTTTTAAATCAGATCTGGAAAGAATAAAGCATCGTCAGCCTCTAAGCGTAGCAACTGAAATATCCGGTGCAGGTAGAATGAAACCTCACATATTTGGTGGACAAAATTCGTGGCATATCTTCAAGAGACAATTCGAGGCAGCTTCAGAGGTAAATGGATGGAATGATGAAGACAAAGCTATAGCTCTGGTGTTAGCACTTCGAGGTCCTGCGTCAGAAATCTTACAAACTGTACCGATTGAAAATCAACGTAATTACTCTTCATTAGTACAGGCGATAGAATTACGTTACGGAGATGAGCACATGCAGCAAGTATATTGCCTACAGTTGCGCAACAGGATTCAAAAACATGGCGAATCACTACAACAACTGCAGGCAGATGTAGAAAGATTAGCGCATCTGTCATACTCCAGCGTGAATGCGGATTTTCTCAATGAAGTGGCGACGGAGGCATTTGTGAACGCTATTACATATCAAAATTTACAACAATCATTAAGGCTAGCAGGAAAGAAATCAACAGCAGAAGCACTAGCCTATGCATTAGCATACGAATCCGCCAGACAAGCTTCACGGAGTGCAGTACGAGTGAGAGAAATTTCAGTGGAAGAATGTACTTGTAATAGAGTGCAATCATCACAGAGCCCGCCTTCACGTGGTGTCCCTCGATGCTGGAATTATAATAGACCAGGGCACCTTCAAAGAGACTGCAGAAAACGTCGACGAGTGGAATCACCAGAAGAAGAGGGGAAAGAAGAATGCCAAAGATGTCGAGCCAGGGAACAAGCAATTCGTGGAGAGACTAGATATCAAACAGCGACTAGTCGCATCGTCTCTCCTCTTGAGCAGTCGGAAAACTAGTAAAAACCAACTTCGTGGGGCAGAAGTTGGTTGGTGGAATCGACAGCCCCGACGTCATCATCCAAGTAAGTCAGTTACAGAGAAATAATAGCAGTCTTGTTATATATGGAAGTGTAGGAAAAAATGACTGCGCAGTTACTATTGATACTGGAGCTTCAAGATCAATTATTAGAGCAGATCTTGTTAAGAACAAATGGCTTTACAACACCACCAAATATCTACTAAGAACAGCAACTGGAGCGGCAGCACAGGTGTTTGGAGAAATAACTTTAGATGTTCAACTAGGCGAACTACTATTTCCTCACACTTTCCTGGTTTCAGACATAATGGATGACTGCATTCTTGGAATAGACTTCATGACCACATACAAAATAAATCTGGATGTCGGAGAGTGGATTCTCAAATATGGCAACATAGAAATTCCTATGAAACTAGGAGAAGAAGCAGATCATCCTGCGAAAGTAAGGACGATGGTTTGCGAAAATATTACTCTTTCGCCATGCTCCGAGACACTAATATGGACAAAGCTTACTGATGACATCGGAACCTGCCGATTCTATCTGGTGGAGCCTAACCCCACAAAAGTTACATCGAACATCATCGTTGGCAAGACTTTAGTGAAGGCAGAAGGTGCAACATTAATTCTAGTCAGAGTGCTTAACACATCCGAAAACGAGGTACAACTAAAAGAAGGTGCTATAATTGGAAATTGTGAACCCGTTTACCAAATCGTCAATTTAGATAATGGTAGTAATGTCAAGGAGACAAAAACTATACCAGCTACTACCCAACAGGTTCAGAAACTTCTTTCGTCCAGTGCCTTAAGTGAACAACAACACAACGATTCCAAAGAGGTGATCGATGAATTTTCGGAATTATTTGCAATGAATGATGATGATTATGGTAAAACAAATCTTGTCCAGCATCGAATCGATACAGGAGATTCCAGGCCCATTCGACAGACACCACGAAGATTGCCATTAGCCAAACAACCAGAAGTTGCAGACATGATGAACTCCATGAAGAAACAAGGCATCATAGAGGAATCTAACAGCCCTTGGACATCGCCGGTTGTTCTGGTTAGGAAAAAGGATGGCAGCACCCGATTCTGTGTAGACTACCGCCAACTAAATAACGTGACGAGAAAAGATAGCTATCCATTACCAAGGATTAATGACACATTGGATACCGTTTCCGGAGCGCAATGGTTTTCCACGCTGGATTTGAAGAGTGGTTACTGGCAAGTGGAAATACATCCCGAGGACCGAGAGAAAACTGCTTTCTCAGTTGGCAGTGGCTTATGGCAATTCAAAGTAATGCCATTTGGGTTATGTAATGCTCCAGCCACATTTGAACGACTAATGGAATGTGTTCTACGCGGTTTAACCTGGAAAACATGTCTTGTCTATTTGGATGACATAATAGTAATCGGAAGGACATTCATGGAACATAAAAACAACTTACGGGATGTACTTCAAAGACTCAAAGATGCAAAATTAAAGCTCAGTGCGAGTAAATGTGCTCTATTTAAAAAAGAAGTTAAATATTTAGGGCACATAGTTTCATCACAAGGAGTAAGAACCGATCCAGAGAAGATAGAAGCCGTCAAAAATTGGCCAGCACCAAAGGACAAACATCAATTACAGAGTTTTCTTGGTTTAGCTACCTACTACAGGCGATTCGTGAAAGGTTTTGCAGATATAGCAAGAAGCCTACATCAACTTACCGAAAAGGGAAAGCCGTTCATATGGTCGGATAAATGCAACGAAAGTTTTGAAAATTTGAAGCAACAGCTTTGTGAAGCGCCAGTACTTCACTATCCAAAGCTGGGGAAAACATTTATATTAGACACGGATGCCAGCAATGAAGGTATTGGTGCAGTGCTTTCTCAGGAGGAGAATGGTCAAGAAGTTCCAGTAGCTTACTATAGCAAAGCACTTTCAAAGTCAGAGAAAAATTAATGTGCTACAAGAAAGGAGCTACTTGCCATTGTAAGTTCAACAAAGCATTTTCATAAATATCTCTACGGGCAGAAATTCATCCTTCGCACTGACCATGCAGCGCTTAAATGGCTTCTGCAGTTTAGGAATCCTGAGGGACAAGTGGCGAGATGGAGGATAGAGCGACTCCAGGCTTATGATTTTGAAATACAACACCGAAGAGGTCGTATCCATGGAAATGCAGACGCCCTTTCACGACGTCCATGTAGAAGAAAAGAAAAACAGCAACTATACAGTTGGTAACCGTGGAGCCATCTACAGGTTGGGACAACGAGGACCTACGAACAGCACAACGAGAAGATCCGGACATTTCACCTATTCTTGCTTGGAAAGACCAGACTGGACGGATATTTCGGAACGGAATGAGAAGTTGAAAAGTTACTGGGCTCAATGGAACTCTCTTCATGTTGAATGTGGTATATTAAAACGCAAGTGGGAAGCACCTAATGGCGAATCTTTCCGAATGCAGATAGTCGTGCCGGCATCAAACGACAAAGATGTTCTAGAAGAAATGCACGGTGGAACCTCTGGAGGACATTTGGGAGTAAACAAAACCATTTCCAAAATACGAGAAAAGTTTTATTGGTTACATATGCGAGAAGATGTGGAGGAGTGGTGCCGCAGATGCACTGTCTGTGCTGCTTGCAAAGGGCCGCAACACAGAAGCAGAGGAGAAATGCATAAGTATAATGTCGGAGCCCCCTTTGAAAGGATAGCTATAGACATCGCTGGACCTTTTCCAGAAACGGATGGCGGTAACCGTTATATATTAGTTGCCATTGACTATTTCAGTAAATGGCCTGAAGCTTATGCAATCCCTAATCAAGAGGCAACCACAGTTGCGGAACAAATAATAACGAATTGGGTCAGTAGGTTTGGTGTGCCTCACGAACTTCATTCGGACCAAGGACGGAACTTCGAATCGCGGACTTTCCAGGAGATGTGTAAAATGTTGGGAATAAGAAAAACTAGAACAACTGCTCTACACCCACAATCTGATGGCATGGTAGAGCGCTTCAACAGAACATTGATCGAGCATCTAAAGAAAGTAGTTGACTATCATCAACGCGATTGGGATCGACATATTCCTGTATTCCTAATGGCTTATAGATCAGCCGTTCATAGTACTACCGGACAAACCCCAGCTAAAGTCATATTCGGAAGAGAGATGCGGTTACCTAGCGACCTCAAATTCGGTACCCCCAGAGGTGAACAAAAGTTCCCAGAAGACTACGTATCGGAGCTCAAACAACAATTAGCCAATGTACACGAGGCCACGAGGACGAAATTAGCAACAAATACTGATCGGATGAAGACCCGCTATGACTTACTTGCTAATTCCGCAGGATTTAACGAAGGTGATCTTGTTTGGCTGTACAACCCGAAACGACGTAAGGGACGTTCTCCAAAATTGCAACAACACTGGGAAGGACCATATTCAGTAGTAACTAGAATTAATGACGTGGTGTACAGGATTCAGCGTGGCACAAGAGGCAAGCACAAAATTGTTCATTTGGACCGCTTGTGTCAATACTACGAGCATCAAGACCGTGGACCACCTGTTGTTCGGCACGAACAAGTTTAAGAAGGGGGCAGTGTTACGTGCAATAGAAAGAGACAACTGGTGACATCTACTGGCAATAAACAACTTCAGGTTCGGAGAGTAAACGACTTCAGGTTCGGAGAATCGATTATGAAATCTACAGGAAAGTTCAGGAATAGAACAAATAGAATAGTCAAGAAGCTTTTGGAATAGAACACTCCAGAATAATCCGGAGAGTTTCTAGGGTATAAATATAACAGTTGTCATCGCCCGAAAAAGAGTCTTGTTTTAGACGTTGCAGTGTTAGCAAGCGAAAGAGTGTAATTAGATTGCGATAATTGAAAGTACAGTATATGATTTAAGTGTAATAAAGAACTTATATATTAATTATTTAATATTGTGTTTTAAATAACGAACCAAAGGCCACGCTCGCAACAATATTTTAAGTATTCCGCCACGTCTGAATTGAAATTCACTAACCGTGGTTTAAATCTTCCAGCAAGGTAAACTTTTAACACGATCACGAAACTGTTTAAATGTATCTTGGTGTGACCAGTCCGAGAAATATTGATTTCAAGGCCCTTGGTCGCCTGCATCAAAACTTCCTTGCTCAACAGCGAATTTTGTTAAATTTGTGTATGTCTCAAAACGGAAGACAGAAACGCCAGAATTAAAACAATCCGGCCAACTTATCTCTGAAAGGGAAGATTTATCGAAATTATTACCTTTTTGGGCCAGATGTCGTTGAGGATTTTTGATGATCAGTTTTCTGACTTCGTTCGTGCACGCGACTTTTACTCGAGAAGTAAGACAGATTGATTCGTTCATTTTTTTTATGCTTGACGCAGCCGGCCTACACGCTTCAGTAATTCTTGTAGCATATTGCTATATGCAATACGCTACGACCATAACAACTGGTAAAATCAAATACTGGTAACAACACACAACTAGTAATGCAGGAGGCGCAAAATAACCCTGGAAACGGCTACAATGTATATTTAACAAAACGCTACTCCCGCGCTTAAAAATTACAAACCTCGAAAAAAATACACAAATACAGAGCTAATGCAAGAACTGCGTGACCTTAATCACTTCATAACTGAACAAGACCAAATTAGTATTGTTCACAGCACAAAAAGTAAGTATAATAATAAATGGACTATTTTTCTTGAAGTAGCAGGCCACACATATTATAAATTGGTTGAAAGGTACATAAATATTGACTGGAACAGCCATTATATCAAAGAGCATGTCTTCATTAGAAGATGCTTCATGTGCCAGCAATTTAATCACGACTCGAAAAATTGTGAAAATGATAACAGGTGCGGTAATTGCGCTGGACAACACAAGACTGCTGACTGCAACTCGAACGAAGTACGCTGTGCCAATTGCATGCACAACGAAAACGCACAGACTGCTCACTACGGTCTGCATGCAGCCTCAAGCCCAGAATGCTCCGAATACATGAGACGAGTAATAGAAAAGAAGCCGAAAATAGACTCCATAGAAGTGCAAGCTATGGCCAAGATATACACTGACATACATATAATAATTCTCAATGAAACATGGCTATATACAAATGAAACCAAGTATTATAGTATTCCTGGATATAAAGCTATTTTCAATTGTAGGAATAATAACAGGGGGGGGGGGTGGTTCAGTAGTGTTTTTCAGAAATGATGTAATATTCAGAAAACTCAAAAATGAAGCTGACTACAATACAATACTTGCTGAAATCTCATGGGAAAATAATAAAAAAATTAAAATATTAACAATATATAGATCACCAAATGAAAATGCTGTGGACTTCATCGAGCGACTTGAAAGTATACTAAGTGTTAATAAAAACCTTATATTTATGGGTGATACAAATATAGATCTTCTGGTATCCACTAATATGTGTAAACAGTATATGGACAGCTTGAGATCGCTGGGATTCAATTCACGCACTGTTAATTATGACAGTGAATGGTATATCCGTTAAGAAGAAACGAATGAAAACGAAAGTAATGCAGAAAACAAATAACAGTGGCTTCAAATCTATGGTGCAGTATAAGTTGAACATAGAACCGGAACTTAGTATAGAAAAACTCATTAGAATTATAAATGAGTCAAAGGAAGCTAACACTAGATATAAAAACATTCGAACTAGAAGTAACGAATGGATTACTGACAGTGTACTCAGTGCAATGCAAGAAAGACGAGATGCTTATAACAACATGCTGCATAATACTGGTAACACAAGATTAAGGGACCACTACAAGAAAATTAAGAACCAGGTAACAAAACTAATAAGACAAACGAAACAGGAATATATCAAATTGAAATCAATTGAAATTGAGAGAAGCCGGAAGTAATCAGCGGAAGTTTTGGAAAGTGATAAATAATGACATACTGAATAGGGATGGAGGAACTAGGGAAACTTACATTCGAGAATTGAAGGACAATGGAGAAATATACAATAGTAATTTTGATATAACTGGTCATTTGAATAAACATTTCAATGAAATTGGATTTAATTTAAACAACAAAATCCCAAATAATCCATATGTGCGTAATTCATACAATGATAAAAGCATGTTCCTGCAACCCACAGACACAGCAGAAGTACAATACATAATTAAGAATTTAAAAAAGGATTCTGCACCTGGCATCGATGGCATCACGGCGAAAGACCTAAATATTGAGCCTTTGTCCTCCCTTATCAATGGAGCGTTCCTGAAAGGTGAATACCCGGATTGTTTAAAGGAGACTCTTGTTATCCCAATACACAAAGGAGGTGACACAACAAACCCAAGTAACTATCGTCCAATCTCACTCTTAAGTACAATAGGGAAAATCTACGAAAAACTATTACATACAAGAATAAAAAAATTTATCTCTGTCAGTGGGGGATTTGATAAAAATCAATACGGATTTCAAGAGAAATGTGGTACGGATACGGCCATTACTGAATCAATGCACATGATAAATGAATACTTAGACGTGGGTATGTATGTGGGTGTTGTGTTTATCGATCTACGAAAAGCCTTCGATACAGTTGACCATAAGATATTGCTGGAGATCTTGGATGAACTAGAACTGCGAGGTAAAACTAATGATCTAATCAAAGATTATTTATCACGCAGAAAGGTTAGAACTAAGATAAATGGAACACTCAGCACTTCCTTACCATTTCGCACGGGTGTACCTCAAGGTTCTATAATAAGACCAACACTATACTTGTTGTATATAACAACCATTTCATCTGCCGGTCTAATGGGGAAGTACCATATATATGCGGATGATACAAATTTGATTTATTATGCCGAAAATGAGCAAGAGTTGGAAAACAAGCTACAAGATGATATGGTAAGATTAACAAATTGAACAAATGGTAACAAACTTTCTCTCAATGAGGATAAAACAAAATACATGGTGCTTAAACAACGAAACAAGGCTGAGATTTATCCAATATTGAGTATTAACTCCAAGCAAATAGAAAGAGTAACTGAGGTGAAATATCTAGGTATAAATATTGATGAGAAACTCAACTGGAGCAGGCATATCGACGAAATAGCTTCCAAAATCAACCCAATATTAGGTGTATTGCGAAGAGGCCCTAGGTTAAATAATGATACAGCCCTTGCAATTTACAATGCACATATAGCGTCGCATATTAGATATGGATTACTGGCGTGGAGTCAGTGCATTCAATCCGAAAAAATTAGGGTGAAGAGACTAATTAACAGAGAACTAAAAATCCTGTTCAGTATACCTTGGAGAACACCTTCGACGAAATTACACGCACATACGAAAACTCTAAGCATTAATCAAATGATTTACCTTGTAAAAGCTAAATTTATTCATAAAGTTGCACGTGGACTAATCAAAACAAATATACGAATAGACAATAAGTATACATAGCCATCGAACGAGGAATAGAAAAAAAACTACGAGTACAGCAACCTAAAACAAACAGAATCAGAAAAGGACTTATATATACGGCGACCAATATCTACAACGAGCTTCCTGAAGATATCAAGGCAAGCTCAAGCTT
Source organism: Dioctria linearis (assembly GCA_963930735.1). Lineage (NCBI taxonomy): Eukaryota > Metazoa > Arthropoda > Insecta > Diptera > Asilidae > Dioctria > Dioctria linearis. Next base: position 208,119,825 of record OZ005741.1, on the reverse strand, counting down.
TACTATATTCAGTTCTAAGCTAAAAGGCCTAGTTAGGGATTTGCCCATTGACTGCGAGGTTGATTGAATGAACTTAACATTCATCTGAAATCTGCTTTTGAATAATGAATGATATGAATAATCGGAAATTGAAAAACGCACATAAAAAACACAAAAACAGGAAAAAAAGACTTCTATAAAATAATAGAGCTCTAAAATAAAGTCATTATAATAATAATAAGTACCCTTCTCTAATACCAGCTATATACTGTCTGAGAAGAGGTTCAAACATAATAATAAGTATATTTGATGAGTCATGCTAGAATTAGAGTGATGGAGAGAGTGGTGGTTGGAGGCAAAAAAAAAATCATAGGAACGAAGCTATACCGATGCGTGTGCTGATTTCACTGTAATTATAATTTTAAATACAACATCTGAAACCTTTTTTAAAAACTCATATGAAGACTTGTCTTGAAGACAAATGTTTAGTGAATACTTAGTCAACGCCATCTAGTTTTGACATGAAACACAATAAAAGACAAAGTTAAGACATGTCTTAAAGGCAGAAGCGGACATGCCATATGCAATTGTCTTTTGAGGTATTTGCATTCTCGTTCCTTCCTGAAAGCTGCTCCAAAACCTTCAAAATTGTTGAGAAGTTCATTTTGACCATTTCGACTGTATCTCCTCTGGCGCTCAATCTCGTTTCAACCAGGCCCTTCAAACTCGAACTAGTTGTGTTCTTCAAAATATCCCAACGATGAGTTGAAGAAGAAAATAACGCGAAAAGTAGCGTATTCTGGGCCCATAACCTAAAGGGATTTCTTTAATTTAATTAAAAACACAATTTCTATTACTTCACTTCATTTATTATTTTTCACCATGGTACTTGAAGGTATTATCCTTATCCAAGTGTTATGGCCCAATATACGGAAGATTCTTCCAGCAGCCAAGGGCATATTCTGGTAGAATAATGAACAATTTCTAAACAATTTCCTAGCATGGAATTGATTTGCAGCCGTCGGTTATTTTGCTGATTAGCCCAACAGCTGGCTGCGATGAGCGCTTAGTGGAGCAATCGAAGATTACGATAATAATTAACCTCGCATGGTAATTATTATGTAAAGCTATTGTTTACTACTAAGCAACTCAGGTGCTGCAACCGGTAAAGCAAACGATAAGGACATAAAAAGACTAATGGCTGGTCTGGCGAGTGCCTGTTAGTTGTTCAGTCATCGCGATATGAAGTTACAGTTCGGTACGGGTTGGTTTGTGTGAATTATGTATTAAGTTAGGGAAGTTTTGCGTGGAATAAAGATTTATATATTAGTAATTCGAGTGTTGTTAATTGGTTTATTGATTCGATTGCTTGGGGACACGACACAAGATCACTAAAAGACTGAACCCTAAAAACTAACGGAGAAAACATGTTGATTCCATCCTAATTAAAGTAAATAGCGACAGTACAACTCATGTACCTGCGTAATTACTTACTGAGAATTTCTCTATTACCATTCGACCAATACTAGCATCGAAGCATCATAAAAGATAAATTTTGGACATCTGTCGCATGAAACCAACATAAATTACTTCAAAATCAAGTCCACAAATGAAATCTGTTGAAACTTACCAGAAATTTATCACTGAAACATAAAGTAGGAGAAAGTAACTTAATTACTACGAGCTCAAGAGATTTGATGCTCAGATTTGTGAATCCAAAGCCTACTACTCCTATTTGAAATTAAAACCATAGAATCAGTTATGGAAATTGAGCTACCTAGCCATTTTATTAGAATTAATTCATCAAAACATGCGATAATACAGTCATGTATAGAAATAGTGTACCTAGTACTTTTCGTAAGGTCGCTAAAGAAATGTAAAAATTACACATATTTCATATATTCAATTACATATCATTCAAATCGGTGAATAATCGATGTATTGTATTTGTATAACAAAATAAAATATACATATGTACATGTCGAATTGAGAACATCCTTTTTATACCCTAGATGAAATCTGTCATTCCGTTCGTAGCACCTCGAAATAATGATGGTAGAACAAAATGGATTGGATACCCACGCATGATATTAAAAGTTATTTTGATTTTTGTATGTCCGTCCGTCTGTGCGCACGATAACTCGAGAACGCATATACTTAGAGAGCTGAAATTTTATACACGGACTTAAAAAAAAAGTAAAATTAAGTTCGAAAATGAGACAAATCGGGCAACTCCTTCGTGGGGTTGCCATACAAAATTTTCCTTTTCCACTATATATTTGAACACTGCCTGAGATCGCATCGTTATAGAGAGCTGAAATTTGGTACATGGTGTTTTTATTGTTTTAGCAAAAAAAAATTCAAAAACGGACTATCGGGCAACTCCTTGGTGTTGCCATATACAAATTTTGGCTTTTTACGGATAGTGTGAAAAGTAGCAGTCCTAAACATTTCTATTGTACTAAAAACTTCTTCAGAATATGAAATCCTATAAAATTGGTTATAATCATTTTTTCTGTCCGATGAACCGTTCTAGAAATATATGCGAAAAACCACTGCAAAAATCAAAATTGCTCAAATGGGTGCCCATATTAGCTTTTTTACTTGTTTTTAATTCGGTTAGTGACGAGGGGTACAAAGCAATTCATTTAAGCGAATTTGCCTGTAGATAACATAAAGTATGAAGAGCAACAACAACTCTGTACATTTGATATTGTAGACGAATACATCCTTAAGCATAGTTTTCACGAACGAAGTTACTATCCCAAGTAACCTCGTTCTCAATCCCTCACCTCCTCTTGACATACCCACTAGTTTACTTGCGCCAGTACGAAAATGAGTTCCACTCACTTCAACTTTTTAGCGAAGTGGAACCTGGGAAATAATCAAATTGAGTACATTTTCTGCAACTGGTACATTTTTTGATTTCTGTACTCTTTAATAATATCAGCTGGTGTGGATCTTCCGTGCGTTCAGGTGTACACACGTATATACGTGTATACGTCTTGTTTCAAAAGATAGTAAATAAATTATTTGGTGTAACGATCGTCGCGAAACAAATCCCATCTGGCGAGATCGTTGTGAACAGTTCATTAAATTCAAGGTCCAAGAAACCTTTTCGACGGCTCAAGCAATAAACCGACAGTTTAGAACAATCAGAAATTCTCGAGAAACACAGTAATGTCTTAGACACACAGCACTCTTAATGAAGAAATAAAACTAACGACTCATTAGTCTATAATGATTCATTATAAACTGTGGACACACAGCCATTTCTTTAATTAAGTTGTGCTGTCAAACTGGTTTTGATGAACTTATCACCTTAAAGAAGCAATATGGATTGAATTAACGCGATAAACTTTGTTTTCATTTATTTTAATTTCAATTTAACAATTTCCAAATGAGAAACACATTTTATTTAAAAAAATATTAAATAATATAATTCGTGATTTGCATTTCTTTGCATTTCTTCTTCTTATTTTTCAAATCGGCAGATGCACAGCGGAGCTCCAGATTTACATTATATGCCAAATCTAGTACATTATTCTTCATTATAGCTATAATGAAGGAGGAAAACACTTCACTAGTGTTCTTCATTATCATCTGATTTTCGAGCTATAATGACATATACTATTTGACACACGGCATTTTAATGAATAGTTAGTACAAATGATTCATTAGTTCGTGCTGTGTGTCTAGGGTATAAGCGTCGATGAAGCATAGGTTACAGATTATATGACAGGTTATATATGCCGGCTCCAGCTCCATAAAGTTGGCCGGTCAACTTTTATTTTTGTCGATTGTTGGTGGTTTGTTGGTGTTTGTTGGCTTAATTTAAACGTTTGTTGGATAATAGTTTTTTCGAAAATCTAAAAAGAAAATTCGGCATCAAGTTAGCCGGAAAATTCTTATTTTTAATTAAATTTAATTTATAACCAGCTCAATCAATGCGTAATCGTTTGTTGGACTCGTTTTTAGTAATAAAATCGTTTGTTGGTCCCTCAATTCTTCGCTAATTGCAAAAATAATGTACATAAGCTACACATGAAGCTGTAGCTGATATTAGCCAAAATGTGTAGCTGCCGGCTTCAGGAATATCTGTAGTCTAGCTAGTACAATAGGATAAAAGTACTTAGCAACAGCGACAGCATTTTAAATTCATAGTTCAAAATATGAAAGGTATTGAGAGGTAGAAGCAGGACACTCTTAGCTCGAATAATATCAGCTGGTGTGGATCTTGTAAAATGTAAACACATTTGTGTTTGCGCTTTTATACGAAGGGAGTGCTTTTTATTTTTCAGTAAGAAATTTCAATTTTTAAGATAATTATGTAAGCAAAAATATTATTCCTTTGCAATTACTATGCCAGGAACGTACTCGCACTTCTTTTTTCTTAGAATTTTTTCTCCGAAATTGTCCTTAATTACATTCCTGCACAATTTATGACCTTTTCAATATGTAATTTTTCACTTGAAACCGTTTTCTCTAAAAAATAAATATCTTCACATTTCACAAGTTCCACGCCAGATGTTATAAATGACTACACACATCAAAACGTGTACCAATTGCAGAAAATACACTCAATTTGACTATTGAAAGTTGAAGAAAGTGGAACTCATTTTCGTACTGGCGCAAAGTGGATATGCCAAGAGGAGGAGAGGGGATAAAAACGAGGATACTTGGGACAGTAACTTCGCTTATGAAAACCATGCTTTAGTAAACAAGGCTCGATGAACATCAGGCCTGAATCTTAGCTTTTGGAAGCCATCTAGTATACGTCTTGTTTCAAAAGATAGTAAATAAATTATTTGGTGTAACGATCGTCGGGAAACAAATCCCATCTGGCGTGATCGTTGTGAACAGTTAATTAAATTCAAGGTCCAAGAAACCTTTTCGACGGCTCGAGCAATAAACGCGACAGTTTAGAACAATCAGAAATTCTCGAGAAACACATTAAGCGTAAATGAAGCATAGGTTACAGATTATATGACAGGTTATATGTATATGCCGGCTCCAGGAATATCTGTAGTGTAGCTAGTACAATAGGACAAAAGTAATTAGCAACCGCAACAGCATTTTAAATTCATAGTTCAAAATATGAAAGGTATTGAGAGGTAGAAGCAGGACACTCTTAGTTCGAAAGTACAGCCGGTAAATTGTTATCGGGCGGGCCGTCGAATTGGATGATTTTAAAATTGAGATCCTTCGATTGGTTAATAATTATTCAAGCTTATATGCGAGAAACCATGTAAAAAATCTAATCTATTTAAATGCACCTGATATGCAAGACTCCATACAATCGATATTTATGATAATATATTGTAGAGCATAAGAGAGATTATTGACTGCGACGATACGTTTAAATATCTGAAAGATATGCATTGCGCGGTCGTGGCGAGCGTTGTCAATGTTCATAACCACTTTTTTGTTTTAATTATCAACGTGCCTAGATTTTTTTATTATTAGTTCGTAGAAATTAATATCCTTATATAACCCCATAAATGAGTTTTTTCCAAAACTGAGTCGAGTTCCAGCTAAATCACATTCTCGGGTAGATTGTCACTCCATTTCAACACAATCATTAGGCTCGCTCGAATTTATTGCTACAATCGTTGTTCGTTTGCTTTACGCCACTGCAAGTTTATGACAGGTTGAAAGCTGTTAAGCAGAGCAAAGCTGCCATAGAAATAATAGAACAAGCGGCGATACATGGATGATGATAACTTATGAAGAGCTAACACTAAAAAAATAATGAAAAAAATTTGACCCACTTCTCAAAAGGTTCGCCGTCACTGCCCTAAATGAATGTCGTTTGTAATTTCGTATGGTCACCCATCTGCGCAAGTTTGATTTTTGAACTGGTTTTTCGCATATATCTCTAGAACCGCTCGTCGGACAGCAAAAATGATTATAACAAATTTCATGGGATTTCATATTCTAGGACTGATCGTTTTCACAGTATATGTAAGAAACCAAAATTTTTATAAGGCAACTCCAAGAAGGGGTTACCCGATTTAGTCCATTTTTGAAATTTATTTACTATTACTACGAAAACACAATGTACCAAATTTCAGCTCTCTATGTCGACGCGTTCTCAGACTATGCCCAAATATATAGTGCAAAAAGAAATTTTTGTATGGCAACCCTACGAAGGAGTTGTCCGATTCGGTCCATTTTCGAAATTCATTTTTTTTTTTTAAAAAAGCCTGTGTGCAAAATTTCAGCCCTCAAGAGAACACGTTCTCGAGTTATCGTGCGGACGGACGGACAGGCAAAAATCAAAATAACTTTTAATTTTATGCGTGGGTCTCCAATCTATTTTGCTCTACCATCATTATTTCTAGGTGTTACAAACGGAATGACAAACTTAGTATACCCTTTAGTTTTCATCTGGGGTATACAAATAGTTGTGAAAAAATTAACTGTTTATTTTCACTAGTTATCAATGACCTCCCAGCTGCAGTTAGATTCCCTGTCGTTCATATCTTTGCAGACGATATGCAACTACTTTATTCTGCGCCACTGGGATCTATGGTTCAATGTGCTGTAGATATCAACACCGACCTTTCCTCTGTCTCATCTTGGGCTTTGTGCAATAAATTAACCCATAATCAGCCAAGTCTCAATCCATTGTCTGGATGACCAATCAAGCACCTCGATCCTATCTCCCTTAATGGAGTTATTATATCCTATTGTGACAGGGTGTTCCTGCCAACATCTATAAGGAAGAAGCTTGCTCACGACCTGTTGTTTTCCCACTTCGTTTATGGGGCGGTGCTATGTACTGGAACTTCCGCAGGAAATATTGACAGACTACGCAATTATCAGGTATGTGCCCGGTCTTCTACGGCGGCTGCATGATTTGTGCGGTTACAAGGTGGATTTTCTTAATACTACCTTTGACAGTTATCTTATACTCCGCCTCATCTTTTTGTTCAAATTAATTCGATCTCACACTCCACAATAATTGTTTTCCATATTGGAGAGGTCCCAACGTTTCCCATTTAACTTAATTATCCCACGTCATTCATCCAACGTTCTGAAAAATGTCTTCTTTGTTCGCGTTATTCCCACTTGGAACATATTGAATTTCGCTCACTCCTAGTTTGATGGCACTTAGATCGCGCCTTCTTGACTTTTTGAATATTATTCGATTGGAAGTCCAGTTAGTGCTGGGGGCCTATTCTCGAATAACGAAGGCACATTCCGTATTCGTTATACTGTCAAAACCATTCGGAATCGACACAATGTGGTATTCCTGAAATCCGCATTCGTTATATACCGAACGCAAACCCTTCGTTATTTAACGAGTGCGTTTGTTATGGAACTATAGTGAGTGATGGACATCGGACGTGAAGTCCCGACTGCCAGCATGAACTGACAGATCACCCGACGGACAGCATTGACTGCAGGGCGGCACGCTAGTTCGCCTCAACTATTGGCGGAGAGTATGGGGGGGGGGAGTTCCACAAAAAGACCTGCCGCTGCCGTCTGCTATATAAAAAAAAAAAACCTTCGTGCCTACAAATAACAGCCAGCACCCACTCGGTCCTGAAGGGACCCTTACGTCACTTACCTGTATTTTGGTGGAAGGCGTAGATGTTTTACCTTCCTTTGCCGGCCTCATCCTCTCATTTGACTTTGGGGGGCACAATTATCCAAAGTCCCTTATTGACCTGTAAAGAGAGAGAGGGAGACTAGGCGAGCCTAGAAGACCTTCATCCCATGTGCGAGGGCTCCGGGATGTGAAGGAAGAATTAAAAAGTTCAGCTTCTCATAGTTACGTTATAATAGTTCTCGTTTAATACAAAATCTTGGTCTTCTCCTCATATAAAGTTTGCGAATACAAATCTCCTAGCTGTCATGCACTCCGCGCTTGCATTTTAACGTACTTACACTTAATCAAAAGAAGATAATCAGAATAATGACATTTGCCTACAGATATATATGTGTAATGTACTCCATCTGATCAAAAAAATAATATCGCAGAACCTTATTTAATCGTCACACGATTGGATATCCAATTGTCTGTCTTGTTTTGTTTTCGTTCATGTCATTCTTAACATGAGGATCATATCATCCACTCAAACATTAGCGAATGTAATACCAAAGCGTTAGAAATAAAGCATAAGAAAATATATATCTGGAGGAAGTCATAGTTCCTCACATGTGTGAGCGCTCATCTATAAAATGGCAAGTATGTAGCGAGCTGGAACTAGAACTACGGTCACCGTGTAATTGTAGCCTAAAGTAATAAGAATAATGTTGGTCATGGGCATAGCCCATAATTTCTAACTAAAAATTTACAAACTCAATTCCATAGAAATGGAAAAATGCCAAAGGTAGATTAACAAAATCTGAAGAGCACTCAATAAATCAACCGTTTCTCGCAGGTAATTGTACCATTATATAAAAATTTAGCACTAATCCTAATTTCTCTACAGACTTAGTAGACAAGCCTTGGAAAACTAAAAACTTAATAATAAAAAAATTATTCTATGGGTCTTTTTCTTCACTAGTAAAGAAGAACAAATTCAAAAAAAATTTACAGATATTCAGTCAGACTATTCCTAATTTAATAGATATAGAGACAAATAATACTTAACTCCTTTATCTAATGTATGTTGCGGTATTACTACTTAGCATTTTAGAAAAATTCTGTTCATACCAGTTTAATCCTCTATGAGAAATCAGCTGTTCCAAAAGCACTAATCAAATTTGTTGTATTCTCATCAATACCGCAAATTCGAAAGATTCCATCTCTTTGGTCAACACTATGTATAAGTCCTGGCTTAAACCGCAAAGATTTATTAACACCGTTCTGCTCTTTTATTGTGTTCTGCCGATATTCATGAAGATGATCCAGTAATTTATCAGGTTTATTCATGGGATTTCCTCTAGCTCTTCTTCAGCTTTTTTTTTTCTTTTTTATAGGTCAAATCTTTATCATGGTATCTGTGTTAGTTTATCAGTTTCAGGTGAAAAAGTAAAACACCACAGAATATTTCCGATTTGAGAAGCAAGGGCAAAAGTGATGGTAATTTCAAAGCAATTAACCTGCTTTGGCGATGCTGCCTAACATTTGAAAGATTGTTCAAAATCCTTTTCTAAAATTTTATTGAGAGGCTTTGCAGAATATCTTACTGGTTCTGGTTCAATCTATTTACTTTTCTCAGCAAGCAATACAAGCGGATGAATTTTAGCTTCCTTTAAGAACACTGTATTTCTTGTTTATTCATCCAGCATCCTTCGGAAATTCCTAAAGTACTTTATTTATTGAATTTGCCACTACCAAGATTTATCGAAATTATTACCTTTCCGGGCACGATGTCGTTGAAAATTTTCGGTATTCAGTTTTTTTTTCACTCGACTTCTTTCACGCGCTATTTTTGTCCGAGAAGCAAGACTGATTGATTGTCTTCTTCTTTTTTTCTTTTTTTTTTGTCCACTGTCAACTCAACATGTCAGATTGAGGAAACGCATTCCTTTCGGTCGGGGTGCGTTCATTTTTTTTATGTTTGACGCAGTCGGCCTACACGCTTCAGTACGTCGTGTAGCATATTGCTATATGCAATACGCTACGACCATAACATGTTCAACCATTCGTTATGCCAAAAGAAGAGTGAATCAGCTGCTACTTTACGGGTGATAATGGGAGATAAAAGATGTGCGAAAATTTTATATGCTCAAAAAACTAAACTAATTGAGTTTTTAGAGGAAAACCCGAAACTGAAATTTGGTAAATACGATAACTCTTTCAGTTCAAAAGATGCCACGGAATTGTGGCAAAATAAAATCAGTATTAATTTCCATACCCGGGGTGCAAAAGAACTAGAAAAGTTTTTTTATGATATTATATTCGAACAAAGCTAATAGAAAATTTCCAGACTTGGCAGGGTTTAAAATGTGTGGTGAAAGGAAAATCTGCGACGGCAAAAAAACATTTGCATGGCACTAGTGGAGGTCCTCCTGCAACATTTTTTCTATCTAACGTTGAATTAAGGGTGCAGGAATTGATTAACGATCGACGTAATTGATAGTCCATAGATTCTTTAATGATTTCAGACGCAAACAATAACAATTCACTGAAGCTAGCCATTTTCTACAAATTATATTTTAAAATATGAAACAGCTGACAATATTCAATTTGTAAATTGACAGATTTAATCTTACCACACTCGTTATGATGAAAAACTTTTTCACCACTTCGACTTTATAATGATGAGTTTCAAGAATACGAACGGGGTATTCGATTCGTTAGCAACCATTCGTTATATAACGAATTCGTAAAAACCATTCGTAATTCAAGAATAGGCCCCCTGGTCTTGCCCTTCTATTCTATTCTAATTTTTTATTTTCTTCGTACTATACCATAACCCCCGCAAGATACAAGCCATGAACAAAGTCGAAAAAAGAGAACAGCGGGCCGGTCAGCAGGCGACATCCACAGTCTTCTTGCCTTGTCTTACTTAAGGAGTTTTTCATATAAAAGTTGCTTGTATTTTGTTCAAACGCTATAATATCCGTAAATTTGTTCTACATGCTATATTTTTTTAAAGCTATTAGAAAGAAAACATATTTCGCTGCAATTTGTTTTAACTTCATTTTGCTGTGGGAGCGACAGTTTTGGGCTTTAGGACCTCTTTAAGATGAAATTTTAGTTTTTCCTCCATGACGAGTATACAAAAAGCAGTGAGAGTGAGCACTTACTGCATGCTGTACCCGGCACGTTAAGGCATTTTAATGTGTCGGTGCCTTCGGCGACTTCATGGCTTGTATTATATTCCGGGGGTTACGACTATACCCCTTTTTCGCGCATTGATTCACACACTTTCACACTCTTCGACTTGACAATAGGTAGTGTACCTGCACCCTCAGTTCTCATTTCTGTACAAGTTCTTTTTACGTAATCTTCCTGGACAGCGGGAAAGCGGGGGATGGATATCGATTGAGTGCGTTTGGTCGGCATATTTAGAATTTCATATTAGTTAATTTAATATATTTTTTCTTGTTTATTTTCATTACTCTACCACTCATTTTGTTTGCCAAAGTAACATATTTTTATACAATGAGCCCAGAGGCCTAGTTGCTTATCATAAATAAATAAATAAAACAAAAAAATCAGCAATTAAATTTCTTTTTATATCATCCAATCTCCAAAGTGTCGGTTCTCTTTGATTTCCGCCTTCAATATTTCGTTATTACTTTCCAGGTCATGTATGTAAGTTATGCAGCATACAGCAGTCTAGGACAAATCCACATTGTTCAACTTCGAAAAAGTCCAAATGAAATAACTTTCTGAAGTGTTGCTTTAAAAGCCCGAAGGTGTTTTCAATCTGCACCTTCTTTGGCAATGCTTAAAATTACAGTTCCGTTGATTTTGTGTAAGATTAAAATTAAAATAAATACATCAGAAGAGAATCATATCACAGATGCCTTGCTGGGTTATCGACAATTTTTATGTGCCAATTACCCTATTCTGTGCTGATTTCCAATGCATACATTCTTTATTCCTGAAATCTGGAATCAAATGGCATTTAAACACAAACGGGTTCCCAAGAATGAAATTTTTCTAGTTCACTGCAATGTAAATTGGCACACACTTATTCACAATTCGATTTTAATAAAGATTTACATTTTGCAAATTAATATAATTAGGTAGGTATATCACATAGAAAAAGAACCCGTAGGTACCCACCTACAGTCAAAAACAGAAGAAAACCAGCTCAGCACCAATTGGGAACAGAACTGGACGGGAGAAAACAAAATCTGTACTATTGGGCAATAATATCTAGTTCTCTGACGAGACGACCTACCAAGCGGATAAGAATTTCAGAGCGCTTCTCCCACCAAAATGAATTGTGAAATGAAAATGCAAACATTAAGAACGGTACTTTTATTAATTATTAGAAAAACTTACATTTAGTTGACAGCTTTAAGCTCTACTTCAAACACGAGGGTGCTATTGGGTGGTATAACTGGAGGTGAACCTTTAGCGCCATAAGCCATATTTGGAGGACAAGTAATTCTTCGTTTGCCGCCAACTTTCATTCCAGCGACACCAATGTCCCAGCCCTTGATTACTTCACCACGACCGAGACCAAATTTGAATCCCGCTCCTTGTTTACTGCTATCAAATACTTTATTATTTGATTTCAATCGACCTTCGTAATACACTTGAACTTTTTTGCCCGCTTTGGCTTCGGGACCATTACCAACTCTGATATCTTCCACTTTAACACCACCCTGAACAGTTTTCTCACCACCTTTGGGGGATTTTTCTTGTTTTTGTTTTTTTTCCTTTTTCTCCTTTTGTTTCTCTTTCGACTGAACTTTTCCATTATCTAGTCCATTTTGTTTATTACTACTATCAAGCTTTGCATGTTTTGGCTTCGGCTCCACTTCTTCCTCACTACTGGATCCATCCTCTTCGTCTTCATCGTCATCATCACCCTCTTCCTCGTCTTCATCACTATCATCAAGATCGCTACTATCTTGGATTTCGTCTTGTTTTGCTTTTTTAGATTTTAATTTCTCGTGCACAGGTGTTTTTTCTATTACTTTTGCAGTTTCATTATCTTCACTTTCTAAGTCGTCTTCTTCGCCATATAACCCGAGATCATCTTCCGGAATGAGGTATCCAGAAAGATGAACATTTCCATTACCTACAAGAAAGCTATGTATCTAGGCTCTATTAATAAAATATTTCCTACCTTGACTTGTGAAAGATATTTCGTCTCCTTCTGCAAAATTCAAATCTAAGGCCACTTGCTCAGTTTTATTTTTCCTTAAATTACAAAGTATGTAACTGTGGCCGTCTGATGTGAGCATTACTTGGATTATTTCATCTGAGCAGCTTGTTGTATCCAAAGCCGCATGCGATAAGTGAAATCCCTTTTTAATTGTCTGTGTATACTTCCTATTTGCCTTCAATACTAGACCTACATTAAAAATAAATAATATATAATATCTACAAAAACAGATCCACAATTATCGGGAAACACGTGGCAGGAGTCATCCTTACCCCAAAACATTTTGATGTTATCAGAAGAAATGCAGAAAAATAAGAAAAAGTGAAAGTACACTTGTTATTGATATATTTAAATTCTGCCCAGCCTTATTAAGGCCTTAAATCAGGATTTTTAACGTTTTAATATAGCGAAACAACTCAAACACAACACCTATGCGGCGCAAAATTCCGGACAATACGACGGAAATCACAATTTTATACCTCAGAAAAAAAATTCACAGTTGATTTTGAATTTAGTTCGTCATAGTTTCGCTGGCGCAACGATCGGTACAAAAAAAGGCTTATCTACAATAGACCCTGTTTAGACGGGTGAGTATGCTGCCTCTGCCTCACGAAAATTTGTCTGTAAGAAGATGGCTGGGGGCAGGAATGAAGCATCACCCTACCCACAGATTTCGTCCGGCAGAGGCAGCATACTGACTTGTCTAAACTAGTCGTAGCATATGGGCCGTCGCACACATATCCAACACACACCAGAAGTTTTTAAGAAAAGAAGGATTTTCCTTTCCTTGTGCTTAGACGCACGAGCACAATAATGCTGCAACTACGCGTCGTTCCTTAACAATAGACCACACGCGGAAGTGTTTAGGTAGTTTTTACGCGTGAGAAGTATTCGGGGGTAGGAAAAATTCCGTGCCACCAAGTTTGGATCGGGAGTACGGGCAGCATACCAATAGCGTGTCGCCGTCAAATTGTAGATCGCGGTGAAGAAATTAGATAATGTGGAGGCCAAAATTAAGGCTGTGCCAGGATCTGAAGACACAGGCTGGAACAAGTGTGTACCATTATGGCGAAGTCGACGATAGTTATATTAGGTCTGTTTGATGACTATCTTGTTTTTTGCAAAACCTGGGCTAACCCATGCTTACACTAAGAATTTCTCGGGGTAATGGTTTGTCAGTTGTCACTTGAGAGCTGTCACTTGCAATTTGTTGTTGATTGGGACATATAAATTACTTCTTGTGCAGAATTAAGCAAAAATTAGAAGAATAATAATACTTTTATTAGTATAGAACATACTTTTTGATAACAATTAAATACTATGACTATCAGACCAAAAAAGTGTTTCACTCAAGTTCTTCTTCTTATAAATTCAATACATTTTCTTTTAAACTGACTAAATCTAATTTCACTCTTTGTTTCTTCAGGTAGCTCGTTGAATAATGAAAATCCTCGATATCCTAATGAATTTTGCGCTGCTCCACTTCTACATCTGGGTAGTCGAAAGTTTTGGTTGCTCCTTAGTGGATAGGGTTGAACGTTGCCAACATATTGTACTAAATCACTCAAGTAGTTGGGGAGTTTATCATTCCTTATGTTATGTATGAACAAAAGTACATTTAAATCTATTCTTTGCTTGACAGTCAACCATTTTAATGTTTCTAGCATCCAATGTATTGGTGTGTATCTATTACACCGCAAAATTATCCGCATTGCTTTGTTTTGAAGCTTTTGAATTCGCTCAATATTACCTTGAGTGCTTAAGTATAGAATTGTCGAGCAGTACTCAAAGTGAGGTTTAATAATTGCATTATAAATCTGTATTGAACACAATAAGGTGAGTCGCTTCCTAATCCTTCGAAAAAAACTTACTTTTTTACCTATCTTTTTACATATATAGTCAATATGGCTTTTAAAACTTAAATCTCTGTCCACTATCACTCCTAGATATTTCACTTCACTTTCATTCTTAATTGTTTCTCCATTAATTCTTACTTCCAATTCATCTCTAAAATTAACAGTCAAAAGTTTAGTCTTGTTCACATTTAACTTCAATTTGTTTCTCCTGAACCACAAACACAATTGCTCTAAGTCCTGTTCTAATTTAGTTTTACATTCTTGTAAACTTTTACCTTCAATATATACTAGTGCGTCATCTGCAAATAAATTTATTTCACTGAAACTTATTGGATCACTTATGTCGTTTATGTATATAAGGAACAATAAGGTTCCAAGAATGGAACCTTGAGGTACTCCAAGTTCATTGTAGTCAAGCGATGACAGGGTCCCATTAATCCTCGTTCTTTGGCATCGTTCACTCAAGTAATCTTCAAACCATTTTTTCGCCTTACCTTTGATTCCATATGCATCTAATTTTTTTAACAAAATATTGGGTTCCACCGTTTCAAAGGCCCGTTTTAGATCTAAGAACACTGCCAGGATGTACATCTTCTTATCTACTTTTTCCTTCCATCGGCTTATAATTAGATTTATTGCCGTCTCACAAGAATATGTTTTACGGAATCCTGATTGGGTTTTCAAAATTAATTGGTTCTCTTCCATATATCTTTCAAGCTGCACTTGGACTACTTTTTCTAGTACTTTCTCTATTAATGGTAGCATGTTAATTGGTCTATACTCTTCGCAATTCTTAGAATTTTTAACTTTTTCAACCGGGATTACTAATGACTCCTTCCAACACTTTGGGAATTCCCCTCTAGACAATGAATTGTTGACAAGTTTTGTAATTACGAATACCAGCTCATTATTTTCAATTATCATTTTTGCACTAACGTGATTATAATCAGGCTTTTTATTTATTGTTTTTAGAATTCCTTTAATTATTTTCAAATCTACCATTTGAAATTCAAAGCGCTTATTTGTCGGCTGTATATTATCCTGATACGCGCACGTCATTATAGACTTATTAATTTCAATGACACTATCTATAAAATACTTATTAAAGTTGTCGACTAGTTCCCTATCGTCTGTGATACAACGATCTCCAAAATTAATACATTTGATTCTGTTAGTCTCTTTTCTTAACACAGTTTGTTTGATTACTTTCCACTTGCTTTATTTTTGGTCAAGCATATTTTTGCTTTGTATTTGTTTCGCATATTTCTGTATTTACTCCATTCTTCATTATTATTCAACAGTCTAGCTCTCTTATACATAATAATTTTTTGTTCCTTCAAGTTCCTTAGTTCCTCTGTGAACCAATTACATTGATAATTGTATATTACCTTTTTCTTTATGAACTTACTTACAGTTCTATCCATTATTATGTCTAATTCACTCGCGCATAAGGTTACCTGATCTATGTCCTTTACTTTGGATATTCCCGCGCTCATTAACTCGTTTCCAAATGAATTTTTTTCATACTTAAATATATCAACTAATTTCTTATCCTCTATATCTATTTCACTCTTTATGATTATATCTATTTCTAAGGTTTCATGGTCGCTGACTTTAAAATTTAAACTTTTTACATTTAATTATATTCAGGAGAACTGTCAAAGAAATGTCATTACATTAGATTTACCCGGTGTTTTAAAAACTTGTTCGATGAGTGCACAAAACCCCGAGTAAATTTAGGGAAAATTTACACGGTGTTTTCATCGAACAAACCCTTTTACAATATGGCAACATCATTACGCGAACTTCTATGGGTGTTTTTGTTTTTGCTTCGGTGTAAACCCTCAAGTCCATTTTGTGTTCGATTTGCCAGAGTCATGGCACTCGTGACTCTGGAAGCTGTCACTTTCTGTTTTTGTTTGCTACTTGGGTTAACCCCGGGCTAACCCTAGATGCTCCTGGTCTTGACTAGGAGCATCGCGGTTCTTGTTTTGAAATGTCAAAGAAAAAAGAAGAGGTTAGGAAAAAGTTTTTGATTAGTACTTTTGACGTTTATTGCTTCCTTTGCGCAAAAACACGAACCTGGCTCTTCGGAGTTAATAGTTTCTTGGCATGGTTCTGCATGTCCCCGGATGACCCAGGAGTCACGTTCCGGCAGCTAGCTAGACAATACTCTCCATCTCTCCTCATCATAAGTTATCTTAAGCCATGTATCACCGCTTTTGTTCTATTATTTCTGTGGCAGATTTGCTCTGCTTAACAACAGCTTTAAACCTGTTAAAGTGGCGTAAAATAAACGAACAATGATTGTAGCAATAAAATATAGGGAAGGAGTGAAATGATTATAGGAAAAACTTGATAAGTCATTGTAAGTAATATCTTATAAATATTGTAAACAACTGTATAGCCGACCGATTAGAAAATTTGCAATTTTAAAATGACCGAATCAATTTCGTAAAATGGAGTTAATTTATAATTTCAAATGCCGGGATTATAGAAATCTAGGAAAGAATAAAATTCGGAAAATAGAAATTGTCGACGCCCCCAATGTGTTTATAACTAAAAGCTCAAGATGTTCACCACGCCAAAGTTATCAACATTCGTGCTGAGTCGAAATCTGAAAGCTCCCTGTGTTTTGGCAACTTGAGCGCACCGTGGGCAAAAATTGAATTAAAATTTGACTTTTACAATCAAAAAGGGCGCGAAATTAAAATTTTGTTTACGAATTTAATTTTACCAATTTTTTTATTTTAAAACCACAAATGACAATATAAAAAACACTTTTTGAGAACCCAAAAGAATATCTTGACTGGCATAACTGTCCATTAGTATAATTGATAAATATTTATGCATATAAAACTGTAGGTATTTTGAAAAGATGTCTGCTAGACGAATTCCCGAATGGTTAACTGAGTGTGAAAATAATAAAGATGAAATTGTAAGTCAAATCGATCTATATATGTACCACCGTTCAATACACTACTAATTACAAGATTCATTAAAAGACCCTGACCAGGAGCACGCCCATGAAAGATGGGAATCGACAATAGAATCGAAAATATATTAATTATCGACCCCGGCCAATGAGCCACGATTAATTATTTACAATTATATAGAAATCATAACAAAAGGTGTCTGTAAATGAATGCATATAGGATAAAGTTTATAGATTTATCAAAAACTAATTATACTCTTATAATATAAATATAGTTATAAAAATAAACAGTCAAACTAGCGAATTTATTAGTTACCACAATTTAGAACGCGGTGGGGGTGATTCTAAATTGAATTACTTATTCATATTCCTCGACTGAATGATGAAGCCTATATTCATTTTTGTCCTGTATTTATGCACAATTTACCTTAAAGCTAGTTTATGGGAACCAAGGTAATCCACAAATTCAACGTTTTTAAATGAAATTTTTATTACAATCACCGTTATCAAGTGAAATTTAACTCTTGTTGACGGACGGTGAGAAAAGTAAAATGCAACTGCATTTTATTTCGTGTGAAAGTTCGACTTTAGGATTTTGATGAACAAATTTATGAATTTAAAAATAAGTTTGTGCATTAATTTCAATACCATATTTTGTATGTAAGCAATTCAAAACAACAACTAATATTCATATATAAAATAAAATTAATAATAAAACATAATAATATATAATTCAAAATAAAACGTGAAATATGTGGCCTAACATCACAACGGTTAATATTATCAATCTAACAAATAAGTAGTAATTCATTAGGTACTTAATTAGATTAAATCGGATCGAAATTTGCAATCTAACCGAGGAACATAAACATTTATTAATTTAAGTACCCGTGCCAAAGGCACGCATAGCGCTGGGCAGATCTTAGAAAGTTGCATAGTAGATTTACATCGTAGCAAAACAAATAATAAAGGAATGAGAAAATATTATTCTTAATATATAGTACAGTATAAAATATCAAATATAACAATATATCAATATCAAATATAACAATAGTAGTAGAAATAGCTTAGTATACAGCACAGTGCAGTACAATATAGCACAGTCCAGTGCACAGTGCATCTGGCAAATAGATCTACATAGTTTAAAATAAAATAAGATAAGATAAAAGTTCAGCATAGATAGTTGAAGCTTCTGAATGATGGATATCCGATAACATATCCAAGCCCGGAACCGGAGGTTGTGAGGCAACTGAAGTATAAATTAAGGAAAACTGAAGACCATATTGCCACAAAGATTATTGATAGGATAGAAGGCGGAACTACAAATAATGTGCTTATTTTTCTTTGTTAGTTTACCAATTTCGACCTGCTATTAATATATCTGTCTATCCTCCGTGCGCCAAGGTCTTAATAAAGTTTTCTTGTATTTGGAAAGTATATATATATAACGAAAGGTAGTTCAGAATATATATTTTATCTTAAGTCTAATTAGCCCAAACACTTCCGTATACATATACTAAGAAATAAGTAATAATGGAATAAAATTGAAAGAAACACGAAATTTATTTTAGCATAAATAGGAATAACATTTAATACCCTATGTATTGGTTCTAAGGTAAAGACAAAATCTAATGTGGATCCGGGTAAATTTGATGATTATATTATCTATTCCTCTTCCACATCAATCATTTTCTGTTCACCTCCTTCCTCATCTAGTGATCAACCTTTTAGTGTTGAAATTAATAGTGCTAGTTGTCTCTCCGGGATGTTAGCGAGGATGAGTGTTATGTGCCATTCTTCAAATTAATTAATTAATTAAAATTATCTAGCCTTATATTCTTCCGATGGTAACCCAGCTTTTCAATAAACTCATTATGTGATCACAGTTCCCTCAGTACTGGAAGCTTGAAATTGGCACGCCTATCACTTCGCCGACTTCTCTGGATGATTCGAGGCCTACCACAGTTTTACCTTCGATCTTGAAAACGTTTGAAACTGATAGCGGAACAAATAATTGGACACATCAGTATGAATAATTTTCTCTCTTACTTCGGTAGTATCAAACGTTCGTTCTATATGTGATATTGAGATTAATGTCTTTAAGAAGACCTTCGAGTCAGTTCCACATGACTCATTTATTAATCGTATTTGCTCAAGAATATATTTTGGTCCAAACCAATGCTTTAAATATATAAGCAAGCGAGAGTTCAATTCCTAAATTCTTCGTGTATGGAGTACTCAGCTTAATTTTTTGGGCTAGGAATGGTATGCTACTGGAGTATATCTGTGGAAGATTTGATTATAGCACTATTAATATATATTCTCAACTACATTATAAGTCATGTGCTTTCTTATTTTTCTTGGTTAGTTTGTCAATTGTATCTATTTTCGTTTTATGTACCCACCATTCATGGACTTGGGCAGGGCCTTTCAATCAAGTTTTTGTATCGTATTGTACTGTACTTAACGCCAACAAAAATTAGTACTAAAACATTTGTTTTTAATAAATAAGGACAACGTAGCTCCAAGCCCAAACTATTTAATAATACCTAATAATTAGCACATGGTCATGTACGTGACTTTGTCCAATTTTTTTTTGCATTTATATCAAAATAAGCTAAAAAATGTCTAAATTACTTTCTCCCGCGTAGAAGGCAACCGTAAGAACAAGGAATCCTTTGGAGAACATCTTTCAAAGCGATATAAAAAATATCAACCGGAGATCTCTCAGAAGTAGTTTATTTGTCCAACAGCCAGTGGAGATTCCTAAAGAGCTCCCTTTTATTGACTACAAGGGATGCATACGTTATCTTACGGATAGTGTGAACATTGCCTGTGCCTGTGATGATGTTATGTATGATAAAATCTTAGAAGTTTTCGATTCTTTTATTAAAATATTAATTCCTACAGAAAGTGGGTAGATGCTCAAAGCAGTACTAAAGTGCCAATTGCTTTTGATATGGAATGGCCTTTCAGTTTTCAGGCGGGATCTGGGAGAACCGCAGTGATTCAAATATGTGCTGACGAAAACCTATGTTATGTGTTTCATATTTCGCAATTAAAAAAAATTCCAGCTGCATTAAATGCACTTTTGACTCACGATAAAGTCATACTGCATGGTGTGAACATCAAAAAGTATATAAATTTTGTTGACATTCATTTGATTTTAATATTTGTTCGTTTAGTGATTTCCGGAAATTGCAAAGAGACTTCCGCGAGATCTCCGCAGATAAAATAGAAACAATGATTCAGCAGTGTGTCGATTTGAGTACATGGTGCAACAAAGTTTGTAGCACTGGGGGTCGATGGAGTCTTGAAAAACTTGTCCGTTATATTGTACGTAGAGAATAAATTATTGGAGGTAAAGTTTTGAAAACTTGTTTCTTTTAGTGTAAGCTTCGCATAAACAAAAATAACAAAGTCAGGATGAGTAAGTGGCATGTTATTCCTCTTTCCAAAGAACAGCAATTGTATGCAGCTATTGATGTTTATGTAAGTATATATTGCTTAAAATTATATTGTATATTGTTTTAGATTGTAATCTATTCTTCTGGGATTTAAGATACATTTTTGACTGGTAAACAAAGCATGTATCTATTTTTTAGAGTTGCTCTTAAGCTCTATATTTTTTGCAGTATTTTTTCACAATTGGTTTGTAGGGGTGAAAAGAGTCAAGATTGATCAAGGTCATTTTGCAGTTACTGGACATATGTTCCAAGGAGCTTGTGGTGGCAAGGCACCTAGTTACTCTGGAACTATCAAAAATTAGATCTGTTGTCATGGCTGGAAAGTCAGGCTCTAATGTAGAGGTTACCAGTCCACAAATTTCGTTGAACGGTGAAAATTTCCTGGGTTTTGAAAATCCATGAGATTTATCTGCTAATCAAGTTAATAATGCAGTTCATACCGCTCTTTTGGTAGCTAATCTGAAACGGATTTTTAATTGCCGACCGTTAAGGCAAGTTCTCCATTCACAAGTGCTACTCCTGCTCCTAAGGCGGTAGACAGTTTCATTACTTGTCAAAGTAATGAATGTTCTTCTATTAGAAATCACTCTGCTCGTTCATATGGCATGCCTGTACCAACTTTGGTCCAGGTCCAGCAAGTCTTTGAGTTTGCAAGCGCTCCGTCATTTTCTTTTGAAAAAAGAAGGGGTAGTCTTACACGGAGTCCAATTTTTAGGTGGAAATTTGTGTTCGATGGAACAGCGTCTGGATTAGAAGTCTCGGAATTTACTTTTCGTTTGGAATCTTTAGTTCACTTGGAGAGTGTATCAGGAGTTGGATTATGTGCTGGATCCCACGCCTTAGCTTCTGGAAAGGCAGCCAATTGGTATTGGATTCTCTTGCGACTCATCCCAAATCATACTTTGGAAGGTTTGCGATCTGCACTACTTTCGCAATATCTAGGTCAATACATTGATTACGAAGTTCTTGAATTTATTAAAAGTGGTAAACAAGGACATCGTGAATCCTTCAGTGACTTTCGTCTAGTAGTTCATGCTGTGGTGACCAAAGTGGTTCATCCTATATTCCCTCTCAGGAAATTAATTGAAATTCTTCGCCGGAACCTGAAGGTCTTATTACTGGAGGTTCTTTTACTTCGTGCGATTGAGCACATTCTTGACTTGCGAGACCTAATCATTACGAAAGGCAGCTCTGTTCCGAAATTGGTGCTCGTCGAAAACCAATGATACGCAAATCCGTTCATGAACTTTATTCTGATAATCCGTTAATCAAAGATAGTATTATTGTCCACTCCGCTGAAAATGTAGAGGCGTTCCAGCCTGGTCTGGGAACTCCAGGCTTATTCAAACCGTATTCAGGACCGCAGACGTTTAATATGTTAATTGTGAAAGAGAGGAACATTTCTATCATGACTGTTCTTTAAGTCCGCAGTGAAACCAGAGGTGGAGTCGGAATCCTACGGAGACCTCATGAATTTTAACTCCTACTCAGGTCTCCAGGCGAATTGATTAGTTTAATAGACCTGTGCATTGACCAAAATTATTTCTAATTTAAAGAGAAATTTTATATTCAGAGTGATTGTTTGGCTATGCGTTCGGCTCTTTCACCTTTTCTATCAGAATTCTGTTCTGAATTCGTTATAAAAAATATTTTATTCTGCACCAGATACATACATATGTGGACAATATTGTATGCATCTGCATGGGAACTGAACGACAACTTGCAAATTTTGTGAATAAAATTCTAAATAAATTAGACAAAAATATTTTATTTACTGTAGAACTAGGCAATGATAAATTCAATTTCTTAGATCTGATGCTTAAAAGAGATAATAATAAATTGTGTTACCAAGTATCTCTTGCCACTCTTGGAATTCAAAAATGGCATCTTTTCACTGTATGATTGATTAACAGACTATTAAAAGTTCCTCTTAGCGTAGTTGATTTTAATAAAGAATTATCCACCATTTTGACTATAGCATTAAATAATGGATATAGAGAGAGTACAATTATCTGAATTCTCAAGAAAAAAATTTCAATCAAGTTGTCGATTCCATTTATCCTTCAGTGGGGGCAATAGTCAAGATCCCAAATACAAGAAAATTCCACATATAGAAGGTTTATGTAACAAATTTAAAATTACATTATAAAATGCTAATGTATTACCAGCCTTTTTCAATAAAAATTTGCTAACTAATAACAAGATAAAACCAAAAATAAAGTTGAGTTTATAAGCTAAACTGTAACGATTGCTAAGCTGTTTATATAGGAAAGACAAAATGATCTCTTAAACCAAAATTTTCTGAACACATAAGTTCTAGTAAATCCATTTTGCTTTGCAAAACATTACGCGATAATTAACATTCAGCTATTAAATATTACACAAGTATGAACTCTATGAAATCAGAAAGTAACAGAAGAATCGTACTTTTCTAGTTAATGACCAAATTAATTTCAGTAACAGAAGCCCTCTACAAGATCCTGTTACAGTTAAAATTAGTTCTCAGAGCATCATCTAATTGCGACAATCGAACGAAATGCGTCGACTTTATTGTTTGTTATTATTTATAACGTGAAACATAAATTGCCAAGGTGTTTTTTTAAAATTTGTTAAAATTTATTTTAACTTACATCATGTGTAATGTGTTTCACCATATCCCCACACAGAATATAATCAATATGATTAAACAAGCTGACTATAAGAATGTTTGATCACCGCTCCGGTACTGACCAAACCTGATTTTTCTAGACCTTTCTTTATTCAATGTAACACAAGTAGCACAGGTCTTGGGTGCGTGTTGTTCCAACGCAACGTGATGTTGATGGAATGCTTAGCAGGAGTTCTGAGTGTGACGCTTTTTCGATCTTATGTTGAGGGATTGGAATTGACATAATCACTGATCATACAAGGCTTCAATGGCTTATGAACCAACGTGATCTGTGTGGCAGACTTTCACGGTCGAGCCTCAACTTCAATCATTTAACTTCCATATTGAATATCGAAAGGGTAAGGAGAACGTTATAGCTGACGTTTTGTAAGCGACGAAGGTATTAACGAACTAAGGTTGGAAACAGTTATTGAAACTGTAGATTTGGAATCTCCGGCGTTTCTGAGTAAAAGTTATATGGAAAGATTGAAAAAAGCTGCTTCTGCAGTGAATCCTGCAACAAATCACCAAGTCAAGGATGGTCGGTTGTCTATTTCTTTTAAATTTTCAAATGTTTGCATATCTTCCAGTTCCGTTAAGTTGAAGTTATGTGTTCCGGATGAATTAACTGCCACTTTAATTGGGCAAAAGCTTCCTATTTGTTCTCATTTTGGGTTTGGTAAAACTTGTGAAAAATTACGGCGTTTTTATTATTGGCCAAACATGACTTCTGATGTACGCTAGTACGTTAACGCTTGTCAAATTGTTAAATTAGTCAAGCCATTCAATTTCTTCTCAAACCTCCGTTGGCGAATTTTCATCGATTTTCTTGGACCTTATCCACGTAGCCTCAACGGCAATTAATATATATTTCTGGTAGTGGATCATCTTTCAGAAATTGTGCTAACCCTTTCGGTACTACGGGCGCATATATGCGCTCAGAAAAATACTTTTTTTTTAGCCTATGGGCGCATATATGCACTCAAAGACTTCTCGAACTTAAACGCTTATAGCATTTGAAGAAAATAACGACATTGACTCAAATAAATTTTGAGACATGTGCAATGCTGTTTCTGGAAATACGAGGTCCGTGCGGTTTTATTGGCCGCCACCAGATGACGTCTAATGGGAATGTAAATTTTTTTACATTTTAATTTAAAGAAAAGCTCAATTTGGTCGTCTTCCATCACAGAAGAGATGCTATACATTTTTTAAATATAAACACTGAGGCATATTTGTAGAATGAAATCTCATCTACATTTTGTCCCTTAATCATATATGTAATTAGTTTTTCTAGTCGATAGTTAGTTTCGAAGATAAACCGAAAAGAAACGAACCAGTCCTTTTTAAACTGGCAAATGGCAGGTTTTTGAGTGAAAAAATGGGTTTACTTTAATCTCATGTTTGCGAACAACCGTTACGTCCGGGAAATTTTCCACCTTAACAAAAAACGTTCACAACAGACCGCTAATGCATATGAAAGAAAGAAAGGGCAAAATATATGCAAAATGAAGGAAGGGGGGTGTATTTGACCCAAGTGCTAAAAAAACATTTTTAACGGTAAAAACGTCCGTATGAAGTTAACATAATCAAAAAAATAACTCCGCACTCGATTTTACTCTCCACCCCCTTTAATTTGATACTCCACATGCCGCATTTTAGGCAACCCCAAAGATAAAGGATTTTAAATTGAAGACTGTATCATTTGGAGCATCATTAGCTCCATTTCTGGCAATAAGAACATTACAGGAGTTGGTTAAAGATGAAAGAGACAAGTTGCCAATTGCCTCCAGGGTGACTTTGAGGGACTTCTGTGTAGATGACTTAATGTCTGATGCAGACACATTATCGGAAGCTATTGAGTTACAGAAGCAACTAAATAATCCCACTAAAGCAGGAGGTTTTTAGCTTAGAAAGTGGGCATGCAATTGCAACGAAGCTCTACAAGGAATTCCTATCAGCGAATTAGAATGCAATCTGCCTCTATTTATAGATATCGATCCGACAATTAAAACATTAGGAATTATCTGGAATGCAGCAAACAATTCATTTCACTTTAAAGTGTGTCTTCCACCTTTCAAGGTTTACCAACCAAAAGGAAAATTATTTCGGATATCGGGTGACTATTTGAACCATTTGGATGACTCGCACCTACTATCATAACAGCTAAGATCTCCATGCAAAGGTTACGGGTGTAGCATAGGATGAAGAGATTCCTGGAGAGATTATGCAAAGCTGGTTGATATGTAGACATGAACTACAACTCATTCAAATTTCTCTTCGCGCACCACTACTAGGAAAGTACTATGCGTGCTACACGGATTCTGTGATGCTTCACAAAGGGCCTACGCAGCCGTATGGTATATTAGGATAATTGATAACTTTCCTTGCACGCCTGAACGGATTCAACTATTGTCCTCTCTTGGATTTGTAGCCAATCCAGTCAAGTCATTTGTTGCTAATAGGGTTACAGATATATATATATATATATAAACGGATTAATTCGAATAACAGCTTACTGCTATCGATTCGTAAACAATAGTGAAGTATCTAAGCCAAAAAGATAAATTGAATGGCTAAAGATTCATGAATTGTGGGTTGTTATACAAAAATTATTAAAATGTGCACAGTCAGAGATGTATTACGGCGAAAACCGGTGCATACAGGGAGATAAACTATTTCCGTCGAAAAGTCCTACACACCATCTGGCAACCTGACACCAAAACATTTGGCACCTGTATTCCATTATACTTCCCACTATCAACCTCACCTGAAAAAATTGGAGTCAATCAAGAAACGACTACTAGACCTTTAAAGTGATCTACTAGCCGCATGATTATCATCAATTCACAATTGGATACACCGGTTTGCTACTAGTAACAGTGATCATCTATCTCTTCTGGAAATACCGGCTAACTTGGCTATTGACTAAGCAACACCAGAATAAGGCACCTCCCAATACTGATCAAAAAGCTGCATCCGAATTTGGCATGAACTTCGACATTGAAAATTCTTGAATTATCATTCAAGGCTGTGGAGGATGTCTATACATGACATAACCTACCTATATCCCAATAATAATAACCACACACATACATTCCAATAATAAGAAAAGGTACCTGATAAGTAAGCATTTCTCACGCAGGAAATTTATATGCGAAGCCATCACTTCATATAAATTAAATTCCCACAATTCATTTATCTTCTGCGATTAAAAATATTTTCTTTCCAAGCCAGACGATATTTGACACGTCTAATATTTCTCTTCAGATAGTACAGAGCTTTGCATGAGAAATAAATTGTTGCTTGAATATATATAAATATATATATGAATATAAAGCACATTAACAAAACTGAGCTTTTGGATTAAAATACATAAAAGTACTTCCTAGATTAGATAGATTACACAGAAGTACTTTCTAGATTAGACATCAGAATTGAAAAAGACTTGTACCACTCCAAAATTTTCTTGTTAAGATAACCTATCCAAGACAGTACTTAGCTAGGCAACTCTAGTTGAGCAAATCATGTAATGGATGTAGGCTTTGAATTTGAACGAAACATCTTCTCAAGATCGTCAACCTAATGAATTGGGATGCTACATTGGACATAAGCCGAGATAGGTACAAAATAACAGGATATGCAGCACGAAGATAAGCCGAAAAAAGATGTCATTTATATATATAAAAAAAAAATAAAAAAACAGCTTTAGAATTTTTTTTTGAACGATGTTACTATAGCACTAAAACTCAATAGACATTAAGAGCAAAATTACTATTGTTAATTAATAGTACAGCGCCCATATGGCCTCGTAGCCGTGGGCCAAGAAACTATGGTAGTGGGCTTAAGATAAGTTTACACAATTTTTGAATTCGAATTTGAATTTGCTTAAAGTAGCTGACAATAGTAAAACGCACTGTCATCATCAATTTATACATATGTATTTGCATCTTGCATGTGCATAATTTGATTCTGATGGCCTGTCATTATATTTTTAATACTTAGGCACCTTGCGTGCCCTTTAATGAATTAAGATTTTTATGTGTCACCGTTGAAGCAACAATAAAGAAGAACTATGGTTTCACATTTCACACCTGCAGGCCATCATTTTTTGCAAGTCTCGATGAGAAATCACCTGCCATATAGTTACATTAGTATGTGACAACCTGTATAATAATAAATGGCTTAAGAGCCTTCAATTTCATTTTATTTAAAATCTGGGATAAACTCCTTGAATTTTTGTTTTAACTATATTATATTTGTTTCCCTGAACATGAATTCGCAGGACTGCTGAAGATCTTTACATTTAAACTATTAAAAAATAAAAAATAAATTGGTTATTTGTTATTAAAAGTAAGCAAAACTTAAGAGCAACATTTTTGAATCCGACTTTTAATATTTTATATTTCCGCAGATTTCGCAAGTGATTTATGGGAAATTGGAAAAGATGGAAAAGGAAAAAGCAACACTTTTATCTTCGTTTACCGAAATGCATGGAGAAAAGTCATTACAAGCAATACAAGCTCTTGGTGTTAATTTTTTAAATAATTAAGGTTGTTTTTTTTCATATGTTTTATATTACCGTGTACGATGGGCTGCTGATATGTATGTATGTATGTATGTAGTTAGTTTGAAATAAAAATATATGTAGTAAGTCACTGGCAGGCAACAGTAATTTACTTTGAGATGATAAATTGCAAATAACGTAAATGACGAGACATCTATGGAAAGCGTTGGACTCGGTATTGGCATCTGTAAAAAAAATCTCAATAGGTAGAATGTTGGCGAATACTAATGCCGATGCCATGATCAGTGAACAATTTTGCTATTCTAGACAGAATTAATCAAGCAGACGTTTTTATTTTTAAGCCGAGTATTTTATTCAGCTATGGTTTTATTTTACAAAACTAAATACATATTTATACTTCGAAGTTAAAATATATATACATAGTAGATATACATATATCTCTTATTATGTCAATGAAAAATGTACAAATTGAACTCACAGGAATAAATCTATCATCTTCAGCGGCCAATGTTTTTTTTGGGGATAATCTAAACGCTTGTCTGACAATTGGTCATACCTCAAATCTTACTCTGAGGATGTCAATACTTTCAAATTAAAACTTGACAGGCTTCTTAATTTTTCGGGGGCGCTCAGTTCAAACTCATCTATTTTCCTTGAGAAGTCGCATGCTCTGTCTAATAGCCTTTGATGTCCGACGTCCACTGTTGATGATCTTTGTACCACGCTTAACAATTGTAACGCACCTTTTTCACCACCTGCTGCTGCCGATCCAATTCTTGAAGATGTTTTACACAATATCTGGCTGGTCAAGAATGGTCTTGAGGGTTGGTTTTTTGCTGGTGTTAAGGATTCCTTGCTTATTTGTACGATCGCTTCTGACATTAAGGGTCGGTTTCCCAGTATGTACAACCTTAAGCTTAAGTAAATAAAAAGATTACTCTTTTGGACTTTTTACCGGGTTAAACTTAATTTTGTTCAAGAAAGAATTTTTTGGGATTTTCCGGTATATAGCAAAAGCTAAAAAATGTTCTAATTTGTTATTTCATCACACAATTCATTCATTTTTGGTGACAAGTTTCAAGTCTTGGTTTGACTCATCAACAGGTCCCAAATAGCGAAATTGCGTGATTTGAAAAACAAATGAAAAAATGAAAAAAAGAAGAAAGAAATGAAAAGTTTGAGAAAAATAGAAAAAACAATTATTTTATTTATTAAAAAAATGTAAAATTTTTTTTAAAGAAGCAGATTCATTCGAAGCGAATCGAACCTGTATACGCCACGCAGTGGGCTGAAAAATAAAGAAGAAAAAGGAAGAAGAAGAAGCGTTTCGTGTCAACAGAAAACCTTCCACTCATCGGTGCAGCTTGGTTTTCTGCCTGCTGCAGACGCTTGGAGAAAAATTAAGTATAACCCGGTAAAAAGTCCAAAAGAGTAATCTTTTTATTTATTTTTCCTCCTGGGCTCATATAGGAGTGTTTTTTCCTCATATAATTCACACCCAGAATTTATTCTGAGTTTATATGAGAAGAGATCAGTTTGATCTATTTTCAAGCGTCTGCAGCAGGCAGAAAACCAAGCTGCACCGATGAGTGGAAGGTTTTCTGCTGACACGAAATGCTTCTTCTTCTTCCCTTTTCTTCTTTATTTTTCAGCCCACTACAAATAATAAGTTCTATACAAAATACACCATAGTCCATTTTTAGTTCAGTGGTTTTCCAAATGAATATATAGGATAGAAATAGATGGCAATACAATATTTGTAATCCTTTCTCTGTCCCCCATAGCTACTTTTAGGGGCAGGTAGACAAAAATTGCTTAATTTTATATCTTTAAAAATCAAGTTTAAAAAATATTTGATGTTGTAGGAGATAAGCTTCCAAGAAGAGAAATAATTTCGAGTGCTTCTATAATTTGTTGAACTTTTAATATGAATATTAAAGCAAAAGTAAAACTTGAAATTAAGATAATTGTCACACCCTGCCAAAAAAAGTTGACCCATATGAAATAGCAAATCAGGCAGTCCATGTTATATATGTCAGTGGAGTAAGTAAATTATTTCTGAAATCCTAAGTAGGCAGTTACCTGTGATACATCAAACGGTACGCACCTAACAGGTACCAAAGTTATAGAAAAGTGTAGTGTCGGCAAGTGCCAAATGGAATTCCGTGAGGGGCGCGACGGCGGGTTAGCCAACAGATGGTGAGTTCGTTCCTTGTTAACATTTTCAGAAGTGGGATCCTTTTACCTGCTCACAGTTGCCAAAAATAATAAAACATATTTTTCAGTCCTTGTAAAAATAAATTAAGTGTAATGTGGAAAATCTTGTCGGGAAGTGTCTTGCATGGTGCAGGTCATAAAAAAAAAAATTCAAACTCGGCGATAGTTGTTTACCAGTCCGACATATGCGTGAATTTTTCAAGAGAAATAATTCTGTTTATGGGTTTTTCTGTAACGAAGGACTCTTACCTTCAGAGGGAATGTTTACGGCTGTATTTCTTGAGAAAAGATGAAAAATTTCTAAAGTGTTTTATTGCCAGTCCCAAACCCTTACTTTGCAAAAGAGATGTTTATTGCTTTCGTGCTATATATAAAATATGCCAGAGTGTCTATGCATACCTACGATGTGATATTATTGTTGTCACTCGTTGTTTCTTGATCTGAGTAAAATAATTTGAGTTTTTACTAATTACTTACTTCCACAGATGATGTCGATAGAAGCGGATCGCGAAGTATAGTTATACCTAGTTCGGAGTGAAATATTTTTGTGTTTTCATAAATTCAGTGAACAATTATTATTGAGTGTGGTTAGTTGAAATGTTGTCTAGAAATAAAAAAACAATGTGCTTTAGCAGTGGCCGATTTAGAGAGGCAAAATCAAGAATTACGCGATGAGCTCAGTGCACTACGTGGTCAGTCCACAAGTGATACAAACTAGGTGGAGAATAATAGTGCGAATAACGAAATACAGTTGAGAATGGAGGAAATCTCTGGTCTTATCCCCGAGTTTTCTCCAGGTACGACTAATAGCCTTTCAGCCAACCAATGGACCGATATTGTTGATGGAGTACAACACCTGTACAACATAAGCGATAGGAGGACTATGTTATATGCATCTCTTCGACTCAAAATTGCGGCGAGATTCTGGTACAGAACCGTACAGAATGAGATTTTTGAATGGGAATCTCTTAAAAAGCGTCTCATCGAGAGTTTTCCTTCTCCTATTGACGAAGCCAGCATACACATGCAACTCATCAAGAGAAAGCGTACAGCTGCAGAGCCAGTGGAAAACTACTTCTATGAAGTGGCAGCTCTAGCAAAACAAGCAAAATTGAGCGAAACTACCACAATAAATTACTTAATAACCGGAATAGGGGATAGAAATCTATCTAATGTTCTCACTGCAGCGAATTGCGGGAGTTTAACAGAAGTTCTCACCCGTATAAAAACGTACGAAAGCCTGCAAGAACAAGAGAATAACAGGCGCGTTGCAAACACGAAAGAAACTCACCAAAATATTAATCAATTCAACCATCGTCTATCTCGACCACAAGAACAAGGAGCAGAATCTTGGAAAGGAAATAAGAAATTCGGTGGTAACTGCTATAACTGTGGTAAAGTGCGTCACCGTGCAGTCGAATGCTTTTCACGAAAAGCTAAAGTGCCAACTAAGAATATAAAAACCAGTGCATATAATACGGAGAATTTTAGAAAAGTGCAAAACTTACATAAAGATAAAAATGAATTTTACAAAAATATAGTTATCGATAAGTGGGAAATCCCTGCATTCCTTGATTTAGGCAGTGAATGTTGCACTATTCAGAAGAAGGAATGTGACTATAAAAACTGGAAATATCGACCACATAAAATAGTCTTGAAGGGTTTCGCTGGCGGAAGATGTACTACTATCGGAAGTCTATATAAATTAATATCCGTTGATGATGTGGACGCGACAGCTGAGATATTAGTTGCTCCAAATAAAGCACAGGACGTACCAATTATAAATGGCCAGAGCTTTTTAGATCAACCTGGAATTAAAGTTATCAAAAGCTTTGGAGAGCTTCAAATATTAAAAGAAGGACGTCAAACTACTGATATTAGAAGCGTACAATCTAACGTTAACGCGATATCTGGAAATATAAACGAAAAAGACTCATGACTATCAAAAATAATAAACAAACTTGTATTAGGAGATATAAGTTTAGAAGAAAAGAAAAATTTCCTGGACCTAATAAAAGAATACCCGAATTGCTTTGCTCTTAACATAGAGGAACTTGGAGAAACATCAATAGTTGAGATGAATATTGAGATAAAAGAATATGAAGTCATTAGATATAAGCCTTATCGTGTACCGTATCACCAGATGGAGGAAGTATCAAAGATCTTGAATGAATTAAGACAAGCCGGAGTAATCGAAGATTCTACATCAGAGTTCGCAAGTCCAGCGATATTAGTCCGAAAAAAAGACGGAAGTTTGAGGATGTGCGTAGATTATCGCAAACTTAATCGTATCACGAAGCGAGAATGTTTCCCGACACCAAATATCGAAGAGCAGTTGAATTCAATGGTTGGAGGCAGAGTTTTTTGCAGTTTAGACATGATGAGCGGCTATTACCAGGTTCAAATTAAGCCAGAATGTAGACATCTTACAGCATTCGTTACACCCGGAGGTCATTTTCAATTTCGAAGAATGCCATTTGGACTTACTAACGCTCCCGCAGTATTTATGAGACTAATGAGTATCGTTCTTCAACAAATAAATTATCCACGTGTTTTTAATTACATGGACGACATTATACTCATCGCTGCAACTGTAACTGAAGCCATCGAAATTTTAAAGAAAGTTTTAATTGCCCTACAACAATCGAAACTTACTCTTAATGTAGCAAAATGCTCCTTTTTCGTTGATAACGTCAATTACTTGGGGCATCGAATAGGAAAATTCGGTATAAAGCCAGGTGAATTCAAAACGGAAGCTGTCAAGCGGTATCCTCAGCCAAAAAAATGTGAAAGAAGTTAGGCAATTTCTCGGTCTGACTGGATACTTTCGTCGTTTCATTCCTTCATACGCAAATATTGCTCTACCACTCAACACTCTTTTACGGAAGGATAAGGAATTTGGATGGGGAGAGGAGCAACAGCAAGCTTTTGAAAAATTACAGGATTGTTTAACAAGTGAACCAATTCTAGTTATTTATAATCCGAAGGCGTGTCATGAACTCCATACAGATGCTTGTGCCACAGGATTAGCGGGTGCGCTTCTACAGATCAGTGAAGATGGATGTAAACAGGCAGTAGCTTACTTAGTCGTTCAACCACAGTTTTGGAACAGAAGTATCATAGCTACGAACTCGAGGCATTGGCAGTTGTTCAATCACTCGAAAGATTTCGTTATTATCTCCTGGGCAAGAGATTCACCGTGGTAACGGATTGTAATTCGCTCAAGTTAACACATGAGAAACAAAATATTGTGCCCAGAATTGCGCGATGGTGGTTACGCATTCAAGAATTCGACTTTGAGCTGCAATATAGGTCGTGCTCAAAGATAGCACATGTTGACGCTCTAAGTAGAGCAACAATTATTATTTGTCCATCAGTGGAAGAGGTGGGAGACAAGGTAATGTTAGAGGGAGTTGTAGAGTCTGATTGGGTCGCATTACTATAGCTTCGGAACGAGCTTCAAGAAATAAAGGAATGTCTTGATGGCGTAAATGCTAAAAGAGATAAAGCCAAATATTATAACAAAGAATATCAACTAAAGAGTGGTCGAATTTTTAAGAAAACAGCTGACGGATTGCGTTTCGTTGTACCCCGTGGGATTCGATGGCACATAATAAGGTCAGCGCATAATGACAGCGGACACCCCGGAGTAGATAGAACCATAGAATTAATACAAAAGACGTATTGGTTTCCAAAAATGCGAACAATTGTACGAAAGTATACGAACAGTTGCTTAGATTGCTTGCACAACAAGAGAAATAAAGACGACAGCAGAAGGGAACTATTCATCAGAGAAATTAAGCCGAGGCCATTCTGTGCGGTCCATATGGATCATCTTGGCCCTTATCCGAAAAGCCTCAAAGGCAATACTCATCTAATTGGCGTAATCGATGCTTTCACCAAGTTCATTGTCATAAAAGCAGTTCGGAATGTTCGCACACAACATGCTATAACGATGCTAGAGGATATTTCTCAATACCTTGGACTTCCTGAGCAGCTAATCACCGATAGGGGTACATCGTATACATCCGACGCCTTTCAAAACTTCTGCAGAGAAAACGACGTTTTACATATTAAAACTGCAGTGAGGACACCTCGAGGAAATGGCCAAATCGAGCGATACTTCAGAACCATTAAAACAGCGATAGCGAGCATGACAGAACGGCAAGATGGTCGCGATTGGGACAAATGTCTATCTGCAATCCAGTGGAGTTTCAACAACTTATCGCATAGGATAACCAAGACAAGCCCCCAAAAACTTCTACTAGGGTTCGAGCCTAAAAGCATCCTTAAAAATCATCTTACATCTCTGACGACGAAGACGAAATCCCCTTAGCGGAACTTCGAGAAAAGATAGCAAAGGAAATGAATAGAAGCCGAACAAAGCAAGCTGAGAAGTACAATCTGGGTCGACAACTACCCATAAAGTATGAAGTTGGAGATTTGGTATGGATCCGGTGCGAACACAGAGCAACAGGAGCTCCGCAGAAACATATGCGACGATATAAAGGACCATACATCGTGAACAAGATCCTGGGTCACGATCGCTATGAAGTTACTGATCCACCCAATTTTAGAGCGAGCGGAAGACCGTTTCGTTCCGTATATGCAGGCGATAAAATTCGCCACTGGAGCTAACTGTCGATGACATTGAAATACCTAGCGATACACAGAGCGAGCCTGAAATAGAAAAATAAGAGTAGTCTCAATGATTTATTCAATAGTATTAGGAATGTAATCTTTGAAAAAAAAAATAATATAAATTTATTTTATCTTTGTTTTTTTCTCTATAAATAAAATGACTAAAATATATTCATATACATACGATTTATCAATTATTCAACATGAAACGATGAAATATATTACATGAGCTGGAGGCTTGGATTGAGTATGAGAAGAATTATGAAGAGAAGAAGGCGGTACATCAGAGAGTTTACGTCTCATGATTATTGATCGTTAGACGAAGTGTGGACCATGAGTACTGGCCACGCTTACTAGAACTCTATAGGAAATACCGCAGGGCAGATGAAAGTTCAAATTGTTGAAGTAAGAAACGAATTTAAATCTTACAGAGATCTAGGAGTTCTGGCTGGAGAAAAGGAGCACTATATCAGTTGTCGCATGATTGTGGTTTGTATGTGCAAAAGAATGATGTGATCAGACTTATTAACCGAATATAACTAATGTTGGGTAGTAGTATATTATATGCTGAGTAGTAGTAGATATCAGTGCTGATAAGTAGTAGAAATAGAGATAGAGCTCAGTAGTATTGCTTGGATCTAACCCTAATATCTTGCTTGTTGCGTTTAAGTGTGCATGTGGTGATGTTGCTGAGGACAGCAGTACACAGGATGGCCGAATGTAAACATCAGTAGAAACAAAGCCCCATAGGATGCATATTACTAACAAAATACTGCTCCCAGTGGCAGCCCGCCGTAGTAGCGGAATACAGTTGGCATCCCCGTCATATGCACTTTTGTCCTTGCTGAGTAAGTAAATTATTTCTGGAATCCTAAGTAGGCAGTTACCTGTGATACATTAAACGGTACGCACCTAACAGGTACCAAAGTTATAGAAAAGTGTAGTGTCGGCAAGTGCCAAATGGATGGATGATGGTGAGTTCGTTCCTTGTTAACACATGCATCGACATCTTACTCGTCAGTGGTCTAGATTCATGCGTCTAATCCGTCTCACAAATATAATACACGAATTTTAATCCGACATTTACATTAAGGGTAGTTACCCCGAGTTCCACTGAACTCAGTAACCAGCAGCTACCTTCATCGTGCAGTACTCAGCTCTCAGTCGATTCTTATAAGCTTTTTGGAATATCGATACAAGTATCGATATTCTATCCTTCAGCGGTCTAGATTTACGTATCTAGACCAACTCATAGTTAAAAGAAAAGAGTTTTGACTCAACAGGTTTTAACAAACATTTTGTTTCCGAAGTATATCAGCTCATGAGTATTCCCAACTTTTGACCATAATTTTTTATGCATTGCTCTGAGCACTGACAAGAAGTTGATATAATGCCTAGAGCCACAGAAATTGCATAGATTAAAAAACCATAAAGTTTCTATAGTTACAGAGAGTACAGAGAGTCTATAAGTTACAGAGCCCACAAGAAAGATAATCTAAATTCTAGAACATAATTTCCATTAAAATAGCTCTCTGAAACAAAAAATAAAGTAATTCTCATAAAAATAAAAAAAATGAAATAATACTTCATAAAATAAGTCTCATTTTACAAGTCGCAGACACGCGTCACTATTTTTGTAATATGTAGTCTTCCTACGTGAAACTTTAACTCCGCTCCCAAGAAAGCAAAAAAAAAAAAATAGATTAGTACTTTTAATCTATTGCAAATGCAGGTACGTGTGCACATTCGGGGCGATTTTAATAAGCAGCTTTTGAGATATGGCAGTCTTTGTCGAGGTTGCGAAGAACAACGAACAGTTTTCAATTGTTTCCCTTTCTTTATTATAATTCTCGTTGAATGTTATTGAGCACCCGGAGAGAGATAAGCATGGTACATCGCTTATCAGTTAGTATAAGCATAAAGTAATAAGGGCTAAAGAGATGACAAGATTAACTTTGCTTTGCGAACCAATATTTGAAAGCTCAATCTGAAAGTTTGGATTCAATCGTAAAAGCTTTTCTTGCAGAGCTTGCATCTTCTGTACTGAATTCACAGCCCACTGTACCAGCAGGCAACACATCAAGGCATGAATGGCATGAAGCACTGATGAAGTAAATGCAAAACTACCAAGTTTTACCATGGTAGATATTAATAGGCATATGTATGTCTTACTTTTGGAAGCTATATTATTGCTTCACGAGGAAGAAAACTTTTGCGATGTCACATATAAAACTGATATGGAGGTATTACCGTATTACCTTCGTTTTTTTATAGGAAGTTTCAGTTTGATTTCTTTTTATGAGGTAGTCACGATTATTCATATGGGGGTAAATTATCAAATTGCATTTCAATTTTCACATCCCCACTGACTTACGTTCCAAATATAATTAACAAATTTTTGAATTTTATAAACTCATGATTTTTTATACCTCAGATGAAATGTTACATAGGGTATGCTACAGCTTTTCATTCCGTTTGTAACGCATATAAATAATGCTGGTAGAGCCAAATAGATAAGACACCCAAGCATAATATTAAAAGTTATTTTGATTTTTGCATGTCCGTCCGCCGTCCGTCCGACACCACAATAACTTGAGGACACATCCATGGTTTGCCATACAAAAATTATTTTATATATAGGCACCTCTTGAGAAAACAGTCAGCTGAGAACGTTTTTGATGTACTGAAAAAGTTTTCAGAATGTAAAACCCTATAAAATTTGTTAAAACGATTTTTAATATCTTACAAACCATTCTAGAAATAGATGCGACCTGCCTAGAGGCATAGACTATATGGCTTCGAAAGAATTAGTGTTAGTCCAACTATAGCGTTTCCTTTTCTAACTAAATTAATTTTCGTTTTAAATTCAATTCGAGAAACTCGATGATATTTTCTAACTTTCATTCGATCTCTTATAAAAACCATTCTCTAATGGAAAGGAGTTGAAGGAGGTTGAAGTTTCAATATACATATGTATCAGTGTACAATATGCATTATGTACATTTAAATTTACATTTTCAACTGCAACTAGAACTGCTAATGAAAGAATCTCATACTACAATCCCACCTACTCTAAAAAATATAATCTTCATCGGGGCATATTGGCAACTCAGGAAGGAAAGTATCCGACTGGGAAAAAGTGTGCTCTAAGAGCCCTTCTGAAGCGCTTCCCTGGACGCTCGTAGCGCTTCTTTTCCCTATCCCAGTTCATTCCTTTTTAACATGGGCATGTCCGCAGAGGCAAGTGCTTCAATGCTGGTCTTAAGAAGAAATCTAAATGATGACCGAAGAAGTTTTTTTGAAAGTGTCATTTCGAAAGTTTTAATTAGCTTTTTGGATAATCATCGCTGTGCTTCTTCCTCAGTGTTATAAGAGGCCTTCAAGACGGACAACAGTATAGTAAAGCGCCTGCGTTTGCTCATGATTATTTGTGGTATTAAATTTTACGAAGTTGATTAAATAAGCCAATATTCTCCCTTTTATTCTGACTTATATTAACTAACACTTCAGATTGTGTACATACTTCTAACCACTCTGAACATCACACTGAAATAGTAGAAAAATCCACAGTTTAGATTCGAGGAACATTAGATGAGATCACTCCTTGTTGCACTTCAATCTGCTGGAGCTCATCAAATAATCTTCTATAGACCTTCCAAGCGATGGCTCTGGAGGCACTTGAGTTACTTGTGCCTTTGCTTATTTTTCATGATAGATGAGTGAATATGCTTCTAAAGAGCTACCAAATGATGGCTAGAGGCGCGCTTACATAAATTGTGCTCCTCTCAGAAGCGCTGGTTTTTCGTCCCAATGGATTCCTACTAAAAAATAATGCAAGTACAGCACAGTCATGCTGCTGAGTGCACTCTGTGGGGATGGTGCGGTGCCTTGAGCAGGGCTTGCTGTGAAATGTGTAAAACTTGTTAGAGTGTGCCTAGGAACATATTGTTACGTGCAATAGAAAGAGACAACTGGTGACATCTACTGGCAATAAACAGCTTCAGGTTCGGAGAGTAAATGACTTCAGGTTCGGAGAATCGATTATGAAAGTTCAGGAATAGAACAAATAGAATAGTCAAGAAGCTTTTGGAATAGAACACTCCAGAATAATCCGGAGAGTCTCTAGGATATAAACATAACAGTTGTCATCGCCAGAAAAGAGTCTTGTCTTAGACGTTGCAGTGTTAAGAAGCGAAAGTAATAAAGAAGCGATAGTGTGTAATTAGATTGCGATAATTGAAAGTACAGTGTTAGCGATAATTAGAGTTGAGTTGATTAAATGAATGTTTGTGAATTTTATATGATTTAAGTGAAATAAAAAACTTATATATTAATTATTTAATATTGTGTTTTAAATAACGAACCAAAGGCCACGCTCGCAACAACTGGTGTCAGAAGTGAAATAAATTCGCGAAATAAAGTGGTGGCAATTGACTAAAAATTAAAAGAGTGATTAATTTTGAGAAATTGTGTTAAATTGTGAAAGTTCTGGAAAATAATTTATATTCATCTATAAGAGAATTACTAAAATAATGGGACGCAAAGTGGACGAGCTTCGAACGCAGGATTTGAAAGTGGAGTTAGGAAACCGGTCATTACAAACGACAGGCATAAAGAAAGTTCTAGTCGAGCGACTTAGACAATCTTTGATAGAGGAAGGAAAGAATCCTGAAACATTTGTTTTCGAAGAGAACTTGGAGGAAATCGAAGTTGAAGAAGCGCCTGCGATGAAAATGGAGCAGCTTTTGAGTACTTTAATGAGTAAAATGGAAGCCCGTTTTTATGAGCAAAAGAATTCTCTCGAGGAACAGAAGAAATCTATGGACGAACAAAAGAATTCTCTCGACGAACAAAAGAATTCTCTAGAATCCCGTTTAGATAACAGAAGAAATCTATGGACGAACAAAAGAATTCTCTCGAGGAACAAAAGAATTCTCTGGAATCACGTTTAGATGAACAAAAGAAATCTATGGACGAACAAAAGAATGCTTTTGTTGAACAAAAGAATTCTCTGGAATCCCGGTTAGATGAGCAGAAGAAATCTATGGAAACGCGCTTGGACGAACAAAAGAGTTCTCTGGAGAATTGTCTAGAAACTCGTTTGGAGGATCAGAAAAATTTTCTAAAAAGTTCTTTAGAAGAACAAAATTTGAAAATTGAAGGAATTGAGCAGGAATTTCAACAAAAGGTTTCGGAAGTTCAACAAAAAGTCACCGAGCAACTTGAAAACGTTAAAGCAGATCTGGAAAGAATAAAGCATCGTCAGCCTCTAAACGTAGCAGCTGAAATATCGGGAGTAGGTAGAATGAAAGCTCCAATATTTGATGGACAAAATTCGTGGCATATCTTCAAGAGACAATTCGAGGCAGCTTCAGAGGTAAATGGATGGAATGATGAAGACAAAGCTATAGCTCTGGTGTTAGCACTTCGAGGTCCTGCGTCAGAACTCTTACAAACTGTACCGATTGAAAATCAACGTAATTACTCTTCATTAGTACAGGCGATAGAATTACGTTACGGAGATGAACACATGCAGCAAGTATATCGCCTACAATTGCGCAACAGGATTCAAAAACATGGAGAATCAC
Source organism: Dioctria linearis (assembly GCA_963930735.1). Classification (NCBI taxonomy): domain Eukaryota; kingdom Metazoa; phylum Arthropoda; class Insecta; order Diptera; family Asilidae; genus Dioctria; species Dioctria linearis. The sequence continues at coordinate 208,079,215 of OZ005741.1, read as the reverse complement.
TACAGCAACTGCAGGCAGATGTAGAAAGATTAGCGCATCTTTCATACTCCAGCGTGAATGCAGATTTTCTCAATGAAGTGGCAACGGAAGCATTTGTGAACGCTATTACAGATCAAAATTTACAACAATCATTAAGGCTAGCAGGAAAGAAATCAACAGCAGAAGCACTAGCCTATGCATTAGCGTATGAATCCGCCAGACAAGCTTCTCGGAGTGCAGTACGTGTGAGAGAAATTTCAGTGGAAGAATGTACTTGCAACAGAGTGCAATCATCACAGAGCCCGCCTTCACGTGGTGTCCTTCGATGCTGGAATTGTAATATACCAGGGCACCTTCAAAGAGACTGCAGAAAACGTCGACGAGTGGAATCATCAGAAGAGGGGAAAGAAGAATGCCAAAGATGTCGAGCCAGGGAACAAGCAATTCGTGGAGAGACTAGATATCAAACAGCGACTAGTCGCATCGTCTCTCCTCTTGAGCAGTCGGAAAACTAGTAAAAACCAACTTCATGGGGCAGAAGTTGGTTGGTGGAATCGACAGCCCCGAAGTCATCATCCAAGTAACTCAGTTACAGAGAAATAATAGCAGTCTTGTTATATATGGAAGTGTAGGAAAAAATGACTGCGCAGTTACTATCGATACTGGAGCTTCAAGATCAATTATTAGAGCAGATCTTGTTAAGAACAAATGGCTTCACAACACCACCAAATATCTACTAAGAACAGCAACTGGAGCGGCAGCACAGGTGTTTGGAGAAATAACTTTAGATGTTCAACTAGGCGAACTACTATTTCCTCACACTTTCCTGGTTTCAGACATAATGGATGAATGCATTCTTGGAATAGACTTCATGACCACATACAAAATAAATCTGGATGTCGGAGAGCGGATTCTTAAATATGGCAACATAGAAATTCCTATGAAACTAGGAGAAGAAGCAGATCATCCTGCGAAAGTAAGGACGATGGTTTGCGAAAATATTACTCTTTCGCCATGCTCCGAGACACTAATATGGACAAAGCTTACTGATGACATCGGGACCTGCCGATTCTATCTGGTGGAGCCTAACCCCACAAAAGTTACATCAAACGTCATCGTTGGCAAGACTTTAGTGAAGGCAGAAGGTGCAACATTAATTCCAGTCAGAGTGCTTAACACATCCGAAAACGAGGTACAACTAAAAGAAGGTGCTATAATTGGAAATTGTGAACCCGTTTACCAAATCGTCAATTTGGATAATGGTAGTAATGTCAAGGAGACAAAAACTATACCAGCTACTACCCAACAGGTTCGGAAACTTCTTTCGTCCAGTGCCTTAAGTGAACAACAACACAACGATGCCAAAGAGGTGATCGATGAATTTTCGGAATTATTTGCAATGAATGATGATGACTATGGTAAAACAAATCTTGTCCAGCATCGAATCGATACAGGAGATTCCAGACCCATTCGACAGACACCACGAAGATTGCCATTAGCCAAACAACCAGAAGTTGCAGACATGATGAACTCCATGAAGAAACAAGGCATCATAGAGGAATCTAACAGCCCTTGGACATCGCCGGTTGTTCTGGTTAGGAAGAAGGATGGCAGCACCCGATTCTGTGTAGACTACCGCCAACTAAATAACGTGACGAGAAAAGATAGCTATCCATTACCAAGGATGGATGACACATTGGATACCCTTTCCGGAGCGCAATGGTTTTCCACGCTGGATTTGAAGAGTGGTTACTGGCAAGTGGAAATACATCCCGAGGACCGAGAGAAAACTGATTTCTCAGTTGGCAGTGGCTTATGGCAATTCAAAGTAATGCCATTTGGGTTATGCAATGCTCCAGCCACATTCGAACGACTAATGGAATGTGTTCTACGAGGTTTAACCTGGAAAACATGTCTTGTCTATTTGGATGACATAATAGTAATCGGAAGGACATTCATGGAACATAAAAACAACTTACGGGATGTACTTCAAAGACTCAAAGATGCAAAATTAAAGCTCAGTGCGAGTAAATGTGCTCTATTTAAAAAAAGAAGTTAAATATTTAGGGCACATAGTTTCATCACAAGGAGTAAGAACCGATCCAGAGAAGATAGAAGCCGTCAAAAATTGGCCAGCACCAAAGGACAAACATCAATTACGGAGTTTTCTTGGTTTAGCTACCTACTACAGGCGATTCGTGAAAGGTTTTGCAGATATAGCAAGAAGCCTACATCAACTTACCGAAAAGGGAAAGCCGTTCATATGGTCGGATAAATGCAACGAAAGTTTTGAAAATTTGAAGCAACAGCTCTGTGAAGCGCCAGTACTTCACTATCCAAAGCTGGGGAAAACATTTATATTAGACACGGATGCCAGCAATGAAGGTATTGGTGCAGTGCTTTCTCAGGAGGAGAATGGTCAAGAAGTTCCAGTAGCTTACTATAGCAAAGCACTTTCAAAGTCAGAGAAAAATTATTGTGCTACAAGAAAGGAGCTACTTGCCATTGTAAGTTCAACAAAGCATTTTCAAAATATCTCTACGGGCAGAAATTCATCCTTCGCACCGACCATGCAGCGCTTAAATGGCTTCTGCAGTTTAAGAATCCTGAGGGACAAGTGGCGAGATGGATAGAGCGACTCCAGGCTTATGATTTTGAAATACAACACCGAAGAGGTCGTATCCATGGAAATGCAGACGCCCTTTCACGACATCCATGTAAACTTGAGTGCAAACATTGCACCCGAATAGAAGAAAAAGAAACAACAGCAACTATACAGTCGGTAACCGTGGAGCCATCTACAGGTTGGGACAACGAGGACCTACGAACAGCACAACGAGAAGATCCGGACATTTCACCTATTCTTGCTTGGAAAGAAGACATGGAAAGACCAGACTGGAAGGATATTTCGGAACGGAGTGAGAAGCTGAAAAGTTACTGGGCTCAATGGAACTCTCTTCATGTTGAATGTGGTATATTAATACGCAAGTGGGAAACACCTAATGGCGAATCTTTCCGAATGCAGATAGTCGTGCCGGCATCAAACGTCAAAGATGTTCTAGAAGAAATGCACGGTGGAACCTCTGGAGGACATTTGGGAGTGAACAAAACCATTTCCAAAATACGAGAAAAGTTTTATTGGTTACATATGCGAGAAGATGTGGAGGAGTGGTGCCGCAGATGCACTGTCTGTGCTGCTTGCAAAGGGCCGCCACACAGAAGCAGAGGAGAAATGCATAAGTATAATGTCGGAGCCCCCTTTGAAAGGATAGCTATAGACATCGCTGGACCTTTTCCAGAAACGGATGGCGGTAACCGTTATATATTAGTTGCCATTGACTATTTCAGTAAATGGCCTGAAGCTTATGCAATCCCTAATCAAGAGGCAATCACAGTTGCGGAACAAATAATAACGAATTGGGTCAGTAGGTTTGGTGTGCCTCACGAACTTCATTCGGACCAAGGACGGAACTTCGAATCGCGGACTTTCCAGGAGATGTGTAAAATGTTGGGAATAAGAAAAACTAGAACAACTGCTCTACACCCACAATCTGATGGCATGGTAGAGCGCTTCAACAGAACATTGATCGAGCATCTAAAGAAAGTAGTTGACTATCATCAACGCGATTGGGATCGACATATTCCTGTATTCCTAATGGCTTATAGATCAGCCGTTCATAGTACTACCGGACAAACCCCAGCTAAAGTCATATTCGGAAGAGAGATGCGGTTACCTAGCGACCTCAAATTCGGTACCCCCAGGGGTGAACAAAAGTTCCCAGAAGACTACGTATCGGAGCTCAAACAACAATTAGCCGATGTACACGAGGCCACGAGGACGAAATTAGCAACCAATACTGATCGGATGAAGACCCGCTATGACTTACTTACTAATTCCGCAGGATTTAACGAAGGTGATCTTGTTTGGCTGTACAACCCGAAACGACGTAAGGGACGTTCTCCAAAATTGCAACAACACTGGGAAGGACCATATTCAGTAGTAACTAGAATTAATGACGTGGTGTACAGGATTCAGCGTGGCACAAGAGGCAAGCACAAAATTGTTCATTTGGACCGCTTGTGTCAATACTACGAGCATCAAGACCGTGGACCACCTGTTGTTCGGGACGAACAAGTTTAAGAAGGGGGCAGTGTTACGTGCAATAGAAAGAGACAACTGGTGACATCTACTGGCAATAAACAACTTCAGGTTCGGAGAGTAAATGACTTCAGGTTCGGAGAATCGATTATGAAAGTTCAGGAATAGAACAAATAGAATAGTCAAGAAGCTTTTGGAATAGAACACTCCAGAATAATCCGGAGAGTCTCTAGGGTATAAATATAACAGTTGTCATCGCCAGAAAAGAGTCTTGTCTTAGACGTTGCAGTGTTAAGAAGCGAAAGTAATAAAGAAGCGATAGTGTGTAATTAGATTGCGATAATTGAAAGTACAGTGTTAGCGATAATTAGAGTTGAGTTGATTAAATGAATGTTTGTGAATTTTATATGATTTAAGTGAAATAAAAAACTTATATATTAATTATTTAATATTGTGTTTTAAATAACGAACCAAAGGCCACGCTCGCAACAATATGTAAGTTCAAACTCATGCTGGGCTGGTACAGCGGGCTCAAAATTCGTTACAGAAGATGTAAGCTCTGCAAGAAAACTTGTCACCAAAAATAAAATGGGTTGTGTGATGAAATAACAAATAAATTTTTTTCAACATATCATAAAATATCGTATAAGCTGTTACATATGTTGTTCATACAGTATTTGAGTTTGCCTTTAGCAAAACAAATGTCACATCAGATAATGATTGCCTTTGTTTAGCATTTACAAGACCTGCAAATGAAAATCAACCCTCCTCGTGTGCGGAGAAAGAGAGCAGTACGGTTCCCTATATTCAGTGCAAGGAAATTCCGTAAAATTTGTCTAGTGTTCCCTTAAAAATTGGCAATATACCTTTCGGCTACCTAAAGTTAATCAAATAGTACATAAAAAAACATATTCTGGGTAAATTTCTTTTCAAATGGTGTTTAGGACCCTTTTTAAAAGGAATTTTGAGATGAAAAGTATGTACTTTTACCTAAGCTGTGTTATTTTCCATGTGTTTTATTATTTTGTGACCAATATGTAATGAAATCTTAACTAAATCGAAAAGAAATATACTTTCGTTTGGTAAATTTGGGAAAATAATATCAATTCCATAATGTTATGGGAAAAGCGAAATCTTTCACTTTAGTAAAAATACCCCACATACAAGGCATACATTATCTTAACCGGAACGCATGTGTGCACTGTGTACAGCCTTATTCTGACCTTTGTGTGGTTAAACAATTAGTGCAGCTAGCAATTCATTACTCTGTGTTAAATTCTATGTCTATATTTTGTTTTTTGTTTGAAATCAACATGTTTATTTTGTTTTGTACACCCATGTTTTTCTTTGACCTATTCCTTAATAAAAACATGAATTATTTTAGGAAAACTTAATTTGAGGGAACAGTACCACCACTAAAGGAGGTATTTGTGTCTATATATTAAAGATATATTTTTAGACACCAATTATGCAAAATATTAATTCATTATGTCTACAATTCACAATACTTTATGTTTATTTCCATCTATAATAAAGCATTATTTACATTTGTTTAATAGGTCATCAAGCATAGTGCATTGAATGTTCCCTTGCTCCTTTGGAAAGAATTCCTATTCGGCAGAAAATTACTCAATACGCATCTACTTATGCCCCTTTATCATAGGTACTTCAAACACTTGTTTACCCTTAATTTATTCAAAAATTTCTATAATTTTAAGGATATTTCCACAAAATTTGCCGAAAAATTTAAATTAATTAATGGTGCATTTAGTTAATTTATTGAATATCACCCAACTTATATGTAAACAATTTCCCTTCTCCCGATAAAAAATTAATTAAAGCCTATTGAATTCAAACTCCCTACAGATAGGTGAAACTTACTTATCTCCAAAGCCCAAAGTGTAGATACTTCTCCTTCAAGTTAGTGAAAAATGCCTAAACCTTGTGGCACAAATTGTTACCACCAAATTTAGGGAAATATTTTTTATAGTGTACAGTTACTCATATATTGCGCTAATTTTCTTTCAATTTTACTAAAGGAGGCAAGATTTCTTGAGGCACTGTCTAGTTGCAGATAACATCTATTATTAGAAGGCATATTTAAATAATTTACAAGAGCTGAACTTCGCGTTATGGCAGTATTTGTAGTAAGTGCGTTAAGTACCAGTATCGGGATTTGTACTTGAAAATTTTTTGAGTGCCGGAGCTTGTACTTGCACTTAAAAAACATTAAGTCCAGACACTTAAGTACCTATGTACTTTACAGGTCTGAAGTACACATTTTAGATCAATTATTTACGTTTTTATTAAGCATTAATAAAGAAAATGTTAAAATCTATATACGGTTTAGTTTACGGTTTATATTTTGCAAACTTATTTAGCACCTATTGCGCTGTTAGTTTGTATTTAATTATTTCATTTTCAATATTTATGAGTGCCATGTTCGAAAACCTCTTCTGAAGCAGTTGCTCTTAACCAAGTTTTAACTCGATGGAAAAGCTCCGTTCACAGCCCGAATTGTGGGGGGGGGGGGCACCTGGGCCCCTACCTAGTTTCGTTTTTAAATTTGACAGCAGAATTAAGGTCCCTTGATGTCTTATCATCTTGCATGCAAGGTCATTTAAAAAATGGCATTCAGACGTAAAATGTTGTGTATATCGGCAATTATAGCAATAAAGGAAGTAGCAGAATTGGAAAAACAGAAGGAAAAGGAAGAGGAAGGTTTTCAAGCAAAATAAACTTGCTGTTATATTTGTTAAATCAGTCATTAAGATTTAAGAATAATAACTTTGGAACAATACATCGTTGAAATACTTTTGTTTTGCTGCTTTAAATTATTTCAATTTGTTAATGTTCAAGTAATTAAAGCGAAGATGAAATAAAATTACCGTTAACCTCTTTTCCGAAATTTTGTAAATTGTATCATGAAATCAGTCGATCGATTAAAAACTTAATCCACGTATACATAAGTGTTTTATTTCCATGAGTCTTAAGCTTTTCCTAATTTTACAACTATTTTTTTCCTAATTGCATATCGTTGCGTATAATTAGTAAACATAATTGAGTGCGGACGCGGACAAATTGTTGTTTACTCATCAGATCTTGTACATATAAAATGGTGACCCCAATGTAATCGGACATTGTAAAAAGCGGATTTAATTTGATAGTGCTTGATTGCTAAAACGTTTTCGGCTAAATTCTAGTACGTGAACTGTACAATCCCACACATTTTATTTTGCCATGGTGCAAAAGTTTACGAATAATTAGTGAACTCCCGTGAACACATAATCTATTCATTAGATATTAGTGATAAACTGACAATTAGTGCAGCCGACATTACCCTTTTGTTCGGGTCGTTGTGAGAGTGGTGAGTGGTAACTGCATAAATTACTATTTTTGGCCTGGGCCCAACTGTAGAGATTTTCTTTATGTCGAGCTTGGATAAATTTATTTGAACCTACGTAAATACATATATTTATATACTTTAATCTTGCTGACGATTTTGTGTTATTAATATGTCTGAAGCAGAGCTTGCTAATTTAAAGTCTCGACGCGCCGCTATGGAAGGGTGCATTACGACGATAAAGAACTATATAGACCAAAATGAAAGGCCGTTATTCTGGAAGAACTACTACCGTGAAATTTTACTCGAGAAATACTTTCAGCAATTTTTACAATTTTAGGATAAACTGGAAATAATGGATACCAATCAAGATACGTGCAGAGATGGAATCGAAAATCGGTATTGTAATACGAAGGCAAAAATTTTACAATCAATTCACAAGCTAGAAAGTAAAAGCTATCCAAAATCGCTGCGATTTGAGTTGAATAGCATGTTACTGGCATATTCTTCAAATTCATCAATTTTGACTAAAATAAAACTACAGAAATTCAGTGGCGAGTATACAGAGTATCTTACCTTCCTTTAGCAATTCATATAACACTTTAGTTCACGATGTCAAGATTTGAGAAAAGGTTCAAAAGCTTCAGCAAGTATTAACTTGCTTGGAAGGGCATGCATTAGAATTAGTAGAGGGTTTAGAAGTGACAGAGAAAAATTATGATGAGGCCTTAAAGTTATTAAAATCTCGTTACGACTACAAATATATAATTGTTCAAGCTCACGTAAAAAAATTGTTTGAAGTTCTAGTAGCTTCTCAACGCACAGTTTGTCAACTTAGAGCCTTGAGTGATAGAATGAATGCAGACTTTGAAGGCTTTGAAGTCATTAGGCTCTACGGAAGACATCTTAAATACTATGGTACTACATATAGTGACAGGTAAACTGTATACTGACTCCCGATGTAAATTGGAAGTGTCCTTCGATTTTCAAAATGTACCTACTTGGGACAATTGTGTAATCATTTTGGGCGCTTGCTTAAATTGTTTCAGTAAGGGATTTTAAAGTTCTGTCTAGCGCCCGGTTGAAAGGTCTGTGGAGATCATCATCATGTGCTTTTACGTGGCTTCATATCGTCGAATGCGATGGTGCACATTAAAAATAAAAGTGGGAACTAGTTCCTGCTCGTGCTATATTAGATACCAGATCAACACTTTAATTTTATTACTGATGATTTGATGACAAGGTTGCAACTGAAGCGATTTAGTACGGAGCAGAACATAAGTGGAATTAATGAAATTTGCGCTGCATCTCAATTTAAGACAATTTTATCCATTAAATCACGGGTTTCCAACCAGATAAACATATTCAAACATATGATTGGAATATTCCCAGAGGAATTATGTCAGCTGATCGAGAGTTTCACATCCCGAGTAAAATCGACTTGCTCTTGGCAGCAGATATTACATATCGTTGTATAAAGGAAGTTCAGCTAAAGATTTCTAGCAATCATCCAATTTTAAGAAAATAGAATTTGCTGGATTATTGTTGGGCTTTTTCGAGCAAATTCAACTCCGTTTAACCCTTTCTGTAGAAACGGCCATTTGTACACAAATTTTTCACTTTACTGTAATGCTTCTTTTCCAGGTATGCATGTGCATAAGTTTATTGTATTCGTTCAGTCTGATGAAAACATTGAGGGGATGTGGCGCAAAAACTATTCCCAAAATTTTTGTTGAAAGTTATTGGCTGAATTTTATAGGTAAGTGAAGTGAAAGAATTCTTAAACGTGTTTGAAAAGAATATACTAAATTGTACTTAAAGTGATTTTATCAATTGTTCAGTTATTTTTGTTCAATAATAGATAAGATATAGTTGTAGCCATATGGATACATTGGGCACTAGGGGGTATCCTGTCCAAATAAGGAGAAAATCAAAGTTTTATTTTCTGTAATAATATCAAAGTGTTTTGTTAATTTTTTTTTGCTTCTTTCTCGGAATATATATAATTTAAAATGGCGCACGGATATATTACGACAAGAATATATAACTTTGAAGCTAGATGGAGATAATTCATGAAGAATTGAGTGATAATGACGACGAGTATGAAGCCATTACGTCTGCTGTACAACGAATTGCAGACATGGTGGATGAATAAAGTCATAATGGTGAGTATCAGCAGGGTAAGTTTACAAGCATTAGCAGATATTAAAGGTTACTACTTTTATTTATTTTATAGATATTCTTCATGAAAGTTCTGTTGAACCTCAAGCAGCAAAATATATTATTGTGCGGAAAACTTCACGCGTGCTATGAGATGGGGTAAATCTGATATAGAAGTAATTTCAATAGAGTGTGAAATAGAGATTTTGCACGAACCACCTGATACAAAATATCCTCTCCAATGCAGTATTGTTGATGTAGTAGGTATGCAAACATGTTTTCTAAGTAAGTAAAAGAAGCAAAGAAATATCTCTCCAAAATGTAGAGATATTACTTTGATTCATTTACCTCTTCCATAGAAAACCTGTTTGCATACTACATCAAGAATACTCGTGTGGGATGGCCGATTTGCATTAACAGACTCGAAGTATTAAAAGGAAACATCAATTTTAATGATTACAGGAATATGAAATGCAGGTCAGATTCTGATCATGATAAGATGTTTAAGGTACGTAATTTTATTGAGAAGATGAGATATAACTTTAAAAAACTGAATGGACCGATGAAGTTATAATTCCTTGCAAGAGCCGAAAAATAATTGTTCTATATATTAAAAGCAAGCCGCATAAATGGGATATAAAAATGTTCGCTCGTTGTTGAGTCACTGGTATCATGTACGATTTCGAAGTCTATTCTGGCAAGTAGGGTTTCCAATTATCCGACATATCGAATACTGAAAACTCAAAATATCTGGATAATCCGGATATCCGGATAACAAAAAACAAAATAAATAAATAGCTTGAATTCAATATTTCATGGTGTTTTATAATTTTTTTTATTCAAATATTTTAATTATGTACATTAATAATTAATAAATAGTAAAAACACATTATATGATTTAAATTTATTTTGTTTTTAAAAAAGAATATTTTAAAAAGTTACTGCATTGAAAATTTCAAAATTCAGACGAGTTCTAAATTTTGTCTTAGTCAGAGCTACGATTGAAACTGTAAATGCTGGCTTTATTTTAAGAAATGCATTGAATAATATGTTTTTTGTGTTGCTCTGCTCGTCAACAGAAGAAATTGCCACTTCCAGTTATTGCTGCAGACTGACAATGTAATGGGAGCATCTTTGAATTACAATCAAAATATTTATGGAATGTGGTATATTGACTGCTTCTAAGAAGATTTTCTTTCATAAGCATCTTATCTCGACGTTCATCCATTCGTTTTTTATTCTGTTTCGATAAATTTTAACCTAAGTTCGTTCTAAACTCATCCAAGTTTTCAAATAGAAATTTATAAACACATTCAGCGGTCAAAACTGCGCTGAATTTTTATTTAATTCCTTTGCTGCAGTCTCTAGTGGTAATACGACATCTAACAATTCTTTTAAACTTGATTGGCCTAAAATGGTTAAAAATTAAATGTCGCATCGTTTACTGCTGGCTTATCCGTTGGTTACGTCAACAAGTCGAGCCATCTCCGATTTATATACCTACTACCTTTTTAGGCGATTAACTCAATATTTTATTTATATATTTATTTAATTTTTAACCACACATATAATTTCATATAATTTCAGTGCTTAGTAGGTTTTGTTATACCCTAGTTGAAATCCGTAGGGTATACTAAGTTTGTCCTTCCGTTTGTAAATAATAAATAATGGAAATAATTATGGTAGAGCAAAATGGATTGAACACCCATGTATAATATTAAGAGTGATTTTGATTTTTGCATGTCCGTCTGTCTATTTTTCTGTGTGTCAGCACGATAACTCGAGAACGCATGTACTTAGTAAACTGAAATTTTGCACACGCTTTTTTTTAAAAAAAAAAGTAAATTCAAGTTCGAAAATGGGACAAATCGGGTAACTCCTTCAAGCAGTTGCCATACAAAACTTTCATTTTTCACTACATATTTGGACATTGCTTTACAAGGCATCAGCGTAGAGAGCTGACACTTTCTACGTGACGTTTTCATAAAAATAGTAAAAATAACTTTACGTAGGTATTCTGTGAAAACAATCAGTCCTATGAAACTAGTTATAGTAATTTATACTGTTCGACGAACCGTTCAAGAAATACTTATATGCGAAAAACAACTTAGAAAATCAAACTTACACAGATCAGTGACCATACGAAATTACATAGACCCAGTTTAGACAGGTCAGTCTCAGTATACTGCCTCTGCCGCACGAAATCTGTAGGTTCGGTGATGACCCATCTAAACAGGTCATGAGGGTATTCATCTAGGGTATCATAAGAATTATTCTTGGACCAATTCTAGCTTTCTTACTTGTTTTATTTAAAATTTGGATAAAAGAACATCCACAAGACAACTTATTTGTTTATTCAAAGATACTTCAATAAATAAATAATAATAATAAATAAAACTGCCACTTGAGAAAGTATTTGTATAATCTTTTGAAAATAGCTGAGCAGTTAGAAAGAAAACAGTATTTTCCTGAAAAAAAAATGTCAAAAAATATCCGGATTATCGGATAATTAAGGAAAAATATACGGATTACCGAATAGTCAAAATGGGTCGGATAATCCGGATAATTTGATATCCGGATATCCGGGTTGAAAACCCTACTGGCAAGCAGACAATTAAAGTTCATTCACATCTGGGGATAAGAGGAGACATTGGGATAAGACTGTGTGAGGATTTATGAAAAACAAGGACTACGAGGTTTATACTGACAACTGTTTTTACTCACATAAGCTTCCCCGTGCTTTAAAGAATATCCGTATTTTGATCCAGATCCTGTAGTTTAGTTCGGGTCAACCGTTTACCTGGATGTGAATTGGTACATGATAGCGAACTCAAAAAGAAGGGAAGAGGTTCATTTGATTATCGCAACGAAACGACTCAAAATTTCATTGCCGTGAAATGGTATGATAACAAACCTGTTTATTTGATTTCTTCATCTGTAGGTATAGAGCCTGTAAAAGTTGTACGCCATTAGGCCACTCAGTTGAAGGAATATGTAATAATATGATATGTAAATAATTTATGCCCTATTAGATATTTGCGTGGAAAATGCATGGCTGATATACAAACAGGACTGTAAATCTCAATATATATCGCATTTTAAGTCGCTTGTTGTTTTCAAAACAGAGTTAGTAAATTGCTTGATACACGCTCAAGCAGCTATAGCAGTTAAGTGATTAAGATAAAGCTGTCCGAGAGAAGGCATAACATTCGGTATGACAACATTTGACACTTTCTGGTAACTCTAAAACAAAAATGAGATGCAAGAATCGCAGTGAGTTGAAGTCATTTTCAAGAATAAAATGTTTAAAGTGCAATGTCGGCCTACACTGTAAAAAATATTAGGACTATTCCCTAAATTTAAGATACATTTTTTCCTAAAAATAAATGTAATTTTCTCTGATAGAAAGGGAAAATCAGTTTAATTTCCCCAAATCAATGGAACATTCAATGAATTTAGGTATCTGCCGCCAGAAAACCAATAAAGAACGTAAAATTTCCTAAATGTTAAATTCTCTTGGATATAAGGAAGAGAACATTCAACGCATTAGGTATTATGCTACATTTTTTATGGAAATATACTTTCGTTTATATAATTCACACATTGTTTTTGAAAACAAGTCTTTATTGTTTTTCAATATTTTGTTCAATGTTTGTTTAAGTGCACCAATATAGCTTCCATTCCATACTTCTTAGTAGTATGGACCATGAGAAATGAGCTATTCAGCTCATTCTTATGTTTTTTAAAAGGGGTGGTCTTCTATCACCTTCACCTATGGTGGCGAGTGGTGCGGTGCTATCACATTCTCTACATTTTAGGGAATATTTTCTAAATTTTAGGCAATAGTCCCTACATTTTAGGGGAAAAAAACAAAACAACAATTTAAAATTCCCTATATTTTAGGGAGTATTCCCTAAATTTTAAGGGGAAATATCAAAATTCCCTACATTTGAGGGAGGAAAACCTACCTACATCTTAGGGATAAAAACCTAATCTTAGTTTTCCAAAGGGAGCTTTCCCTAATCTTATCGACAAATCGTCGGCCGAGTATTGTTTTGTCGTATACGCCAAATTGGAAGTTTTTGACTTGAAAGTTGATTTATAGATTTTTGAATGCGCTCTTTCCGAATCTGTGATCGGTTTCTTCTTAACTCTGAAGGTTGCTGAGATAATGAGCAGCACTTTTGTTGCATATCCCTAAAAATCAGCACTTGTAAATATTGGTTTGTCGTAAACGCCAATTTTAAGAACGTACGACAATATTTTCTTACAAATTGCAATTATTTTTGACTGAGTATTGGTTTGTCATACGTATATAAGCGAGAAACATTCGTTAAACCAAAAAATTTTTACTCAGTTTTGGTTTGTCGTACGTGCATAGAGAAGCAGGAAAAGACTATCAACATACGACAATAAAATAAAAGAATGTTTTAGAATTGGTTTGTTGTACGTGCTTATAATTTTGCTAGGTAAAGAGATGTTCAGTCGTTCATATACATTTTCGGTATTCAGTCAGTGTGGTATAGCCAAAGTGACAACATCAATTCTGAAATTGAAATTATTATTTTCAAATAGTCATACCTATATATAGATTTTGCCGACGGCATTCACGTAGTCACAGTGCGCGTGTGCCCGTGTAAATCGTGTAAATGTTTAAGCCAGTGTGTGGTTACGAAATACAGACAAATATAGTGTTAATATATAGAAAAGTGATAGAGACACATACTGTTAAGTTTTAAGTGTGGTGATTGTGATAGAGACACATTGTGATATAGACACATACATTTATAAGTTAGTGACAGACAAACACAATTAAACAATTAAATAAATTGCAGTGATAAAGGACACACATAATGAGTGAGATTAATATAAGTAATAAAAATCTCGGGTTTGAAGCCGAAAAAAGGGCACTTATTGCCGCTATTGACAGCAGCCTAAAAAGGTTATACACTAAGTATGAACTTGGCCTCCCGGAAGTCACCATACAGGAAGGAGCAAGAAGCTTGTTCGATGACAATGTCACGTCGCCACCTGATGTTATAGATGAAACAGCCACCGATGTGGAAATGACCAATGACTCAACCGAGTCATCTTCATTGAGTTCGGAGTCGTCTGAGGAAGAAAATAATTATACTGTTGTGGAAAACAACAAACGGAGAGCAAGGAATAGCCCAGAGACGTCTCCTCAATCTGGCAGAACTCCAGCCAAGAGGAAGCCATCAGGATCGAAGCAGCAACCAACCGGGGAGGATAACTCTGGTGGATTCTACCAAATTCTTGGAAACCGGAACGAATTTGAGATCCAGCCCAAAGAAACTGCGGCCAAGGTAGTAAAGGCGGTGAGACCCCCACCAATTGTATGCCACAATCTGAACGTCAGAGCATTCAACAGCAAGCTGGATAACCTAGAAAGCAGACCCAAATTTTACATAAAGACGGCAAAGGGCACCAAGTGCATTATTAAGCCAATCTCACAGGACGACCACAAGACAATATTCAGCATCATCAAAGACATCGGAGTGCAGAGCTATACGTTCACGCCTAAGTGTGAAAGGACGACGACACTCCTGCTGAGAGGAGTTCAGCATACTTACCAGGCCGAGGATGTGAAGGCAGCACTCGTTGAAAAATTGCGTGGATTCACAATTAACTCTGTGACGCATTTTAAAACACCCAGGAGCAAGGATTCGAATTCCTTCGTAATTAATTTCGGAGGTAATTACGATATTAAATTTATAATGGCCACAAATCGCCTTCTGAACCAGATCGTTTACTGGGAAAAATACCGCGCTTCTGGAATCTCCCAGTGCAAGCGTTGCCAGGCTTTCGGCCACGTCGCGAGGAACTGCGCGGTCGACTACAGATGCGTGAAGTGCAAAAATGTACACTTACCAGGACAATGCGAGAGGAATAACGAGAAAGAAGGTGCCCCATATTGCGTCAACTGTAAAGCTGAAGGACATCCAGCCAGTTACAGAGGCTGCCCCAAGTACAAGGAGGTAGTACAACAACGTGCCAAGAAGACCGAGGAGCGTCGCCAACGTGAAGACTTCGTGAAGGAAGCCACAAGGAACTATGTGCAACCAGGTAAATCTTTCGCCCAGGTAATCTCTAAAAACACGTCTAATAATAACAATTCTGTCAAACCCACAGCTCCCAAGCCTCACGCAGCACCTACGTCTGCCCCCAAGGCAGCTCCTAGTAAACCAAGAGTATCTGAAATTGACGATTTCTGCACCAAAGAAGCCAAGTCGCTATTTGGCTGCGACCTTTTCGTCCTTATGGGCAAAATCAATAATTTCCTTCCTAAATACAGGAAGCTCTCTTCCATATCGGAAAAACAAGCAGCTTACCTTCAATTTGCATTTGGACTATGTCTAGGCAATTAAGTAAGCTGAAAATCATGTCACTTAACTGCAATTCGCTGGTAAAGCACAGCAAAAGAGCAGCACTAAATCTCTTCCTCATTGAGCATAAACCCACGTTTATGTTCCTCTCTGAAACTCTCCTCACTGAGAGACATAAGTTAGCTTTTGAGCACTACAACTTCGTCCGCCAGAACAAATCTGAGACCACCCTAGGCACTGCCCTTCTCATTAAGGAAAACCTTAAATTCGAAGAGGTGAAAATAAGTAACCTTTCCAATATGGAATGCACTGCTGTCAAGTTAGAGCTTCGTGACAACGAATCTCTTCTCTTAATCGCCCTTTATAATAGATGCCACGCCACAGGAGCTGATATCCAGAACAACATGAACAGCATTGCTCGAATCTCGGACAATTTTACTTACACGGTGCTTGGTGGTGATTTCAACGCAAGGCATCCGTTATGGAATGACTCTGTCGTAAGTCCGTCAGGCAAGACAGTACATGACTGGCTTCTCTTTAACACCACCCATGATTTCGTCGTCGTCTCGCAGGATACTCCGACCTTTCCACGATCTGGGTCAACTCTTGACTTCTATATCGTAACTTCTAATCTTATTAATCTTCTTCCCCAATTCTCAAATTACGTTTGTACAGCTCATATGGCTGAATCTGATCACTTGGCAGTCGAACTCTCAATCACCCCCAGCGAACCCTTAAATATTTTGACTTCAGACCCCCAAGCCTCAACCTCACTCAAAGACGTTGACTGGCAACAATTTCAGGACAGGATCTCTCAATTCCTCACAGGAAATCTCCCTGACTCGCAACGGAATCTCTCGAACTTGGAAATTGACTTCCATATAGACTTCCTCAACAACGCCATTGAAGGAAATGTCGCCTTCTTTTCCAGTGTAGTGCCAAGCAAACACTACAAATACAAAAATCTTCCTCCTCAACTGCAAAAATTATATAAATTTAGGCAGAAACTTCGAAAAATACTTAACCGTATTTTTCACCGAACCCTTAATAGCCACAATTCAGCCTACAGAACCGTGTTATCGCAAATTAATTGCTTGTCAACAATTATTGAGGAACAAACGAAAATGTTTCTCGATCAAGAGTTTAGGAATAAACTGGCCTCCATTCAACCCGGTCCACACTGCTTTCAGGACATAAATAGGATCTGCAACAGGAAAGCAAAACTCCCCAAAACCATCTTAAGTGGCTCGAACGCTTACAACCTTCCCCACGAAAAATGCAACGCCTTCGCGGAATATTTCCAATCCACTTTCAAAGACAACTCTTCTCTAAGCGATGCTAATTTTAGGACCACTGTAGACTCAACCGTTGATGACTTCACTGCACAGGCAGTAGGATCCTCCGCCACAATCTTTAATTCCACAAACACGTCTTTAAATCCGGATGATTTAAGCATCTTTTCAAATTCTGCTCACGTTTTCGCCCTAATCAGGACTATCAGAAGTAAAAAGTCCGCCGGCCCTGACAACATTTCAAACAAAGTTATCAAAAACCTCCCACCTGTCGCCATAGAATTTCTGACAATTATCTTCAATAATTGTCTCAATAATTCTTACTTTCCTGATGTCTGGAAAACCGCACGCATAGTTCCAATTCCCAAAAAAGGAAACTCGAAAAACCTTAATGAGTTCCGCCCTATCTCTCTTCTGTCCAACCTGGGCAAACTTTTCGAGAAAATAGTCCGCCAACACATAGAAAATACCTGCCTTGACCTAAATATCAGGCAAGATACCCAATTCGGCTTCAAGCCCCAGCACTCCACTTTTCACGCTTTGCTCAAATTCCTCTCTGATTCTACAAACGCCCTCAACAAAAGGGAGCAGACAGTAGGCTGCTTCCTTGATGTAGAGAAAGCGTTTGACTCAGTCTGGACAAACGGGCTAATATTCATAATTATAAACCTCGAGTTCCCGCCTTATCTCACCAGGGTTATACATAGCTTTCTGTCATCCCGGAATGAAGAAATTCATAGAAATTGAGAATGTCAAATCTCAGGAAATATCAGTCAAGGCTGGGGTCCCCCAAGGTTCGGTCCTCGGACCAACTCTCTTCAATCTTTTTACCTATGACCAGCCTGCCAACGACTCAAATTCCACCACACTACTTTATGCTGATGACTCCCTTACGTACGCCCACTCCATGTCATCCAATTTCGCTGCTACGAAAGTGGAGCGGCATGTCCTCAAACTTGACGAGTACTACAGAAAATGGGGCATCAAAATCAACCTTAACAAATCTGAAATGATTTGCATCCGAAACCCCTCCACAAGGGGAAGACCCAATCTCGCCACACGAGCCAACAACATAGAAATTGAAGTCAATAACGAAAAGCTCCAGCCTTCAAAGAACGCCAAATATCTTGGTATCTCTTTCAATAATCTGTTGAAATTCAACAACCACGCCAAGCTAACCTTGAGGAAAGCAAACTACGCTTACTCCCTACTCAACCCTATTATCAGAAGGAGAAACGGTCTCCCGAAAGATACAAAGCTGCTTATATATAAACAGCTCATCCGCCCAATCATATGCTATTGCTTCCCCATCTGGCACACCATTTCACCATCCTATATGAAGCAAATTAGCGCTCTCGAAAGAAAGATCCTAAGGGCCTGCACAGGAGTGTACAGAAAACCTGACGGACACTACTTTCCCAACACCTTTTTGTATGACAGTGCAAACATCACTCCAATCGAGGACTATCTCCTTTCTCTCGCGGTCAAACAACTTGAGAAGATCTCTCAACACCCTAACCCCCTCATTAGCCAGCTTCCAACGCAACTTCAAGTTGAAAATCACCACTATTTATCACCTCTCCACCTAATCAACTCGGAAACGAGAAACATTTATTACCTGGGCGAAAGATTTACTTTCTTCACTAGTGCAGGAAGCCACCATCGTGGATAGGACAACATCCAGGGATCTCGATCATCGTGGGATATATCAACGCTGGACCATTCTGGACTTTCGGGATATTTCTCACCATGCTGGAAGAAACACCGGTCTCCAACTTACAACAAGTTAGAGAAATCTCTAACATTCCACAACTTCCCACTACCATCCAACTTCCCTATTCCTCTAAATCCCAAAATTATCAAATAACAGCCAAGAACACAGTTTGTCGTCGCGCAACAAGCTGTAATAATTTCGACATCGTGTAAACTTAAGTTAATATAAATTCGAACAATTAAAGTGCAAAGTGAATCAAAGACAAAAGTGAATTCTAGGCCAAAATTAAAGCCTGTACGTAAACATTTTCAAATATCCCGGGATATCGGTTCGGTAATAAATTCGCCATAATTCGTTTTATTTCGTTAATCGCGTGTGAAGAACACTTGAAACTTGAAGAGATGTTCAGTCATCATTGTAATTTCATGGAGTGAAGACGTGTTTTCCTGTCAGACAATATGGAATCTCCACCGCCATATTTATCACCTGCTTTGCTCGCGTAATTACTTTTATTTTAAAAACGTATTAACATTATATGAAATATAATAAATTTTACAGACAAATGGATGAAATTTTATCTGAAGATAAAGAAAATCAGGATGTTAGCAGAATGAGCGAAAGTGATTTCAGTATTTATGACAGATTGAAGACATGAATAAATAATAATTACTTTATTTATAGATAGTGACGACAGTAGAGCTGATCCAGATTTTGATATTACAAAGGAGACTCAACCTCGCTTTCGAAATATATTGTTAAGCCCACCAAACACAGTTTTTACTGAAAATAATAATAATAATTTAAGAAGCATTCCTTCAGTTTACCAATCTTCTGGTAAATTATTTTAGATATGAAAATGAAAAATTTTTATAAAAAGTATGTAACTTCACTATTCTTTTTAGAAAGTGACGCACTTTCTCCGGGGCAATTGGTAAAAAAGAGACACAGAAATCCAACATTATGGACGCAATTTGTGAGACAGAACTTACGAGAATCCGGAAAAGAGTATACTAATATTGATGGAAAAATTATGCCGCCAAGGAAGATTAAACCACTCTGCAAGCACACTTGCTTCTATTTCTGCACGAAAAATTTTAGTGAGGATGATAGGAAAAAAATAAGTGCATCTTTTTGGAATCTTAGCGATAAAGAAAAGCCATCATTCTATTGCAAATTTGTTAAAAAAGAACAGATAAACCGAAGGAGGGTAAGTGAATCAACCGCTAAAAAAAATTCTTATAAATTTTACCTGCAATCCGAGGAACGAGTACACAGAGTATGTAAAATATTTTTTTAAATACTCTTGACATTAGTGAAAGAAGGATCTATTATTACTTTCAAAACTTGAGCTTGAATGGCTGCCCGCAACCAATTAAAAAGGGGCGAAATGTTAAAAGAACTATTCCTCTTAAGCAAATTGAAAGTGTTAATAAGCACATAGCAAGTTTCCCAACAGTTGATTCGCACTATTGCAGAGCGAGCTCCAGTAAAAAATATCTAGAATCGCATATAACAGTAACTAAAATGTACGAGTTGTACAGAGAATGCACCATTGATCCAGTGAAAATATCTGTGTATCGCAAGCAATTTAACACATTTAACTTAGGCATTCATAAACCGAAAAAGGATCAATGTGATCGATGTGTTGTTTTCAAGGCCCAGAGACATCCTACTAATGATGAAATTTGTCAGTACAACTTCCACAAAGAAGACAAATTAGCTATGAAGGCTGAAAGAGATCTCGATCGCCAGAATAGAGATCCAAAAAGTGCAATAATATTCTTTGACCTGCAAAGTGTATTTGCTTTGCCGAAGGGAAATGCATCGTCTTTCTATTACAAGAGAAAATTAAATGTTTTCAACATGACCGCAACCACTATTGTTGTTGATACTCCAAAAGTAACTTATTGTGCGATTTGGAGCGAAGCAAAAAGTGGTCGCGCAGGGGATGATATTGCAAGCTCTATTATTAAAATTTTGGAAAAATTTTTACTTGACTATCCACAAATAGAACACATTATCCTTTGGAGTGACTCTTGCATTGCGCAAAATAAAAATAAAATAATAACAACTGCGCTGCTGTATTTGCTTCATAATCAGCTTAATCTGCAAACTATTGAGCAAAAATTCTCGACGCCAGGACATTCCTTAATTCAAGAAGTTGACTGCGTCCATAGTGTTATAGACAGAAATCTTAAAAATTTGGAAATATATAGCCCTTTATCACTTCTAAGATATATTAAGAATATATCGTATAAAAATGTAACGATTAAATTGATACAAATGGAACCGTCAGATTTTAAAGGGTACTGTAACAAATCTTGCAATTTGCAGTTTGCACAAGTACCTTTCACAAAAGTCAAATTTATAAGATACGAAAGATCTGATTTATTCTCAATTCAATTTAAAGCTAATGGAAGGGACCTTGGATACAAAACCACATCTTTAATAAAAAAACCAACAAAGAAAACTTTGGGAACACCGAAAAATCTGTTCAATCAAAAACTAAGCATAAATCAAAACAAAAGTAAGTGTATTTCAAAAGAAAAAATTGCAGATATCAAAAGCATATTAGTATTTATGCCAACAGTAGACCAGGAGTATTATAGAGCTCTTCTGAAAATAAATTAATCTTTAACTAACATCTTCAATTAAAAAGTTTAATGTATACGAACTAGGGTTAAGTTTATTATTTTTCTTGTTACATGCATCGAAACCCATTTATTTTTGTTATGTTTTCATCATTCGTATGTTTATTCGATCCTTATTATTAGTATTTGGTAATGATTATTGCAATGTACTAGCATTATTGAAAAACAAATTAAAGTGATTCCACTAATACACAGATAATATAATTAAGCTCTGATGTGTTTTGACGAATTTTTATAATATACTCGTAATAAAAAATGGAGTTTTCTTATATTGACGTGTTTTCTTTTTCAAAAATAAGAGGTAATGTTTATAAAATTATTTAAATCTTGTTGTATGAATATATAAGTTCAAATCTTTTTCAATATTGGAGTGGCGTATGTTCTCTTAATTTGTCGTATGTATATGGATAAAAAAATATCTTTCGTAAGTTGGCGTATACGACAAACTCATTCTGAATTAAATTACTTAAGTCGGAAGACTAGTTTAAGCAGTTTAAGAAAGCCAATAAATCGGGGTAATAATGGTAAAAAAAATAGCACAATCCTATCGGGCAGATTTTTTTTTATTAACGTTAAAACATAAAAATATGTTTTCCAGCATTATGAGCAAATGGCGTGTACGACAAACCAATACTCGTCCGACGAAATGCCTAACCTGTATGGCACAAATTGTTGCCACTCACTTTAGGGAAATATTTTTTGCAGTGTATTTAAGTAATATGTATATTGTGTGTAATAAAATAATTATTTTGGAATTAACGTTTTTCCATTATTTTAGCTAATCTAGCGATAAAATTTATTGTACAACTTGGAAAGCTTGCATATCCTAAGGGAGACTGCACACTGCCGAGTCAATCGATAGTCCAGTCAGCGACTGGTCTGTTGAATTGTCACCGACTGATTGACTATCGTTCCATGTGCGCATATTGCATCACCTTCTGTCAGATTAGTAGATAATCGAATTAAAGACTTTGATTTTGGGTGGTCTTTCGATTTTCGTCAAAATTTCACAGTATTGTTAAACACTAGGTAACCGATTTAAAAATTGCAATAAAAAAAAATACCCTGTAGTAATTTACTGGTGGTTAAGGAGAAGAAGAAGAAGGGTTTCAAGAAAAAGAATGTGAAAGATTCTCTCCATCCTTTCCGAGCATAAACATAAATACTTAGATATGAATGTATTTAAAACCTAATAAAATAAACCGAACTTTACTTAAAAGTTGAAAATTTCATCAAAGCTGTGATTCCTAAATTGCTGGCAGCTTCGAGGAAATTCACAAATATTACGACTTTTTTCAATTTTCAGGGTGTTCTTTTCAGAAAAGCAATAAGATCTGGCCCCGTAAATATTACATGCAAATCCGTTTTTTTAAATTTTTATACAAATCTGTGGTTTAGTCAGGACAAACTTTATTAAGACTTAACAGAAGAAAAAACTTTACTTAAGGCGCTGCGATAAACAAAAATCAACTGATAGATATTAAGGTTGCTGATGCAGACTGAGCACAACAGTCAGTCGGTTCGATTCGTAAAATAGAGCAATTTGCGGTGCCGAACACTGTTGCGTGTAATGGGCAAAGTCAACTGACTTTTTAGTCACCGACTACAGTCGGTGATTTTGCAGTCTCAGAGGAAATTTGAAAATATTTTTTTTTTATATATTCCTGCATATTTGATGTCAACAAAGCATTAATATTCTAAAAATTTATTTCTAAATATTATTTTCTATCTTTGGCACAGAAAGGGTTAATAGTAAACACTTCCGTACCATCTTATGATAAAGCTCTTTTGGATCTTTTGGCAGATCGAAAGTATGAGCAGGAGGAATGCGAAAAACACTTTCTTAAAGCCAACACTATCGTCAGTGACATTCGGGTCATTCCAAGCAAATCTACTAAAAATCACAGAAAGTGTGACATAACCATCACCAATTTAGTTCAACTTTTACATACTTGGAGAGTTTGTGAAAACAAAAATACGAATTAAAAATTTTCCTTATACAATGCGTATTTCGCGAGCTATGGCATTTTCAAAATTTCGCAAAAGTTCTGTCCTGATATTCTTAAAAGTTCACATAAATTTTTCTATTCATGCTAGGACAGTGAAAAATGGCTCATTTGAAAAATTTTAAGATATCTAAGAAAATAGCATCTTAAAAATATATGTGGAAAAGAACATCAAGAATAAGGATTTTATCCTTTAACCTTGAATATCCTGGAAGACGTACTTTGGATTTTATTCATTCATTTTTTTTACGTTTTACCTTATATTATCCACTAAAACATATTCAAAATTTTAACTTGGAATCTCAATGGGATCAAGGAATATAAAACCAAGAATTTTTCACCAACATACATCTATAACTACTTCCAAATAAAACAGAAAATGTTTTTTTACAAGGTGTCCCGTATGTGATTTTGCTCCTGAAGGCTATGGATAGTTCTTGCTTAGACAAGCAACAATTTTTATAGGGGTGGGGGGAAATTTTTAAATCTATTGTGTTGATAACGATACACTAGATAAGGGGTACTTCGTATTTAGGGTTTAGTTTTAAGATCATCAGGAAAAAAAGGATTTCATGTGCGCTTTATGGTTTTTTTTTTATTAATCTTTTGGAAAATATCTTTACAGAGCTTTTTAAGTTAATAATAATATTTAATGTAATGTACATTGTATTTCTGAATAAATTTTTTTTAAAAAGTTATGAACTACTCATCGTCTAAACAGGCATCGCATGTATACTTAGGATCTTTGCTACGCTCATTGCAAAATCCACATATCCACTTCATTCATAATTATCCGCATATCTAACTTGGTCAACGGGTATGACCATTTGGCGAGCTCATTTACCATCTCAGCAATGATTCGTTCCTCAACACTAATTTTTAATGCCTTGCGACGGCCTACCTGCTGTGTGTGCATGACATTGCGGCGTTTGTCATAAAGCGTTGATACAGGTATCCAATGTTTTTTACTCGCTCTAGCCACAGACATGGCTTTTTTAATAGCCCCGATGGCAGCAGGTCATCAGATTTATACCCAGTGGCGGATCCAGGGTCGGGTTGGGGGGAGGGGGGGGGGAGGAAATCAGTTTCAAAAAATGTTCCGCATATTATAGACTCAAAAATAATTTTTATTAATTAAATTAACTCACATGTATTATTATTTTTAGGTTAGAAAAATTACACAATAATTGAGGAATAAAAATAAAAAACATTTTATAGAACCATTCGATGCGATCCAAGCTTTGCGAATCGTTCGTTAAGATCTTCGGGGTTCACTTGAATGTCGTGATTAATATGTAGGAGCGTCAAGACAACTAATCTTGTTTGGAGCATGGTTGTTCTAAGCAATGTTTTCAAACGGCGAAGAGTAGAAAAAGACCGTTCGGCACTAGCATTTGTTACACAGATCGTGAAAAAATCCGAAGAAGAGCGTGAATCATTGGATACACGTCGTTGTCACAGCTCTCTAAAGTATCCAAAGCGCTGACGGGTAGTACAGTATTATTTTGTGACTTTGAATTGTTTCTCGTTTCCAATGAAATTGCCAGTGATTCATTTCTCCCTTTAGTCTGAGATACTAAGTTTTTTATTATCTTTCGCATTTTTCGGGAGCAGTGTACCTAATTGAAAGCCATCTAAAACTTCTTGAGAAAAACGAGTTTTCAAATCTTCTATAACGTTATCTAACAGAGGAATATACATCGAGACTCTCTGATAATCTTCACAATTATTCACATCATGATTCTCACGTTTTGTTTGTCTCCTGGAAATTCTTGGTTTTTTTTTACTTCTACATTCAATTCCTCTGCCATGTCCTGTGCATCTGCATATATTTGTTTGAATTTTTCTTCAGCTCTTGCCTTTGATTATCTAACACCTCGAGTAGTGATTCTAAATTTTCTGAGGCTTTTCCCAAATCCACATTTTCTTTCTGAAGAGTAACACTGAGTGGGCGTGTCAGAGATAGAACATCACACAGAGAAAAGAGGCCAATAATAAAATCGAACGAATACAAAGCAGACATAAGTACTGTTGCTTTATCGGCTGTTTCTCTATTCTTCCAATTACTCACTTTGGTGAGAGCCTCGACAATCATTCGCAAATTTGTGGTAAACTGAAGCACGGCATCTTGTCGTTGGACCCATCTTGTTTCGCATAAATGAATAAGTTTGTGACCAAGAGTTTTCGCTAATGCAGTGGCACGCTTGGGATGCGAGTTCTGGATAAACTTTGTTACCTCCCGTATGATATCAGAAACTTTTTCAATTGACGGAATATTTGAAGATTTCATGAGACTGCTGTTGAGCTTATGGGAGAAGCAAGCTGCCATGACTGCATTCGTTGCTTCTTTTCTGATTTCGTTGACTGTTCCGCATTTATCCGAGAGACTGACGGCGCAAGCATCAGACCCTATCGAAGTGCAGTTCTTCAATCTCAAATTCAACTATTTCATTGCTACCAAGACTACGTTCCCCAGAGCGACCCCAGTTAATAATAATTCTGCGTCTTCATATTCTTCATGCGCTGCAGTAGAAGATATGTCTTCGGTGCAACTACCTTCATCCTTTTCGACAACTTTTTTTGAAAGTTCATCAAAAGCGTCTATGAAATCCACGAAGTCTTCTCGTACGTAGGGTTTACCGGAAGAAAAATCGACGTACCGGATTATGAGGCTAATCTGAAACAAAAAGAAAGAAGCAAGTCCACCAATGAAAAAAAAGTTTTTATACAGAAGTAAGAAATAAGTCAATTTTTTACTCTCAATTAGTTAAATTCTACTAATTTTGGTAATATTCAACTTAATTAACTAGTTAGTCGAATTTTACTAATTCAACAGTGAGCAGTTTTGAGTATTAGTAAAAATAAATAAACGGACATTCAATATAAATTAGTTGTGTTTAACTAATTCAGATGAGGACAGTAGTCACAAATTTAGGTCATATGCAGCGTTGCCATATTTTTTTTTAAGAAAACTGTAACGAACAGAAAAAAACCCTGTTTTTTCTAGCAAAAAACTGTCATTGAAAAAAGATAGCTTCTTCTTAGTTTAAGTATTATTTTTATTATATACGTACTCAGACCATCAGATGTTACAAAAATCACACTTCGTGTAAGAAAAATCACAAAAATTAAAATAATAGGTACATTTATATTGTCACAAAAAGCCTCCTTGGCATATTGCTAACTAAAACTTGAAGACGTGGTAGAATAAAATTATTAATTGTTTTGCATAAATCTCTTTGTAGAATTTTTGTAACATTTCGTTAGAATGTTTAAAATTTGTGCAATCTGAGTTTTGCTTTTTTAAATAATCTTTCGTCCTTAAAATTCCACACAATGTGGGGATCTCTAGCCTGTTCCGAATTTTCGATTTATTAATGTTGATTTGCGAGAAAATTCTCTCTACATTTGCTGTGGCTACAGGGATTGACAAAACTGCTGACACCACTTTTCTCAACAAAGGAAAACACATGGACCATCGCTGCGCTTTAAATTAAAAATAGTTTCCCAAAACTTTTCTATTTTGGTTTCGTCAAACAAATCAACTTGAACAAAATTAATACGACGTAGTTCACGCCACTCGTCGTCTGTTTCTTGAAAACCTTCAATATTTACAACATTCGGTACAAAATCACACAATTTCGAAATACTCAACACATTCTTCTTTAATACACTTATTGGTGCTAATACTTCAACAGATTGAAGAAATTCACTGTGAAAATCAATTTTTTTTAAAAACTGTTTGCAAAGTTATAAGTAAAATTTGACACAATGTTCTCTGAAATCTAGTTCATCAATCTCTGATAATATGTGAGTTGATCTCAGTGCTAGAGATATCTCAGCACCTAAATATACATCTCTAATATTTTTTAGATATTCAGACCTATTGATATCAATTTTTTGAAAATTCGTTGTATTAACACATTCATCTTTTACAAAATACTAAAATATTTTTAAATATAAACGACTTATCTCACTAATTAGCAAATGGATTTGCGGACTTTTACTTCGGAATAATCTGTTTCATTTATTAATATCATTTAAAATGAATTTCAAGAAAATAAATATAGCTCGAATTGAGGATTATGCAAGTATTCAATGATCCTTTGTGTTGAATCAAATTTATCTAAATCTTGGTGTAAAAAAATAACTTTAGTGCATCAAACCGACTAAGAAGCTGAATCACTGTAGCTTCTAAGGATAACCAACATGTTTGGGAAGGGTGCAGCATCTTTCTTGGATAATAGTCTAATAAAATTTGTAGATCGGCAAATGCCGCTACTCGTTTTGGACTATTTTGAAAGAAATTATATATGTACCTAGCACAGCCTTAAATGTATCTCGGTAAGTAGTTACATGCATGATTTGCGCATAGTGTAAATGAATGACAGGTGCATTTAAATATAATGAGATTCGGGCACTCTCTTTGTAGTAACGTGGCCACAGAATGATTTCTACCTGTCATTACATTTGCACCGTCCGCTGCAAACCCTATCAAATGTTTTTGTAATTTATTTGGTGCTGGAAAAACGTATCTACTATTTTCTTATAAATACCATTAGCATTACAATCTTTAACTTTAACCAAATCAAAGAAAAATCTTGAATCTCACTATCCAATTCCACTCTGACGACTAACGATAAAAGTTTAGTTGTGGAGATATCAGCCGATTCGTCCACACAGAGTGAAAAGTATGTTTTTTACAGCAAACTGCTGAGCTTCTCCAGTTGCGTTTCCCCAATACATTTTTAACCAGGGCCGTAGTTTTTGTTCTTGCACATGATGTTTTTTTGATCTATGATGAATCTTCAACGGCTTGTTTTAACAGTGGCACTAGATGATCCATTGCCAGAAAAGATATATTATGCACTGCGCAGAAAGCAGCCAAGTGAAGTTCAATATTTGCAACCTTTGCACTAAATTTTCCTTGTAGATTGAGAACAGAGCTACTTTCAGCATGAATTTTTATAGCTTTGGCATTTTTGATATGTTTAGCGGTCTTCGCGTGTATTTTTAAACCAGTAATACCACCAAGAGCTCTGAGCTCAATATTGCATATTTTACAATATGCAAAATTTTTCGCACTTTTACTAAATTAATTCACAATTCTCGCAAGTTTTACAATGTATTTCTAACATTTATTTCGCAAATTAATACTAAGGTGGATTTTCACTGGTTACGGTCCGACTGAACACTCCCTGATCATTTTCGTTTCACCAGAGCATTAGTTCAGTGCATTTTTTGCCATTTGAAATTAATGGAAATGGAATGGAAGACGATATAGATGAGATGACAGATGACACTCTATGGGAGTCAGAAAAAAATGACATTCCAGGCTTGCCGTTTGAACTAATTTTGAAAAGAGCGAAATTGAAGCAGAATATGTCTGTTTTTGTAAAATTATTAAGTAATTACAAACAATTACTTTTTGTCTACAAAAACTGTAAAAAACTATCAAATTTGGAGGATAACTGGGGAAAATTGGAAAACTGCACAGCTACTTAAAAAAAACTGTCATTTACAGGAATAACTCTCAATATGGCAACTCTGGTCATATGAAAGTGTTACGAAATTCTGCATCTAGAAGGAGCTTGAAAATTAATTACCTGTGCTTTTCCTGATAAATCTGGAGTTTCATCAAACTCAACCGAGTAAAATACTGCATCACTAACACGTTCTAAAATTTTCTTCCGTATTTCAACCCTGCAGCAATCGATGAGTTGATCTTGGACAGTTTTACTAATATAAGTTGCCAGAGACGATGCAGTTTTGAGATGATTTTCCACTATTGTGTCACCTGATTCAACCCTGAATCTTAGCAGTAGCCTGAAGCTTCCTTCGTTTCGCACAGGATCTGATTTTGTTAAAAGTGGTCCATCATCCCTGTGCCCACGGAGTGGAATGTTCTGTCTCCCACAAAAAATTATTGTTTTCACGATAAGCATGAGCCTTTTTCTATTCTCTTGAGTTTGGGAACGATGATCTTCATTGATGAGATTATGAACATCGGATTGTGGACTGTGTACATTCTTCAAGAAATCTTTCCCCGCAGCGATTGCATTTTTTGGGAATGGACTTCAAGATCTCCTTTTATCTCCACTAGATACTTCAAATTACTCAAGGGTTGGGTAACGAGTGCACCTAGTGGTGTACTTTTTTGGTAACCTCCTTTGCTTCGCAGTGTAAACTACGGACAATATTTAGAAAATTGTCCCTTCTTCATCTTGCAATGAATGCAGATAGGCACTGCAATTGACACCTCTTGCTGCAAAATTCATCTCGGGATTAGTGTGGGTGGCCGCACAGCATATTGCCGCTAGCGGTCAGCCGGCTTGGGGTGGTTCTTGCCACCCACATCCCTCGATGCTTGTAAAGCTGTGCGAAATGAATAATAATACAAAAAAAAAAAACTGAATCATCGTCGTCACACTTCAGACAGACGGACAGACAAAATTAAACTCCGCAACCCGATATGGCTCGCTTCCACTGGTGCAACCTGAAAATTAAAGACCTGGAAGTGACGAATTTTAAATAATGCCAGCGATGCGATGTGCTGAAACAGACCAAAATGAAGAAAAAACAACGCCGTACAAGTGTTTATACACCCGGAGAGAGTTCAACGCCGAGAGCGAGAGAGAGAGAGAGTACGTGGACTTCAGATGGCTGTGGAGTCCTGACTGGACGTAGATTGGGCCCATCGCCCCCATCCACCCTGGCTAAGACGTCGCAGTCTCTGTAAATCTCTTAGCCCCCATATGTATGTGTATTTGGAAAACTAAACCCATGACCAATCCACAATCCATAGAACGTTTACTCCATTGTGTTTCCAGTGTCTCGGAGAAGAGGAACCATACCTAAAAGGAAAAGGCTGAAGAAAAGGAAAAACGGAGGCTTCTGTACAATGTTATAAAGTTTGTTTCTTTATTTTTAATTGTGCTGTCTTAGGGTGTTGTGGCAAGCTGTTACAGAGAAAAGAAAAGCGGAAAGTCTTGCCTGATTAGCTGTTTGACAATCTTATGATCTAAAAGAAACCCTACCTGCATGCTCGAGCCCTACTCTGAGACACTTATTACTAAATCTATGATAAGAAAAGCGGAAAGTCTTGTCTGATTAGCTGTTTGACAATCTTATGATCTAAAAGAATCCCTACCTGCATGCTCGAGCCCTACTCTGAGACACTTATTACTAAATCTATGATAAAAAAAAATTTAACAATATAAGACAAGGCTACGTGTAATAAGATCTATAATATGCCAGGTAAGACCAGAAGGGCCCTCCTCTAGTTATGGTAGAATAAAAAAAAACGAAAATATTTAGTTACCTTAGTTACACAAGTACAATACCACCTTGCTTGTCATAAAACCTTCTGCACCTTCTCTCCTCCTCCTCCAGTTCTTGAGCCATCGGCCTGCGCCACCTCAATCAATGCTTTAACATAGTCGCCGCCAGTTTACTCGATAATGCGCCGTAATAGACATCAAACGTCCACGTCGAATAGGACTCGAACTGTTACCGGTCCCAGGTAGTTATATATTAACGGACGTGAAACGAGGCTTTACCAGGTAGGCCAACCTCACCAGCTAACGCAAAACTTCCTTTGTCGTAAATAGTTATCAAGGTATGACTCTAAGTGGCCTGCCTTGCACTCATTTCGTGTTAGTTTAAGGCACAGAGAACAGCCATTGTGTCGTAGGAAACTATCAGGCAAACGACTAAAAGTGTTGTAATATTAAATTCAACGTTTGTTAACTCTTAGCAAGAAGAACGCCAAGTGCACTGCCGGTAGCTATTAAATAACTGACTAAATGTCCTGCCAAAATTAAATTCGACGCTTAATACTTTTAGGTACGAAGATTATCAATCGCACTGCAGGAAGTTATTAATTAAATGTCTGAATATCTTGCGCACATAAATTCAACGATTATTAGTTTTAGGCAAGAAGATTACCAAATGAACTCCGGGTAATTATTAAATAAATGTTTAAATATCTTGCGCACTTAACTTCAACTATTATTAATTTTAGGCAATATCACTGCAGCTAATTATTAAATGAATG
This sequence comes from Dioctria linearis, assembly GCA_963930735.1. Classification (NCBI taxonomy): domain Eukaryota; kingdom Metazoa; phylum Arthropoda; class Insecta; order Diptera; family Asilidae; genus Dioctria; species Dioctria linearis. Next base: position 208,047,568 of record OZ005741.1, on the reverse strand, counting down.
ACTAAATGTCTTGCAAAATTAAATTCCACGCAAAATACTTTCAGGGAAGAATATTATTAATCGCACTGCAGGTAATTACTAACCAAAAGGAATTGACTAGATTTTACCTTTTTCTGGATCCCGGCGCTTCATCGGGGATACCTAAACACACCCACCAATAATCCAGTTCATGGGATAACCCAACAGGTGAGCATTAAAAAAAAATCATGTACGAACTCTCACTACGTATTCTCAATTTCTAGATTCTTGTAAAATTTCTTTGAAATGAATTACTTTCTTTCTTCTTTAATTTCAGGCACTTAATCATGGATATAAATATACACACACATAGTCCAGTTTTTGGAATACACCAACAGGTGAGCATTAATAAAAGAAAATCATATGCGAACACTCACTACGTATTCTCAATTTCTGAATTCATGTGAAATTTCTTTGAAATGAACTACTTTCTTTCTTCTTTAATTTCAGGCACAGAATACCAAAAAAAATTTTTATTTCTGACTTTTTATTCAGATACATAAATTCAATTTCTACAGTTTACACCGCACTTGCCAAGCGCTTCACGACGAGCCCGAGCCAACAGGTCTTTACCCAACGATATCTAAACAAGAACTTCTCGAATCCACGCAGTCTCCCTACTTTCAGCCGTTTTTCTTTGTTCGTTCGTTGAATCCCGAAAATTTTCGTTTTCTCTCGACCTACTGGCAAGAATCGTTGGTACAAGCGATTTGCTGGGTAGCGAAAATTTTTCCTGAGAAATTCGGTCGGGCTTGCTGTAATGCATGGCGTGTTGGTATCGCGTGATGTTTTACAGCTGGGCGAGTTGCGGTTATTCGTTGGAATTTCTGATGACGAACGGTGTCTGCTGGGAAATTTTTTGTTGCGCTGATGCCTGATTTATGGTTGTGGGTTTTTCAGGTGGATTTGGGAGTGAAGAGGTTTTTGCTGCGTTGCCGAATTCTACTTTATGGTTTTCAGGTCTTGCAGAATTTTTCTTGTATAATGTTCCTTCATTTCAGGGAATTTGTTATACTTTCTTTGCAGGATGGATAAAATATGGAGAAGTAGCATAGGACTACATCTCAAAAATGTATAATTTTTTATTTTCAGGGTTGTTATTTGTATGGAGAAGTAGCATAGGGCTACTTCTCGAAAATATCTACTTTTTCACCCATTTTCAGGTACCCTGGGAGAATAATGGGGGTTCTCTACAAAAGAGAAGAAGTAGAGAAGCCGAAAAAAGAAAAAGAACGAAGGGAGGAAGAAAAAGTGTAGCGTAAGGGGAATACGCTACAGCGTGGGGACGACCCACGGAGATAAGAGTCTCAAGCCGGGCTTCGACACGACACATATGGCAGGATATGCGCTAAAAGGGAATCGATCCACCCACAACGCGCCCAACGTGGGGACGACCCACAAGAGTCTCAAGCCGGGCATACACTATACCCTGGGTTATTGAGAAATCAGATCCCATCTGCGGCCCTGATCCCAGTTCGTCTTAGACGAGGGAGGACTGATCTATAGATAGACGTCGTCTATCAACTCGCCTTGCCCAATGAGCTGGCCAGGAAGAGGTGCAGCGATCGGTTTATTGTGTGCGGGAATGTTCGGCTCGAGACTACGACTTCGTCGGTGAAACGCCGCTACTTAGCGCTCTGTGTTCTGCTGAATCCGGTCGCAACATCCCGGAATCCCCAGTCCCAAGAGAGGAATTTGCTTCGTAACAGATAGAATTCATCTATCAACTCGACCAGGATGCCGGAAATCCCGCGGGATGCAGCAAGCGGGTTCAAGCTCTAACGAAATTGAAGAAAGGACAGGAATGTAAAATCCTTCAGATGAAGGCTAACCCAGAAGGGGTTAGTAACAAAGACTGAGACCATCTAAACTTGATAGTTTAGAGGTAATACATTATACAAAAAGAAATTCGCTGAGACTCCATCCGCACTCGCTGACGCTGTGACATTCTTGATTGAAAGAAGAAATTGAAGAAAGGACAGGAAAGTAAAATCCTGCAGATGAAGGCTAACCCAGAAGGGGTTAGTAACAAAGACTGAGACCATCTAAACTTGATAGTTTAGAGATAATACATTATATATAAAAAAATCGCTGAGACTCCATCCGCACTTGCTGACGCTGTGACATTCTTGATTGAAAGAAGAAATTGAAGAAAGGACAGGAAAGTAAAGTCTTTCAGATGAAGGCTAACCCAGAAGGGGTTAGTAACAAAGACTGAGACCATCTAAACTTGATAGTTTAGAGATAATACATTATAAAAAAAAATCGCTGAGACTCGATCCGCACTCGCTGACGCTGTGACATTCCTGATTGAAAGAAGAAATTGAAGAAAGGACAGGAAAGTAAGATCCTTGAGATGAAGGCTAACCCAGAAGGGGTTAGTAACAAAGACTGAGACCATCTAAACTTGATAGTTTAGAGATAATACATTATATATAAAAAATTCGCTGAGACTCCATCCGCACGTGCTGACGCTGTGACATTCTTGATTGAAAGAAGAAATTGAAGAAAGGACAGGAAAGTAAAGTCTTTCAGATGAAGGCTAACCCAGAAGGGGTTAGTAACAAAAACTGAGACCATCTAAACATGATAGTTTAGAGATAATACATTATACAAAAAAAAATGCGCTGAGACTCCATCCGCACTCGCTGACGCTGTGACATTCTTGATTGAAAGAAGAAATTGAAGAAAGGACAGGAAAGTAAGATCCTTCAGATGAAGGCTAACCCAGAAGGGGTTAGTAACAAAGACTGAGACCATCTAAACTTGATAGTTTAGAGATAATACATTATACAAAAAAAAAATCGCTGAGACTCCATCCGCACTCGCTGACGCTGTGACATTCTTGATTGAAAGAAGAAATTGAAGAAAGGACAGGAAATTAAAATCCTTCAGATGAAGGCTAACCCAGAAGGGGTTAGTAACAAAGACTGAGACCATCTAAACTTGATAGTTTAGAGATAATACATTATAAAAAAAAAAATCGCTGAGACTCGATCCGCACTCGCTGACGCTGTGACATTCCTGATTGAAAGAAGAAATTGAAGAAAGGACAGGAAAGTAAGATCCTTCAGATGAAGGCTAACCCAGAAGGGGTTAGTAACAAAGACTGAGACCATCTAAACTTGATAGTTTAGAGATAATACATTATATATAAAAAAATCGCTGAGACTCCATCCGCACGTGCTGACGCTGTGACATTCTTGATTGAAAGAAGAAATTGAAGAAAGGACAGGAAATTAAAGTCTTTCAGATGAAGGCTAACCCAGAAGGGGTTAGTAACAAAGACTGAGACCATCTAAACATGATAGTTTAGAGATAATACATTATACAAAAAAAATTCGCTGAGACTCCATCCGCACTCGCTGACGCTGTGACATTCTTGATTGAAAGAAGAAATTGAAGAAAGGACAGGAAAGTAAGATCCTTCAGATGAAGGCTAACCCAGAAGGGGTTAGTAACAAAGACTGAGACCATCTAAACTTGATAGTTTAGAGATAATACATTATATATAAAAAAATCGCTGAGACTCCATCCGCACGTGCTGACGCTGTGACATTCTTGATTGAAAGAAGAAATTGAAGAAAGGACAGGAAAGTAAAGTCTTTCAGATGAAGGCTAACCCAGAAGGGGTTAGTAACAAAGACTGAGACCATCTAAACATGATAGTTTAGAGATAATACATTATACAAAAAAAAATTCGCTGAGACTCCATCCGCACTCGCTGACGCTGTGACATTCTTGATTGAAAGAAGAAATTGAAGAAAGGACAGGAAGGTAAGATCCTTCAGATGAAGGCTAACCCAGAAGGGGTTAGTAACAAAGACTGAGACCATCTAAACATGATAGTTTAGAGATAATACATTATAAAAAAAAAAGATTCGCTGAGACTCCATCCGCACTCGCTGACGCTGTGACATTCTTGATTGAAAGAAGAAATTGAAGAAAGGACAGGAAAGTAAGATCCTTCAGATGAAAGCTAACCCAGAAGGGGTTAGTAACAAAGACTGAGACCATCTAAACTTGATAGTTTAGAGATAATACATTATATATAAATAATGCGCTGAGACTCCATCCGCACTCGCTGACGCTGTGACATTCTTGATTGAAAGAAGAAATTGAAGAAAGGACAGGAAAGTAAAATCCTTATAATGAAGGCTAACCCAGAAGGGGTTAGTAACAAAAACTGGGACCATCTAAACTTGATAGTTTAGAGATAATACATTATATATAAAAAATTCGCTAAGACTCCATCCGCACTTGCTGACGCTGTGACATTCTTGATTGAAAGAAGAAATTGAAGAAAGGACAGGAAACTAAAGTCTTTCAGATGAAGGCTAACCCAGAAGGGGTTAGTAACAAAGACTGAGACCATCTAAACTTGATAGTTTAGAGATAATATACTATAAAAGCTACACTCCACTGAGGCTTCAGCCACACCAACTACCTCGCGGAAACCTTTTAGTTCGAAGAAAATTGGAGAATGACAGGAAAATAGAATCCTTCCGGTGAAGGCTAACCGAGAAGGGGTTAGTAACAAAACGAAAGAGGTTTATCACCCACCACTGAGGAAGTAGTAAGAGGGTTTTTGATAACCTGTAGTTCACAAGTGAAGCTTGCCGGATGCCTTCTTAGGGCTACCGAGACTAACCTAGCTCGATTCAAGACTTAATATCCTGGGCATGATAGACTCCGATGGGGAGACCCTTCTCATTCCTTAGACGATAAGCAACGCGGCCTATGCGCTCTATAACAGTTGCTGTGATGAATTTTGGAGCCAGCTTCGCCGCGAACCGATCTACCGCCCTACTCTGCACGTGATTTCGTACGAAAACGATCTGCCCTGGTTGAAAGGTCCTCACGCGGGTCCGGAGATTGTAGCCTGCGGAGTATCTTTTGTACGCCTCCGCCAGATGTGCTTTGATCTGGTCCCGCACTGAGTGTACTCTTTGATTTACTGGGATTATTTCAGGTGCACCATCTGTGTCCGAGGTCAGATCTCGCAGTAATTGGTAGGCGTTCCCATGTGTTACGGGTTGTCTTTCAAACATCGCGAAGTAAGGGGAGCACTTGGTGGAATCGTGTACTACGTTCCGGAGAGCGAACGCTGTCTCACTCAGGTGTTCATCCCAGTTCCGGTGATCGTCTCCAACATACGCGTGGATCGCAGCGAGTACTGATTGGTTGACTCGCTCGGACGCGTTGGACTGAGGTGAATAGGATGGGGAGAGACAGTGATCGACCCCATACTTCTGTAACGATTGGATAAAGAGGTTGGAAGTGAACTGGCTTCCATTGTCAGAATGGAGGAATTCCGAAACCCCGAACACATGGTATACTTCTTGTTCCAAGTAGCTTACGACCCTCGCAGAGGTGGCTTCTGGCATTGCTTTCAGTAGCACAAATTTGGTTAAGTGGTCAAGGATGATGAAGATGTACTTGTTCCCCCTTTTGCTTCGTGGATAAGGACCCAAGAAATCGCAGAACACGCGCTGCCAAGGTAGCTCTGTGTATCGTCGCTCTCCTAAAGGAGGTCTAAGAGAATAGTTGCACGGCTTCACGCTTTTACAAACTTCGCACTGATTAACGAATCTTTGCACGTCGAGCCCCATTGACGGCCAATAGTAGTGACGACGCAGCTTCTCGAGTGTTTTGGCAATCCCAAAGTGCGTGGATGTTGGTGGGCAGTGTTCCTCGTCGATCAGTTTGGTGGTGAGCCCTTCAGGCACCCAAAGCTTCCATGAGACTTGACCCCCTCCCACGATGTTCCTGGGAGAAACAAATGATATATACACCTTGCCGTCTGTGACTCGGAGGTTATTAAAAGCGTCTGGGTTAGAGGTTATTCTCTGAACTCGCTCAACATAAGACGTCTCAAGATATGCCTGTGAATCTAGAACGACTGATTCAATAGCGGGAGAGCAAGCGTCCTTCTCCACAATAGAACTCCTCAACTCCTCAGCGAAACTGCGGGACAGAGCGTCAACCACCACGTTTTACTTGCCTTTCCGATATTCGATGTTGAAGGTGAAGGCTTGGAGCTTAAGACTCCACCGTGCTAGCCTGCCACATAGGTCTCTTTGGTCCATGAGCCATTTAAGACTAGCATGATCGGTGATGATCGTAAACTCCAGGGCTTCAACATATGGTCGGAAGCGTTTGACGCTCAGCACTGCCGCCAGACACTCTAACTCAGTGATGCTGTAATTCCTTTGTGCCGCGTTCAACTTTTGCGACATAAACGCGATAGGGCGTTCAGCTCCATCCGCAGATCGCTGGAATAACACGCTGCCCACTCCCGCCGTGCTTGCATCACATTGTATGAAAAACGGCCGCGAGAAATCTGGATTAGCAAGTACTGGCGCAGTGGTAAGACATCCCTTCAGCTGTGTGAACACTTGTTCTGCCTGTTCATTCCACAGGAACTTAATTTTTTTTTTCAGCAGGTCTGTGAGAGGAGTAGCTATCGTAGCAAACTGCGGAATGAAGTGCCGGTACCAGCCACAGACTCCCAGAAAACTTCGGACTTTCTTGACGGTGTTTGGTCTTGGGAAGTTCTGAATGGCAGTTACTATCTCTGGGTCTGCCCTCATGCAGCCATTTCAAACTACAAAACCAAGGTACCTGACTTCTCGCATGCAGAACTTACTCTTCTCCACGTTAATGGTCAAGCCGACCTTACGCAACAGTTCGGCGACTGTACTGAGCAGCTTGAGGTGTTCATCAAACGTGGAGGAGGTAATCAGCAAGTCGTCTAAGTAGACAGATACCTGGTCGTGCAATTGGTATGGAATGACCTTACACATTAACTTACACATCGTCTGAGGAGCGTTACATAGTCCGAAAGGGAGGACTGTGAACTGGTACAACGGCCGCCCTGGAACGGCAAACGCTGTCTTGTCACGGGATGATCTTGCCAATGGAATTTGCCAGAAGGCGTCTTGCAGATCGATGGCTGAGTTTATTGCAATCGACTCAAAAGCCCGTCGATGAGAGGTAGAGGAAATGCGTCCGGCACAGTCACAGAGTTTACCTTGCGAGCGTCCAAACATAATCGAACCTTTCCATTTGGTTTTCTCACTAAAGTGACGGGGGAAGACCATGCACTCTGACTCTCTTCGATAACTCAGAGTGCTATCATACGGTCGAGCTCGTCGTACATTGCTTTCTGTATCACTGGGGATACGGCGTAATAGCGTTGTTTGATGGGCTTTGCAGCACCGACATCTATATCGTGCTCAACGTAAGGTGTGCGACCGAGGCCGTGTTTGCTGAAAGATGGAAAAGTTTCAACCACTGTCTGCAAGCTCTGGCTCTCCTCATCGGAGAGGCAATGCTGCTGGGAGCACATGGGTGCAGGCTTAGGTAGAGAATATAGCTCTCTAACCATGACTGGAGCTAGGCCGAAATCTCTCCAGAAATCAATCCCTAGGTATAACGACTGTTGTAGAGTGGGAACGATGTGGAGCCGCATCATGCTTGTCTTTTCGCCGTATTTCACCAGTACGCGGATATGGCCCAACACTTGTTGTTGTTAACCGTCTGCAGTTGACATCGAGGACCGCATAGAATGAAAACGTATCCCTGCCCTTTCCAAAAATTGTTCGCCCCCGAAGCCTAACACGCTCACGCTGGCGCCACTGTCTAGTAGCACCCTTATTCGCTGGCCTTGGATGAAGACATCAGCGTAAGGCCGGAGGTCTGTATTACCTGGCAGCGTTGTTTCAGCGACGGCAGCCTTTATTTTTTTGCGCAGGCTGTAGTAGCGACAGGTGCGTGATACGGTCCTGGGCGGATACACATTTGTGCTGATGAGGGAAAACGGTTCTTCACTGGCATCGCTGTCTGAATCGGTGACGAAATCTGATGGTGTATTTTCGGAGGATGTGCAACTGCAGGACTCTGAGTCCCATGGTTCCTCCATTGGTAGACTGTGGATTGTTTGGACACCCACCTCACTTGTGGTTGTTGGTGCCGCAAATGACTGATCGGTTTCAGTAAGATCTGGGATTAATACTGAAAGCAGGTTCTGCTCAGGTGAATCATGGAATTCTATTTGGCTGCCCTTGTGAGGGGCACACACATCACACCACGCAGCCGACCTAGCGGAAGCACTCTGGTTCGGTGTTGGTTGCCGCTTCGCTGGTGGAACGTCTGGAAATCTGGGCCGGAGTCAGAATACGCGGAGCTCTCACTGAATACTGACTCCGCCTCAGTTTTTCCGGCGAGCAAGTTGGGCACTTGCTTTTTACAACACCTGCTGAGCCGCACCCGTAGCAGAATATTCGCCGTGGTCGCAGCTGACAGGCGTGATGAGTGTGTCCCTCCGCAGCACAGTTACAGGAGATGAGTCTTGGTCTTGGTGGTAGTTGATAATCCCTCTGTGGCATAGCTTGAAGAGCTGCTACCAAATCATGTGTCTCTGCTTCCGGGTGGTCCGACAGAAACTGATTATCCGAATATAGTTCGTGGACCGAACGTCGTGGCGGTAACTCTCGAGACTGTGGCTTGGTCTGGGACCAAAGTTTTTCGAATTTGCAGCACAAGTCACTCAGGTCGAGAACGTTCTCCGTGTGATGCAACAGCAATGCCGCCTGCAAAACCGGCTTCATATTTCTTCTTAAGATCTCCACGAGCTCCTCTTCGTGGATCGGGCGCGACATTTTTGAAACTAGCGCATGAACCGCCAAGCGATAGTCGCTGAAGGATTCTCGGGGACCTTGTGTTCGCGCTTCTACTAGTTTACGTATTTCGTAATCTGTCTCCTGATTTCTAAGCTCCCGAAGAAGTGCCGCGCGTAGTTCCGTCCAGGAATGAGAACGGTGGTCTCGCAGGTACAGCCAGTACCAATTCGCTGCTTTTCCAGTGACGAGCGAGTGGAAACCTGCGCAGAGCTCGGAATAAGGCACTTGTTCTAACAGAGCTAGTGACTCCACACGAAAAACGAACTCAGTCACATCCAGACCTGAGGTACCATCGAAGTATAGCTTCCATCTGAACACAGGGCTGTTCGTCATGCTACCACGGTCTCTAGCGGTACCCTGCCGATGGTATGCTGATGCGTTCAGAGGTGAAACAGCCGAGCCTGGCAACCTGAGAGGTCGCGCCTCGAAGTCGTCGAGTTTCAGCTGAGGAATTTGGTACAGGGTACAAACCCTCTAATCTTTCCCCCACGGAACGGACGCGCGCCCTTCCTTGCAGCTGTGCCACCAGTGGCTGCTGAGCGGTATGCATGTTGGTAGGAGCGAGTAGATCGCGCACCCTCTCCAGGGCTGGAAAGTTAAGACATGATAGATCTGGGTTGAAGCGCGGACTCCCCGTGCTAACCTTCGGAGTACTCAAGGTGGTGTCGACTGTTCGTGTGGAAGTTTTGGAAGTGGCACCCGTTAAGGAAACTCTTCCAAGGTTTACTTCGCCTACGGTGATGGACGGAACTGCCAGGCTGTACGCGCCTTCCTCAATAGACACCCGTGCAGGCAGCGGAAGTCGGATTGTCTCAACTGAGCTCAGGAGACCCTCCAATGTTGCAACATATTCTTCGGCTTCTGCACGTACGGATGGAGAAGTGTTGTGTAGCCGTCGGGCTCTGTAGAGGACATGAATAATCTGACTACGATAGCGAGAGCGATCCCCATCCGTCCGAATAGGGTCCGTAGCGAGGTCACACCTCAAAGCTTCCACTCGGTTGCTGAGATATTCGAACTCCCGCGCGGGATTCTTGTGAGCATGTGATTTTTGCGCCTCTTTGCTAGGATCTAACTGCTCGGCTGCAAAAGCCTTCTGAAGCTGCTCTCGAGCATCCTCGTGAGCTGAATCGATGTTGCGCACACTATACTCGACCGCCATCTCGTCTGGGGATAGGCAGTTAAAGTCCATATTCGAGCAGTTTGAAAATGACCCTTTGCGGTAGAAATTTAAGTTAGGAATTGTACGGATATCCCGCAAACAGGGAACGTGTACTGTCTAGTATGTTGGAACTATCTGACACGAATGTGCTTACCTACGATTACGTAATGGAGTTACCACAAGGACTGCTAACTGTGTATGTAAATACGAAAATTATTGAACTGACTAACTCGCCAATATACTTGGAACTGAGGAACTGGTCTGCAAGATGCTTGTACACAACAGAACTAGCTTGACGAACACACTCTTACATAAGTACGCAAGTACCAATGTCTGACAAAAAAAGGAATGATCATGAGTAGTGCAAAGTCGAACGAGAAAGAGTACTGCTCCTCAACGACAGAAAAGGATAACTTTCTTAATTCCTGCGCATACTATAGTCGTGTATATATATATATTGTAATATAAAAAGCTGAAACCAATGTTTATTAAATGATTAATATATAAATTTGATTTACACAACTGTAGCAATTGACTTGTACTCACCTGATCGATATATAGCAACTGATTTACTTGACCTTTTATTTGACTGAGGTGTGGGATGAGGATATTATTTATTGCAGTCGATACCCGCAATACAGTGGAGTTGGTAGGAATTGTCTTATTACAGTCGAGACCCGCAATAAGACTCTTTATTACAGTCGGGACCAGCAATAAAGTGGTGTGAGTTAGTAGATTTCTTATTACAGTCGAGACCCGCAATAAAGTTATTTGTTAGTAATATATTATCTCAGTCGAGACCTGAGATAATATTCTTTAAGTCAGTCGAGACCCGACTTAAAGTGAATGTTAGTATATATCTTAACTTCAGTCGAGACCCGAAGAAAGATTCTTTATTTCCGTCGAGACCAGAAATAAAGTGTATTGTTAGTAATATTTTTTATTGCAGTCGCTACCCACAATAAAAAAAAAACCTTTAATTTAATCGCTATCTAAAACAAACTCCTTAATCCAGTCGGTACCCAGAATAAGAATATTTTATTTTAGCTGTCAATCAAACCAAGTATTTAATTTAGTAATAAAGTACACACTAGGAAAAATCACTAGAAAAGAACACAAAGGAATAAAATCGCCAAGTTAATCACTGCACTGCTAAATCACAAAAGAGATCGAATCAAGTCAAACTGCTGTTTATATAGCCCTTGCTTGCACACGACACCAATGATGGAGTAGCAGAGGCGCATGATCACAAGAATTGGCCGTGATTCTGTAATTTTACGGTACTAGAGATAAAATATGCATAGCAACGAACAAAAATGCATAGTAACAAGAAATTTAAAGCAACCCATGCTGCTGTGTTAAATTGAATTCTGTATATTTGGAAAAAATGTTATCTCTATCACGTAGAGAAGAAATTCCCATTCGATAGTACTTATAATGATGATAGAGTTGCAAATTGATCTGCTTGATCTGATTGTATTTGTGCCATGCATTGTGTGGTAAATGACAACACATGCTTTGGTTAGATGCTGTACCTATTTTTGGGAAAATTTGTAATTAGATTGAATTTGTTTTGCTTTTAGAAATCAATTTTAGCATGGCATTTTTGCATATGTTCGTTTTCAGCAATTGTTTTTAGCACGAATGTAATTGCTTCAATCATATGATAAGAATTTTAATTTGATCTGCTCAATGAGGCTATATTGTTTTATTGTATTTGTGCAATGTGTTATGTAGATGACAAATACATGGCTTTGTTAGGTTGTGTACTTGTTTTTTGATTAAGAGTAATCAAATTAGATTTAATTTTCCTAAAAATTGGATGCTTTGTTTTCAGGATGTTTTCCTTTTAAAGTAATCGGTAAAACCAAAATATATTCGAACCGATTTGGTTCGAACATACTGCGCCCCGTTGAAATGTAAAGATCGATGTTTGGGGAATACGAATTTATTGAAATTTTTCCACGGAAACAAACAATGAATTTTTGTCTTATTTCAGAAAAATGAAAGAGGAGGCAAAAAAAAAGATTTTTTCCTTCAACATGCACTTTATTTTTCTGAAAGGTGTCAATGTATTGAAGGGCTATAATTTAGTGCTTCAATCTTAGACTGCCATTGCCACTGTTTTGCGTACAAAAAATACGTATGAACATTTATGTTGGTATTTTTGCAACACCATAGTTAGTTTTGTTTGAAATGGGTTATTTAAATCCCATTGTAGATTGATGCGAAGCATAATTTACCTTTTTTTCTACTCTTGGGGTGTACTAATTTATGTCTTATGTGGACAAAACCAATTGTAGACCTCCATGTACGGTTTTCGTGTGAATTATTTGTTAATCTTGTCAAGTTACTATCTTTTGGCGAGATTGTTGGTGTCTACGACACGTGGGGACAGTTCAGTGAAATATTCTGCAAGTCAACCCAATTCATCAATGAGGTCAGTTCATTGCCCGGTGCAATGTACGGGCAAAGGTGCAACGAATCAATTTCATGAAATATTGATTGCGGCATCAGCAAAATGAAGGCACCATCAATGAACGGCAGGTACACGTACCGGAAAAGGCAGTTCAGTCTTCACATATCGGGCGAGTAATAGAAATCGGGGAATTGAAAGGAATTGAAATCATTTTTGTGTGTTATAATATTATTATATATATATATATATAGGTATAATAGTTTGTTTCCTAATTATTTACAAATTTTTATTCTGTGGTGTTCATTTTCTTTGTTCTTCTTTTATTATAAGAAAATAAGAAATAAAGTTATTAATATTTTACCTCGCCTTTAAGTATCCTCTACAAAACCTGTAAGTCGCATTCTCTTTCATTAGGCTAAGTGAAGTGCAAATTAAGTGTCAAGTGTTTATCTCTACTAACAAAAATGTCTGAAAATCAAGTTGCTAAATTGATTCAAGCTCAAAAGAACTTAATCGAGCAAATGACCAAATTTGTGTCAAACACAAAAAAAACCCATCTTCCTCGACGTACGCATGGTTATTATATTGCTCGCATAAATGGCTGGCATGATCTTTGGCAAACATTTCTTGGCCATGAAGCTACGCTAAGTCAACTAAAATCATCTGAAGACTCCGAAATTGATTATTTCAAAGATGATCTTTTTCAAACACAAGAAGCACTTTTTTACGACTTCAAAGGTGAGCTGGTAGAAAATGTAGAAAAGTTAGAAAAGGCAGCTCAATCTGGTGATCCCACAATTCCGGGTATATCCGCTACAAATTCTTCAACACATGTTGATAATAAATCCCTAGGGCAGTCGAATCTCCCTAGAATATCTTTACCGAAATTCTCTGGCAATTACAATGATTGGGTAAGCTTTCGAGATCTTTATCTCGCCGTGGTTCATCAAAACCCCAATCTAGAAGATGTCCAAAAATTTCATTATTTAAAAACAACTCTCACAGGTGAAGCAGCATATGTAATAAAACAATTTAGCATAACTCAAGCAAATTACGCATCCGCTTGGAAGTCATTAACCGAGCGATATGAAAATAAACGCATTCTCGTATCATCTCTATTAAAAACCCTCACCTCACAACAAAAACTTTCAGTTGAATCAGCACATTCCATTAAGGGTCTTTTGGACGTAACCAGTGAGTGCATTGCTTCATTAAATAATTTGCAAATTAACACCTTACACTGGGACCCCCTTCTCATTCATCTAATCATTCAAAGACTTCCGGTAGAGACTCATAAAGCATGGGAAGAGTCTATAGGCGACACTACAGATGTTCCTACATGGAATGAATTTTAAAAATTCTTAGAGCTCAGATTTCGAACATTGGAAGCGATATCTGGGACAAAACAGAAAACGAACTCTCCATATGACCACAAAAGATTCGAGGAAAGCAATAATAAATTAAAATTTCAAAATTTTCACATGACTCAAGCAGCATGTAAAATTTGCAATGAAAAACAATCCCATTCGCCTATGCCCCAGATTCTTAAAATTTCAACCTACGCAACGCTTGAAAATTGCCAAATCAAAGGGATATTGTATCAATTGTCTAGGCAAATTTCATACATTTAATAAATGCCTAAGTACTGCACGGTGTATTCAATGCGGAGAAAAGCACCACACATTCGTGACGAATTCTCTTATAAGTCGAATGAAAATTAAAATGAGTAATACATTTGTTAAGATCACAGGTCTGGCAAATAGCGAAGCTGCCAGTTCACGTAAGATGGTAAAATTAATCTTAAGATCAAGATATCAAGATCTAGGTGTGGAAGCCTTCCTTTAAGGTAGATGGGAGCACATCGATAACTTACCTTTAGCCGATCCTACATATCATATACCCAATCGAATAGACATCTTAATTGGAGCAGATGTCTACCCTTTAATTATACGAGAGGGAGTGAAAATAGGCCCTCTTGGCACTCCCATGGGCCAAAATACAATATTCGGATGGATATTATCTGGGAAAATTAACAGTAATACACCGAAAGCAGCCAAAACCGAAGTAATTTCTTTGGTTAATACCCTAGAGTTAAATTTTGACTTAAGAACATTCTGGGAAATAGAAGAGCCTTATCCATTCAAGCTTGAAAACCCCGAAGACATCCTATGTGAAGAAATCTATCGAACAACACATAAACGAAAACCTGAGGGATCTTACGTTGTTAGACTACCGTTCAAAGCTGCATCAAAACCCTGGCTAGGCTCCTCTCGCAACATTGCTATGAAGCGTCTCCTTTCTATGGAAAAGGCCATTCAAAACAGAGGGTTATTGAAAGAGTATAATGAAGTTCTCATGGATTACCTTACCTCGAATCAAATGGAAGAAGTAGTACCGCAGGAAAAGATGAAGAAGTTTCCGGCCGGTAATGAAACTTTTAAAAGTAATTATCTCCCTCATCACGCCGTAATTAAAGAAGCGAGTTCCACCACTAAGCTGAGGGTAGCTTTTGACGCTTCTTGTAAAACATCATCAGGGAAATCATTGAACGAGCTACTAATGACAGGACCATCCCTTCAAAGGGATCTCACGATTCTCTTATTAAGTTGGCGATTTCACAAATTTGTCTTTTCAGCTGATATAGAGAAAATGTATCGTCGTATTTGGGTACACCCTGATGATACTGACTGTGAATCAGAATGTAAAAGATTACCGTCTTATGACAGTAACCTTTGGAGTTTCATGCGCCCCTTATCTAGCAATCAGGACCCTTCAGCAACTAGCCGAAGATGAAAAAAGCGACTTCCCTGAAGCATCGAAATGTTTATTAAACCATTTCTATGTCGATGACGTTTTAACTGGTCACGACAGTATCGAAAAAATCGTTAATTTAAGGAAAGATCTTACTTTGCTGCTCAAACGGGGAGGGTTTCTCTTGCGCAAATTTGCAGCAAATCACCCAGATATATTAAATGATCTCGCCTCTGAAGACGTAGTCAAGGAACCCATTGCGCTGTTTGACGGAGAGTCAACTATTAAGGCATTAGGGATAAGCTGGAATCCAAAGGAGGACGCCTTCTGTTATAAACTAACCATAGATATGAGTGGAGCACCAACTAAACGCAGTATTTTATCAAAAATAGCCAAACTCTTTGATCCTTCAGGGTGGCTCAGTCCTATTATAATTTGCGGAAAGATTTTAATGCAAAAGCTCTGGCTTGTAGGAATAGACTGGGATACTCACCTTCCAGAAGACTTATTGCAAGAGTGCAAGATTGCCCAGATGGCTAGGTTATCTTACCACCGCGAAAATCGAATATCATGGATTTTGTGACAGCTCCGAACGAGCATATGCAGCAGTTATTTATGCACGAACTATTACATCTGATGGGCATATTTCTATTCAGCTAATTATTTCCAAAACACGAGTTGCGCCTGTCAAGACCATTTCTCTACCGCGATTGGAGTTATGTGGAGCACATCTTCTTTCAAAATTGGTGACCCACTTACGAAAACATTTAGGGCAAGCTGAAGCATTTCATCTCTGGACGGACTCTACCGTGGTCGTCGCTTGGCGGAATAGTCATCCAAATCGATGGAAGTCATTTGTCGCCAATCGAGTTTCTGAAATTCATAACAACACCAGTGAATGTAGTTGGCGTCATGTACCTTCGGAGCAAAATCCTGCAGATCTAGCATCTCGTGGAGATTGGTTGGTAAAGAATTCTGAAGACTGGCCGAAACTCACAGCGGACCCTGACTATGATCTTACAGTGAAAGAAATGAAGAGAATCAGATCTTATCAACTCAAATTAGACACAGAACAAATAGCTAATAGATTTTCAAACTTCAACAGAGCTTGCAGAGTTGTTGCATACTGTCGTCGATTTCTTGAAAAATGCTAAGGAAATAATAATAAACCAATGCCCTCTTATCTAACCGTACAGGAGCTAAAGGAGGGGAGACTCAAACTAGTTCAGGAAAGTCAACAATATTCATACTATCGAGAACTGGAAGAATTGCAGAGAAAATGCCCAATATCTGCAAAAAGTCCGATTAAATCTCTCAACCCATTTTTAGATGAATATAATATTTTACGCGTCGGAGGTCGTCTCGAAAATTCAAGTTTAACATTCGCAGAAAAGCATCCAATAATACTATCCCGCACATCGAAATTAACATCTTTATTAATTAATTACATTCATAAAATCACATTACATGGCGGTCCAAATTTAGTACTAGCAACTTTAAGGAAAGGTTATTGGATACCAGGCGTGAAAGGTACAATTAAAAAGTTATTACACCAATGTATAACATGCTTTCGTTGGAGGAAAGAAACTGCAAACCAAATCATGGGCAATCTACCCCCACCACGAGTAAATTTAGAACGTCCATTCTATGCTGTAGGTATCGACTTCGCAGGTCCTATCAATATTAAATTAAGCAAAGTTCGTAATGCAAAAACTTCCAAAGCATATATTGCTATATTTGTTTGTTTCGCTACGAAAGCCATGCATATCGAAGTGGTGAGTGACCTAACGTCGGAAGCCTTTTTCGCTGTGTTACGTAGATTTTTCTCCAGGCGAGGAGTCTGTAAGGACATCTACAGTGATAACGGAACCAATTTTATTGGAGCCTATAAAATGCTTGAAAAGGAAACAAATGAAGCCATAAAAGTGAGCATTCAAAAGGCCAGCGAGGCTTTTGCCACACAAAATGTGACTTGGCATTTCATTCCTCCAGCCACTCCCAATTTTGGAGGCTTATGGGAGGCTGGAGTGAAGTCAATTAAATATCATCTTCGCAGGATAGTTGGCCAAACATTATTGACATTCGAAGAACTCAATACGATTCTAATACAAATCGAAGCAATACTAAACTCCCGTCCGCTATGCCCTCTAACAGAAGATCCAGAAGATTTAACTCCTCTCACTCCAGGACATTTCCTTATTGGAAATGCTCCATTAACTTTACCTGAGTCTGATTGGGACCATGTAAACATATCATCACTATCCCGCTGGAAACATTTGCAAAAACTGAAAAACGACTTTTGGAAGCGATGGTCGACAGAATATCTCTCTCGACTACAGCATCGACAGAAGTGGAAGTCGGAACAATCCCCTGTTCACATTGGAGATCTCGTCATTTTGAAAGACGAAAATCTTTCTCCATCTGCCTGGCGGTTGGCCAGAGTTGTAGAAACATACAAAGGAAAGGATAACCAAACTCGAGTTGTGACTCTCAAAACTTCAAGCACGCAATTGAAGAGACCTATAACCAAGGAATGCGTTCTCCCATTTCAGAAGGAACAACTTGCTTAAGACATAACCTATTAAATAGTTATTTATCGAAATAAAAGCTTAGTTTTAGTCAACTTTATTAATTATAAAATTATGTATAACTCATTCACAGCGAATAAAATGCATCATGTGGAACCAATTTCTGCCTTTCGTCCTCCTCCAAGACGTCTTGGCTCTGATAACATACGATTGTGGCCATGAGAAGATTAATCGTACGAGAATTTCCATTCTAAGTGTGAAAAAATGCACTTTCAAATCATCAAATGTCCTTCAAGAACACGAAGATATTCAGTTATTAGAATTAACAGACGTCACATCAATCCACGTTTATCAATGTAAAATTAATGTATTGCAATCCGTATATTTCTGTGGTATGTTCAGCCATCTCTCGTTGGCCGCGGGAGGCTTAAGTACCTTCATTACTGACCTAACACAAGAAGAGTGTATGAAGATTCATCAGCAGGGCACTTACCGTTTGCTAAATAACAAATTACTTGAAAATATTGAAAAGAACGCTACATCTCGGTACACAGAAATTATAGCAGGTTTCGTAGATGCAAAGGGAAACTGTGTTGGAGCATCATATACCTATGGCCCGAATAGTTGGAAAAAAGTTATTGTCATACATGCTATGGAATTCACAATAACAGATTATATCACTACTGTCCGACTGGAAGATAATCAAGTTATCTTACGCAGCAATATTCTCTGCCCATATCTCAAAGGCAAATGTGTAGATCCCGAATATGGTATGAATTTCTGGGATATGATTCCAGATACGTCCTGTGAAGCATTAACATACAATGTACTATGCGAAGGCAATGCTACAAAAATTCAAACCTTAGACGTAACTGAACAACAAATGCACATAGTGTACACAGTCGATATAGGCAACGTGATCTTCGCCACCCCGGGTTCCAAACTGAACATCCAAGGCTAATAATAGTCAAGAAAACATATTTAAAACAATGTCTACAAAAAGTTTAGATCTTTTTACGTATATTAATACTAAATTCGTCTACGTGGAGAGACATATTAAAAAACAGATTGAAGATCTTTATGCCCATCTGATACACAAGAAATGTGAACTGGAGCGTCAAGTCTTAGAAACGCAATTGGCAGTTGCGCATCATCATCCTTCTGAATTCGCCTTTATGAAAATGAAAGAGCCTGGCTACACCGCTGTATCACGCGGAGAAGTAATATACCTCATAAGATGTCAAGCCGTAGAAGTCGCAGTCAGGAAAACTGATCGATGTTACAACGAGCTCGCCGTTCCATATAATAACAAGAGTTATTTCATGGCCCCAACTAATCATCTGTTACAAGAATACGGTACAGAAATACCATGCTCTAACACTCTCAGCACAGCATATTTACTGCATGGCGCATGGTACGGCTTCACACCCGAAAGTCATAGATTGGAACCTCCCGAACATCTAAACTCATCGGAAAATATTCCATGGAAGTACGAAGATACTCATGATCTGATCAAGTCAGGAATCTACACCTATGAAGCCACGGATGAATTGAGAAGACAAATTATGTATCCATCCGAGAGAAAAGCCATCGAAAATGTCCTTACGAAAGTGATAATAGGACATAACACTGACCGGCAAAATATTCGTTTGCTCTCTTCAGGGCATCTAAGTCAAATTCAGAGTTATCTGCAAGGAACTTGGTCGTTTTTCACTGCGTTTGGAAATATTACATCTGCCATTTTGGGCACCTGGTTCGTCATTCGCTTGATAAAATACCTTGCGAGCATCATCATAAATATACGCATTATTCAAAACATTCATGGAAAGAGTTGGTGGCTATTGGCTTTAATCTGCATCCCGCTCACCACATATCTATTGCACAAACAAGCGCGACGATCCCACTCAGAACCGGACATTCAGCTGACATCTGTAGTAACCAGCCAAACTGCAGCTTGTCAAGGCAATGAGACTTCTCCAATATCGATAACAACAATCGACTCACCAGTCTCTACTGTAACCTCTATAAACCTTGACACATTGAAGCAGCAGACCAGAATCTATCCATCGTTAAAAAATGAAGGCACTTCACTTTCCACCTAATACTGAAACCCCAACCAAATTATTTCACCTATCCTTACATCCCATTCCCTTACGCAGGGCGAGTCGGAGCGCCCTTCAAGTAACTCCTTCATCAGCGGATGATTAACTTGTGCAGGGAGGAAATGCCCTCACAAGACACATCCATATCTAATAATAATTTTATCCTTTCAGTTATTGAAACCATAGGATTTCAAGATCCCCCGAAATGTCTACGACATGTGAGGACAGTTCAGTGAAATATTCTGCAAGTCAACCCAATTCATCAATGAGGTCAGTTCATTGCCCGGTGCAATGTACGGGCAAAGGTGCAACGAATCAATTTCATGAAATATTGATTGCGGCATCAGCAAAATGAAGGCACCATCAATGAACGGCAGGTACACGTACCGGAAAAGGCAGTTCAGTCTTCACATATCGGGCGAGTAATAGAAATCGGGGAATTGAAAGGAATTGAAATCATTTTTGTGTGTTATAATATTATTATATATATATATAGTTTAAATAATTTGCTTCCTAATTATTTACAAATTTTCATTCTGTGGTGTTCATTTTCTTTGTCCTTCTTTTATTATAAGAAAATAAGAAATAAAGTTATTAATATTTTACCTCGCGCGTTATCATTTAACTCAGTTAAAGTGTCGAGTGAAAGAAGATAAAGGACGTAAAACAATCAGTTGGGGGCTTTTGATTGTAGAATCGACGTAAATTCATGCCTCGAGAGTGGACTAAGCTGGAACTATCTTTTATAAAGGGAAAATGAGCTTGATATTGGCCGTTGGCTTTTCGATAATTAGCCTTTTGATGATAACCTTCACAATCTCGATCTTCTTTATATAAGGTTCTTCCTGGAGTAACCTTTTCGGTCTCTCGAAACCGTCGTTGAAGTTTATCCAGTGAAGACTTATGCTCGTAGTGAGCGTTTGCTGTTAAAGTAGACGCTGTGGAGATTGTGGAAGTGTTTTTTAGACTTCCGAACAGAATCCAACCGAGCGTGCTATTTTGCGCGATTGGTGTTCCTGGAGGACCTTTTTGTAATCCTTCTAAGAGGATTTCTCCGTATACATCCGCTCCTAAGAGCAGGTCAATTTTTCGTGGCTTGAAAAAGTATGGATCGGCGAGTTGCAGATAACGTACATGACTCCATTCCTTGTTTGGAATGGTGGACGGAGGTAATATATCTGTGATAGTATTCACGATAAGGGCATTAATAGTTGTTGCTTTATTCGATGTTGAATAAGGGTGTATGTTCATTGCTGCTTGGTTTTTAACAAACGCAGCTTTTGACTGTCCTAAGCCAGTGATTTGTGTCGACGTGTTCACAATGTCCAATTGCAGCTTGCGTGCGGTGGCTTGTGTTATGAACGTGACTTGGGAGCCTGAGTCAATCAAGGCTCGTAGAGTAAGCATGTTACCCTTTTTTGACGGAACTTTCACCAATGTTGTGGGAAGCAAGGCTTGTGTAGTTCGTATATATATTGAGAAATATCTTCCATGCGTTGTCGTAACTCGCATTGGTCATTGGAAGCTGACGCAACAAATGTTCTGCTTCTCCAGAAATATTAGATTTTAAATAATGCAATTTCTGCACTGGAGATAAAGCAGAATTTGTATGCACTAGTGACTGGAATAGATCGCGAAACGACCTCCATGACTCATATGACCCTGAGAACTTTGGGATTGTGATGCTAGGTAACCTCAGAAACGAACAAGATTCATTCTCCGTGTTTGGCTTTGAAACTACTTTTGTTTCGAATGCATCTAGTGCATAGAATACCTCGAAACGTGTAGTATTTATCTTCCACGCTTGAGAACTGATCTTTTGCAAAATAGTCGTATTTTTGCAATTCGCTATCTTCTAAAGCCTGAGTAGCTTGGAGAATCGTATAATGCGTGTTCTTATAGTCGGACCGAATTTCGTTTAGGGCGATTAGCCGCTCAGAAATAAGTCCTCTCGTTCGTTTTTCTACATCAGTATTTTTGTAGTTATTGAACGATTTTTGGAATATTTGTGCAGAGCTGACTTGCTTTGAAAAAACTAAGAATATATATCACTAGACTTTAAATCTGGCTGCGAAGGACCATAAAATGTACTGCCCGTAGTCAGAGCGTACATGCAATAAATGAAAGGTGTAGTGAAATTTATGCCACTGGTATAAAGCTAGTGGTTTTTATCTGTTTATTCACTGCACTAAATGTTTCAAGTTCAATAAATACTAGAACTTGAGAACTGCAAGATATATATATATATATATATATTGTAATATAAAAAGCTGAAACCAATGTTTATTAAATGATTACTATATAAATTTGATTTACACAACTGTAGCAATTGACTTGTACTCACCTGATCGATATATAGCAGCTGATTTACTTGACCTTTTATTTGACTAAGTGTGGGATGAGGATATTCTTTATTGCAGTCGATACCCGCAATAAGTGAATTTGATAGGAATTGTCTTATTACAGTCGAAACCAGCAATAAGACTCTTTATTACAGTCGATACCCGCAATAAAGTGGTTTTGTTAGTAATATATTATCTCAGTCGAGACCCGAGATAATATTCTTTAAGTCAGTCGAGACCCGACTTAAACTGAATGTTAGTATATATCTTAACTTCAGTCGAGACCCGAAGAAAGATTCTTTATTTCCGTCGAGACCAGAAATAAAGTGTATTGTTAGTAATATTTTATATTGCAGTCGCTACCCACAATAAAAAAAAACCTTTAATTTAATCGCTATCTAAAACAAACTCCTTAATCCAGTCGGTACCCAGAATAAGAATATTTTATTTTAGCTGTCAATCAAACCAAGTATTTAATTTAGTAATAAAGTACACACTAGGAAAAATTACTAGGAAAGAACACAAAGGAATAAAATCGCCAAGTTAATCACTGCACTGCTAAATCACAAAAGAGATCGAATCAAGTCAAACTGCTGTTTATATAGCCCTTGCTTGCACACGACACCAATGATGGAGTAGCAGAGGCGCATGATCACAAGAATTGACCGTGATTCTGTAATTTTACGGTACTAGAGATAAAATATGCATAGCAACGAACAAAAATGCATAGTAACAAGAAATTTAAAGCAACCCATGCTGCTGTGTTAAATTGAATTCTGTATATTTGCAAAAAATGTTATCTCTATCACGTAGAGAAGAAATTCCCGTTCGATAGTACTTATAATGATGATAGAGTTGCAAATTGATCTGCTTGATCTGATTGTATTTGTGCCATGCATTGTATGGTAAATGACAACACATGCTTTCGTTAGATGCTGTACCTATTTTTGGGATAATTTGTAATTAGATTGAATTTGTTTTGCTTTTAGAACTCAATTTTAGCATGGCATTTTTGCATATGTTCTTTTTCAGCAATTGTTTTTAGCACGAATGTAATTGCTTCAATCATATGATAAGAATTTTAATTTGATCTGCTCAATGAGGCTATATTGTTGTATTGTATTTGTGCAATGTGTTATGTAGATGACAAATACATGGCTTTGTTAGGTTGTGTACTTGTTTTTTGATTAAGAGTAATCAAATTAGATTTAATTTTCCTAAAAATTGGATGCTTTGTTTTCAGGATATTTTCCTTTTAAAGTAATGGGTAAAACCAAAATATATTCGAACCGATTTGGTTCGAACACTAATATTCAAAATGCATACGAAGGAGGTGGTTTGGCCATGCAGCGGTCCATCCGAACACACACCCACAACAACATTTCAACAAACCAGTTCTGCGAACTGGAACAAAACAAATCGTTCTCAATCTCTCTCTACAACTCTCTTTGTTCAACCCCCGGACTGGTCACAAAAATGGAATTAGTTAGCGAAGAAGGAACTAAGACAAGTTGGCCGACTCCACCGCTCGAGCAAAGACCGGTGTCGTAAAGAGGAATTTAGCTCGTCAATTTACCGAGGCAGTGGGCCAAGCCAAATCAGGAGCAGATGATTGACTGTTCCGTGGCTACCAAAGCTCAGGAAGAAGCAGTAGCTGTTTTGTAATGAGATACACAAAAGAATAAAATAAAATAAAACGAATCATCAGCCGTCATGTCCCGAATGGACGAATCACTGTAATTACTGCCACAAATATAAAAAAAATATACTGTCTCTTCCTGGAATCTGCAGCTGTGACCGGAGCCGAGGCTCGTAAAGCATGCTTCGCATACAACGTCCACTGTCCACTGATCATCCGATCATCATGCCTTACCAGTGCTGATGTCTTACGACGGGCACTGACGGAGGGGGTAGGAAAATTTCAAAAATAATAATAAAAAAAAATCATGAACCAGCTTTTCAAAGCGGTGTGAAAATTGTAAGCCTTGCCAACTCAAGCTCATTGCCAAGGATACCGTAGAATCAGGAGGTGAACGCCGTTCACGAACTTAGCGGCGGAGCTGAGATATGGCCATGCTTCTTTAAATGTGGAAAGCCTTTCTCGATGATTGCTCATCTCCCCAGTGTTCACGGGCTGAAGCTTTAGCCTCGGAAAGTACGCCTAGCGTACAAAACCTGCTACCTACCGAGGAAGATGGAACTTCATCATGGAGGTTATAAAATTCAAAAAGGAATAAAAATGCATAGACTATTTGAATGTGATTAGACGAGATTTACGTGGTTGCACCAATGGAGCGAAATCACGAGCCATCTCACCAGCCTCCAAAGCCGGATCTAACGAGAGCTAAAAAGGAACTACCATGAAAGCACGGGAGAAAAGGGTAGCTCTGCGTAGACCAAACCAGTGGCAGCATAGCAAGACAACTCGCCCCAGCAGCTAAAAGTTGCATGTTTACATTCATTTGAAATGAATTGAAATACGCAATATAGAACTTATTTGAACAAATCGAAATTGGGAAGAAAGTGAACGGAAATGACTACTGAATAGGTTGAAGACGAGGCAAAACGATATGAAACTAGCGACATAATTTTTAAAGTATAGTGTCGATAGATCTACAAAAAAAAAATTGGCTAGGTGTGAATATCAAAGTTAGAATTTTACCAAAAATTTAAAGCCGAGAAAACGAAAGAAAGAAAAATTTGCATCATAGTCAAGAGAAGCTTGAGTAAGGATCAAAAGAAAACCGAATTTGCGCGCCATTTGTAGCGAAGAGCGCGCCCATTGTCAACCCTACCTGCAACCATCTTGCAATGAATGCAGATAGGCGCTGCAATTGACACCTCTTGCTGCAAAATTCATCTCGGGATTAGTGTGGGTGGCCGCACAGCATATTGCCGCTAGCGGTCAGCCGGCTTGGGGTGGTTCTTGCCACCCACATCCCTCGATGCTTGTAAAGCTGTGCGAAATGAATAATAATACAAAAAAAACTGAATCATCGTCGTCAGACTTCAGACGGACGGACAGACAAAATTAAACTCCGCAACCCGACATGGCTCGCCTCCACTGGTGCAACCTGAAAATTAAAGACCTGGAAGTGACGAATTTTAAATAATGCCAGCGATGCGATGTACTGAAACAGACCAAAATGAAGAAAAGACAACGCCGTACAAATGTTTATACACCCGGAGAGAGTTCAACGCCGAGAGCGAGAGAGAGAGAGAGTACGTGGACTTCAGATGGCTGTGGAGTCCTGACTGGACGTAGATTGGGCCCATCGCCCCCATCCACCCTGGCTAAGACTTTGCAGTCTCTGTAAATCTCTTAGCTCCCATATGTATGTGTATTCGGAAAACTCAACCCGTGACCAATCCACAATCCATAGAACGTTTACTCCATCCTGTTTCCAGTGTCTCGGAGAAGGGAAACCATACCTAAAAGGAAAAGGCTGAAGAAAAGAAGAAACGGAGGCTTCTGTACAACGTTATAAAGTTTGTTTCTTTATTTTTAATTGTGCTGTCTTCGGGTTTTGTGACAAACTCTTACAGAGAAAAGAAAAGCGAAAGTCTTGCCTGATTAGCTGTTTGACAATCTTATGATCTAAAAGAAACCCTACCTGCATGCTCGAGCCCTACTCTGAGACACTTATTACTAAATCTAGGATACAAAAAAAATTTAACAATAGAAGACAAGGCTACGTGTAATAAGATCTATAATATGCCAGGTAAGACCAGAAGGGCCCTCCTCTAGTTATGGTAGAATAAAAAAAAACGAAAATATTTAGTTACCTTAGTTACACAAGTACAATACCACCTTGCTTGTCATAAAACCTTCTGCACCTTCTCTCCTCCTCCAGTTCTTGAGCCTTCGGCCTGCGCCACACCAATCAATGCTTTAACATAGTCGCCGCCAGTTTACTCGATAATGCGCCGTAATAGAAATCAACCGTCCACGTCGAATAGGACTCGAACTGTTACCGGTCCCAGGTAGTTATATATTAACGGACGTGAAACGAGGCTTTACCAGGTAGGCTAACCTCACCAGCTAACGCAAAACTTCCTTTGTCGTAAATAGTTATCAAGGTATGACTCTAAGTGGCCTGCCTTGCACTCATTTCGTGTTAGTTTAAGGCACAGAGAACAGCCATTGTGTCGTAGGAAATTATCAGCAAACGACTAAAGGTGTTGTAATATTAAATTCAACGTTTGTTAACTCTAAGCAAGAAGAACGCCAACTGCACTGCCGGTAGCTATTAAATAACTGACTAAATGTCCTGCCAAAATTAAATTCGACGCTTAATACTTTTAGATACGAAGATTATCAATCGCACTGCAGGTAATTATTAACTAAATGTCTAAATATCTTGCGCACATAATTCAACGCTTAATAATTTTAGGGAAGAAGATTAACAAATGAACTCCAGGTAATTATTAAATAAATGTTTAAATATCTTGCGCACTTAACTTCAACTATTATTAATTTTAGGCAAT
Organism: Dioctria linearis; assembly: GCA_963930735.1. Lineage (NCBI taxonomy): Eukaryota > Metazoa > Arthropoda > Insecta > Diptera > Asilidae > Dioctria > Dioctria linearis. The sequence goes on along the minus strand of OZ005741.1, from coordinate 208,021,074 downwards.
ATCACTGCAGGTAATTATTAACTGAATGACTAAATGTCTTGCAAAATTAAATTCCACGCATAATAGTCTCAGGCAAGAATATTGTCAATCGCACTGCAGGTAGTTATTAAATAAATGTCTAATATCTTGCGCACATAATTCAACGCTTATTAATTTTAGGCAAGAAGATTAACAAATGAACTCCAGGTAATTATTAAATAAATGTTTAAATATCTTGCGCACTTAACTTCAACTATTATTAATTTTAGGCAAGAAGATTATCAATATCACTGCAGGTAATTATTAAATGAATGACTAAATATCTTGCAAAATTAAATTCCACGCATAATACTTTCAGGCAAGAATATTATCAATCGCACTGCAGGTAATTACTAACTAAAAGGAATTGACTAGATTTTACCTTTTTCTGGATCCCGGCGCTTAATCGGGGATACCTAAACACACCCAACCCAACAGGTGAGCATTAAAAAAAAATCATGTGCGAACTCTCACTACGTATTGTCAATTTCTAGATTCTTGTAAAATTTCTTTGAAATGAATTACTTTCTTTCTTCTCTAATTTCAGGCACTTAATCATGAATATAAATATACACACACATAGTCCAGTTTTTGGAATAAACCAACAGGTGAGCATTAATAAAAGAAAATCATATGCGAACACTCACTACGTATTCTCAATTTCTGAATTCTTGTGAAATTTCTTTAAAATGAATTACTTTCTTTCTTCTTTAATTTCAGGCACCGAATACCAAAAAAAAATTTTACTTTCTGACTTTTTATTCAGATACATAAATTCAATTTCTATAGTTTACACCTAACTTGCCAAGCGCTTCACGACGAGCCTGAGCCAACAGGTCTTTACCCAACGATATCTAAAAAAGAACTTCTCGAATCCACGCAGTCTCCCTACTTTCAGCCGTTTTTCTTTGTTCGTTCGTTGAATCCCGAAAACTTTCGTTTTCTCTCGACCTTCTGGCAAGAAACGTTGGTACAAGCGATTTGCTGGGTAGCGAAAATTTTTTCCTGAGAAATTCGGTCGGGCTTGCTGTAATGCATGGCGTGTTGGTATCGCGTGATGTTTTACAGCTGGGCGAGTTTCCGTTTGTTCGTTGGAATTTCTGATGATGAACGGTGTCTGCTTGGAAATTTTTTGTTGCGCTGATGCCTGATTTATGGTTTTGGGTTTTTCAGGTGGATTTGGGAGTGAAGAGGTTTTTGCTGCGTTGCCGAATTCTACTTTATGGTTTTCACGTCTTGCAGAATTTTTCTTGTATAATGTTCCTTCATTTCAGGGAATTTGTTATACTTTCTTTGCAGGATGGATAAAATATGGAGAAGTAGCATAGGGCTACATCTCAAAAATGTATAATTTTTTATTTTCAGGGTTGTTATTTGTATGGAGAAGTAGCATAGGGCTACTTCTCGAAAATATCTACTTTTTCACCCATTTTCAGGTACCCTGGGAGAATAATGGGGGTTTCTCTACAAAAGAGAAGAAGGCAGTTAATTCGGCATGTGACTCTTGGATGCGTAGTCACCCAGGGACAACAATGACTATATACCATATACCAGGTATAATCAAAGACTCTTTGCCACTTGCAGTGACGCAAAAAAACATACAAGCGGGGTTTAAATGTACCGGAATCTACCCCTTTAACCGAGATATATTCACTGAAGTGGACTTTGCTCCCTCATTTGTTACAGACAGACCTCCACCTGAAGGAAGCAATGTACTGAGTATCCAGTGTTCTGTGACAGATACATCAAATGCCGATCAGAATATGCCATTAACATCTGCTGTAGCTATGCCACCTATGGCTGAAGCGCCCACTGCATCTTCGGAGATTATTTCATCAATCCAGCCTTTACCAACAACTTCCAAAGATGCACTTGTTACAAAGGACATGGTAATAGGTCCTGGACCATCAGAACTAGAAACGCTAGAGTTTTTACCAGAAGAAGTAAGACAGTTTCCAAAAGCACCGGCCAGGAAAAATACCAACAAAGGCAAAAAGAAAAGAAAGTCTACCATTTATACAGATACCCCCGAAAAAGAATCTATTCGCTCAGAATTTGAAAAAAAGGGAAAGAAAAAAGTAAAGATAAATTTTACAGAAGCAATGGAAAAAAATCGTAACACTAGAAGAAAAAAGAAGCCTCTTTATCAAATAGAAGCAGCAAGCGATGAAGAGCAATACTTTTGCTTGGTATGTTTAGAGCCCTATGGTTCCAGCAGGCCTGGCGAAACGTGGGTTCAGTGCATTGAATGTAAGCAGTGGTCCCATGAGCAGTGTACTAAGAACGATCCTTTGTACATTTGTCACAATTGCGAGAGTGAGTGATTTTTAATCAAAGTTATTGCTTTATGTATACATATATGTTTAAGTTTTTAAAATGGATTTGATTTTTTTGTTTATATATGTATATATATATATATTATTTAATAAATGTTTTCGTTTTAAAAAAGACATAAAAGTGATGAAGTATATGGTTTTTAGCTATAAGGATTGCATGTTACAATTGTCCCCATGACTGTTACTTTTGACCCGGACTCGGGGACGGTTGTAACATTTTCCCTTCCAACACTTTCAGGCATTTAACTTTTTTATTTCAAATTACTTTTAATTGAAAATAGTCGCGAATATTGCTTATCACTTGCCAAAAACTATAGTATAATTAAAATTTTCATATGTTTTATAATTTACTTTTGTCCCCGGTCTCCTCTACGTAAACATTTTCAAATATCCCGGGATATCGGTTCAGTAATAAATCCGCCATAATTCGTTTATTTCGTTAATCGCGTGTGAAGAAGACTTGACTTGACTTGAAAGATTAGTCAGTTGCCTCCCAGCAGCTCGACTAGACACATCTCCCGTCCTGTCCTATCCGCAAGTCGTGTTGACTAGTTCAACGGCAAGCGCACGTTATTCGTGCTGGCCTGAGAATTAGTAAGCGCACGCATTCCGTCCCCGTATCCCCGTGTAGGCTACTCTGACGATAAGTGCACATTAATCGTGTTGATCAGAAGAGTAGCGAGCGCACGAATATAAACTCCGTCCCCGTACCGTGATGGCTACTCCGACGACAAAGCACACGTTCATCGTGTTGGTTAGAGGAGTAGTAAGCGCACACGTACATTCCGTCCCGTACCCCTGTGTTGGCAATTCTGACGACAAGGGCACGTCATCGTGTTGGTCAGAAGAGTAGCGAGCGCACGCTCCGTCCCGCATCCCCCATGTAGGCTACTCCTAACGACAAGCGCACGTTAATCGTGTTGGTCTAAGGAATAGTAAGCGCACGCTTCTACCCCGCACCTACGCCGCGTAGTCCTAAGTTATTGTAAGTGAGTGAGTGTAGGTTAAGTAGTGTGTGTGGTACATATACCGCCCGAACCGCAGAGCTAGAACAGAGCTCTGATCCTAGCAACGTCGGAAAACGGCCCTGGACAATCTCCTGACTGCCCGCACACCAACTACCGACGTTACATATTGTTTGGAGACTTTTTTTATCCCACCGCGCACTCCCCACTTGGGAGGTTTGTGGGAGGCGGCCGTAAAGTCTGCCAAATATAATTTAGTGCGCACTATTGGCGAAAATGCTGTAACATTTGAAGATCTGGGAACGGTTGCGGTGAAGGTTGAAGCAATTTTCAACTCTCGGCCTATGTCTGCGATGGACACCAACTCCAGGACATTTTTTGGTGAATGGACCCCTTAATGCTCCACTGGAACCTGAATATACGGGCAGGAAGTTGTCTTCTTTAGATCGCTGGCAACGGCTGAGAGCCATTCAATAGCATTTTTGGCGAAGATGATCAAACGAGTATGTACTACAGCTTCAACAAAAGTATAACTGGTCCGGTTAGTCCCCAGATGTCACAGAAAATATGCTAGTTCTTGTCACAGACGATTTACTGCCTGTAACCACTGGTAAGAGAACCAGCTTTAAGATTCTCTTACTGCTCTCCACATAAAAAGAAAATCAATCATCATCATTTCATGGCAATACGCGTTTTCCACACAACAAGAGTTTGGTTACATCATTTGCCCCTCACTACTAACCTTGTCATTCTCCATTCCGAGTTCATCTAAGTTACACAAGTACGCAATTGTCAAAGTATACATTTTAAAGTAATAATAGTTGAGTTTACATATTTATAATATAATTGATATAAATTATCACAGTCGTATTTATTTTTCTAACACCCAACAAATGGTGACCCCGACTAAAATTGCAAGTTAAAAAGTAACTTTTCGGCAAAACTTTCAACTCGGACGGAACATCACCTTGTTGCGCGGGGCCACAACGGCATAAATTCTACATTCATCTACGGAATCCAGATTCTTCAGAAACATCCATACATTGCAGAAGAAATCAACAAAAATCAACAAAATTAATGTGATTTGGAACATTTCTCACCAAATTTTCACATAACCTACAATTTCCAACGAAAAACTTTTCATTGCCGCATCGAAATCAGATCGTATCACAAATTCATCGGTTTATGCGCATATCTTAAGGAATGAATATCAATCATGCAATTTCAATTAATCAGTGTATGCTGATAACTCATATCAGCTACAAAATCAACAGCAGAACAGAACTTGCAGCACACAGCCAACCGAATTTTGGAAAACAAACAGTTAACCACAGCTCTTGGAAACGAAACTCAACAAAGCACAGTACAAGAATTCGGATCGAAATATTAACACACATAATTAAGACAACACCAAAAAATTGTAATTTAAATTAATTAAGACAAAGGATCAAATCAGCACACATAACGTAGTAAGTAAATATTTCTGGATCACTTCTTTATTAAGAAAACAAAATAAACTTAAAATTAAACTATATTAATAATAAACAATACACCTGCCTCTTAATGAAAACGAACAAGTACAATAAGATTAGTATTGTCAACTCGAGCTATCACATCTCTAGTTTGCGATATAAATTTTTTTTTTACATTTAAAGTAAAATCGCACATTACTAGTCGTGTGCAAGTCAGTTCTGTTATAGCAGTGTGATTCTTATTTTTCAATATATAAATATTAAAGATTGAAGACGTAGCCACATAAAGTTGTGTGATCACAGGTTGCATTACAAATGCCATAAGACGATTTTAACCAATAAGAACTTTAATTTGGTGTAAAGACTTCATTCCATACAACGTGCAAATATCATTAACTTCATTATTTTTTCGTATCTATAACACGCGTTATATATATAATAAACAATTTGACATTTGCTTAACATTATGCCTGAATTAGCGAAATTTCTACTCAAATCAATTCTCCCGTATAAATTGCTATACGTTCTTGCAGTAACAGAGGTGCCTAATAAAGCTTTTGTTTTTCCATTCATACAGTCATTATATTTACATCAGTTACTGTTTAGATTCCCTTTTTACACACCTACTAAGGTTAGTGTAAACACATCTTTAATCAGAAGAAATCTATAAGTAAAACATGTCAGACGAAGAAGCATGGTCGATAATGGCAACACGACTGAACCAGTTTCAAAACAATCAGGCTCAAACGAAAACCCGTTTTTACCACTTCTTGCAACGGTTAAAATACCACCTTTTTGGGGCAATAGACCCGATTTATGGTTTCTCCAAGTGGAGACGCAATTCAGACTTAGAGGAATTACAGCCTCAGGCACAAAATACGATCATTTGGTCTCTGCACTACCACCCGAAACCATGGAGTTTGTGGCCGGCATTCTAGTCAACCCTCCTCAACAAAATAAATACGAAAACTTAAAAACTTTCATATTAACGCGTAGTAGAGGCACGGAAGGGCGTAGATTAGATGCATTACTCCACAAGGTTGATCTTGGTGATGCTAAGCCATCCGAATTATATAGATGCATGGAATCACTTGCAGGTGGCAACAGTTTAATTAATAAATCGCTATTAAATAAATTGTGGCTTAATAAACTTCCTGCTTCAATCCAATCTTGCATCATAGCCATCGAAGGCGCTCATACTCAAGAAGAAACTTTCGCGATCGCGGATCGCATCTATGACTCCACAATGCAAGCACAAGTTTCAGCAATAGCAGCAAGTTGCAAATCACAAAGAGACGTCGAGCCTTTAAAACCACTTATCGAAAGTCTGTCAGCCCGCATCGCCAAACTCGAATTGGCAAATACACGATTCAGGGAAATTCCCACACACAGAAACAAACCATGGCAGCACAGATCAAAATCTCGATCACGCCCCAGCATGCCAAATACAAGACTTTGTTGGTATCATACACGATATGGCGAGAAAGCAAAAAATTGCACACCTCCTTGTGAAAATCAAAACAGGGTCAGACAAAAAACTAATATTAACCAGTTCGCACGCGGCAACGAAGTACGTTGCCGCTTATTTATCATGGACCAATCAACCAAAATACATTTCCTAATAGACACCGGTGCCGAAATCTCAATAGTACCAAAGAAATGTTTTCCAACTCACAGCAACCGCAACCCAACAACTTTTCGCCTCATGGCAGCAAATGGCTCTTCGATACCTACATATGGCCTTAAATAGCTAATATTAAATTTAAATTTACGTCGCTGTTTCGAACACACATTCGTAGTGGCAGCAGTGGATTATGCATTCATTGGTGCAGATTTTCTTTATAAATTCAATCTCCTCATTGACCTAAAAGAAAAAAACTCATCGATAAGAAAACTTCCCTATCTGTGAATTGCATATCTCGCCACGTCAACTCGTGTTCTCCGAAACTACGTACAACTGAGGGCGAATACGGAAAAATTCTTGATGTATTTCCTTCCATCAAATCTCTACCTGATTTTAATGCGAACGTAGAACATAAAGTAGTTCATCGCATAATCACACAAGGTCCTTTACCCGCCCTAGAAGACTCAATCCACAAAAATGTCAAACAGCTAAAGCAGAGTTCGAATCCATGGTGAAAATGGGTATCTGCCGCCCCTCTTCGTCATCCGTAGCGTCACCTTTGCACCTAGTGCCCAAAAAAGATTCTACGGATTGGAGACCTTGTGGTGACTACCGTCAATTAAACGCGGCAACCATATTTGACAAGTACCCTTTACCAAACATACAAGATTTCGCAATCAACTTACATGGTTGCACAATTTTTTCAAAAATAGATCTCGTCACAGCATATCATAATATTCCTGTTGCTTCAGAGGATATTCATAAGACTGCCGTAACAACTCTATTTGGACTATTTGAATTCCTACGCATGCCTTTTGGAGTTAAAAATGGCGCACAAACATTCCAACGCTTCATCAATGAAGTTTTAAGCGGATTAGATTTTGTATTTGTTTATGTCGACGACATCCTTGTCGGCAGCAAGTCACCAAAAGAACATGCAGAGCATTTACACCTGTTGTTCAATCGACTGAAGGACTTCAACATTAGTGTAAATCCGTCAAAGTGCGTTTTAGGAGAAACTGATTTGGAATTTCTTGGTCACACAGTTTCCATTAAAGGAATCAAGCATCAAAAAACTACAACGCTTTTTAGGAATGGTGAATTTCTACCACCGATTCCTCCCCAATATATCACAAAAGACTTCTCCATTATATCAAGTTTCGTCAGATAAAAATCGCAAAAAACCGAGCAAGGCAACATTCGCTTGGACAGATACTGCTGAAAAAGCCTTGTTCAGTCCACCTTCGGAAATACGCCCCAAATCATTCCATCGACGAAACAATACCTCCTAAAAGGAAAGAAAAAAAGATCATAAAGTATTAAGACTAATTTAAAATGTCTCAGAATACTTATCTAATTAAATGCTGCACGTCTCCACCAGATGCAATTTCAGCAGGACAATAGTGTAATTTCCACACTGGGTTATATTGTTATAACCGCTCAAGTCCGCAGTCCGTGACAGTTTATTTTGTCTAAAATTATACAAAAAATCCAAAGAAAGCAATTATGAAATTAATTCTTTAAAAACCAAAATATCGAAAAGCATACTTACATATCTCTGTATATTTACGTTCCTTATGTCATCAAATGATATTTCTCCAGTCAGCCGATTTCGCCCTCGCCTCAGTCAGAATAAAAGCAATTGCAATAAACGTTGCTAGGGCAACACCGAGAGGAGAGAGCTAATAACTGGATGCGGCGGCTATGAAAGGCCGACGAGTTGCAATAGATGGCACCATTCTTTTCCCAGAGTTCATCTGATTCAGAGTCTAATCTGAAAAATAAGAATCGTGTTCTTATCCTCCATACAGAAGGATAATTCTGGTCAGAGTTTAATCTGAAATATATTCCTATCCTTAATACAGAAGTATAATTCTGTTCAGAGTTTAATCTGAAATTCCCATATTTATTACAGAAGTATAATTCTGTTCAGAGTTTAATCTGAAATTTCCATATTTATTACAGAAGTATAATTTTGTTCAGAGTTTAATCTGAAAACTTGGTCTCATTCTGTTTTGCACCACACATTGCAGCACGCTGCTGCACCGCCTTTGCTGCTTATTCAGCTTTTCTGTCTGAGAGGGCCGCTACCATCAAATTGATTCATAGAAAATTCTTATGTGCGTCATTTTACTGCGCTCACACGTATTAACAGCATTATTATTTTCATTCTAGTAGTTAATAAGGTAACAGAAACTAATTCCGGTCTTCTTCTTCTTTTCAGAATTAAAGAGACGGACCACGTTTTTTGGACCATTTTTTTCTTTTTATTATTGAATTTTTATATCCACTGAATTGTCAATTTGAGTTTCTAGTTTTAAGGTCTTTTAAATTTGTGATATTAGGTTTAGTATATGAATTTATAAAATAAAATTTTATATTTGAAGTTGAAAAAACGCTGAGTTATCTATTCAAAAACCGACACTCCCTCCCACGTCCGAGACTAGCTTTCACATTGGTCCTTCGAGCCGGATAACTCAGTCAGTCAAATATAAAATTAGAATATATTGCTTAATATCACATAATTTAAGCTTCGCCATTCAAAATGCCTACAGATGACGAATGCAGTATATCTGACGCCGGGGACGATACCATTAGCTCAGTATTAGAGTTGGTTGAGTCTCAAAAAGAGGTCAAAGATTTAATAGAAGACCTCTTTAAAAGGCATCAAAGAGAAGGCAAGAAAAAGACTGTCAAATCGTCAGAAAAACGATTACAAACGTTCACCGAATTTTGGAAAGAATTCCAAACGCGGCATAGGGTAATTCAAAAGAGAGCGACAAAGGAAGATCGCAAATTAGAATATTTCACGAAAGAGACATTTAGTGATGTACAGGAGTATTATATTGAAAAAGCAGCAAGCATGGAAGAGGATATAGATAGACTAACACCAAAGCCGGTCAACAATCCTCCTCAGACTTAGACATCACATGCTAGCACAAATTCATGTAATAATGAAAGACTCCCCCGAATTAAACTTCCCACCTTCAATGGAGAATACTCTACGTGGATTTCATTCCACGATTTATTTAATTCGGTTATACATAACAACAATAATTTAAGAGACGTTGACAAACTATATTTCCTGAAAACTTATCTAATAGGAGAAGCTGAAAAGCAGCTCAGGCATTATGAAATATGCGACGCAAATTACAAACCAGCTTGGCAACTCCTAAAGGAGCGCTACTCAAATAAGCGAATTCTAGTCAACGTACAACTAAAAAAATTATTGTCTCTCCCAATCAGTAATCATGATACCGCCGAAAGTATTAAAAGACTACTAGACAACATAACAGAAGCACTATTAGCATTACAGAATTTAGATGTAGAAACAAACAATTGGGATCCAATTATTATATACTTGACTGTACAGAAATTACACCCAGATACGCATCAATTATGGGAACAGAGCTTACATAGTAGCACTGAGTTACCAGAATTAAACACACTAAAAAAATTCCTAGAGTCTCGCTTTCGAACTCTGGAAATAATAGGAAATAAAAATACATTGTCGAACACGATACAAAGAAAACCATCCTCACCTAAACCAATATATGGACTCTTGAACAATACTAAGAGTTCAACACGAATACACCCCCCTACAACAAAAACTTCTTGCAGTCATTGCAAAGGTAACCATATCATATTTCATTGTCCAACCTTTAGAACTCTGACCACGCGACAACGACACGAAGTTGTCTCTAATAAGCATTTATGCAAAAACTGCTTATTACCCAACCATTCACCCTTAAATTGCACCAGCAGTAAGAAGTGTTATCATTGCAAGAAAAATCTTAACTCATTACTTCATTACGAGCAAAATCATTTGGTTACAAAATCACCTATTCAGATTTCCCAAAATTCTAATATGGAAGCAAAGCAATGCTCACCCGCCAATTGAAATAATGAACTGCAAGTCCAAATTTTTTTAACTCAAACTTAAAAAGGGCTCTTCTTTCTACAGCTCTGATTAATATTATAGCGCCATCCGGAATCACAATGACATTCCGAGCATTAGTAGATTGTGGGTCACAAGTGTCCATTATGACCGAAAGAGCTCTTAAGCGGTTACAGCTTAAAGGTTCTCCAACCACCCATCAACTATATGGACTTGGCACAACACCCACTAACACCGCTGTAAAGCAAGCAACTGTCACAATTAACTCCTTATATACGAAATTCCAAATAGAGAGTAACATGCTCATTATCAAAAAAATTACCGAATTATTGCCAGCCCAGACAATTGCAGTGTCAAACTGGAAACACATCACCAATCTGACTTTAGCAGACCCCACCTTATCAATCCCAGGAGAAATCGATGTTCTGCTTGGAGCAGACATCTACGCCGCCATTATTAAAAATGGAATAAAAAGAGGACCTGGCAATTCTCCAACAGCCCAAAACACAGAATTAGGTTGGATTCTGGTTGGAGCAGAAACAACGAGCACCATTACAACTGTGTTATCCACCCACACTACAATAAATACCGAGTGGGATAATCAGTTGAGAAAATTTTGGGAGCTCGAAGAATGCACCATCCGACCAACATTGTCCCACGAAGATCAACTTTGTGAAACGTTGTACAAAAACACAACAAAACGCCTACCCTCTGGAAAATACGAGGTTCATTTACCATTCAAGAACCGCAATGCACCACAGCTTGGACAATCTAGGAATAGGGCTGTTAAACAATTCCTACAATTAGAGAAAAAAGTGTCCAACAACCCAGCAATTGGCAAATTATACAAAGATTGCATAGATGAATACACTCAGCTTGGCCACATGAAGCCTATTCCATCAACACTAGTAGAAAACAAAATATACGAAAACATTCCTTTCTACTATCTACCACACCACGCTGTGCTCAAGGAGAGTTCTACCACAAAACTTCGAATAGTTTTCAATGCCTCAGCTCGTACGTCAAATGGCAAGTCATTAAAAGAGCAACTGCTAGTTGGACCTACAATCCAACCAACACTTTGGACTACCTAACTAAGATGGCGTTTGTACAAGTTCTCTTTTACAGCAGATATAGAGCAAATGTACAGAATGATCCAGATGGCACCTCAACACCAAAATTTCCAGAGAATGGTTTGGAGAAATACTCCAAATGAAGAGTTCAAAGATTATGCCTTGACTACGGTCACATTTGGAACAACACCAGCGCCATATCTTGCCATCAAAACGCTACAGCAGTTAGCACGAGATGAAGCGACTAATTATCCCCTTGCAGCTAAGAGCATCATGAAAGAGTTCTATGTCGATGACTTAGTCTCAGGAGCCCATACTCTCAGTGAAGCAATACAACTGCAACGTGAACTTATCGAAGCCTTAGCAAAGGGAACATTCAACCTACGTAAATGGACTGCCAACCATAATGATCTTCTCAAACATATACCATTGGATCATCGAGAATTAAAAACCAACTTGGAATCCTCTGATAACGAATCCATAAAAACTCTCGGAATACGTTGGTATCCAACAACAGACTTTTTCTCTTTTAAAGTCAATGTCTCCGAACCAAAAACCACATACACCAAACGAATAGTATTATCTGAAGTATCGTCTCTGTTCGATCCACTAGGCTGGTTAGCTCCATGCATAATTACAGCCAAAATCATTATTCAGAAACTCTGGCTCTCCAAATGTGACTGGGACGACTCTGTACCTAAAGAAATTTTAAAAGAGTGGAATCATTTCAAAGACCAGCTACATACTATTCAAGACATTCAGAGTCCACGTTGGCTAGGCTATCAGCCTAACAAAAGCGAGATGGCACTACATGGGTTTTGCGATGCCTCAAATAACGCCTATTCAGTAGTTCTGTATTTAAAAATACATCCTTATGAGAACTCCAGAGTACAAATTGTGACAGCAAAAACTAAAGTAGCTCCCATCAAACCAGTCTCACTACCTCGACTAGAGCTATGTGGTGCTGTCCTACTTTCCCGACTTATTAAACAAGTTGTCAAAGATTTAGAACTAGAAAAGTTAAGGTTAGAGCATGGACAGACCCTAACATAGTTCTACCTTGGCTGCGAAAGCATCCATCCACCTGGAAAACGTTCGTGGCCAATCGCATTTCGGAAATACATGAAAACATACCACAAGCTACTTGGAATCACGTCCCCTCCAAATCCAATCCTGCAGATGATGTAGCGTCAAGAGGCATTCTGCCAAACACACTAGTCACAATGTCAATGTGGTGGAATGGCCCAGACTGGCTGCATCAAGATGAGGAATATTGGCCTCAACAATCTTTGGAGGTACATACTCAACTAGATTATAAAAAACCAAAAGTTCTCACTACTACTGTCGATGAATAAATAATTATACTGAATAAATATTCTTCATTTCAAAAAACCATAAGAATAAGTGCATACTGTCTCAGGTTTATAAACAGTTGCGCATGCTGTTTATATACAGTCCACTACTCAATATTTATTAGTGTCTGAGTTAAAAAAGGCAGAACTATGCTTAATCAAACTGCTCCAGAATATCTCTTTTCCTACCGAAATCAATCAACTGCAGAAAAAATTACCCCTTCCTAAAAAGAGTCGAATTCTGTCTCTCAATCCCACGCTCGACTCTGAAAATATCCTACGAGTTGGAGGTCGTCTCACCAAATCTCAGCTAAGCTACGACCGACAACATTCCATAATTCTTCCCAACAACCCATCACTTAACTAACATTCTCATTGATCACATCATTATATATTACACGGAGGCACTCAAATCATATTGAGTACTATAAGAAACCACTATTGGTTAATAAACGCCCGCAATACCATTAGACATCGCATCCATAAATGTGTTGACTGTTTTCGATTCAATGCGAAGCACAGCTCTCAATTAATGAGTTCTCTGCCCTCAGCGAGAGTCAATATATCTTTACCCTTCCAACACCCTGGGGTAGATTACGCAGGGCCGCTTGTTATGAAAACATCAACACTTAGAGGAGCAAAATTAACGAATGCTTATATCTGTCTATTCGTTTGCTTGGCCACCAAGGTCATACACATAGAGCTCGTCTCTGACTTGTCAACACCAGCCTTCCTAGCTGCCCTCAAGCGCTTTGTTGCACGGAGAGGTCTTTGCTCACACATCTACTCGGATCATGGAACAAATTTTGTAGGAGCAAATCGAATTTTACAATCCAATTTAAATAAATCAATGAGAGCAATTGAAGTCAATTTGGCCAAAGAATTCTCCAACCAAGGCATAACTTGGCACTTCAACCCTCCTGCAGCACCTCACTTTGCAGGCTTATGGGAATCTGGTGTAAAATCCTCCAAACGTCATCTCTATAAAACAATCAAGGACGCAAAACTCACCTACGAAGAACTGTATACAATTTTAGTTCAAATTGAGGCATGTTTAAACGCCAGACCTCTCTCTCCTCTGTCCAACGTCCCAACAGACTACACTATTCTCACTCCCGGACACTTCCTTACTGGTCGACACAATCTCACCATAGTAGAACCTTCCCCACTTAATCCACAACAAAATTCTCTCAAAAGATGGCAGCACATCCAATCCCTCTCCCACAATTTTTGGAAGCAATGGTCAAGAGACTACCTGCATACATTGCACCAACGACATAAATGGCAGACTGAAAAAGAAAATTTAAAAATCGGAACACTCGTCTTGATAAAAGAAGATCAAATCCCAATAGGAAAATGGCCATTAGGTCGAATAATTGAAATTCATACTGGCCATAACAACTTAGTGAGAGCAGTCACTATTAAAACAACAAAAAATATTCTCACCCGTCCTATCTCAAAAGTTTGCCCTCTCCCTCTCACCATCATCTCCTTACAATTATCAATTATCCCCACCAAAGTCTATTGCTCTCTGGCAGTACCAAGTTCCAAAATACCCGTTATATTTGAATATAAACGAATTCAGAACCCGCTAAAAATCACTTCAGTTTCAAAAGTGACAAGTGAAAAGTGGTTCTTAAAACTCGTTAATTTTTTCAGTTTTAGTTATATTATATTCTTTGTATTAAGTGCAATGGAAGAATTGTTAGAGATTTTCAATTCAGAATCACTGGATTCTATGGATGTAAGCCTTGTACCAACTCCTCCGGAACTTTTGGCGGCTCCTACACCTATCAGGCCTATCAGCCCACTCCCTCCAACACCTACGAAGGGAAGGAAGATGAAATCTGTCGTCATACGACCACCACCTGTACACTCCTCGCCGATCAAGCGAAAGGCAAGACCATTTGAGGCAGAAGGCATATCTCCTTCGGTGAAAGCTTTATGTGGAATACCCATACCAAACAAAGTCTTGAACAAAGTCAGAACCGACCCCGCATCACCCCGTGATTCGAATGTCGACAAAGCCAAGACCGCCCCCTACAAAACAAAGTGCAGTGCTACCAAGCCTCCCAGTTCTACACGAGGAGACTAAGTAAAGTAAATGCCGTCCAGGAATTCGTATCTCAACGAAACCACCAGATCCAAAACGCAAACCTGTTCCAAATAAAACAGCAGCATCAAAGAATACAGTGCTGAGTCTTCCAGATCAACGGACAAAACCGACTCAGCTACAGTGTTTCACAAAACCTCCTGCTGAGACACAACCAAAATCATCACGAGACATGCCAGACACAACACTTATGAACAAAAGGCAGTCAATTTGGTCTTGCACATCCCCACCTACAGTTAAACCACAAAAGGGACCTAAGGCCAATGACATTCTGAAGCAGCCAATAGAGTGTTGCCCAACGCAGCCACGATCAATGACAACAGTTTCACCTAGAGTCCCAGGAGATCTATACAAAGTAGTACCAAGCACAAAGAAAGCTCGTGCTAGAAAAATCAAACTAACTGAATGCATCAGACATGAATTAGCTATGTCCAATACTCTCGAAGCAACACCAACCAATTCAGCGATACACACTCCCAGAGGAATTCCTGACGATTTGAAGAACACGATTTGGTCTACCCCAGACGTCATGCTAGTCTTACAGTCAGCTGAGATCCCATGGAATAAAATCCGGGAGGCAAAAATGTTTTTAAGATGTCCTCTTCCAGGCGGCCTAACACTAAAAATGAAAAAAGGGAGCAAAACTACACTTCCTCATTCAAAAAAAAAAAAATATGTAAGTAATTTTATTTTTTATTTTATAATGATTTTTCCTTTTTTTTGAGGCGGGAGGATGTTCAGTCCACCTTCGGAAATACGCCCCAAATCATTCCATCGACGAAACAATACCTCCTAAAAGGAAAGAAAAAAAGAGCACAAAAAGACAAAGACTAATTTAGAATGTCTCAGAATACTTATCTAATTAAATGCTGCACGTCTCCACCAGATGCAATTTCAGCAGGACAATAGTGTAATTTCCACACTGGGGTATATTGTTATAACCGCTCAAGTCCGCAGTCCGTGACAGCTTATTTTGTCTAAAATTATACAAAAATCCAAAGAAAGCAATTATGAAATTAATTCTTTAAAAACCAAAATATCATAAAGCATACTTACATATCTCTGTATATTTACGTTCCTTATGTCATCAAATGACATTTCTCCAGTCAGCCGATTTCGCCCTCGCCTCAGTCAGAATAAAAGCAATTGCAATAAACGTCGCGAGGGCAACACCGAGAGGCGAGAGCTAATAACTGGATGCGGCGGCTATAAAAGGCCGACGAGTTGCAGTAGATGGCACCATTCTTTTCCCAGAGTTCATCTGATTCAGAGTCTAATCTGAAAAATAAGAATCGTGTTCCTATCCTCCATACAGAAGTATAATTCTGGTCAGAGTTTAATCTGAAATATATTCCTATCCTTAATACAGAAGTATAATTCTGTTCAGAGTTTAATCTGAAATTCCCATATTTATTACAGAAGTATAATTCTGTTCAGGGTTTAATCTGAAATTTCCATATTTATTACAAAAGTATAATTCTGTTCAGAGTTTAATCTGAAAACTTGGTCTCATTCTGTTTTGCACCACACGTTGCAGCACGCTGCTGCACCCCCTTTGCTGCTTATTCAGCTTTTCTGTCCGAGAGGGCCGCTACCATCAAATTGATTCATAGAAAATTCTTATGTGCGTCATTTTACTGCCCTAGCGCCCACACGTATTAGCAGCATTATTATTTTCATTCTAGTAGTTAATAAGGTAACAAAAACTAATTCCGGTCTTCTTCTTCTTTTCAGAATTAAAGAGACGGACCACGTTTTTTGGACCACTTTTTTGTTTTTTATTATTGAATTTTTATATCCACTGAATTGTCAATTTGAATTTCTAGTTTTAAGCTCTTTAGGTTTAGTATATGAATTTATAAAATAAAATTTTATATTTGAAGTTGAAAAAACGCTGAGTTATCTATTCAAAAACCTGCACTCCCTCCCACGTCCGAGACTAGCTTTCACAAGCCTTTCAAGATATCAAAGTATCATTACAGAATTGCGCTCTTTTAGCATACCCTAACCCAGAAAGTGAAATAAATATAGTAGTAGATGAATCTAATGATGGTATTGGAGCAGTACTGCACCAACAGAACAAATACAACTGGGAACCTCTTAGCTTCTTTTCCAAGAGAATAACGGGACGCGAACAAAAATACTCGACTTTCGATAGAGAGTTGCTCGCAATCTACCTGGCAATTAAGCGATTCAGATATTTCGTAGAAGGAAAACAATTCACAGTTTTCACGGACCACAAACCACTTACAAAAGCAATTTGTTCAAAAACTGGAAAATTGCCAAGGCAAACGAATCAGCTGGACTATATTTCTCAATTCACTACCGATATCAGGTACATTCAAGGAAAATCAAACAAGGTAGCCGACACACTATCAAGATCCCACGTCGATATGGTTAACCATACCAAACTCAATATTGAGATACTATCAAAGGAACAAAACCGCGATCAAAAATTTATAAATTGTGTAGACAAGATGAATGAATCTCCTAGCAAAGTCTCATATAAACTAGTAAAAATACACATACCAGTTGAAAATTGCGACCTTTGGTGTGAAATATCAACTTCAATCAACCGACCATACGTTCCAGAAATACTACGTCGAACAGTTTTCAATAGTTTACATAACCTCTCATACCCTGGTATACGAGGAACCAGAAAACTAATCAGTAAGAAATACTTTTGACCTCACATGAACCGCGAGATTAATCAATGGACAAAAACATGCATAGCTTGCCAAAAATCTAAGATCACCCATCATACTAAATCCAAGCACGGAATCATTGAAGCACCTTTGGAAAGGTTTGAGCATGTCCATATAGACATCGTAGGACCCTTACCCAGCTCAAAGGGATATTCTTATCTTCTAACCATCAAAGATCGTTTCAGCTTTTGGCCAGAAGCCATCCCAATAAAAAATATAACCGCAACCACGGTTGCTTGGAAATTTTTCACACAATGGGTAGCAAGATATGGCGTACCTCAAGCAATAACTACTGATCAAGGAACTCAATTTGAGTCTAGCCTTTTTAAAGAAGTCTCCACCTTGTTAGGTTGTCACAGAATCAGAACAACAACGTACCACCCCCAATCAAATGGCCTCATTGAACGATTCCATAGACACCTTAAAACGGCCATAAGGGCAACAAACGAACCCCGAAAATGGTACGACAACCAACCATGGATCTTACTAGGCATACGTTCAGCAATTAGAGAATATATGAATTTGGCACCCTCTCAAATACTCTATGGTCAATCCTTGCGACTACCAGGTGAATTTATCGCATCCAATGAAACACCTCGTGACGCACTAACAACTGCACTTGCACACGACATAAGAGAAAGCGTTCTAAACATACGACCCAGTATTAAAACGGTTCGACATCAACATAACATTTTCGTGCCTCAAGAACTCAAAAATTGTTCTCAAGTTTTCTTAAGAGATGAAAGGCAACAAAGTGGTTTAAATCAACCATACACTGGACCGCATGAGGTCATAAAAAAGACTGAAAAATATTTTAAAATTTATTTAGATGGAAAACAACACACAGTTTCCGTAGATAGATTAAAGCCAGCCTTTATTTTAAATCCAGAAGTATTTACAAATAAGAGTATCACAAAATTAGATTTAAAACCAAAAACAACTTTCAATATTTAATATTTCAAACAAAATTAAGGGATCTAAAATTTAGCAATACATTTTCTAATAGAACAGCTTTTAAGTAAGTTATCTTTAAACCAAAATATACAATACTCTTGAATTTCAAACTAGAATTAAGAATGAACTAACTAAAGAATTTGAAATCATTAAAATAATAATTAATTGTACAATTATCCTAAGACAAAGTAACAGCCAGTGAAAATTGCAATCTGTTCAATGTAAATCTTAGATAAATGAAGCAATACTCATAAGATCAGGAACGCCTTTTAAGGTAAGGGAGAGTGATGTAACCACTGGTAAGAAAACCAGCTTTAAGATTCTCTTACTGCTCTCCACATAAAAAGAAAATCAATCATCATCATTTCATGGCAATACGCGTTTTCCACAGAACAAGAGTTTGGTTACGTCATTTTCCCCTCAATACTAACCTTGTCATTCTCCGTTCCGAGTTCCTCTAAGTTATACAAGTACGCTATTGTCAAAGTATACATTTTAAAGTAATAATAGTTGAGTATAGATATTTATAATATAATTGATATAAATTATCACAGTCGTATTTATTTTTCTAACACCCAACACTGCCTCCTCAATAGTGGTTAATGGCTAGAATCGAGAAGGTAAATATTAAGGTAAAGGTAGATGGTCGGATACGAGTGGTGGACGGCCGCACAAAAAAGGAATTTTTCGTCGTGCAGTCTGCAAGGTGACCCCATTACCAACTAACTAGGTGGAAAAGATTCCAATATCTTCAAGGTGGTCGGGATGTTCAAGCAAGATAAGCTTGCTATTATATTTGTTAAATCAGTAATTTTAAATAATAATTTTTGCCACAATGCATTGCTGAAATATTTTTTTTTCTGCTTTAAATAATTTCAATTTGTTAATCTTCAAGTCATTGAAATGCAGATAAAATCAAATTAACGTTAATCTCTTTTTAGAAATTTTGTAATTTGTACCATGAAATCAGTCGCATAGCTATATTAATCGATTAAAAACTTAATCCACGTAAGTGTTTTATTTCCATGGGTCTAAGCCTTTCCTAATTTTACATCTATTTTTTTCCTAATTGCATATCGCTGCGTATAATTAGTAAACATTATTGAGCTCGGACATATTGTTGTTTGTTCGTCAGCTGTTGGTAAATGATGTAATGTATAGAATCCCAGAAATACACATTTTACCGGTATAAATTTATTAATTTATAAAGCTCCGCTTTCGATTATTTTTTTCCGTCATCTTGAAAACTGTATAATGTCCAATTACTATCACCTGAGCTGCTATGATCTTTCAGCATGCAAGTTCATGCCAGTCGCACCGGAGGAAGCGATATAATTTGCACATGCCCTCTGCTACTATCAGTCCGATTGCCTTGCCTGTTGTGGCCTTATGTAACCCAGTGAGTCAATGCTCTGGTGATACCTCCGTAGCACCTGCATCTGAATCCACAGGAATTTATGATACTTCCTCTGTGTTTACATTAGGAAATGGTATTGGTGCCTCTTTGAGAATAGCACAAAAACTTCGAGTGTTTTCGTCACCCGTTTCTCTCCAGAAACGTTGTGTGATGACATAATTAATCTCAGAGTTCTGGTAGACGCAGATATTTTTATATTTTCAAGGTGATGATGTACTGCTGAGGCAATCTGGTTAGAACCCTTGGCATATTGATTTCGGTCCAGGCATATAAGAATACATTATCTTTTGTTAAAGATGGTTTGGACGAACCTTGCACAACACCGAAGTTAAATAAATATAGTTTGTAAGGCTTGTTGTTTTCCTTACGAAAATGATTTGAGGTGTTTCAATAAGCAAAAAAAGCAAATATTTAAGATAAGGAAAATGTTCAACATATTTTGAATTTGTTTCTACATATTTAATATTTTACCCTAACGGTCGCCCTGCTACCATATATCACTTTCTAAACATTTTTTTATAAGGTTAATTTGGCAAATAAATGGGGGTTAAACTTATCTAGATGTTAGTAGGATGGGCGTTGGGGTCCATGAAGCGATTAGTTCCCTGAAAATTTATGGTGGGGTCACGCAAACTTCTTAACAGGTCGTCCCGATATCCGAAGCTGATCTCCAACGTGAAGTCTCTAGTCGATAGTGTAATGTAGGTAAGGGAAGTCGGCAAATAAGATCGTAACTTCGGGATAAGGATTAGCTCTGAAGATTGAGATAGTCGGGCTTGCTTGGCAAACAATATTATGATTTATCTACTCGTGCTGGGTAAATTGGGATTTTTTTCTAAAGATTATAGTCATCTGTTCCCCGGATAGAAGTTTACGTACGCAATTGTGGAAGTTTCTTGCTCATAATTTATAAATGATTTTTTTAAAGGAATTATTTTTATTACAAATTTATAACGGCTATCAATTAACAATCGATTACGAGCTGGCACGGACTTAGGCAATCCGACTGTCTAATTAAAACAAAGCATTGTGATGGCCCTAACGGGTGTTGACACAATGTGATTTCTGCTCAGTGCTCTGAATGCCAAAGTGAAGAAATTCAAGCAAGCGCGGGCTAACTGCGGGAGTAACTATGACTCTTCTGGTAGCCACATGTATTCAGGCCCAACTCTCGCCACTATGGCTTGCGGTGTGTTTGGTTCCTTGATGAGATACAGTTATTGAGATAACTGGAATAAGCATATATGTTTGTCCCTTTGAGTAATAACCATTCTTACAAAGGGCTGGGTGTGGTAGATGGCGAAGCAGCTGCCAGACTGCTGGACCATCGGAAGCATCTGAGCTGTCTTTCATGTGTATGAAAATCCAATTTTATTATTTTCAACTACCCCTCTACTGAATGCCAGAATGCTTTTTTAAATACCGCAGTGAAGTTTGGGGGTGGGCATATATGTGGATGCCTGTTAATAGGAATTCTGAAGTGCAAATTTAAGCCTCTCAGTTTTCTAGGACACCTCATCTTCTCGCGGTACCGCTGGGAGGCTTAAGTACCAACGAGGCTATGTCCGCCTAATTAAACACCACAGGGTAACGTTACTTACACAATTCTTGTAATATATGTCGGTACAAGTACAACACCTTCTTGTACTGTTTTCAGGTCTGATTCATGCAGAAGGTACCGGTCACTTTTGGAGTACTGAGCACGGCGTTAGCTTAGATTTTCAGGCCTTATAATGCTGTAATGAGAGGGAACCTGTCTGATGGGCTAGTAAGCCACAGCCTCGGATCGAGGGAGAATTATGGCTCTGATTCTCGCGGGAATCACCAGAGAGTCAACGATGGCGAACATGCTCAGTCTACGGCTTATGAACATTCCAGAGAGTGGGGTAGTCCGAGATAATAGTCTGAATGCCTTTCGCGAACAGGATATTACTATTTGTGCCAATTTGAGGAGAGGAAACTCCCTCCACACAAAAATCAAGAACGAGTTCGAGCACACTAAGGAGTACCACGGCTCTGCTCCATTAATTTATAAATGCTCACAGTGCATCACAGTCATTTGCCAAAATAAAATGGCATTTTGTACTAATACGCCTACTCCAAACTTAGATTTGTGCAACAAATCCTACCGACAATTGGCCTCGGTCAACACCGCAGGCACGATCAAACGTTGCAAGCAATGCTGCACGAGGTAACTCGGCAAGCCAGTCCAGGCTCTCGCCTATGTGTCTTTACTGACGACGAAATAACATACATGCCTAGGATGAAAGTGAGACTAGGATAGCAGCAAAAATGGCAACCATAATAGCAACAAAGACGGTGAAACAACACTTAAACAAACGGAATGAGATCGCCTAGAAGGTGGCTAGAAAATAGAAGTATATTGCCGAACTGGCTACTACTTCGCCCATGGTGGATCCCCCCACCTCAGGTGACGAATAATGAAACAACTATTCCAGAATCTTCCGCAGAATGGTGTTATGAAGAGTGAAGACGGGCAATTAAAAATTACTATTAGGGATGCTAGTCAAAGCCCTATTTATATCAAAACCCTTGACGATCTCTATCGCGGCAGCTCTCGCTCAACTGCAGTAAGGAGAAGACGTATAGCGCCCGGGGGTATCACTACTGAGCCAAGAAGATGCGGAAGGAAGCCTATATTTCGGATTACAATGGATATATATATATATATAACTATTATAGAGCACTACTGGCGAAAATAGTGAGTAATTGGTATTGACAGCGCCAACACCCGTGTCTCGGAAGATGTGCGAAATTATTCTCTCATCTATGCAATATAAGTAAGGAACCGGTGCTTCTTATATGCGAGGCAAATCCAGTGTTGGCTCACGTAGATAGACTGTTGAGCGCTATTACCATCAAGGATATAAGAAAGAGAATATCCACATTAAGATCTGAAGCAGCCGCTAGCGGGGATGGCATTAAGAAAGCGAATTTTTGGCAAGCATGTAGAGTCGATACTACAATGCTTATTTAATGGTGATGGAGCGCTAGCCATCGGCATGGAGAAAAAATCCAGCTATATAAATACCAAAATAGGGCAAAGATGCTAGTGCTGTGAAAAATAATAGGCCAATAAAAATCGGCTCTTTGTTAAAAAGTTATACTAGGGCTTAATGGATGAGCGATTGAGGGATTCTGTCACCCTAAATAAGCGACAGAAGGGCTTTACGAATGAATCTGGATACTTCAACAACGTCCAGATCCTAAGGAATATCAAAGAGTTATTCAAAAATAAAAGCGGCTTGGTATTTATTCTAATGTCCACATCTCGACGACAATGAAAGTCGGTGACAAATTCATGAGAAGACCACTTCAAAGAGGCATAAAGCAGAGAGATCCAGCATCTTCACTGATACTCAACTTGGCTTTCGAGCTCCTATTAAATACACTAGAAGAACTGCAAGGCTTCTCAGTTAGTGATATTACCTCTATTAGCTCGTTGACTTTTGCTGACGATATAGTCCTAACCACCGATACTTCTACAGCAATGAGCATGTTGGTGGAGAAATTGGAAGAGTTCCTAAAGGTCCGTAGTATGGCCCTCAGTATAAACCATTGCTCGAGTCTCCAGATAGTACGGAGATCTAAAAAAATAAATTTGTCTACTGGTGAGCAAATCCCATATACCAACGGGGATAGGTGCCTCTCGTATCTGGGAGCGCAAATATCTCCGTGGTGCGGAATTTAAATCAATGATTTAGGGATGCCTTTTACACGTCATGTCAGAACCTCAGAAAAGTAGCACTCAAACCTCACCAAAACATACTAATGCTGAGTACGTATATTTCACAGCATTATTTATATCCCTTGGTGCTGGCGATACCACCAATAGCCAAAATGAGGGAGATAGACCAAAAACTAAGGGTTCTAGTTAAGGAAATCCTACACCTCCCGAAATCTACTGCCAACGGGCTAATATACTGCAGGAAAAAGGACGGAGGCTTGGCCTTCCCAATGATGGAGATAGTCATGACTTGTGCAGCGCTGAGTATTGGAATAAAATACTGCGCGCTTGCAGAAACTACTAGAATAAATGACCGGCTTAAAAGAGTGGCTAATACGGTCCATATTAACTGGCAAATTACCGAGAGATATAAATAATTATAAATCCAGAGCTTAGCTGGATGAACTCAAGAGATGGGCAGCCTTATCCTCCCAGGGTAAGGCAGTCAGGTCGGCCTGTGGCGATGAAATTAGAAATCTCTGGCTGTTTAAGCCGAATCTCCTTAAGCCATGCAGATTACTAACGGCACTTAAAATTAGAGATAATGTGGATAGTTGCCAGGTCAGACTGGCTCGTTGTCACTGGCCCACATCGTGGGTCAGTGTACTCACAACAAACCCTCCCGCATTAAGCGGTATAATAACGAGAGGGACTTCATACTAAACGAATCAAGAACTGGGGTTGCAGAATGTATAATAAGCAAGGAGCCTAGCTTCCGGCTAGAGTCTGGAGAGTGCCGCAAATCCGACTTAGTTATGAAGAACCGGGAAGGATTCTGAAATATACAAAAATATACCCTGCACCTTCAACACATAAAGAGCTCCTATAACGCTGATAATGCCGAAGTCCTGCCAGTATTGGTAGGTACAAGAGGAGCAATGCCATAAAATACATTACTTGCCTTAAAAAAGCCTTGGATTGTGACCAGGAAGTCGCTCCTCACGATATCTCTAATGGCATTAAGGAGCACAATAGAACTGTATCACCAGTGTTTGGATTATGATGGTCGTAGATGACCAAGCATACACCAGCTGTATCAAAGCTGAGGTGTATGCCCTACAACAGCTTATGCAATATATGGTGGTTGCCTGGTTGCATGGCTCTATACCCTAGGCATTTATTTATTTTATTTATCTAATTAAAAAAAAATTGGACCACTAAGTAAACAATCTGTGATATTTTGTATTTTACAAATCTTGTACTATGCAATACATATATTTTACAAAATCTATTGCATATAAACCATAGTGTACAATCACTGTGATATTTTACACTACAAACTCACTGTGATATTTTGAATAACCACAAGGTATGTTTTGCGGTAAGAAGCTATGGATAAGGACCTATTAACCACTGTGATATACTGCATGTGATGTTATTTGTGATATAGATCATAAGTTAATGTTGCATGTTTGTGGTATGTGTTATATGTTATAACTCAACGAATGGCTACTAACCAGTACTAACTGCTCGGCAGGTATAACAACGGCAGCCTGCAAAGCTTTTTTTTTTGTTTAAAGAAGAGGGAATCATCGGGTTGGGATGCATCCGTTTGAGTCCTGAGTTTATTATCAGTGCTGATTATCCAGGCACCCTGTGTAATGGCCACATAACGTCTTTGGAGGACAGTAGAAATCAATATTTATGGGTGTGATTGGGAAATAGCGTCGTAAGGTACATTGCTTACGAACGTCTTCAGCCGTCTCAGCATTTACTTAAGCTAGGTGGTAACAGTGCCGTGGAAAGTGGCATAGTACATAGCCAAATTCCTCGTCATATAATTAGTGACGCGAATGAATGGATTAACGAGATTCCTACTGTCTCTATCTACTGGCGGCAGAAAAGGGGTCTGCAATGCGCAGGGCTGCCAAAGTGAAACTTATATGAGAATGAATCAAGCATATTTAACGACAAAAATTGTGTTGAACTCGAGGAATAGATGTGTTCAAGATGGCCTTGGATCTCCTAACGTGGGTACTGTAGTAGCATGGACAGGTCGATCTTATTGAAGAAGCTATATAAATATGGAATACAAGAAAATGAATATAGATGGCTCGAGTTATATTTATTAGATAAAAATCAATGGACGAAAATTAATGAGTACAAATAACAGAGACGAGAGAATAAATTAGGAGTCCCACAAGGCTTCGTATTGGGAACTCTGCTATTCCTCATTTATATAAACGATATAACAGATATTTAAAAAAATGTTGGTATTGTGTTGTTCGCGGATGATGCCCTTCTTCAAATTACGCGCGATCATATTCAAGAGTGTATTAATCGAATGGAAGAAGATTTGAGTTCAGTAAACGTGTGGTTAAGAGTAAATATAATTAAAAAAAGTATATGGCAATGGAATTAGTGAATTAATTGAATGTGTATGTGAAATTAAATATTTGAGAGTAGGGATTGACAGAAAACTTAATTTCAAAAATTATGTTGACTATATCTGTAAAAAAATTAAAAAAAAAACGGTTTTCTGCGAAGAATCAGAAGCAAAGTGTCCTTACTGACAGCTATTCATATATAGTATAACGTGATAGTTAATCCACATTGTGAAGGATATTACGTTGCAGTCAGTTTACACCGATATCACTAATGCTTAAGGCACTAATGTGGATGAGCGTAAAGCAAAGAATAGTCATTAAATGCATTGCTGTTTACATTTAAGATAAAGAGTAGGATTTTACCAGAATATTTACAAAGGGATTTAAGAATGGTTGGAGACGTACAGCCGTTTAATCTCGGAAATGTGAATAAATTCAAATTAAATAATTATAAAACAACAGGAGCGCAAAATTCACTGCTGTATAAAGGGTTAAAAACGTAGGTTATTATACGTTTTTACTATTTCAGGAATGATGAAAACTTTGGAACAATTAAAAGATATTGTACTGAATTTATAAAAACTATATTAGATGTCCTATTGGCATGAAGTTATTTGTTATACCCAGATGAAATCTAAAGGGTATACTAAGTTTGTCATTCAGTGTGTAACACCTAGAAATAATGATGGTAGAGCAAAATGGATTAGACACCCATGCATAAAATTAAAATTTATTTTAATTTTTGCATGAGAGCTGAAATTTTGCATATTGCCTTTTTTTAAAAAAAAAGTGAAGCAAATTTCGAAAATGGGACACATCGGGTAACTCCTTCGTAGGGTTGCTATACAAAAATTTCGTTTTTAACTACATATTTGGTCGAGAGCTGAAATTTTGTAAATAGTGTTTTCATAAAAGTAGTAAATATAATAACAAAAATGGACTAAGTCGGGCAGTCCCTTCTTGGTGTCAAAATTTTTGTATTTTTACGAATATGTACTGTGAAAACGATCAGTCCTATATGGTTTTAATGTTACTGAAAAGTTTTTCAGAATATGAAATCCTATAAAATTGGTTATACATAATCATTTTTTCTGTCCGAACCGTTCTAGAAATATATGCGAAAAAGCACTTTAAAAATCAAAAGTTAATCATAAAGCACACATAAATTATAAATTTGCGGAAGACATTGCGAAGACAAGAGATCTATAAATTCGTACTTCACCGCCCCAGGCGGTCCCGAATATGCCGCCTTTTTGAACTTAACCATAATCAATAGTGGTTATTAACAATTATTGAATATAAATAAATAAATGAGTAAAACCATTTATTTATTTTGTTTAAACAGATTGTACACCTAATGATAAAATGTGTTTTGATTTATATATTTATTTTTCTTGCCCTTTTATTACAAAAGTCTTGAATGACATTGTCAAAATTTATATTATCTGTTAGTTCTCTTTCTATGGACAGTATCGCTAGATTTCCTAATCTTAAATCACTCATTGTGGAACAAAGATAATTTTTAATAAATTTTAATTTCGAAAAGCTCCGTTCACAACTATCGACACTGATGACTATTGTTAAAAAATTCTTAATAATATTACTATATTGGGAACAGAGTTTTCCAAATATTAAAAGCTCAAGAGGCCTTCCTCGGCACTCATTTTACTCACCATTTTAATATGCGGAGCATTAAAATGCTGATAAAACTTGGACATTTATTTGATTGTTCAAAAAGCGAGTTTATTTAATTTTCCCCGTAGATTTCCTTGGCGACGATACACACTTAGACCTGCCGGAGCAATAATCTCGTCGTCGATATGATGATTTATATCCTTTAATAATAATAATCTTTAAAATGCTATTGTTTGGAGACCGCATTAAATTAGCAGTGAAAATGAGTAAGAAACTATTAATTTAAGACTACATCGCCGTACTTTGAGGGATAGAGAGAATCCTCTGAATTTGCCAGAAACTGACTAAATCTTAAGAAATAAAAAAAAATATAATCTAATCATCTTATTTGCTAGTTTTATCAAACGATTTCGAGTAAATAAGGATGCATTCAAATACATTTTAGATGTGATTTCTTTGCCATATGGGAATAGAAGCACGAGAGCTCTGCCAATAATTCGTTTAGCTACAACTTTGGAAGTCTTATCGGGCGGTTCTTATCAATGGTTCTCAATGGTGCTCATCCTAGATAAAGTTTGAACCTGATATAGGTACAAACAATGGTTTTTAGAGAAATGTAAGTTCCCAGGAGGTATGAACTTTAAGAGAGTTAAATAAAAGAAATTTATATTTAGAACTAACTTTTCAGTAATCCGATGCGTTGATGGTACATTTGTGTTATTATTAGGGCCACAACAAGACGAACACATGTTCTGTAACAGAAGATGGAGACATAGCTTGAACGTGATGGTAGTAAGCTAAAAATTTAATTTAGCATTCATGTGTCAAGTAAACTTTCTTATAGATATGTGATCATAATCATATAATTACAGCCATAAATTCTAAATTTGGAGGATGTGCACACTACTCATTTGTCTGGCAGCAGTCAAACGAAAGAGGATTGTTAGAATGGTTACGAAGTGAGCATAATGAAAATAGTTTTTGAATGCCGACATATTAATTTAAAATCCATTTTTAACAGGTGATAGAGGATATCCACTAGAACCATGGCTCATGACACCATACAGATTCCAGAAATCGACACGGTAAAAGTTAAATTTAATAAAGTTCATTCGAAAGCAAGGTCTATCATAGAAAAGACAATAGGAATATATAAATGTACAGAACTTCTACTTTATAATGTATATTTAAAAGCTTTATATTTTAGGTCTATGGCGAATCTTGCTCGATGAGCGAAAATGTCGCTACAGCCCTTCGAAAGTTGCTCAGATTGTGCCAAGTGCAAATGATGATTCCCATGGTATAAATGAGGGTGGCAGTTATTCAACAAATTTAACGAACAAATTGCAGAAAAATTGCGTTATAGTATAGCAAGGTTATTATGACACATATGTATATGTACTATTATAATAAAAAACGAAACGAAATTTTTATCATTTTAAAGTTTATTTATTGAATTCACTTCTTAAGTGCACTTTGTTGAAGGCTCATAGTTTTCAAGTTATTATTGAAGTCTCCAAAAATTCTGCAAATTTTTTCCGCGTTAAGGAAAATTCTCATACATTTTAAATCTCACTTGGAATAGAACTAAATAAAATATATAATAGAGTGATTTATAATAAATAACAAAAAATATGTTTCAATTAAAAAAATGTTTTTTTTTTCTAATTTCAAGCTCCCGATAAGGTAGCAATTTGTAATTCAGAATTGAATGTAATATTTAGGCAATAGAATATGAAAAATAACATTTATTTAGTTTTCATTAAGTTTTCTTAATTCTATTTCGTTGGAAGTCTTTAAAATCTCAAGTTTTAAAGCTTTGAGTCTTAAATTTTCAATCGTTAGTTTCCTATACTCTTTTCTCCCCTCCTCTGAACGTTCTACAAGTTCGTTAAACTTGTTGCTCACTATTTCCAATAATAGGCTGAACTACAATAGAAGTATACGTAAGTACATTACGTAAAGCGAACGCGCCCTTCAATTTAACAGGCGTACACAAATTAACTTTAACTCGTGTGAGGGGAACATTCGCTAAGTTTAAATATCCAAATGGTACTGCGAATTAATAGAAAACACAAATCTTCAATGAAATCAACTTCCTTTTGTTAATTTTTTCACTTTTACCACTTTTCAAAATTGAAAACATTAAATATCAAGATAATAACTCTTACGGAATGTGGTATATATTTAGGCAAAAAGTATCAATTTTTTATAAGTAAACTTCAGTCTCGTTTAATTTCGTAAAGTTGTTTACTTCCATTGTAGTTCAGCCTAATTCCATTACTTTATTTTGGAAGTCTTTTTGCATATCACTGAATTTTATTTTGATGAGTTGAAAATTCTTGCTGTACTTGTATTTGTTTTTGTAGCAGTGACCTTTTATTGTTTTGTGGCAGCTCAACATTTTGGCAGAATTTATCTATATATATTTTACTTCCACTGGCAACCATTGCATTTAAATTATTATCCGGTGGTTCATTCAGGATTGAGTGTAATAAATTATTCAAACGATCTGAGGATTCTTCAATAGCTGGGATTGATGCAGCTCCAAATATTCGGGATTGCATACCAGATACTGTGGATTCGAGCCCGCATGCCTCCGTTATAATTTCTTCAATATTCGTAATCCTTTTTCCAATGAATGGACCTCCCCCTGTTTTAATTAAGCTCTTTTTATTATCTACTAGCTTTTTTTATCCAAACCTGCGTATTATAACATAAATTTATATAATTGGTGTGCTGTGATAATTTTACTAACCCTTTTCCATTCAGCTACAGTTTTTGTTGAAGAACCACATGCATTCAATTTTGCTCGTATTTCCTTCCATAATGACAACGACGATTGCCTAGCGTGTGCGGTTTTTAATTTGTTGCGTAATTGTTCCATAAATTCAGTAAGAAATATTATCTGCTGCTGTGTAGATTGTGTTCTAAGTTATTTACTAATAAATTTTGTGTAATTTTTTAAAACGTAAATACTTTCTGATAAAATTACACCACTTTTGCAGTCACCCCAAAAATGTCAACTTCAAGTGACATTTGTATTGATTGTCATCTTACGGAAAGATAATCTTTGTGAAATGATTGATGATTATCAAAAATTACCTTACAAAATTCCACCCCGGTTTTGTTAGCACCTCGTCAATCACCCTTAGTAAAGCAATAAAAATAATTGGAAACTATAAATAGAATTTTCGTTTCTATAACTATTCACTTTAAACTCACTTTCTTGTTTTCATAATTTAATATCCTTTATAAAGCCAGGGCAGAAGGTAAAATATCTTTAAAGAAAGGATTGTTTTTTTCATTTTGCCTTCAATTAGTATCTATTTGCCAGACTTGAATCATTTAGATTGATAAGTTGATGATATATGTACCTACCTAAACGTAAAAGAGAATATGAACATCCTTTTTCATTATCTAATTTCCCTTTTCTTAGCTAATCAAACTGATGTAAAAACGATGAACGAAAGTAAATTGGAAAACTGAACATCAACACAGATTTGGGTCAAACTTTATTACAAAGAGAAGCCAGAAATAGCAAAAAAGTTTCACAAACAAAATAAACTAAATTCATTTCTACTTCTTCTAACAAAATTCTATTTAACCTTGCACTCTGGAGCGAGCATTTCAAATAATGAATTTCCTAGTTTACAATTTAACCCATTTCTTCTATGCAACTTCTCTGGAATTTTTGTTTGTTTTCCCATAAAAGACATTCTGCAACTGTACAAATGACTAGTTTAACAATATGGCATAGTCTTCGATTTCAAGGGGTTAATTTGGAAGTACAACATCAACTCTCCCTCTGATAACTATTGGCGTTAGATAAAATTTCCTTTTATCCAATTGACCCAGAAATTCAAAAGCTTCGATGTGCTGTATTTTTTCACGAGTCAAAAGTCAATAAAGTTTACTTCAAAAGGATAATCCTTTGGTATCGTTTGCCTTGAAAGCTTGATATGGGAAGGACTTGATGTGAACAGATCTTTCTCATTTACTTTGTAGTATACAGTGCGAGAGAAAGGAAAAGGTCCTTGTCAGTCTATTAAAGACACCATAAAAGTGGAAATTGATAAAATAAAAATTTAAGCTTTTTACACGTCTGAGATTTATTACCTTTATACTATACAATGCTATAAGAATCCCAGGATGAGTATTTGTACTACTTGGAAGTAAAAGTAACAGAAGAAGTTTTCATTTCAGTTTATTTTGTGTAGTTCCTTTTGTCTGTTTAGACATGAAAAATCATCAAAGCTATTGCGGGTGTTATGAATTGTCCTAATAAAAATAATAAAAGGATAAATCAAAAAAACCAAAGCATCATGCATTCTTTTGCGGCTCATTTGCTTGAACACTTGACTGTATTTTAGGAACTACATATTATTGCTCCTCCCCTTAGCAGAATCATCAAATTTCGTGGAATGCAGCTCACACAATTTATATATATTTTTTTAAGTTTGTCTTTCCGTTTGTAACACATAGAACTAATGATGGTGTATAGTAAAATGGATTAGACTCGAAGCAATATATTAAAAGTTATTTTGATTTTTGCATGACAGTCCGTCTATCCGCCTGTCTTCCTGTCCGTCCGTCCGTTCGTACTTAGAGAGTTCTGAAATTTTGCATAAAATGTAAATTTAAGGTTCGAAATGGGACCAATCGGGTAACTCCTTCATAGGGTTGCCATACAAAAATTTCGTTTTTCATTATATATTTCAAACATTGAAAAACTAATAAGGAAGCGGTATATCTGGTGAGAACTTAAGCCATTCGACGAAATGTGTTAAGGTGCTGTACTTGTATTCATTTCGTCATGGTAGTAGTGAAATCGTGACATTTTGAAAGGGGATATTTTTTATAATCCAAATTGCTGTGTTTAATAAAAAATTGTTAGGGGCCCTTTTCTTTAGTTAAAAAATAAATATAGGACTGCCATTGAAAAGAAGAAACCTTAAATAAACAAATGGGAGTTTCGGCAATTGTTTCTGCAACATCGAACCACACAATTCATCACCCTAAATTAATAGCTTAACTGCTTTTATTTCACAAAACACTGAACTCAACCAAAATATACACTTTACGCTGTCGAAATAACACAATATCAATGTGAGAATCAATGACAGCAAAACGTGGTTCGTGTTGCTCCCGCAAATTTTCATTTATTTGCCGGATAATCTAATTCAGTGCTTTCTTTTGAATTTACATTTTTATTTGTGAAGTAACCTCATATCGAAGAGTGCAATATCTAATTGATTCCTTCTGTGAATTCCTATCATTTGCCAATAATTTTAATTACTGTGGCTTTAACAATGCCAGGTCGCAACACCAAAAATTCGGGCAAAGCTCTACAAGTGCAAACTAGTCAGCAGAGTGTTGGTGATCAGGTCCGCACTCCAACATCGCTATGCATTCCAATGTTACTACTGTGATGATGTGTTGGTGCGTTTAGAGAAGCGTATAATAATAAGCATTACAGCTATAATCGACGAAAAGATGCAGTCATTAAAAGCAGCGTTATTGACAAAATAAATGAATCTGTCTGTGCCCTGCGCCTGGAAGTGGAGTCACTACGTAAGACTGTGAGTGAAGTGCAGCAAAAATGCGAATCATTTGAAACAGCTATCGATGACACGAAACGTATTAATCGTCTTAGTGACGTCGTTGTAAATAATATTCCACAAGTAAATACGCTTGAGCCTCTTGCAGTCATTAAAAATATCTCTGCCGTCATCGAACATTGTTTATCTCCCTATGCGGATGCTTTTTGGCTGAAGTCTAACCGAAAAAAGAAATGGTCAACATAGTAGAAATGTAAACAACCCACTCATTGTTAGGTTATCATGACACAATGAAAAAAGGTTATTTATGGGGCTTCTTAGAAACCACGGCGGACTCAAATTAAATGAGATTAATGGCAAATTTATATCCGACGGAATTATCCATATCATATTAATGAAAGCCTAACGCCCCTTAATAATACTATCTTTCGTGCGGCTCTTCGTATGCGATGGTCAGGCGAAATATATTCTGCTTTTACGAGGAATGGCCTTGTCTACATTAAAATAAAAAAGGCTGATGCAGCGAGTAGAATAATAACCAACCTCAGCCAATTGGAAGCTCTACCACCAGTTCCAGTTCCGTAAACTGCGGGAGTTAATAGTAACGACAAAATTATTATGAGCATTATTTATTATTTGACATTCTGTATTTTAAGACATTTTAATAATTTTATTTCTATTTTTCTTCAAATTTTTATATTAGTTAATGAATTACTAGTTCTATCATCAACATCGTGCGAGGTGTACATGTGCATTTCTTTTCTTAAATCATCTCAAATGCCATTAATTTGCTTAATTTGCGTGGCGGGCTGGTCGCGGGCTTGTTTGCTTGCCGGATATCTCAGGTGGAACATAGCATATCTATGATACCTTTTGTTAGGCAATCGCCGCTGTATGGAGTTAGATCGCTTTTCAATATCTTTGGTGCTCAGAATACAGGACTCAATGTATGCCATCTAAATGCGCGCAGCATCCGAAATAAGATTGATATAATGCTAGAGCTTTTCGAGGGATCTGGAGTTCATGCTGTTCTAGTTTCTGAAACGTAGTTAAATGAATATGTTTGCTATCGTTCGGTTTCTCTACCTGGATATAGCATCTTTCGCTGCGATCGTGTTGGCCGCAGAGGAGGAGGCGTGGCAATCTATGTCGAGGACTCTCTAAGGCCGAAGTTGATGAGGTATTCAAGTTCCTGTGCTAGTTTTGAGTTCGTTTCTGCCGAAATTAGCTCAAATGGATGTAACTGTGGGTTAGTTGCTGTTTATTCACCACCAAATAGTTTCAGTGAGGGGGCCGTTACCGAATTCCAGAGGTTCCTGTCCGATCTATCAACGCGGTGCATTAATATCATAGTTAGTGAAGATTTCAATGTCGATGTTCTGCGAGATGATTCCACCACTCCCTGTTTAAGGTACGTTCTTCAAACTCTTGATTTAAAGATATTGAATTCAATTCAGACATACTACAACACTCAAAATCCATCTCAACTGGATCTTTTCCTAACAGTTCACACTGATTCTGTGCTGTTAGTAAACCAGGTTAGCCCACCCGATAGTTTTGACCACGATTTCTTATACATGACATATAATTTTCCAGTCAATTTCGCTCTTTGCCTACTTTATTCGCTTACCGTGATTACAACAATCTGGATTATGACAGTCTGTTCAATGACTGCAGGGCGATGCCATGGGACAATGTATTTAACTGTCACTTGGTGGATGAAAAGGTTGTGCTCTTCACTCAGTATATCAAATATTTATATGATAAGCATGTTCCAATGCGGATTTGCCATCAGCGTACCAGTGGATGCCCTTGGTTTTCAAATGAAATTCGCAATCTCATAGTAGAGAGAGATCTGCTGTACCCTCAGTTCAGGATGTTATATACTCTTACCTTTCCAAACTGCTTTCGCTTCAATAATACTCCCTTCGTTTATAATGTTGACCTTTATTTTATGTTCCTTTACACTACACAAACTTGCTTTTTTTTTTAATTCTAGATTTCAACTGATAAAACCTTTTTCAAGATTCCTTTTTTTTTCTATTTCACAAATTAAACTTTTTTTTTATCTTCAACTTAATTTGGTGTCACAAATAAAACCGTTTTCGAATTTCAATGTACTTTGATGTTATCTCAACCGAAACCGCAGCGACCAAGTTCAAAACAAAACCGACCCGTTTACTTCTAGAAACTCGACCGTCAAAATGCCGTTTATCCAAATTTTTTCTCTAGTTCCACTCGATTTCGTTTTATAAATTCAATTCCCAAATTTTTTCGAATTCCCCTCGATTTCGTTTTATAAATTTAATTCCCAACCGCCGTTTTTTAAGTCCCAAATCCAACTCGGCTCTTGATCACTTTTGTCGCGATCAAGAGCCTTCGTTCAGGGTAAAAAACGCATAGTTGCATTTTCACCCTGAGAAAATTTTCATTTATTCTGGGCTTGATTAAACAAGTCCAGAATATTTTTCGTTGGACGGAGGCTTGAAATTTGATGCTTTTATAAACATCAGCCACCGTCACGATGCCGCGCGCGTATACATACAATGTACTTTCGCGACGCGCTCTTCTTGTCGCGAAAGCTTTTTTGTGATATGTATGTACGTTCGTACATACATATTGAAATTTTCACGACAAATCGTACTGAAGGTACGATTTGTCTTTTGCTTTATTTTTATTTTTTTAAAGTAAATATTTCTACTGGCAAATTTTGCTGAAGGCAAAATTTGCCATGGGAATAGTTTTATTTTAATTTATGGAATGTGAAGAAAATTGCTGACGCAATTTTCTTCACTGATTAAATAGATAAGCTAACCATGTTTTAGGCATGGTTAGCTTATGTGAAAATTTATAATTTGGAATATTTTATTGAATTGAATTTGAAGAACTTATTCAATTTTTTTAATATTTTTCAAATTTTAGGGTTTTCTATGTGAGTTTTAGGAACTGATTTGCTCTCTTCAAATGTTTTTGAAGGTAAGCTAATCATGTTCAACATGTATGTATACTTGTAAAATCATCCCCTTTCTATACTTTTTCAGGGTATAATTTACGTACATAACAATCCTTCCCCGTGAGAAAAAGAGAATTATTCTTTGAAGAGGAATAATTCTCAGGGGAAGTTGTTGTGGGTGTTATTTTGGCGTCTTATCTGAGGTATCCGATTACTGCATATTTCATAGTTTGATTCTGTATTGGAAATGTGCTGAATGGATATTTTGTTGTAGTTGGATTCTTTCAAGATTGTCGTGATTTTGCTTCAAATGGATCATTGGCGTCTGATATTCAGAAGTGTCGGCCTCGTACTATTTTACCCGCGAAATTACAGTTAAAAAAAATTTCTTTTTTTTTTAAAAATGTTGTTCACTGCTACTATTGGTAATACACCATACAAGTGTCCACCGGGTCTCACTAGCGTGGCTAATCTTATATACGTGGTCCATGTGATGCCCAACTGGCGCGGACCCGTTCGACTAGTCCTGCATAGAACCGGCCGGCCGCCCTTCACCATGTTGGGGGTGGACGCCGTTGCTGGAAAGATGTATTGGGTGGACCTGCCATTGTACCCTCACCAGGGTCAAGCCTGGGTTGGCGTTGGTAAGTTTTGTGTACGCGTTTTCAGTAGCCTATTTATTTTAACTTTGTGTTTTGTTCTTAGGTGCCACATTTCATATTACTGGGCGGCACGGACTGTGCGCGTGTTGTTACCCGGTCTTCAATGACCCGCTGACGGCCATTATACGCCGGGTCATGGCCACCCCCCCTCCAGGATCAACTGGGACAGCCAAGGATGAGTAGGCTTGGCACCTTTTCCATTGTATTTTTCTTCTACTCTTTCTTTTATACAAGAAAAATTAATAAAATAAAATAAATAAAAAAATGGTTCATCCCTACTTCAGGTGTTATTATTTCTTTCCATTTTCCTCTCTTGTATTTTTTTTTCTTGTTGTTTTGTTAGTGATGTGGTCGGGGAGCTTGTTTTTAATTGGTTATTCGGGGTGGCGACAACAGGCAAAGAACGAGTCGACAGATTCTGGAATGGCTTTACTCGCTGACGTTAGATTCCGGACTGTTTATATTTATAGCCTACCATGTTGAAGATGAATTATGACTTTCATTTGGTCAATTCCTGTTATAATGAATTGTTGTTGCAAACTATTTTATGTACCTTTTCTCTTAGGCTTTAGTTCACTTTGCATGATCCAATGTTCTCGCGTTTCGGAAATTTTCGAAGGGATATTTTTGATTCTAAAAAAAAATTTTCTTTTCTTTTTTTTTTGTTCTAATTCGTTTTTCGACTTGGGTTTTTTGTTTCTTTAACTATTAGTTTAGAGTAATTTAAGTATATTCCCCTCTTTATTTGCTTTATTGGGGTGTTAGTATTGAACTTGGTCGGCTCGGCTAGGCTTTACATTTTGTTTTTGTTTTGAAAAGTTCTTGCCTTGATTTTTGTTATAG
The DNA here is from genome assembly GCA_963930735.1 of Dioctria linearis. Lineage (NCBI taxonomy): Eukaryota > Metazoa > Arthropoda > Insecta > Diptera > Asilidae > Dioctria > Dioctria linearis. The sequence continues at coordinate 207,983,418 of OZ005741.1, read as the reverse complement.
CATGCTCTTCAAATAATGTAATTATTTATTTAATTAATTTAATTAATTATAATTTAATTATGCAGTTACTCTTTACTTCTACCTTTGGGAAATGTTAATACTAATTTTTAGTACCTTTGAGCATATTTGCTACGTACCTTACTCTATTTTTATAAATCTCCAATTCTAATGTTACTTTATTTTTATATATTTTATATTTTTTTTTTTTGTATATTTCTGTAGTACATAACCTATTTCGGCCTTACTGCCTGTCCTGCATGTTCTTTATACATTGTTTTGTTTTTTTGTTTATTTAACCATTTTTGGTTTGGTTTGCTTAATCTTTATTTTCTTTATTTCTATTACAGTTCATTTTGTTCTTGGTTAGTTTTAATACAATTTTGTGTTTTTTTTTGTGTTAAATCGTTACATATACATAGGTTGTTATATACATGCATAGATTTTCTTTGAATGCTTTACCAGGTCTACCTTTCCTATAAATTCTACTTTGATTAAGTGGCTCATGTTGACAGTATCAGTGTTCCATTTTCTTTTTTTTTCTTTTTTTTTTTTTTAACGATTTGGACTGATTTTGTTTTGGAGAGGCTTCTGGCTCGCCTTAAACTGGGTTGGGGAGCAGGAGTTCGCTCTTCTAAAGGAATTCCCTCTGATGAAATTTCGGGGATACCTTGGGGTTGATTTCTCTGTTGTCTCATCTTGATGACAACAGGGTTAAGATATTTTACTGATACAGCGATCATTATGGCCAGAACTAGTAGGCTCGTAAATGATAGAGAAGTTGTGGACAGGATATGGGAGTTTTTACTTGATATCTTTTCTTGGTATTTTATAATTTTGTTTTGGATTTCTTCCAGCGAATGGGTGTCGGTATAAATTGATTTATGGATATTGTCTCCCGTTAAGATTTCGATTTTCCCCAGACTGTGGTTTTGAGTTCCTTGTAAAATTTCAGTCAGGTTTACGTTGAGTAGAGAGTGGTTGAGCTCAGGAAACTGATTCGGCTGGATAATTTTTAGTGGAAATTTACTCTGACCTTCGTATTTAAGCACTTTGTCACCTATTTGAACTTGACATGTTTGCGTTATCTCTAATATCCCTTGTCCTTCCAGTTTCGAGATCACAAAGTGATCTGGACATGTGATGTGTAGCACCGTGGAGGTGATAAAAGAAAATAGCCACGTATTGGGCTTACTTAATTTGATCAGCATGTCTTTTTGTGGGATTTGTACTCTGGTCTTGCATTTGGGCACTTCACTTAGAGGGTTGTATAGCAATTTAATGGCACATTCGTTGGACGTTGCCGCTTTGATTATAGGCGTGTTCAGCCGGCCTACATACGTGTTTTCTTCCAAATTACTTGTTATTTTTTTGAAATTTTTCATGTCATCGCCTCTTAATAAGAGAAATTCCTGAGTTTTTTCGCTATTGGCTATGTATGAATAACCAGGGTCTGGAATTAATGAGTAATTTGCTGACTTGGATACAGGATAGCATTGAATCTGTTGTAGCCTCATTTTTGGCAGATTAAAAATTGGGAGAGTAATTCTCACCACCAATTTATTCTGCATAAGGAGCGACTGAGCTCCTGCTGTCTGATATAGGACAGATAGACAATTTTGGTCATTTGGGCAATTCGAGGCCGTCTTGCGGTATATCTCCAACAGATTTTTGGGAGACATTAGGAGTGGATGAATATGATTGGTTTTACTAGCCATTATTATATCCAGGAGGGCTTGTTGTCGATATTCAACTTCGATGATTTGGAGCAATAAGCTTGATATAATCTCTTGTCTCAATTGCCTCCTAGTTAAATCATCGGCCACATGGTGGAGATCGTTTATCTGGTGTGCTATTTTTTGTTGTCTGTCTATTAACATTGCCAGCGGTTTTTGAATCTTTTCCAAGGTAGTTTTTACCACACTGATTTGTTGTTTCTCTAGCTCGGCTAGGGCTTGTGTATTCGATTCAAGTTCTTCTAACCTGCTGTAAATTTCTTTTTCGTTGTTGCTGTCCATAGTTCCAAACAAATAGTGCATGGCATTGCCTATTCCATCAAATAGTGATCTGGCCTTGCGTTTTCCTGGTACTAGTTCCCTAATAGTTTCCGTGCGCTTTCGTACGCTGTCTATAATAGCGTGTATGTGTAGTTGCTGCACGTTACAGAGATCTGCTGGGTTTGTTATATTTATGCAGAGTTTATGCACTAAGTGCTCTGCATATTCTGCTAGCTTTATCTGTGCATCTAGTTCTTCCAAGTCTATCTCGGTGAGGACATTCCAGGTGTCATGATATACCATCAGATTTCCTAGGTCCTCGAAAAATATACCCGAGCCATTTAGCTGGGTTATTACATAAGGTTTGTCAGCGGTTGCTCCAGTTGTGTACTGGATGAAGAGGACAACTATGATGAGTTTTAGCGCCATTTCTGTGGACAATTCAGGAGAAGAAAACAATCCTTTAAGCATACTTGTACGTACATTGTGCCGATTTAAACTGGGCAGTGGAGTGACTCCACCGCAAATGTTCATGGGGAGGTATTGAAATGAGGTTTAATGGACACTATAGTGGGAATTTCAAGTCAACCTGGTTCATTTTTGTTTGATATATTTTTATTCGAAATATGGTTTCAAACGGTTATTATGTACCGTTACCGTTCGCTTACCAATTTTGATTGTGGTATTCACATCACTTGGTATTGCGATTACCTGATAGGGTCCTACCCAGATTTGGGAAAGCTTATGTTTTCTGCTTTCATTCTTGATGAGGACCTTGTCTCCTACATGGAAAGTTAGGGGCCGTACTGTCTTATCGTAGTACCCCTTTGAGCGCTGTTTACTTGCCAATAAGTTCTTTCTTGCCGTGGCATATGATTTTTGGAGCTTATACTTCAGTATATGATAGTAGCTCTCATGATTGTAAACGGGTTCGGGATCCCGTTTTAAATTTGATGGGACATCCGCTGTGAAGCCGTATAGGCAGTCCATTGGGGTAAGTTTAGTACCCTCGTGTACACTATTGTTATACACGAATGCAGCGGTTCGTAGGTATTGGTCCCATGTTTTGGGATTTTCATCTACGATTGTTCGCAGGTATTCAATCAGTGGTCTGTGGGCACGCTCTAGTGCTCCGTTAGACTGTGGGTGGTATGCCGAAGTCTGTAACTTCTTTACCTTTAGAAGCTTACATACTCTTTTGAATAATTCACTCAGGAAATTTGTTCCCTGATCGGTGAGTATTCTTTTGGGTATGCGATAGCGCGTAACGATTTCATCAAAGAAAACTTGCGCTACTGTGACTGCTTCTGCATTAGGTATTGCATACCAGTCGACAAATTTTGTTAAATTATCTTGGAAGGTCAAGATATATTTGTTACCTGATGTGGTCTCTTCTAATGGACCTACAATATCGAGGTAAACTTTGTCGAACGGTTGCTCTGCGATGTCCGTGATGACCATTGGCATTTTATATTGTGGAGATGCTTTCATCGTCTGGCACTTTGGGCATTTTTTAATGTATTTTTTAATATCGCTAAGCATGTGTCTCCACCAATACTTCCGTCTTATGCGTTTGTAAGTTTTTATGACACCTTGATGGCCACCAAATGGAGAATCGTGATAATCTTTTAAGATTGTTCGGATTTCCGTAGCGCTCGTGATAACTTCGGGTGTCTTGCCAGTACTTACTTTTTGCTCAGGCGATGCTGGGTTTAGTGTTTCCGCCTCAGTGTGTTGAATTTCGTTTTGGTCCGCTTTAGTGTGCTCTTCTGTCTCCACACTGGAGCTATTTAATGTCTCTTGAGCCTTTTGCTTCTGAGCTCGAGTCACGACGAAACAATGAGCGGATTTCTTCTTTCTCTTGTTATTTGTGGAATTGTTTTCCTCCACATCTGAGTCCATCGTGTGGTGGACTAGGGCTTCTACCGTTAAGGTATTGTCTAAACTGTCTTCTTTTAATGCTTGAGGGATGCGACTTAGTGCATCGACATTAGTGTTGTACTTCCCTGGTTTATATTCGATGTTGTAATCGAATTCAGATAATTTGTGGTGAAATCTCACCAAACGGGAAGTAGGGTCTTTCACATTGAAGACACCTTTGAGAGGTTTATGGTCAGTATGTACCGTGAATTTCCGGCCTTGAAGATAGCACCTGAAATTCTTGGTAGCCCAGACAATAGCCAATAACTCTTTCTCTATAGTAGAGTAATTTCTTTCGGCTTTGTTTAATGTGCGGCTTGCATAGGCAATGGGCTGGTCCTTTCCGACTTCTCCTTGAGAAAGAACAGCTCCTAGAGCCTCGTTACTTGCGTCTGTAGTGAGATTAAAAGATTTCGAAAAATCTGGGTAAATTAAAAGTGGTGGAGAAATTAAAGCATTTTTTATGCTTTGGAATGCTTCTTGGCATTTCTCTGTCCAAGTGAATTTTACATCCTTTCGGAGTAAATTTGTGATTGGACGTACAATTTTGGAGAAGTCTGGAATGAATTTCCTGTAGTAATTGGCAAGTCCTAAAAATGACTGGACTTGCCTTACTGTTCTTGGAACAGGAAATGTTTGGACGCAGGCCGTCTTACTTGGGTCTGGTAGGGCTCCTTCGCTAGAACATTTATGTCCTAGGTAAACAACTTCTCTTCGTAGAAACTGGCACTTTTCTGGCTGCAGTTTTAAGTTGTTTTCTCTCAACTTATTGAAGACTTTCCTCAACTTTTCGTTGTGGTCGTTTAAATTTTTACCATAGATGACAATGTCATCTAGGTAGACAAAACATTCGAGGCCTTGTAGGCCTGTTAGGACGAAATTCATTAGGCGTTGAAATGTGGCGGGGGCTCCTTTGAGCCCGAATGGCATACGCTTGAACTCGTAGTGCCCATAACTTGTGCTGAAAGCAGTTTTATGTCGATCTTTTTTGTCGTTAAGGACTTGGTGATAGCCGTTGGCCAAATCGAGTGTGGTGAAATACCTTGCGTGACCTAGTTGGTCGAGAATATCCTCGATTCGGGGTAGCGGGAATGCATCTCCAATTGTCTTTTCGTTTAATTTACGAAAATCGACAACGACGCGCCACCTTTTTTCACCGTCAGGTCCCGCTTTCTTGGGGACAACTAGTAGAGGTGAATTCCAAGGGCTCTTACTAGACTGGACTATCCCGCTGTCTAGCATTTCTTTTAGCTGCTCGTTGATGACTTTCCGCTGTGTTTCAGGTAAGCGGTACATTTTTTGATTGATTGGTGCTTGATCTTGCACCAATGGAATATTATGCGTTATCGCATTTGTATAGGTGAGTTTGTCACCTTTGAGGAAGAAGATATCGTTATACTCTTCGCAGAGTTCTGATATCGAAATTTTTTCTTCCGCGGTTAAATTAGGGTCTAGGCTGAGTTCTTGCTCTAACCTAGAAATACGCGGATATTGTTTTGGGTCGTCCGGAGTCTCATTATCCGGGTATAGATATCGTACATGTTGTAATATTGCCGTTTTGTCGGCTGAACCTTGGTTTGACCTACTCTTCCTTTTAGGTTTTTGACCTGTAGATAGATGAGGATTTTGCGATTGCTTTTGAGGCTGTATTTCGTTGCTCTTAATAATTGACAGGGTATTTGCTTCCTGCCTTGTTGACGGCTGAGTTTGGTACACCTGTGTGGTCTTTGCCTTAGGTTGTGTGGGATACTCATGCGCGTCAATGCTACTGCTTTTTGACCATGTAGAATTTTTTGTGTTGTGTGACGGTGGAGTAATATGCACCTTTAATATAGGCTTTAGCGACTCGCTACCGTTTTTATATGGCCGTTGTTTGTTTAAGAGTGATTTATGCCTCGGGATTTTGGACGGAAGAGTTATATGCACCTTTTTGGCAGGCTTTAGACACTCAGTTCCGTCTCTTGTGTTGTTTGATATTGCCTCTAAATTTGGTAGTGGAATGTGTGTTCTTTTGTGGTCTTTTGTGTGTGTTAATGGGACTATGATGTAGTCGTTTATTGGAAATAGCTGTAACTTTAAGCTATGTATGACTACTTGATGACTGTTAGCGTTGAGAATACTGACCAGCACTAATTCTTCTCCAGATGACAGCAAACTGTTTGCCAAGAAGACTCCATCGCTTATCTCTTGTGATAAACAGAGCATTTCTTCTTGAGTTTGTAATGGGACTGGGGCAACAATTTGAGAGCGCGCAGGTATGCAGATTGGTTTTTTAAGGGTAACCAATTGCTGCCTGATTTCATCGGTCTCTTGTTCGCCCAGACAGCCTTTTTCACATTCCTTGGGCTCTTTTGGAGCTTGACAGCCAGCTTTTCTCGTTTGAGAAGCCTTGAAGACACTGCAGGTGGATAGTTCAGCCTGTTTAGACTCTACCTCTTCTGCAAGTGTTCTTACTTCGACTGCTTTTTCAGAATGTGGCTTGTCCGTTTCAAACTCTAATGGCAAAGCAAATTCGTCTGGATTAGTTTCCGTGCGAGGAAACCTTAGTGCCTTATTAGGACCCTCAACGTTACAGTTTTTTGCTAGGAAATCATTTCCTAGAAGTCCATCATCGGAAAGGCCAGGCAAGTTCTTTACGACTTGAAACTTGCAGGGAATTTTGTTTTTGAAAACGAAGTTTCCCTGGCAATTTCCCAGCGTCTTTCCGGTACCAAATGGGGTCTGAAGTGTACATGCCTCATTGTGGTTAATTTCTTTGAGATCTTTTAATGACCTTTTCTTTATTATACTAACCTCAGCGCCTGTGTCTACTACTAGTTTAGCTTGGCCGTTCAGGCCTATGTCTAAGGGTAGTTTTACTGTAGCGACACTGGAATCGGGCTGCTGAGGGGACCCTATTTTATTAGACGGGAGATTTATAGTCGAGCCGGGGAGTTTTGGGTCGACTGTACGTCGTTTCCCTGACTCCGGGCCTCCCATTTACGTTTTTGTTGGCAGTTATTTACTGCATGTCCAGAACGACCACAAAATTCACACTTTTTTCTTACGTTATATACTCTGGAATTGTTATTGGAATTCTGCGGCTCTCTAGGGCGTTGATTCGATGGTCCACCATTGTTGTGTGGTCTCTGGAAACTATTATTGTTTTTTCTGCAGTCACGCACGTCATGGTTATACATTTTACAGTTCACACAATAAGGCGTATTTTTCCTTTTGAGGCAATCAGCATATGTGTGGCCTCTTAGATTACAAAAACTACAACTGATTTTATTTAAATAATTATTTTTATTTGGTACATTATAATTTTTATTAGAAGATCTTGGCTCCTGTTTGATGTATGCTGTGCCGGCCTGTGTGAACTGTGACGTTGGTATATGACTGCTTGGGTTAATGGGCATATTGTTTTGCCGGGGATCCTGTGGGTAGGATATGATGCCAGGATTATATACGCTTTGATTTACTAGGGTACTACTTTGAGTTAATGGTGCGTTATTTGGTACACTGGTACTGGCAGAATTTGGCAACGTATTCTGCATCATATTTGTTTGGAATTGTCCTGGAGGTTGCAGGAACAGAGCACTTTGCTGGAGACGTTCCATGTCAAGTGCTCTTTGTACGAGGTCATCCACCGTGCCGTCTGTCATGGTCAGAAGGTATTGGCACATATACGGGTTATTGACGCCTGTTTTTAGTGCGTTTTTCGCGAAGTCTTCTAGCTGTGTTTTCACAGCGGGGGCTGCTGTAGCGCCATATTTGGACTCTGCTGCTTCATTACAGAGTGCCAGCATTTGTTTCACTCGTGCCGTGAAGGCTGTGAGGTTTTCCAAAGGATACTGCCTTGTAGTAATTAATTTATTTACCAGTTCCTGATAAGTTTCCCTAGGCAGGTATGTACGATTTAGCCGTTCTTCTACCTCTTTGAAAGTAGTAGGCATATTTGCGGCAAACAGCAAAGGATACTGCCTTGTAGTAATTAATTTATTTACCAGTTCCTGATAAGTTTCCCTAGGCAGGTATGTACGATTTAGCCGTTCTTCTACCTCTTTGAAAGTAGTAGGCATATTTGCGGCAAACAGCTGGTAATCTTCGCCTCGAAGTCTGGTGGGGAAGATTTGCAAAAATGCCGATAGTTCCTCCACCGAAATGCACTGGATTACCTGCCTGCAGCATCCTAGGAAAGTTTGGAGCTCCAGGCTCAATTTTGGGTGCTGCTCTCCCGAGAATAGGGGAACGAGCTGGGCAGTTAACTTGGCGATTTTCGCGTAATCTGCCATGTTTATATTGGGGATTCTGAAGCTTAAGTTTGATACTTTTGGGGAGCTAGTTTCTTCTATGCTGGTTTCCAAAAGGGAGTCGCCCAGCCAATTCAATAGGATTTCACTCACGGTGGAATCACTGACACTGTCTTCAATGGCACCTTCTCTTAATTCTACACTATTATTTGTAATTTCTGTTTCGAGAGAGTGCGAGAGTTCCCCAAACTGCTTTAAGCTTTCTTTAAATTTTTCCGTACTTTCTTTGAATTGCGCGATTTGCTCAAGACGCCGTTCACGGGTCTTTTTGAGCTGTTTATCGATAGAATCGCACTGTATAACAGAAAGTTCGGAGGAGTCTCGCACTTTCCCCTCTAGATATTTTAAATAATTTTCTAAGTTTATATTAGAAGGTCTTACTTGTGGGGGACCTGTAAGGATTGTCCCACTCCTTAATGTTACTCCTGGTGCTGTTGAATTTGTTGGGGGTGTTTGATTAGCACCCTCTGTTGCAGATGTTGCTCCCTCGTTGCCTCCTTCGTACCGGGACGGATCTTCCTGTGCGTCGCCCGGTGAGGAAGATTGTTGTGGAGTTGGTGGAATTGGTGAGATTTCCGGCGGCGTCTCCTGGTGGGAGCTTTCCTCGCTCATGGACCACCGTATGTAGAATTTGCAGCTAGGGGGGCTTCTGCCGTCTTAATTCCCTTGGTTCAAATTGAGAGGGGGGCTTATTGCCTTCTTCGAGGTCCCTCTCAATTCAGGATCGCTGGTTTTTGTGATTGAAGTTCTTTTGCTGCCGGGGGGGCCCGTGGCCTTCTTAAATTCCCCTGGATAAAAGCTGAAAGGGGGGCGCGTTGCCTACTTCGAAGTCCCTTTCAGCTCCGGATCGCAGATTGTCGGTTGAGGATTCTTCCTTCAAGTTTCGCTTTGAAATTTTCGGCTGTGGACGTCTTATGTTCCTGGGCTGGGATGAAGTCCGCTATTGTCCCACGTTGGCACTTTGTGCTTTGATGAGGGGGTGGCTGCGTGTTTTTCAAACAGAGGCAGTTAAAGCTGTCCGACCCTGAGCGTTGGGAGCCGACTAGATCGAAATACTCCTGAAGCCAGACTCAACTTCAGGCGAAGGGTAGGGTGTCTTGCTCAGTATTCGATTTCGTCCTCAACTCCTTTTGATTCGTAGGATAGAGGGTTTTCGAGCGCTTATACTTTTGTTTGTTTAAAGTAGGCTTCCTCTATCCTACCGGCTGCGCCAATTTTGTTATATACTCTTACCTTTCCAAACTGCTTTCGCTTCAATAATACTCCCTTCGTTTATAATGTTGACCTTTATTTTATGTTCCTTTACACTACACAAACTTGCTTTTTTTTTTAATTCTAGATTTCAACTGATAAAACCTTTTTCAAGATTCCTTTTTTTTTCTATTTCACAAATTAAACTTTTTTTTTATCTTCAACTTAATTTGGTGTCACAAATAAAACCGTTTTCGAATTTCAATGTACTTTGATGTTATCTCAACCGAAACCGCAGCGACCAAGTTCAAAACAAAACCGACCCGTTTACTTCTAGAAACTCGACCGTCAAAATGCCGTTTATCCAAATTTTTTCTCTAGTTCCACTCGATTTCGTTTTATAAATTCAATTCCCAAATTTTTTCGAATTCCCCTCGATTTCGTTTTATAAATTTAATTCCCAACCGCCGTTTTTTAAGTCCCAAATCCAATTCGGCTCTTGATCACTTTTGTCGCGATCAAGAGCCTTCGTTCAGGGTAAAAAATGCATAGTTGCATTTTCACCCTGAGAAAATTTTCATTTATTCTGGGCTTGATTAAACAAGTCCAGAATATTTTTCGTTGGACGGAGGCTTGAAATTTGATGCTTTTATAAACATCAGCCACCGTCACGATGCCGCGCGCGTATACATACAATGTACTTTCGCGACGCGCTCTTCTTGTCGCGAAAGCTTTTTTGTGATATGTATGTACGTTCGTACATACATATTGAAATTTTCACGACAAATCGTACTGAAGGTACGATTTGTCTTTTGCTTTATTTTTTTTTTTTTAAAGTAAATATTTCTACTGGCAAATTTTGCTGAAGGCAAAATTTGCCATGGGAATAGTTTTATTTTAATTTATGGAATGTGAAGAAAATTGCTGACGCAATTTTCTTCACTGATTAAATAGATAAGCTAACCATGTTTTAGGCATGGTTAGCTTATGTGAAAATTTATAATTTGGAATATTTTATTGAATTGAATTTGAAGAACTTATTCAATTTTTTTAATATTTTTCAAATTTTAGGGTTTTCTATGTGAGTTTTAGGAACTGATTTGCTCTCTTCAAATGTTTTTGAAGGTAAGCTAATCATGTTCAACATGTATGTATACTTGTAAAATCATCCCCTTTCTATACTTTTTCAGGGTATAATTTACGTACATAACAAGGATTTCTGGTTCTGATTCAGACCGTAGTCGCTACAGAGCGGTGCGGAATAGAGTCACTTCTGCCATTCGATCGGCCAAGCGAAGGTACTTCAATTCAAAGTTAAATCCTGCTCTGTCCGCTAGAAATTTGTGGAGTAACCTGCGTAGGCTAGGTGTGGACTATAAAGACTCTGCTCCTTGTGAATTTGATCCTAACGACCTAAAAAACGCTTTCACATCTATTCAATCCCCAGCTAATTTACCCTATCAGCAGCGATTGGGCACTGATGAAGTAGTTCATATTAATAATAATAGTGGTTTCTCGTTCAGATGTGTAGATCTCCATGAAATATTAAATGCGATTAGTAGAGTTAAGTCATCTGCTACTGGTCCTGATGGTATCTCGCCAAGATTTATAAAATTTTTTTTTTCATCCATTTCTCATATTCTAGTGCATGTGTTTAATATGTGTTTAACTACTTCGCAGTGTCCATCACTTTGGAAAAAAGCTATCGTGTTGCCAATTCCTAAGTCTCGCAAATGCTCTGCACCTGGCGATTTTCGGCCGATTAGCCTACTCTGCTTCCTCAGGAAAGTTCTTGAGAAATTAATGCATTCTCAAATTACTTCCTTTCTCAATCAACAATCTTTACTATCTTGCTGGCAGTCAGGTTTCAGACTACGGCATACCTCTGAGTCGGCATTGCTCAAAGTGGTTCGGACATTGGTGACGCAGTTGACAGAGATCGGATAGCCATACTAGTCCTTCTGGATTTCAGTAAGGCGTTCGATTCGATTAATCATGATATCCTTCTTCTTAAATTGCAGCAGAATTTCAGTTTCCCACCTACAGCTATCTCCGTTATCAAAAATTTTCTCCTCTGCCGTAGCCAATCGGTTAAGACTCAATCAGTTTTATCTCCTTTAACTCTTCACTGCGGAATACCCCAGGGTTCTATTCTCGGTCCTCTTCTCTTCTGTCTATACATAAATGATCTACCCACGATTTTGCAAGATACTTCGGTCCACCTCTACCCTGATGACGTACAAATTTATCTAGATAGGCCAATTGGCTTAATCGAGGACGGCGTCATTCGGCTTAACAATGACCTTGATAGGATCTGTGGCTGGGCCAGTCGTAATCAACTAATTCTAAATCCAACTAAGTCAAATTGTCTATTTGTGAATAGGAGGGATTATGACTTAAATGATCTACCAGAAGTTAAGATCAACGGCATCGTCATACCATATGCTAGGTTGGTTAAAATCCTGGGTGTCGTGCTAAATACTAAGTTTACTTGTTGTGATTATATATCTAATACAGTTGGAAAGGTGTATTCTTCCCTGAGAATGTTAAGAATCTCCGCAAATAAATTGTCACAATGATGCGTATGAGGCTTGTAAAGGCTCTCGTGCGACCTCACTTTATCTTCGGAGTCTAGTATTTCCAAAACTGGATTCTTGCTGTCAGCGGAAATTAACGGTAGCTTTCAATGACACGATTCGATTTATATTCGGCTTGCCCAGATTTTCTCATATTTCATCCTATGTCGACTCCTTTCTTGGATGCTCTCTCGAAACATTCCTCATGAATAGAAGGCTGAAATTCTTGCACAACTTGATCTATGCGAAAGAGCCAGCTTATCTCCAGGACCGTATTCAATTCTTGAGCTCCACTCGACAGCGTCGTCTTCTGAGCTTTGTTACGCAAATTTGTGAGCGCTCTTACTTTGTACAGGTCATTCGTAAGTGGAATGGCTTACCCGTCAGCCTTCAGTGGGCTGGCTCCGTTGGGACATTCGGCCGGCTCTTGGCTTCGACCCTTTTGCCTTAATACGCACTGACCGATGCTATGCACTGTATTGCGCTGAACCTATTGGATTTTTCGACTATATTTTTACACACATCATTGTTATTATTTACATTTGTTTCTTTTATTTCTTTTTCCTTTTGCTTTCTTAAATCTAGTTTAATTTTTGTTCTTTTACTATAATATTATGTTATCTCATCTATCAATTGTTCGAAACACTTGTATAACGTTTTTCATTGTTATGATTCTGCCCGCGCTTATATTTTACACACACACTGTTAATATTTAGAATTTTTCCTACTTTATTTGTACACTTTTAAGATTTCTAAAGTCTTATGTACCTTTGCCAGCAATAAAATTTATTATTATTATTATTAAATGTCTAATACTTATTTATTAAAACCAATCAATTTTTTGAAGTTTTACTGAACTCCCGGAACTCTTTTTCAGAAACGTCAAAGCAAGTGAAACCAAGTTCAATTTGACTGTCAGTGAATAGCTTACACACATACACTATATCCGCTCGATACCATGCTTACTTATTAGTTCTTTATTAGATTATTTCAACACTGCATGATAACGCGTAGACGTAGAGAGCTGCAATTTAGTACATGGTGTTTTCATAGCAATAGTAAATAAAATATAACAAATGAACTAAAAAAATATTTAGGTTTTTTACGTGCATACTGTGAAAACAATCAATCCTAGACGTTTTTATTGTACTGAAAAGTTCATCATAATATGAAATTGCTCATTATCATTTTTATTGTCAGACGAACCGTTCTAGAAATATATGTGAAAAACCACTTCAACGACCAAACTTGCACTGATTGGTGACCATGCGAAATTACATGCGGACATACAATTAGAAACTACTACTACTTACATAAATGAATGAATTTAGTAAGAATAATTTCAAGCTAATTCAGTTTGCCAAATTTTAATTAATTTAGATGGTACCACTGGAGAGAAATTGCAGACGAACGACAATTAAACATATGTAGTCTTCAGGAAGCAAAAAATGAAAAAAACACAAAAAATGAAAAAAACAAGCATAATTGAGGCTTGGCCAGCTTATAGTCATAGTTTGTTTTATGGACGCGAATTGGTAAGTTCGTTTTTATAAGTATATTTTAATATTGTCATCCAACGCTTATTAATATCTTGATTTTATCTTTTCAAAACCCTAACTCTTACTTTGTGGAAAAGGCACAAGGAGACTTCTCCTCTCAAAGCATCACTTACCCGCTCACTACCCTTATATAATATGAAAGTCTGGATCTGGACAATTAAGATTTCTTTGGTGTATGCGTTTTGAATAAAAAAAACCGAGAAATTGTTTAATATACAAATGCAACTTTATCTAGAGGAAATTTACCTTTATCAATAGGAAAAAAAGCGCTATGATATTTAGTAATTTACTTTTATCATATGTAAACTATTAGGAATATATTGTATTAAAACCGGAAAATACACTTTTGGCCGAGAAGGAATACTATCATTTATTACTTAAAAATACTTTATGTGAAAATGACGGTAAAATTATCTTTTCATACAAATCTGGGTATTATATTTTTAATGAAAGATTTTATAAAATTATAGACATTGTAATCTTTACACATAAAAACAAAATTTATTTAATTTTAAACGAAATCAAAGTTACTGAAAAAGACAGTCCTTTTAATTGTTATTTCATGATTGATGGTAGAAAGAACGTAAGTTTTAAATATATAAAGTGTAAAGCCATGACCACGTGCAAGAAATATAAACAAAACTCAAAACGAAAAACGACTAAAAACAAACAAGGTTTGCTCGACCTCAAGAAGAACTTACAACGCAAGCAATTTCCACTATGCAAGCATAATTCTTCATTGAGAAAATATACACACCTGAGGTCATTGCTTTGCCATGTCAGCATATTGTGATTCATTCAGAAATTGTGTGAACAGAAATGCTGACATTACAATTTCTGATTTTTAATTCAATGTATTGCAATTCTGCAATAATCCCCCCTCTAGAATTTGTAAGAAACAGTACTTCCTATGTCACCAATTAATATAAATAAGCAGAGACTAATCAATAAAAATCAGACTTAAATTCAACTTGAAAGAGTGCTTTTATTTCTCAAGTAAACATCGGCATACTCTGCCATCCTTATCATTGGCATATTCTGTCTACAAACGCGGAATATTCTGCCTTTAAATACAAAATAGCGGGGCATACTCTGCCACACATATTACATTGGCATACTCTGCCTCTGGCATTTTCTGCCATTTAATCATCATAAACAGCGGCTTCTTAGCCATCCAATAATAAGTACGGCAGCGCTCTGCCTCTTCAACAGAATTGCAATACAAATTATAACAATAAATAAACATGGACAGATCATTGTGTGACATCAGAACAATCATATTATAAAAGCCATTTAATCTTAAGCCTGCTACATTTCATATTCTTCCAGATGGAAGAAAATGTTTAAAGAAAAGAAATTTGTCATGGAATTTATATTAAAATAAACGGATAATAATATAACAGCATGTTGTTTACTTTTCCTTTTAAACTTAATTAAATTTTAAAGGGGGGATAAAATTTTAAAATGTTTAAGTTTGGATTAAAGCATTATGGATGGTTTTAAAATACATTACAAGAAGACGACGTTTTAAAATTGTTTATTATTTTTCTATTTTGAGTTTGAGTAGTAATATGGTAGAATGTCAATAATCCTTACTATAATAATTTCATTAATATTTTAATTGTTGTAATAGTAATTCAGTTGAAAATGGAGCTTGGATATCTTTTAACAGAGTGACCGCATTGATCTGTACCAAAATGTTTTCCTAACTGCGATATTGTCAACATTTCCATCTAAATTGATGACTGATTTTATACATTTTTCCTGAATTAAAGTAGTAAATTATCAAAATTAATTATCTATACAAGGGCAATAATTGGCTCTAGGAATTTTAATTTTGTATATGTATGAATCATTTATATATACTTCCGCTAGGTGAATATTGTCTTCGTAGATCAATACAGAAATATTAAAATAAAGGAAATCGATATACTGTCACAAAAATAAACTAATACTGAGTCAATAAAAATATTAACGAATTTAGTTAAATATGGATTAACATCATTCTACTAACTGACTTAATCAATCGAAAAATAATAGTTTATAGAAAATTATTTACTGTCTTCAAGCAAATTAGGATTGAATCCCCCAAATAATATGATACGTTCAGTAAAATATATTGTAGTTATTCTATTCAATGGTGAATTCAATCTAAAATGAATTAATAACAGCAACCGTTTTATTCGCTTCAATAAAAAACAGGATTTATAGCAGAAAAGCGTTTACTGATATTTACACACTTTTATTTGACATCAATAAAAGTGAACCAGCTTAATCAAATGCTTGGCTGAAAGTCAGTATTTTGGGATTATTCCAGTAAATATATTTAACTGATTCAATAAAAATTGTACTAAAGTTGCTGTTTAAAATTTTACAAATTTTAGTAAACTAGGATTAACATTAATAACGCATTGGATTGACGCATATTTGATTGTTTTTATACCAAATTGAATCGATTATTCTTCCCGTGTTGGTAGCATTGTTTTTTAATAGAAAAATTACTATCTCATATATTTGAATTATAAATGTAACCTATTACATTTTAATAAAACTTCATATGAAATTTATTAGCTGCGAATATTAAATTTTAGTAAACTGTATTAAAAAGTAATACAGTAAATACATTTCTTTTTAATAAAGAGTTTATTAAAATTACGTATTAATTTAATATATTCAGAATATTACAATTTAATAAATCTTGAGTGTTGTCATATATACAATACTAACCAAAAATATTAAATTTTACTCCCAAGTTTTCAATTAAAAGCTGCAATAAATAAACAAAAAATATTTATATACTCCAAAAGTGGTAAGGCAAAATCTAGTCTTTTAACGAGTTCGATTATTGCCCTTGGGTTTCGAATGTATACCTTATTTGGAGAGATAAGTGTTGCAGTGATTTGCACCCTTAATACTGCAAGCATGGGGCACTCTCATATAAAACACTTCGAGATTAGTTTCATCTCCCTCTTTGCATAGTCGGCACAGTTCGGTATCTTCTGCACAAAATAACGGAAGGGGTCAGGTCCAGTGTATAGTAGTAAATACATATTAAATAGCCTGAGCAACTCTCTTCTAAAGGCGCGTCCACTCATAACAAACGTTCTCCAGATGTTTGACAAAAATTTCACAAACATTTGTGGATTGTTTTATGGAGACGGAAAACATTAGAGATGTTTGTTAAAGTTCGTACAGTACTTTCAGTCAGTTTTCAACAACTGTGGAAAACAGTAGTGAGAACTCATCTTTGGAATTTTTCAATAATGAAGTAATTATGAGTAAGAACGGGGAGTAGATAAATATTATAAAATTAATAGAACTGTATTCTACACACCGAAATTTGTGGGACAAATCGAGTGAAAAGTTCAAGGACAAATTAAAACGTAATGACTTCTTCATATCAATTGAAAGTGAGTTATCAGTGGCTGTGGGTGAAACAAACAAAAAGCTTAATTCATTGCTTCCTCAGTACCGGCATGAAAAATAGGCACAAAGCGCCAGTAAAAGTGATTTTTCCTATGTCAATACTTACAGACATATGTGGTTCCTATTAATGCCTCAGCTAGGTACTTCAGGAAAATTTTTTGAAATCAACTGTTTTGGGACTTTAAACAAGTACATTACGGAATGATAAGAATCGCACGTTGCAAAAAACCTCAGAGCAATGGCCAGCCATTCATTGATCTACATTTACACTATTTCGACAGTTTGGAATTCATCTTCTTATTTTTTGCCCATTTCTATTAACTAGAATTTCGAAGGCAGTTGAAGAGATTCTTGCGAAATTTCGAAAACAGAAAAGATCGTAAATTTTTAAATCATTTAATATCTAAAAATTTTCTGTTTCAGCATATCTTTTTTAGAAAATTTTCCTCGAACGTTGAGCTAACTACGACGAAATATGCTGTAATGCACGTTACTTCACTCGGAGAATACATGATTAAAACTAAACATTTGGAAAACATTTTTCATAAATGTTTGACTAAGATTTGACAAACATTTGTCAAACATTTATCAATTTCCTATAAATTGTTTGTCAAATGTTTGACAAATCTTTTTTTGACATTGTTAGTTATGTGTGGATGCCCCTTAAGACCAACTATCTTGCACATCTGGAGAGAAGAGGGGATGATGAATTTCTCCGCCTGCCTCATACCGGGTGCAATACACCAGAGCAGTTCCAGCTGTCTTCCCATTTTAGCAGTTTCCTCCCCAAGGTGGGTTTTGATAGACCAAATGTTGGGTATCGGTATATGCCAGGCTGTCGGCTCCGGTTTAAGCCAAATCGTCCACTTTTTCATTACCTTCCACTCCTTCCTGTAGAGCAACACAACGCAATGTTGTTGTCCCTTGACAGCACCTGGAGTTTCGTGTGGCAGCGCTAGACTAGTTTTGACTCAGTTTGGCTGTCTGAGCAAATGTAGATGTTAGACTGCTTGTAGCCCATGTTTAGGGTTTCCTGAACTTCAATCTATAGATTTTCGCATTGAAAATGGAAGGTGCTATTCCAGGCAGAATGAAGAGTTCCACATATGGACCGTCTGTTTTGACAACTTTTGTGGATCCGTTAGTATATAAGACATGGGAACATTGTGGGAACTAGAATCCTGTGTTTAGAAAGTTAGATATTCGTATTTGGAATAATGGGAAATGAGAAGGCGGATTCTGTAGCCAAGAACGGCTCTTCTTCTTCCTTCCTTCCAAAAGAACCTGCAGTTAACTCTGTCTCCTCAATCGTGGGGTTTTTCATTATACGAAGCATCAGCAGCGATAGGCGAACCTGAGCATTTGCAGATAGACAAAACTGTTGCTTGATGGGCCAAATAGAGAGACTTTCTCTTGAGTCTCGAAAGAAAGCAATGCTGGTATCATTACTGGCCCCAGCCCGCTTCCCGCTCATCTAACAAAGATGGAAGTTGTTGACAGCCCTATCCTGCCTTTAAGGAGATACAACCGAACACTTTCTGTGCGCTTGCTCTATCTTTGCTCGACGCCAGGCTCGATATGCTTGGGTCTGTCCTATTATCTGCAGATGAGCTGAAAAGCTTAACTCACCTGAACCTAATGCGCATCTTAAAGAGGAGCTTTAAGTTAGAGTTCTTTTCTGTTTGTAGCCGGTTGTTGCAATGGACCCTCTTGGCCGTCGTGCTTGGATCTTTCGTCCCTTACCTTTAAAAAAAAGTATCAATTCACTCTTTTCCGAATATGATATTATTTTTAATTACACCTAATTAATTTGCTGTCACGTAATACCCATATTTTCGAAGGGTTATATTTCAGGGTTAATAATTGCAGGGTAGAGATATTGGCACGATTTGATCCGATTGGGACGCAATCGGCCACTCTGATCGGGAGCATTTCTCTTATTTTTTATTGTTGCTGTTACTTTACGTGTGTATATTTGCTTATATCAATTATCATAGAAACTTAATAAAAACAAAAAGGAAACTGATGCTATAAAAGAAATTATTGTGAAATTTGAATAAGAGAATGTAATAACATTGCCAAAAATAAATAAATTTTATTTCTCGTGTCTGCGTGTCTCGTGATGCAAGAATTTTTAAACATAGTTAGTTATATTAGTCGTTAATCAATTTCTTCGATTAATTGGTTAATTAATTAATTTGAATTTAAAAAGTATTAAAGAAATAATTAATCTAAACCATTAATCATATGGAATAATAAATAACTAAATATAAGTCCATCCGAGTATCGCGAGGGTTTTAGTAGTGCTGGAAAGTGTCGATTTACTGAATACACTATATTCCCAATCAAATCATATATTTCACAAGAAAAAAATTTTAATAACTACAAGTCGCTGAATTAATTTTTAGAAACTTTTGAATCTGTTTTCGAAAATAATTGTTTCAAATTGGACAAAATAAGTTTTATTAAAATAATTTAAATGCGAAAATATTTGTAAATAAAGACATATACCAAGTATGTTATACCTATGGATGCATTATTAGAAATTTTTAAAATAAATTTCTCAATAATTTTGCGCTACAAATGACAGATTTAAGTAAAGTAAGTAATTGAAATTAAGGATTAAAGATTTTTTTGTTTTTAAATAAAGTGGTCGTTTTTGGGATAATTTTGAAGTTGAATTCGATTAAGAAATACTTATTATGTATGTATAAATAATTTAAAGTTTTGTGTTTACTTATGATTATTCTATGGTAGGCGTATGTATTCCTGGTAGGCCAGTGCAGCCCTGATCTCAACGTAGGAACATTTTTGTACTTTCTATACCCTAGATGAAATCCAAAGCGTATACTAAGTTTGTCATTCCGTTTGTAACATCTCGAAATAATGACGGTAGAGCAAAATGGATTGGACACCCACGCATAATACTAAAATTTATTTTAATTTTTGTATGTCCGTCCGTCTGTTCGTCTGTGCGCACGATAAGTCGAGAACGTGTTCACTTAGATAGCTGAAATTTTGTACACGGACTTTAAAGAAAAAAAGTAAAATTAAGTTCGAAAATGAGAAAAATTGGGTAATTCCTTGGTGGGGCTGCCATACACAAATTTCGTTTTCCACAATATATTTGGACAATTCCTGAGAACGCGTTGAAATTTGGTACATAGTGATTTTGTAGTAATAACAAATAAAATTTCAAAATGGACTAAATCGGACAACCCTTTCCTGATGTTGCCATATAAAAATTTAGGTTTTTTATGTACAGGGTGTCCCGTATGTTGTCTGGCACCCGAAGGCTATGGATTGGTCATGCTTAGACAAACCAAACATTGTATGGGAGGGGGGAAATCGTAACGGTTCCCGAAATAACGGGACTTTAAGATATTTGGGCGTATTTTTTATAGATCACCCTGTAACTTCGGAACGTTACACCCTGTGATGATGATTTAAACTTTGGTGGATAGATAATCGTTGGACCAATGGTCTATAAAGTTTTTCCTCACCACCCTTTCCAATTTGAAGTTATGGATCAACAAAGTTAAAATTTCGGAATTTTTACTCGTTTTTTTTTTATTTAACTACTATTTTTATCAAAAAACACGCACACACCCTGGCCCGAAAATGTAACCCTTTCTGCGTTTTTTGCACTTTTTCTTAAGCATATCCAGCGAAAATAGCTGAAAAAGGTCATTTCCAAAAAACAATTGCCTACTTTCTGGCACTTATTGAACTTTTTCAGCCATTTTCGCTGGAGATGCGCGATGAGAATGACCTATCCATAGCCTTTGGGTGCCAGACCACATACGGGACACCCTGTATACTGTGAAAAATATTTAAGACTGATCGCTTTTATTCTAGGTACTAAAAACTTCTTCAGAATACGATATCCTATAAAATTTGTTGTAATCATTTTTTCTGTTCTAGTAATATATGCGAAAAACCACTTCAGAAATCAAACTTGCATAGATCGGTGATCATATGAAATTTTATGCAGGCATTCATCTAGCTAGGGTATCATAAGAATTGCCTTATTATAATTTTTCTGGAATTATATACTTTTTTATTATTTAGAAAAATTTTTCGTTACTGGATTTCTCTTATGTATTATTTTATTACTGTTTAATTCTAATACTCTTAGAAAAAAAAATATATGATTTGGTAGTTAATTCTAGTTCGATGCCTTTTATGGTAAAAACGCTCTAAACTTTAATTTTTTATTCGTACTATAATAAAAACGCAAGTAGAAAGGACAAAAGATCCGGTGAGAATAAGTGTGACGTAAGTCAAGTTTCCATAGTTTAGAGTAAACTGATATTTCACATCTTGGTCCAAAAAAAAATCAGTTCAACAGATATAAAGCAATCATTTCCTTATTCCTTCAAAGTTTTTGAAAATAGCACAACATAATGGGTATCACAAACGGCATATTTACAATTTATTATCTAAAAAAATACAAAAGCATTCAATTCAATTTTTATATGCTGGACACAGATTAGAATCCCAAGCTAAAATATGGAGAAAAATCCCATTAATCCAAAATACTGAGAAGGATATCAAAAAAGTTTTAACATCCAAAGATATTAATCCCGCCTTTTTCTCTAAAAACACATTACAAAATTGCATCTTAAATCATAAAATAAAACCAAAAATTGATGCACTAGAGAAAAGCGGCGTATATCGAATTAAATGTAATGATTGTTCTGGAATTTATCTAGATAAAACGAAGAGAACTCTAAAGATTAGATTAACTGAGCATATTGCGGGAGCTCGAAATATGATGCCACAGTCTGCAATCTCCAAACACTTTAAAGAAAATAAACATAGCTTAAATTCAAACAGCATAAAAATTTTACATAATATAGACGGAGGAGAAATCTTGACTAGGGCAACAATTTTTGAAATAAAAAAAGCCAAATATATTGGGCAAAACATAGTTAATGATCAGCTAGATTTTATGAACAATAGTCCACTTTTAAATCCAAAAAAATTTGTAGCCGGCGGGAATATTCAGTCGATAGCCTGATGATGCCTCGATAGGGTGAAACGCGTCGCACTCTTACAAAAGAATTTTTTTAATAAATAGTTTAAAAGTTCACAAGTGTTTTCAATTAATCATGAAGAAATTTAAACAAGTGCCATCAAGAAATATTATCAGTTTCTAAGCATGTTTTAAAAAAACATTTATATAATATTTAATATTTTTGTTTGATGTTTTTGTGCATTGCATGTAATTTTATCAGATGTTCGGTTTATGTTTATTTTAACATACTAATACTAACACCGACTAAATGATGAAACGCATGTATTGTTGACCGTTTATTTATTAAACGTGTCCATGCAGCAAGCTTGTATTAAGCTGGTTCTGATAGTCAGTAAAAAAAAATGTTATGTTTCTTTAGTTGGCTAACAGGTCTTTTGCTTAACCATAACTACTTCATATACGAATGTATAAAGAACTAATGGCCTTCTATTTCTTCCTACGGGACTAATATTTAGAATCTTGAAATTCACAGATTCTTGCAAGACCGAAAGAGGCCGTTGTCGTTACGTAACCATTGCAATTTCATCCAACTAACTGGATATTTTACCTGAGTCATTTACCGTCTTGTTACAGTAGAAAAAACTCATCAGAAATCATTTTACAAACATACATTTTTTTCGCCTACCTGATCTGATTATATCATAGTGTTCGTAACACATAGATAACTTTTCCTTTAGATTGTACCTACTGACCAAAGATCAGAATAATTGGGCAGAAATGAATAGCCACCTACAATACTTGCGGCCATGGCGTTATAAATTGCATAGAAACGAGTCGTTTGGAAAAGTTTTAGTACTGAGCCTCAAGCATGTTTCTTGCTTAAATTTTATACTGAATAATCCACTGTTCTGGTGATAATAAGTGATGTTTTAAGAGCAAGTTCAAACAATGGTATGAGTATGCTGCGCATTTCTATGGTACTTTGCTGTAACTTATGGTACCATAATACTTAAATTCTTAACAAATGTATATAAACGAAACAAATAAAGGCACAATAAAAATATGTATATAAAAAGCTGTTACATAGAAAATAACAAAAAATGAAAAATAACAGGCGTCTCTTACTAAAACATGAATGAAAGCTTAAAACTTAAATTGTTGGATAACTAATATGATTATTTATTTTTTTGCTAGTCTAAGGAAATATCGATTTACTCGTCTTTGCTGACATCTTCACTTGAGTACAAACTCAAGGAAGTCATCCTTCTGTACATTTTTGTAGTCGGTTTGAATTCAATGCAGCCTTACTGAGATTATTCTGTGCAATTAGAAGTTAAAGGAATACCATTAAGAGTGTATGTATGTGAGTATGTAATTGTACTGTTCCTTATTGTTGTTTTTGTAACATTCACCATACTAAACGTCCTTTCACAATTGGCATTAGAATGTGGAATGATTCAATACGAATTGTGATAAAATGCTGAATTCTTTGAATTCTAA
Organism: Dioctria linearis; assembly: GCA_963930735.1. Classification (NCBI taxonomy): domain Eukaryota; kingdom Metazoa; phylum Arthropoda; class Insecta; order Diptera; family Asilidae; genus Dioctria; species Dioctria linearis. Next base: position 207,959,979 of record OZ005741.1, on the reverse strand, counting down.
AATTTTTTTAAATTTCGAAGTTTTGACCAAAAAGTATCTATCCGCTTTTCTTGCCAGAATATCGGCAGGAGTACCTGTAATTGGTAGTTATCCCTATTGATCACCCAATTGTTGTATCTCCGAAGTGAAATAGAACTTAGAAATCCTAAGATTGACTAGAGGCAGTATTGATATTGACGGATATGATTTTCGGTTTTTATTGTCGGCAGCATTCTTTGTATGTAGAAATATTATATTTTGCATTACTGGATCATTAAAGTTTCATTTTATTAAATTCCAATCGCAGTAATTTGAAAAGAATTTCCACATCTTCCAATGAATTTAAACAATTTCTCTTGCTGTGAAGCTTTCTCATAAGCTTTAGGGACCATAACCTACGTTAAGTTGATTGAAAATACGCGTTAAAATTAACACATCATGGTAAAACTTAGTTTACCAACGCAGAGTAGAATGACATATATATTTAGAAATAAATGTTCCAGGACATATCTTCCTTGGGCGAGTAGAAACAGAATTTGTTAGCTCCATCATCACACTGCGGCTATCTGCTCCAAAACCAACAGCATTATTTAAAGGTATATGGTCTATAGGAGTCTTTAGGTATTGACATCGCAGATACTTTTCCGCACGGCACCCTATCGTAAAGAATTTTCACACGCGTTCTCAGACTATCGACTATCAGGAATTCCAAGTATCTTAGCTTCCATCATTTATTCCTACATATTTAATAAAATATTCTCAAGTATTAACTCACGAGCGCAAAAATATTAAAACATCAGATTTCATTAAAACATTTTTGCTAGACACTACATCAACAAAAATCGGTTAAGTTGCGGGAATGAAGATCAGTCGGAGATAATCGTCGCGAGGATTAAAAATGTTCCTTCTATAAATTGTAAAACTAGTTGATGAATCAAAAATCTGTTTAAACTCTAATGTTATCATAAATTTCGATGGTTTATTTTTTGAGTGTTCGGAACTGAAAGTGAACCTGCTAACCTCAAAGCATGTTCGTTGATTCTGAACTCAGAAGCAGAATTTATAAGAATTCTATATTGATGAGATAATCTGTGCCACAAATACACAAATAAATAACAAATATATATATACATATATTACGTCAGTAGACCATTTAAAGTACAGCAAGTTTAGTGATAGACTTTCGTAGATAGACCAGACAGTCATATATTCAGATATGAAATTTTACAGGTCTTACGATTGATGATTACAATATGATGAAGAAATGAATAGAGATAATAAAATAAGCTTCAGGTCTCTTCGAAAACAGGATACTCATAAATCAAGCTGAGAATGAACTGAAAAATTTAAATAAGCGGGAGCAACCGCCTTATTTCCTAAAGGTGGTGATAATTATTGTGCGATTGTTATAGAGCATCGTGACAGAAATAATTTAAAGGGATTTGGTGTAAATTTATTCGAAGACCGTTTGTGAGATAAATAAGGAATGAGGGTCCCCCATTAATAGGCTCAGTTTGCTTCATGATGTTATAGTTGTACGTGACAATTTTGTTAATACATTTTTAAAATTCGAAGCATTTGGTAAATTCCTTTGAAAAGGCAATTTAAAGTTTCCTTTATTTCGGAACTATTGGTAAATTTAATGTTTAAAATGTGTAATCTACACAGCAAAAAATTATTACACCACTTAAGTGGCAACTTTTTGTGCCACTTAGTTGCTGGAAAGAACCATACCGCGAGCTAATCTAAGTTTCAATATTTTAACGGTAATGACTTTCCACTTAATAAGGGTTAATTCACATTCCCTTCTTTAAGGTGAAATTTCATTACGCTAAATTAGGGGACGAATGCCTTAAAAGGAGAAAAATGTATATCCCTAAAATAATGGATCGTTACCTTATGAGGAGTGAATCGTACATATTTTAATGTACTGCCATTCCCCTTACTTGATGGACTGTGACACAAAAGAGGCAGAAAGTTATATCAAATGTAGGTAATTCTTTTATGAGTTAAAAGGTAATATTACACAGAAAAGTGTAAAGAACTATTTTAGTAATGGAAAATTTACAGTTGATATCTGGAAATTTCCCAATTTGCGATGTAAACTTTTATTTTAATAAATGGAAAGCCCTCAAAACCTAGGCTTTTTCCCTTTGAATAAGGTAAACAATTCCATGTGAAATATTTACATTTCCATGTTATAACGGTTCCTTTATTCAATTTTTAGATGTAAATTTTATACCAGAAAGAGTATATGTATTATATCCTAAAGCCATATAATATTGTCGATATAGAATGCAATTCTGTTATCTTCGATGGATATTTCCTTCAGCAAATTGACGTATGTATTTCTAATTCAGGGAGGAACAGGTATTCAAATAAAAGGAGTTCATATTACAGACATAATTAAATAAAAATCATTTATTTTCTTCAAAGGTTTAAATAACTATTTATAAGTAAATGAAATATTCTTCAAACTTAGTATAAGAACCGGTTTCACCGAATGCATGTATAACTTTTGATATAATATATATGAATAGATTATTAGCAAACACTAAATTTACTGGATTTGCTACAACTGAATGCTTAACATCATTATTGGTGCTATTTGACTTGTGCTGTAAAACTGAATCAAGCAAATATTTCACTTTAATAAGCATCGATTCTTATTTATAAGGGTCAATCAACGGAGAAGCGAAAAATGTTGTGTAAGTGCATCGACCATCTCCGATTTTGATGAAATTTCACAGGAAAGCTGGTTATATTGTTAATTTTGCTGCAGTATTATGAAATTTGAAAAAGTGGCGAATTTTTCTTAGTTTTTATTTAAGAAAGTTTTGAAATTATCGGGAAAAAGTCTTCAAAGTCCATTTTCTGAAAATTTGTTTTCAAGGTGTAAGAATCTTTAAGAATTTATCAATCGTGACCAACTCGACGGCCCGCCCGACAACAATTTACCGCCTATACTTCCAAAACAAGACTGAGCTGATTCTACCTCTCAATATCTTTCATATGTTGAACTATATATTGAAATGCTGTCGATGTTGCTAATTATTCTTACCCTATCATAAACTAATCTAGCTACCCTGCAGCTAAACCTGGAGCCGTCACATATAACCTGTCATATAATGTGTATTCTATCTACTTCTACCCTTAGTGCATTTCTCAAGAATTTCTTCTAGTTTAAACTGTCGGTTTATTGTTCGAGCCGCCGAGAAGGTTTCTTAGACCTTGAATTTAATTACTTTTGTTTTATTACGATCACGCCAGATGGGATTTGTTTGGCGACGATCGTTACAACTCGGCCAACCTATGAACAGCGTTGGTATACGCTGATTCGGTTAGTTTACGTTCGGGAGCTGCCTCCCATCTGGTCACCATTTCCTCTGACGACCACATAGGTCAAGAGTATAAATTTCAAAAAACAAGCACTAAGGTCAACAGAAAGAAAAACAAGCACAAAGGTCAAACAAAAAACAACCACTAAAGTCAAAGCCATATTTATTAGTCATCGTTGTACATTACTGCAATTAGTAAGATCAAAACTAAGTTTATTCGTAATCCATATAGCATACTTCTCCTTCATCATCTCCATCTGATTCTAGCACCATGCCAGTTAGAACGCCTTCCGTAGTATTTTTATTGGCATCATTGTTTTCGGTTCTTAAAATTGTACTGCTTCCGTCAATTAAAATTTCAAATTTTCGCGACTTTTCACAATTTTTATTCCTGGGCGATCTAAGAAATTTTTACCCACTATTATGGGGGTTGATTGGGCGTCGTTTGGCACGACCAATAAGGTTATCTGCTCTTGAACCTTATCTATTTTTACTTTTTTTTTATTTTGCCTAACACCTTGCACTTGCTTCCTCCGAATCCGCACAAAACAGTATTTGACCTCTCTATTATCCATAGGTTTTCTGCAACTACTTCTGATTTTATGGTAGTTACGTCACTACCTAAGTCCACAAAGGCTAGTATTGGCACATCATCCACTAATATTTCTGGATAATATTTCTTCTCCTCTGTTTTTATTGTTGCATTGATTTTACCGACATTTTTATTCATATTTGGGCAATTTCTTGCGTAATGATCATCTTGCTTACATATATAGCAAAACCTTGTTTTTAAATCTACTGAGCGTGTACATACCTTAGCGATATGGCCGATGCCATTACACTTGTAACATGGCAGAATATCCCTGTCTCTACCTGTATGAGCCAGTTTCTGGCTGTTAACTCTTTGCTTGGTGTATTCAGTTGCTGGTCTAACTCTAGAAATATTTTGTAGTTTTTGGTGTGGCTGGTACAAATCTTTTGATGATGTTGGTCGTTTAAAGTTAGCCTGATGTAATGACTCCCAACATTGCTCCTGTGCCTGAATCTACTCGTACCGTTTAATCCGCTCCAATAATTCCGGAAAAGATTTGGCTATTGTGATTGAGTAAAAGTAGCTTTCGATGCACTCTTTCGTCTTTTCCTGCTCATGATTTCCATTATTATGGAAGGATCATCCTGGTCATGGGGGAAACTTTTCACTAACTCAATTTTAAATGAGTTCCACGTTTTTAAGTTTGCTTGTCGACTCTGATACCAATACTTGGCTACGCCCCCCCCCCCCCCCATAATAGAGTGTTCTTTTGTCATCCCATAAATTAATTTGTTTCAGTACTTCCATACTCCTTATCCATTCTGCTGCTGTGGTCATGCTCCCGCTCGCTGGATCAAATGATTCCACCATCTCTCTTATTTCTGCAATTCCCATCTTGAACGACGCAACATTTTTTTCCTGTCGATCTTCAATTTCCAAAGAAACACTGTTTTGCTCACTCAAGCTGGAGACTTCCTCAACACGTTTCACTAGAGCACTATTTTCCTTCCTTAACTCTTCAATATCTTTTCTTAATCTATCAATTATTTCGTCCGTATTCTTGGGCGACACTTCTTCACCTTCACTTTCCATTTTACACTACCTTCACAATTATTTTAAGTATGGATTGATATGATCGCCTTATACTAGGCACTTAAACTAATTTCCCACAGGAATTAAACGCAGTCCTTGCTTTTCAATAATTTTCACTATACAGTATTCACAGTATCGTTGGATAATTTTATTTGCACAATTCAATACAGTTCTCACTGTTCGATATCTTCACCACGGAAATGTCACTATCACTCAGTAATCGCGAGAGCAAAATTAATTCGCGAAATGATAATAGCTTAATCGCGCATGAATTCAACCGCGCACTTGAATTTCTAAGAATCTTTAAGAATTTATCAATCGTGACCAACTCGACGGCCCGCCCGACAACAATTTACCGCCTATACTGATTCTACCTCTCAATATCTTTCATATCTTTTTTTTTGACTATCAGAACCAGCTTAACACAAGCTCGCTGCATGGACACGTTTAATAAATAAACGTCTCAACAATACATGCAATTCATCACTTAGTCGGTGTTAGTATTAGTATGTTAAACTAAACATAGACCAAACACCGAATGAGATGATATGCAATGCGACATGGAAACAGAAATTTAAGTATTATATAGACGTTTCTTTAAAACATGCTTGGAAATGTCAACGACAAAATGCTCAGCCTTAATATTAACAACAATGCACATGCGATTGATGGGTTCTTACATACTAAAGTTGGATCTTGCGGAGTTAAATGCAACAGAGGTAACCTTCTCAAATTGTGCGCACTGTCACGGAAAGAGATTTTGCTAAGTAGAAGGGGAGAATCAATATTCGCGTTTAAGAGTTGATGCACAAAAGTTACATCAGCGACCATGCGACGTTTTTCGAGGGAGTGCATATTCAAAAGCTTCAAGCGATCCTCATAAGGTGGAAGAACGAACGAATTGTTCCAGAGTAGGTGCCTGAGAGCGAAGCGCAGGAAGTTCCGCTGAACAGACTCGATGCGGTCGATGTGTGTACCGTAAAATGGAGACCAGACCTGGCTAGCGTATTCAAGGAGAGGTCTCACAAAGCAAGTGTACAAACGCAGTGTTATGGTGGGATTCGAGAACTCTCGAGACCAACGTTTAATAAAGCCCAGCATAGAACTACTCTTAGATACCATGTAGTTTATTTCGGAGATAAAATTCAATCTATGGTCACATTTGACACCCAAGTCACAAACAGCACCCTCGCGGCGGCCAATCGTGCAATCCGAGAACACATAATCAAAGGTGATTGGTTTCTGATTCCTGTGGAAAGTCATAACCTCATATTTGTCGATATTGAGAGCCAAATCATTGTTTTTGCACCAAACGGAAAATTTGTGAAGGTCACCTTGTACCCGTTCACAATCACTAAAAGATTTAATCTGAGCGAAAAGTTTAATGTCGTCAGCATAAATCAAGACTTTGCAGTGTCTCATAACAGATACAATGTCGTCAATAGACAGAATAAAAAAACAGCGGCCCCAGGTGACTTCCTTGAGGTACGCCGGATGAAGCCTTCAAGACTCTAGAGATGGAATGTCGAAATAAGACTTGATAAGTTCTTTTATTTAAGTGAGACTTCGTCCATTTAAGAAAAGTTGGAGGAAACCCATACCTTTCCATTTTAAAGAGTATCACGGAGTGAGATAACTTGTCGAACGCTTTACTAAAGTCAGTATAAATACAATCTGTCTGATAACCTTTTGCAAACCCGTCAATGCTATCCGAGACAAATTCCAACAGGTTAGTGGTTGTAGACCTGCCCGAAATAAACCCATGCTGGTTTGAAGAAAGCAAATTCTGGCAGGAAATTGATAGCTGAGAGTAAATGATAGATTCGAATAATTTAGGCATACAAGACAATTTTGCGATAGGCCTATAGTTAGAAATTTCACTTTTACTACCTTTTTTTGTGGATAGGTATGATAAAAGAATTTTTCCATAGCTGAGGAAAACAACCACTATTAAGTAATTTTTGGAAAATAATTCTCAGCGGAGCTGCAAGGGCATGGCAACATGACTTATAGAAAGCTGGAGGGATGCCATCATTGGCCCGTTGTGAAGTCATTTGGAAGGCCGTTAATATGATCGAGTATATCCTCTTGCGCAATTGTAGATATAGTGAATGAAACATTATGAGAATCGTTCATATGACTAAAGTTGTCATTTCGAGGAAGGAAATTTGACGAAGAAAATGCGTTGTCAAAAAATGAAGCAAACACATTGCAGATTTCGGATGAATCATCACTAGCAGAATCTTTGTACCTCATGGTACTGGGGTAGTTGTCTGTTTTTTTCTTCATATTAATAAACTTAAAAAAGATACGTGGGTCACGATATAATTTCGCGCGCATGCTTTGAATATACTCATCATAAAGTGTAGAGGAAAGTTCTTTGAACTCATTATAGGATGTGAGGAAATTGTTGTGTCTTATAAAGTCTTTGTCCCTCATGTGACTTTTCCACAATTTATTCTTTTTATTTTTGAGATGTTTAAGTACTTTATTGAACCATGGCGGAGATGTTTTAGAGGACCACTGTCGCTCGCGAGGAACGTGAGAGGAAAATAAATCGAAAATAATTATGTAAAATTTAGAAACGTCTTCGTCAACACTGCTGCTGGATAGTAATGTGTTGAAATCAATAGACATAAGTCTACTGGAAAGTTCCGAAAAGTTAGCCTTGCTAAAATTGAAGAAGTATTGTGTTTCGTCACAAATAGTAATATTTTCAGTTTCAAAACAATATGAAATTAGTAGAGGGGGGTGATATTTGTCAAGAGTAGACATTATAACTGGGCTAGGTTCGACTAAAGAGTTACCCGCGTCAGTAGAGAAAACCAGGTCTAATTGCCTACCCATGTCATTCTTTACATTACTGATTTGACTGAGACCAAGAGATGACATAGTGTCCAGGAATAGTGATTCCTTTGTAGACAAGTTATTAAGAGGAAGATAGTCATCGTCATCTTCATTAAGTACCCATTGTATATTGGGTAAGTTAAAATCACCAATAAGTAGTAGTTCGTCAAGAGGTTGCATCTTGCCGTGAATAAAATTAGATGTTGAAGTGAGTAGGTCGTAAATATTTTGACCTTTGTCATCAACACAGTTTATGGAGTCTGGAGGAATTTAGCAACATAATATGTACAAGTCGTGTTTTGAGAGAGACAACTTAAGAACAATAAGTTCAATGTCAAGAGTGTTAGAAAAACTGGGAACTTCAATTTGGCTGGAATTAAAATGGTTTTTGCATGCGAAGAGTACGCCACCACCACGAGCTTCAGAATCTGTATGTCTATCTTTTCTAAAAATCTGGTAAGAATTGTCTAAGATTTCGCCGTCACGAAAGCCATGATGCAACCAAGTTTCAGTGAAAGCAACGATATCAAAACTAGTTGCAACAGAAGATTTGAAGATATGTGCAGTTTTTGTACGAATCCCCCTTACATTTTGATAGTAAAGGGAAAGCGACTTCAGTTTTTTGGAGTAACGTTGCTTAATTTAACTGTATTCCTAGGTTGGCGCCCAGAAGGTACAAATAGTTTAGTAAAAGCGCCGGAGGGCCAGAATAAGGGATCTAATAACTTATCCTGCATATCTGCTGAAACAATTAAGACAAAGGATGCAACCAATTTCGAGGATTTACTAATTTTACGACAGGAAATACTCTCTGCTGCAATGTTTTTGGATCTTAGGTACGTCAGTATGTCATCACATAGCGTTTCAGGCGAGAACCGAGTGACAAAAACACTCGAAGGTTTTGGTATTGTTCTCAAAGAGGTACCATTACCATTCCCTAATGTGGACACAGAAGTAATAAACTTCGGTACTGTGGATTCAGAAGCAAGAACTAGAGCGGTATTATCTCCGCATTGGCTCACTCCGCTACATACGTCCACACCTGCCGAAGAGGCACCCCGACTAACAGGGATTGTCGGATTTTGCGGGCTGAATCTTTCCGTCGACAGAACCTCCCGTTTTTTAGAAGTTTTTTTCGTTTTTTTTTAAACAGGATTAGATTGATGAGGGCAGTCAACGACAGTTGAAATTGTGCAGTCAAGCCTTTTTTGCTCAATTAACTGAGCATTAAGGTTGACCTCTTCCGATAGGCCAACCACCATGCTCTTAAGGTTGTCCAGGTCACCCCTGTACAACGCTAGCGTATCAAAAAAAGTATGAGCTGGGGCTCGCCCACAAGAATCGCAGACCCACAGTAAATTGCGAGTCTTTTTTAACAGATTTAAGGCAGCCTTCTCTAGTTTAACGCAGGAGGTGTGGAACGCTTTACCGCAGACACCGTCGCAAGCTATAAACTCGGAAGAGCCATCGAGTTCGGCGCGGCAAAAACCACAGCAATCCATAATTAAAGAAAATTATGATTAAAACACCGACGCGGTGGAAAAAAAATTTAGAAAGCTAATTACACAAAATCACGTTTAACATAAAAAGTGAGGTTAGAATCGCACTAGCATTAAAAATATTAATTTACACAAGTATAGATTAAATGCAACCAAACTAAAAGAGTACTAGAGAATAACTAAAAACACTTAAAAACACAATATTTGCAAAATATGATTGCACACCACACTTAACACTTGACAGACAAATTGACAATGATCTTGAACTATACATTGAAATGCTGTCGATATTGCTAATTATTCTTACCCTATCATAAACTAATCTAGCTACCCTGCAGCTAAACCTGGAGCCGGCACATATAACCTGTCATATAATGTGTATTCTATCTACTTCTACCCTTAGTGCATTTCTCAAGAATTTCTTCTAGTTTAAACTGTCGGTTTATTGTTCGAGCCGCCGAGAAAGTTTCTTAGACCTTGAATTTAATTACTTTTGTTTTATTACGATCACGCCAGATGGGATTTGTTTGTCGACGATCGTTACAAAGGATAATGTATATGTCCGTTATTCTTGAATATCTCAAAATGACCTGTGTTTATATTTTTAATCTTTTTTTATTTTAATCCGTAATGGGTTTTGAGGAAGTTGTAGAAAGGAGAAATTGAAGCTCCTCAAAGGTTGGACGGAGCTAGAAGATTCTGTCCATCAGAGGTATAAATCTTGTTGTATACCTACTTGTATATTATTATTTAAAAATATATTTGTTTATATTATATTTTTTATGATATTTTATAATTAGTTGAGAATTAAAATATATTTTACAGCATTTTGGTTGCTAATGGCAGCACATATTTTAGCTTGATTTTTTAAATCGAATATATTTCAATTGATATCGGTTGCTAGTTGCAACACTAACTGACCTACATTAATTACTTAATCATTTGAGTAACAAGTAAAAGTAGATTGGGTGACACAATACCCCTTCACGCATGAATTCTCACGTTGCAATTTGACGACGTTGCGTCAGCGGTAGAACATAGGTGACCAAACTGATGGTTTACGATTTGATGCAATGATAATAAGCTGGAAGTGCCCGACTTAATTTGATCATTACAAAATATTTATGTATATACGCATAAAGCGACGAGTGACGTTATGTAATGACAATAAGGTGCAAGTATTTAACGTAATTACAAAATATTTATCTGAGTTAATAATAATTATAGACTATCATATTTTTAAGGCGTTAAGATAGCAGCATTCTTAAAAAAATGGGGGGGGGGGGGGAAGGAGTGGAGCTTAATTTAGCTCAATTATCAGTAATTATTGAAACTGAAATAAAAATTTAGGACGTAATAAAAGTTTGAGAATAAAATACTGAACAGTTAGAAGTTTAAGTGCCAAAGAACTGTAGTTCTAAAATCTCCTGGAACAGAAAAGCCTCTGATGACGGAAGATTGAGTACAATACATTACTTATAATTAGGGGAATATCGTCAAGGTTGGCCACCTTTTTTACTTTTGTCCATAACTTCAACTTGGTCAATGCAAGCACACTTTGGGAATATTTGGGAAAATGGAACATTTTTGCTGAACATTGCAGATGAAAAATAAAAAAAATATAGGCATTTAATAAAAAGTGAAATGCTGGTCTAGGCTAGCCAGTCGACAAAACTGTGACCAAATAATTGAAAATGAGCTGACAAAAATAAAGAGCCGAATTTGTTGCATTTTTCTGTTTTTTTAGCTAAATTTGAATAGCACATATTTCCGGAAAATGTCGTTATATTGAAGCACTTCATTGCATTGTCCGAACAAGCCTTTTTCTGCGCTTTTTTGGGCGAGCATCTTCCATTAGCTGGTGTTTTATTGGCGGACTTCATTGAGATTGGTGCTGGGCGTTTTTTGGGTGTTTTTCAAGCACACAATCACTGTGGTCTAACCCTGACCACACAAAGTGGCCAACCTTTACGACAAGCGGCATTGCCGTATCAAGTGATACCACAACCTAACATGTTACAGGATTGAATGTTCTTTTTGGATTGTTTTCAAGCATAAACCGCACAACACATTCACAATGCTTACCTTGGCGATTGCATATAGTTTCTCCTCACTTTCTGGCCGTATTCACTGCTGCTAAATTTTTTTTTTTTAATTACAAACCACTGAGTTCACAACACCTGCTTTGCGTTCACAAATCTGTAATGTCACGAAAAGTTCGCTGTTACTGAGAGAAGCTTTTACGCGTTTGAACATAGGTGGGCTAGTGGTCAAAACTAAAAAAATTCATATGGCCGACTTAGACGAGCGGTCAACCCTGACGTCATTCCCCTGTATAACCTGAAGTTCAAAAACTAAAAAATTAAAATTAGGAACAAACGAAGGGAAAGAAAAGAAAACTTAATACTAACAAAAATTAATACTTACACAAACTTAAAACAAAATGAGAAGGAAAGCTTTAAGCCTAAGATTATTTAATGCAACATCAATGAATTGTACAGAGCATAACTAAAATATTCACAACATAAGTGAAAACTTGCAGGAACGTTGCTGTTTGGGAGGGCATATCGTAGTTATCTTTAAAATCGAATCACAAATTATTCTAAGTAAACTAAACTAACTAACTTATTTCCAAGAAGCTAAGCTAACTAACTATAAAAGTTCTTTATAATAAACTAACTACCAAGCTTTTAACTTATATATTTAAATTTTTTTTTTACATCTACAAATGTTTTTTAGCTTGACCTAATTTAGCCATTGCCTCATCGTGGCGTCTTCTTTTTTCTGATTCCATTTCCTTTCGAAATTTGTTTTTCCTATCCATGTATTGCTTTAAGGCCCCAAACCACGGATAATAAACATTTTTTATTTTTTTTTATTTTCTTAAAGATGCATTTGTTAAGAATGCTCTCACCAAATTTGTAAAATTGACGGAGATACACGTTTTATGTGAAACCCTTTAGTTTAGTTTGTATGTTGAAATATCTTTCAGCAAAATTTTGAAGGTGTTTTTCTCGAAAATACGTTTTTCAACCTGGTTGACAACATATTAAAATAATAACATCCGATTTGCATGCGCCAAGTATGTTCGAAAATAACGTCTCACGTACAGATTTTTTTATAAAGGAACCCCTTCCATTTCTTTGTAGGAACGATAAAAATTTTCCATGAAAATCGGAAATAAAATTCGGTGGTCTGCCATTTTTGTTAAGTTATTGAAATTGCCCTACGAAGTGCTCACTGACTTATAACAATGGACTGAGCGATTTGCTATTTCATGTGGCACAAAAAATATTGTGGTTCTGTATATCACCGTTAGGGCACCCTTTAAAACGATTACATAAAAAACACGTAAAACTCAACCAATCAGATGAAGTTTTACATCCGTAAATCGAATTTAATTAAAAAAAAATTTTTTCTTGTGCCCAAGTGATATTTTAATCACTTATAAGGAATTAAACTCATTCCGACTTTAATTTTCAAAAGTTATTCTTAACTGAATCCTGCTTATGGGCAAGAGAGACGGAGCATGGTAAACACTATCTTTACCTTATTCCTTCTGAGGTGATTGCATCTGTAGCCAACATAAGAACATCAAATGGCATAAGCAAACGTTCCAGAATGCAATATTTTGTGTTGGTAGCTCCAACTCTGCCATAGGGCGAAAGAGAGAACTATAAAACTTGTGCCATGCTTTCCTATAGGAAAATGACAATACGCTCAGTCCATTGTTATAAGTCAGTGGAGGTGCTATGTCCAGTTACTAAATATATTCTTATTTTATTTTTCTGATAAACAGAATGGCTTAATCGCTGTCGACCGCCGAGGAGCCATTCCGTCGGAGTATCCTCTTGGAAGCAGAGTACACCGCAAACTATACTTTAGATTTGAGTACAAATAAAAGACTATGAATATTAATAAAAAATTCCATTCATCGTTTACTTAAAAATAATTACGAAAAATACAGTCTTGTGTTGCCCACGAACCATGGTCTGGGGCCTTAATAATTTTTCGCGAGGACTTATTCTGCGTGTAATATTGCAGATGAACTTGACTCAGTATTTGCTGCTTCAGGCGACAAAGTCTCTTTGAAGACCAGTGGCGAAGATGTGCTAGAATCTGATGCCAAAGGCACGAAGTAGTGGGCAACAGGGATGTATGCCGCTTGAACGGTAGTACCTTCCAGTGGATTATTTCTCGTCTTCAGTAGACGGAAAGAAATTCATTGAAAATAATTTCAATGAATTTCTAAAATGCATTGAGGATGCAGAAAAATCGAACTTTTGGACCCAGCGATCAGAGAGGTCGCATCAGTACTTTCCTATGACAATCCCATGCACTCATAATCACTTCTGGGAGAATGGAATCGTCTACTCCAACAATATTTTCCATTTCCCAATCATAGGCCATCTTCATTTTCGTAACGGCATTTGTTTTATTATTCCCGATTGCAGGTTTTTCTCCCTGAGAACGGATTTAAACCTATTCTCCACTTGAAGCGGCGTAAAGCTTCGGCCATCGCCATCTCCAAAATCTCCAAATTTATGATATATGAGCTCTCACATCACTTTTATAAATTTAAATTTCTTCAACGGCTCCACTTTTTTCTATAAAGCTCTCACAGGAGTTTGGTTTCGCATTCCGTCCTAATATCCATATATACCTAAATAAAAAATATAAGTTTATGTTTACTATTCAAAATAATAATAATTACTGATGAAAAATTTAAAGAAGCACCATTGAGACTTGTACCATGTATAGATGCGGTATTGAACTTGAAGACTGAAATTTTTATATTGGTATATACACCCACATCCACGGTTTATAGCAACACAACATTTTTTTAAATATCGCAACACATTTACTATGAGAAAGCATGTCTTATACATATATTAAAACACAATTTCATAAAACATGAATTATGGCTAATTAGAACATCAAATTACAATCATTAAACTCCAGAACCCAGAATAAATCGACTATATATGGCTTTAATTTATACAGGTATCTCAATCTACAAAACTCTTTCAACCTTCAATCTTAGCGATTGCGAATTGTTCCTCACTATACTTTCAACTTCAGTAGTTTCAATGTTCAAATTCAGACACATTTGAAACACGTCATGGCGTCCGTTTTTTAAAACTACTGGGAAAAAACTATCCAATGATTCACAGTAACAGATCTTTTCATGGCAGACAGACATACTTAAGAAATTAAATAAATTAAAACTTATTGTTATTGGCCTGTCTAAGCGTCCAAAAAAGCCTAAAAATTGTTCAGTCCAAGTTGAATACAAAGATTCAAAGAACGTTTGGATATCGCGAAATGACCTGTTATATATAATTAAAAAATTGTTCAAATACCGTATTCTTCCCATTGGCTGTGGTAGTTCTATAACATTACTTTCATTGGACGCCACCGGCTCTCCATGCTTAGACTTGGCCACTTGGGTCAATTCATCCTCTTGAAACAAATTTAGTGAGAGATCCTCTATACTGAAATGCTCCGCTACAGGCGCAAACGCGACCTCTGCCAACTTTCCAGCTAAAATAAATATTTTATTATATAATTTTTGTATGAAAATATGTTTGTCCCAGGACACAATTAAATTAAATTAAAGCTAAAGTGTAGAACAACTATTGAGGATTTTTCTTAATTGAGTCTTACTAATATTAAAATCTATCGAATGGAAACTCAAATTAAAAGTACAGCACATTTTAGTCATTGGCTCTAAGCGTCCATAGTTGTTCCGATGGGAACACAAAAAATAAAATCATTCTGAAGGCATGTCGATGTCACCCTTCACAAGTTGAAATACAAAGCTAATATCACAAATTTTTCTACGAGTCTTCAGAGTAGGAAGGTGTATTAAATTTAATCTTTCGTTATAAGGAGGAAGATGAAGTCTATCCCTCCATTCGAGACCTCTTAGAGCAAAAAGTGAGAATCTCCTTAGCACGCTCCCAATACGATCGGAGTGATTTTTGTAAGAGGGAGACCAAACAGGACTGGCATATTCCAAAATGGGTCTAACAAGAGTGATAAAAGAGCTTTAGTAATATAGATATCATCTAACTCTTTTGTCCAACGCTTAACATTGAGTTTGCCATATTAACGATGCGATCTATGTGGAAGTTAAAGGTGAGTTTCGAGTCAAACAATATATCCAAGTCACATACATATTTTATCAACATTTGAAAGTAAGAACCCATTCATAGCATAGACAACATTCGAAGGGACTCGCTTACGGGAGAAAATGGTTATCTTACATTTATCAACGTTTAAAATGAGAGAACTCGTTTCACACCATTCAACAAGCCTGTCCAGGTCATCCTGCAATTTGAAACAGTTGCAATGCGAGTCGGTAGATTTATATAGTCTTAGATCATCTGGGTATATCAGCAAACTACATAGGAAACATCATTTATGAATAATATAAGGGAAGGGGCCCTAAGTGTCTATCCTGTGGAACACCGGAGCAAGCCGTTATTTTTTCAGACACAGCAGAACGGAACTGAATCCTAAGTTTGCGATCCTTAAGGTAGGATGATAACCAGTTCAACAACCGAATTGGTAAACCTAACGATTTCAGTTTAAATAACAAAATAGAGTGAGGAAGCTTGTCAAAAGCCTTGCTGAAGTCTATATAAATATAGTGAGTTTCGCAACCAGGCTGAAACGATTCGATATAGGTAGATGTAAACTGGAGCAAATTTGTTGGTGTTGAGCTTCCCTTCATAAAACCATGCTCATGAGGATTAAGAAGTCCATTACAATGAAAATACAAAAATTCATATAAAGAAGCTTCAAACAGCTTGGGAATAAAAGACAATTTAACAATAGAACGATAGTGGGTAACAAGCTCTATTTTACCGATTTAAAGATTGGGACAATAAACAACTCTTTCCATAACTTAGGAAATTTACCAAGCCGCAGTGATAAATTAAACACAAATGTTAACGGGTAAGAAAGCATTTCACTGCAGTTCTTTAAGACAATTTGGGGTATCCCATCAGGCCCAGCAGAATCCAGCTTGGACATTGTTTAAGATGTATCGGATTTGAGGATTCACAGGATTGTGCCTTAGTAATGAAAACTCGCGTTCTAAATATCAAGTTCTTTATTAAGACCCGTAGTCGAGCAAAGTGTAATAGCGACTGCTTTTAACAACGACTGACCCGAGTTGTAACCAAATTTATTGCCATTTACTCATAACAATAGGCTTTACTCTAATTCATAACAGTGTCAGTATCAAACAAAAGAACAATATATATACATTGAAATTACATTTAATTAGTCTGAATTCTATTAAGTACATAGGGCAGAAATATTCTAACTATGTATGTATGTACTTCAACTTGGTGCACAGCTGTGCATATTGCGATGACGAGTTTGTCGTTGGAATATCCAACATGCCGCCCGCCTCGCCGTAAGGTGAAATAATAGTAAAATAGTGGTGGTACCGCCCATCATGAACGTCCATGGATTATAGAGTGCTGGTTCTATACTAAACAAGACAAAAGGAAAAGGATCAGTTAATGTTTTATTGCATTGGAAGTACGCAAAGTTTATTTATGTGACGCTTGGTGTAACCATTACGGTGTTCTAATTTCACAACTCGTATAATACCATCCAATCCAGGGAAGACTTCAACTATTCTGGCTATCATCCACTTGCAAGGGGGCAAGTGGTCCTCCTTAACAAGGACAAGATCATTGATGTTAACTGCGGGTTGTTGCTTTTGCCACTTTCTTCTCTGCTGTAGTCGGTGAATGTACTCATTTTGCCAACGATTCCAAAAGTGCTGTTGCATAGCTTGAATAAGCTTCCATCGCGACAGATAATGCAGTGATGTATCTATCACATAAGGTTCAGGAATGACTACTCGAGCTCTGCCTATCAAAAAGTGTCCGGGAGTAAGGACATCTAAATCTTCAGAGTCATCTCTTGACGGATAGAGTGGCCTTGAGTTGAGGCAGGCCTCAATCTGAGTCAATAATGTTGTCATCTCTTCAATAGAAAGGATTGTGTCTCAAATCACTCGCCGAAGATGGTGCTTCATTGACTTGACGGCTGCTTCCCACAGTCCGCCAACATGAAGAGCAGCCGGAGGGATTAAATGCCACTCAACTCCATCTTCACTTAAAGCTTCACGAATTGGCTCGCGTTGTTGGTTTAAGGCGTCCTGAAACTGCTTTCTTAGTATTGTATCAGCACCGACAAAGTTTGTGGCGTTATCGCTATATAAATGCGAACATAGACCTCTACGCGAAACAAAACGTCGGAAGGCAGCGATAAAGGCTGCGGAAGTCAATTGTGTCACCAATTCTTTGTGGACAGCTCGAGTTGTAAGGCATACGAAAACTGCTATGTTTGCTTTGAACGACTTAGAGCCTCTATGTCTTACTGCGGTTACATTTACTGGGCCGGCATAGTCTACTCCAGAACGTTCAAAGGCCTTAGAGGAAGTGACTCTGGCTGCAGGGAGAGCTCCCATTAGTTGATTCCTTTTAGTCGACAGATAGCGAAAACATCGTATGCATCGATGAATGTGAAAACGAACCTTGTGTCTGGCATGAATAATACAAAATCGAGTCCTAATATGTTGCAAAGCCAATTGGATTCCACCATGAAGGGTTGAATCATGTGCATCCTGGATGATCAGTGATGCTAGATGATTGTCTGATGGAATAATCATAGGATGACGTTCAGAATAAGGCAGGGATGTATTTTCTAGTCTTCCGTCCACCGACGCGTAGTAGCTGCTTATCATCCAATATAGGATTAAGAGAAATGAGTTTGCTTTTTCGGGACACGGATTGTCCTTTTGTAAGTGCTCGTAATTCGTCAGAAAACGCTGAGGTCTTTACTTGTCTTACCCAGAATATTATTGCTTGTTCAACCTCACTCGGAGTGAGCTGGGAAATTTTCCCTTTAGTCTTATTTCTGCAGTTCCGAGTAAAAACTAGAATCCATGAAGTGATCCTTAATAAACGTTGCAACGAAGAGTATCTTGTTAACAGAGGCCATTGTTCAGTTACCTGAGATATATGACTGGATACTATCAGATTTTCTTCTAAGTCTTTTTCACTTAATTTGCACGGAGCTTCTGCAGGCCACATAGTTGAGTGTTGACTGAGCCAACTAGATCCGGGCCACCATAGATGATGACGTTGTAGCTCTGATGCTTGTTAACCCCTTGTAGCACAGTCAGCAGGATTGCTGTCTGTAGGAACAAATCGCCATTTGCAATCGGGAAGAGTTGTTTGTATATCCGAGACACGATTCACGATAAATGTCTTCCACTTCGATGGGTGTCCCTTGAGCCATGTGAGGACAATCGTGGAGTCTGTCCATGCGTATATCGGAATCGATTTAAGTTTCAGTTCATCGCATACAATGCGCATTAGTTTAATTAGTAATGAAGCTCCGCAGAGCTCTAGTCGAGGGACAGATAAAGTTTTAAGAGGAGCAACCTTCGTTTTGCTAGCAATCAAACTGATTTGGGCGTTGTCTATGCAATGAAGTATACGCAAATAAATAACTGCGGAATAAGCTAAGATGGATGCATCGCAGAAGCCATGTAGCTCGAGAGCGACGTCCTTGTGCGGTGTTCCCATCCAGCGATGTATGCGAATGTCTTCCAGATCCGGTAAGTATTTTCTGTATTCATGCCAATCTGCTGCGAGGTTTGAAGGTAATTCATCATCCCAGTCTAATTTTGCTAACAAAAGTTTCTGCATAAATATCTTACCAACGATAATTACGGGAGCCAGCCACCCAAGCGGGTCAAACAGCCGGCTAATGTCTGCTAGAACGTTTCTTTTCGTGTATTTGAACGGAGTGTTAGGGAGATGACATTCAAATCGAAAGCAATCAGTTGCCGGATGCCAGTGAATTCCCAATGTCTTTAAATGAGCATCAGAGAATATGCGATGAGAGGAAGATAGTTCTTTATCCTGATCCGCAATATTGTTAGTAATACGTCTACGTTGGATGCCCATTAGTGAAGGTTGAATCCGCCGCAGCTCAGTAATTTTTGAAGTTCGTTTTTTGCTATATTCGCTGACTGTAAGTCATAAGCACCGAAAAGGACATCGTCAACATAAAAGTGATTTAAGATCAGTTGTGAACCGATTGGGTTTTCATCTTGATGATCATGAGCTAATTGTTGCAGTGTTCTGCAGGCAACAAACGGAGCTGAAGCAGTTCCATACGTGACAGTCAGAAGTCTATATTCTTTTATTGGAGATGAGCTATCTTCGCGCCATACAATACGCTGCAAATCGGTATCGTTTTTTTTAATAAAGATCTGACGGTAAATTTTTTCTATGTCCGCTGTGTACGCAATTGGATAAAAGCGCCATCTCAAGATAATTGTGCAGTCATTCAATGAAATTCCTGTGCTTGACTTATGTGAGGCATTGAAAACGACACGTAATTTTGTACTAGAACTAGATGGTCTCAGTACAGCGTGGTGCGGTAGGTAGTACTTTTGATGTGTTTCCACTTGCAGATCACCGTCTGAAATTGGCTCCATGTGGCCGAGAAGCTGATATTCTTTCAGGAAATTTGTATATTGTTCCTGCAGCTCTGAGTTCTTAGCAAGTCGTTTTTCCAATTGTAAAAACATACTGATCGCCGCCTCCGCGAGTGTTTCCTAATTTCAAACTATTAGATTTTGTTGGCAAGCGTACTATATATTTCCCAGTATGGTGTCGTTGCATAGTTTTTTGAAACCTATCTTCACACTCTTTTTCTTGAGGAGTTAAGACACTTTTAGATGGGATTTCTTCAATTTCCCAAAAGCGGCGTAATGTAGACTCAAGGTCTTCTCCCAACTTTACATGACAGGATGGCGACGAAACACTGGTTTGTGATTCCTTGCAGGTAGTAGGTCCGGATAAGATCCAACCTAAATGTGTTCTTTGTGCTGTTGGTGTGCCAAGTGGCCCACGACGAATACCATCTAGTAGTAGTTCTGCGTAAAGATCTGCGCCAATAATGATGTCAATGGGAGCTGGTGTATAAAACTGAGGATCCGTTAGTTCTATGTCTTGTAAATGCGGCCAGTGCTCAGCATTGATAAACGAAGTAAGAAGTATCGAAGTTAAATTAGATAGAACTAGCGCAGAAACGTGAAATGACTTTGAGTGATATTTCAGAGAGCATATGTTAAATGACACTTTCGCATGCGCAAGTCCAGCATCACTGGTTCCAATTCCTAGTATTGGTATCGAAACGCGTTTTCGAGCGAGGCCCATCGTTTTTGTAATGGAATTCGAAATAAACGTAGATTCAGACCCTTGGTCGAGTAAGGCTCGCACCTGTCTGGTAACACCTTGTTTGGATCTTATTATTACCTTGGCAGTAGCTAATAGGATAGCACCAACGGATGGGGCTTGTGTTGATGTATGAGATGTTTTTATACAATTACGAGAGCTGGTGGCTGTTTCAGCTGAGTAAGATGAAGCACGGGGACTATCATTTTGTGTTATAGCCGATTGATGAAGCATGGTGTGATGCTGCTGGCCACATTATTTACATCGGCCCTGTGATGGATAATCGTATACCGTATGTCCTAATTTTAAACAATTAAAGTAGAGTTCTTTTTCCCGTATAAATTTTCGACGTTGCTCAACAGCTTTAGCTTTAAAAAACGAACAAAATATTAACAGTGTTTACCACGGCACGCAATGCACTGCTTTGATCTTGTAGAAAGATGAGTACGTGAAAACGTAGATGATCGATTTATAAGCGGTTTTGGTTTACTATCTACAGAGCTACTTTTTATAGCTTCTAAGGTGCGCAGTCTGTCTTCTAAAAAAGTTTTCAAAGTTTCAAATTTTGGAACTTCTTTAGTATTAGATAAGGAATTTTCCCAATCTTTTCGCGTGTTGATGTCTAATTTTTGCGTTATATATAAGGTATGTCAACCAATCATCCCAGTGTTTGGTAAGTCGACCTAAGTTTTCTAGGGCTCCTAATGCTTGTGTGTTCCCGTCTAATATGCGTTTAATTTCAATAGAAGACTCTGAGGTCATTGCACGAGATCCCATGATTGACGAGATATATGATTGCGTTAAAGCACGTATATTTTCATACCGATTTTCCAAAATAGTCCAAGCGGATCGATAGTTAGCAGTAGTAACGGATATATGTTTTATGAGATTCTGTGCTTCACCTGATAAGCACGATTTCAAATAATGAAATTTCTGAACGTCTTGTATTGTGTTGTTGGTGTGAATTAGTGACTTGTAAAGGTCGTGGAATGGAGGCCATTCTAAATAATCCCCACTAAAAGATTGAATCGATATCTTGGATAATTTGGCTGTCGCTTCCGTCAGCGAGTCGGATTTATTGGTGCTGTCATTGGAATTAGCAACCACTGAATCAGGTATTAATGCGCGTAATCGCCGACGTAAATCTCCTAGTGCTTCTAGGTAATCTCGCTCAATATCAGAGTATGTGTCGTTCACAAAATAGTCATTTTCCAATATTTCTTCATCGTCCCCATTATATAAAAGGTCATTGTTCTGCATAAATTGACTCCAATACGTCTGCAAAAGTTGAATTCGTGCTTCCAAATATTCTACAGTCTGCTTATCAGTAGCCGTTCTGTCTGTGTTGTTTATAAATCTGGTAATTCTACCGGACAGCCGCTCTTGTTGCTCTAGCAGTTTATCGATGTTAGCACTCATATTGTTTAGAAATATATGTGAATTGTATTACATGAAACAAAAAACAGAAAAATCTACTCACCAGTTGCTGAATACTGCCCAGATTATATACCTTTTGTCTATGCAAATTCTGACTTACGGTAATTATTGATTATTGCATGCCAGTGAATGTATGTACGTACATATTGTGTACATGTATAATATTCCTCGATGATGAACCGTATGCCCTTGACCTTGTTGAAATGTTTCAGAATATGCAATTTCGCGTGAAGCATATAACACAGTCCACTTTTTTTTTAAGTTACTTTTATGTTCACTACAGAAGCATACAATTGCACACTGATCAAAGTATCACAGTCCTTTAGTTCATAATATCTCACAACACGTACTAAACTCGATGATCGAAGAAGTCTTTACGCTTTTACTCTGTCCTACCGCGCACAGGATCGCTAATAAATTTATTGTTTTACCCGAAAGTTCAAGCAGATTTCGCAATAAAAATCTCGTAGAGGAGCACAATTGAGTTTTATTTTTATTTTTTTTGGTTTTTCGAAAGTACGAAAAATAAACTGTTTTTCGATTTGTAATCCTTGTTCTGAATCCTTATCCGGCTCGAAGGACCATGTTTAAGATGTATCGGATTTGAGGATTCACAGGATTGTGTCTTAGTAATGAAAACTCGCGTTCTAAATATCAAGTTCTTTATTAAGACCCGTAGCCAAGCAAAGTGCAATAGCGATTGCTTTTAACAACGACTGACCCGAGTTGTAACCAAATTTATTTCCATTTACTCATAACAATAGGCTTTACTCTAATTCATAACAGTGTCAGTATCAAACAAAAGAACAATATATATACATTAGTAGTATAGCTATGAGAGTTCTGGCTCACTTTTTTATGCCTCCAGGATTTCGCCACAGATGGCACCACCGGCGCTAGGTGGTTTGAGCCCGTGCTATATGCATGTGTGTCTTGGTTGTTTTGGTTTGTGTCTTGGATACACCATGTGCTGCGCCTAAATGTAGGCTTTTGGTTTCATTGAGTCTCGACTGCGCCCTAGCGGGATTAATCGGTACTACCAGGATGTATCATTTGATCTTGACTGCACCCTAGCGGCATTAGCCGGTACTAACAGCATGCTCCCGTACTACGGTTTTCTTAAATAGATATGTGTTGCGCCTAAATGTAGGCTTTTGGTTTCATTGAGTCTCGATTGCGCCCTAGCGGGATTAATCGGTACTACCGGGATATGTCATTTGATCTTGACTGCACCCTAGCGGCATTAGCAGGTACTACTAGCATGCTCCCGTACTACGGTTTTCTTAAATACATACATAGGTGCGCCTAAATGTAGGCTTTTGGCTTTGAACTAATATTAGTAATAATTAAAGTTGACGCTAGGAAATTTTTGTTCATGCCAATGGATTCTAGATGGTTGGGGTGGTAGTATTAGGGGGGATGAAATTTTCATCAGAAATCCTCTACGGGCTCTGGTTTTCGAGATATTAGCGATTTTACCTTTTCTTTTATAGTTAATATTATTAATAATTCAAGCTACCTAAGATAGTTTTGTTCATGCCAATAGATTCTAGAAGGTGTTAGAGGAGCGAGGGTTAGAGGGGGAACGAAATTTTCATCAGAAATCCTCTACGGGCTTTGGTTTTCGAGATATTAGCGATTTTACCTTTTTAGATATAGTTAATATTAGCAATAATTCAAGTTTTTTTTTCGCTCATGGGGGTGCTGCGTCTAAATGTAGGCTTTGTTCAGCATCATTCGAATTTCACAACATGACATCACCATGAACAGATTCTAGAAGATGTCAGTGAGCCGATACTACCAGCATGCTCCGGTACTACGGCTTTGGATGTGTGGTACGATTCTTTTGGAAGTTTTTGCTTCACTTTTGGCCCACACGTGGCAGCATGCTACGGTTTTGGGAAGTTTTTTGCTTCACTTTTGCCCACACTTGGCAGCATGCTACGGTTTTTGGAAGTTTTTTGCTTCACTTTTTTGGATGTGTGGTGCGCCTAAATGTAAGCTTTTGTTGTTTTCAAGTGTTGCGCCTGGTTTTGAATTAATATTAGTAATAATTGATTTTTCTTCTCTAATAATTAAAGTTAATAGTAGGAAATTTGTGTTCATGCCAATGGATTCTAGAGGGGTGGTATGTGGGGGGTGGATAATAAAGAGAGGGAGGGGGGGGGGGTAATGAAATTTTCATCAGAAATCCTCTACGGGCTCTGGTTTTCGAGATATTATCGTATTAATATTTCAAGTTATTTTTGCTCATGGAAATGGATTCTTGGTGGTGTGGGGTGGGAGGGGGAACGAAATTTTCATCAGAAATCCTCTACGGGCTTTGGTTTTCGAGATATTAGCGACATCTGTTTGGGCGCAAACGCCATTTCTTGAGTAAGGTACCCTAGCGGCCTTAGCCGGAACTACCAGCATGCATTAGCGGGAGAGTTCTAGATATTGGCATGACGTCATCATGGTTTTGCTGTTTTCAAATCCTGCACGTTTTCTTAGCAGGGAAGTTGTAGATATCAGCAAATTATTATTATTATTGGATCTTGGGGGTGCGAGCAGAGAAAATGCACAGTTGCTCTTTCGAGTGCAAACACCATTTCTTGAGCAAGGTCCCCTGGTGGCATTAGTCGGTACTACATCATCTTGGGCTTGGGGATAGGTACTGGAGGTTGGTTGAGAGCTTTAGGGGCAATATCTGATACTATGACTAGGATTGTCTGTGGTGTGTTGGATTCGGCTACGTTACCTATACCAAGGCTTGGGTAGAATGTATACGGCTTAAGTAATGATGTGAAATACCCTAAGCGAATTTATATCGGGGGCAGTATACTTGTCAGCTTGAGTTTGGTTTCAGTTGTTTACTTTAGTATGTTGGGCTGGGCTACTTGGTGGCTGAGGAAACGTTACCACAGATTCTAGACGATGTCAGTGAGGGTTCTGGGGTATGTGTATTGAAAAGTCTTATGTTTTATAAACACTTGTTTTTATTTCCAATAAAATTTCTTATTATAAAAGTATTTCTTATAGCACATTGTCCAATATGAACTTGGCAAGATGGCGCATTTGTGTTAATCTCTATTAGTTTTCCACAGTTGTATTCATCTTCGACGTTAATAATGATTTCACCCTCTCCAACTATCTTCTGCGCCCAATGAACTTTTTCAGCTCCCTTTACATATACGGTTTTGTTTCGAAGCAGTGGTTCAACTATATTGTACAGCTTGTGATATGGTATGTAGCCATCCTCCCAGCGGAATCCATGAAAATTGTGTTGAAGCCATTTTACTTGTCTCTTTTTTGCTGAAGTCAAATCTTTGTATCTGAACGGTGGTTGAAATATAAAGTGCTGCATCTGGTTTTCATTGTTTAAAATTGCCAGTTCTTTAGTGATGAATTCATTGAGATTTGTTTTGAATCCTTGGACGTCTACGATGACAGCCATCTTCTTAATTTAACTTTCTAACTTCACTTGTCAGCGGACTGTATTCCACTATTCGATCGTGTAGAAGCAGGCAATATGCTGTTGTATTAGCCGGTATATTTTCAGATGTCTTGAATTCTAGCCTTATGTCAACAGGTCCAGTTTTTATTGTTTCGTTTTGATGTGAGCAATCAATGACAGCGATCGGAGCATCGGTTTTGAACTTCTCCCATGTGAGGAACGGCTGATACTGATGTCCATAGTATGATTGTGTAAACTTTATATACATCTCATACAGCAATGAGTATCTATTCAAATCAAATTTCAAATTCAAATCATCATAGGGATATGATTCTGAGTTCAAATGAACTGTAACATCGGTGAGTTGACAGTGATCAAACTTGCTTGCATCTTTGGTTTTATCGTTCCTTCGATCCGTTTGTAATGCTAAGATGATAAATCGAGGTTTCTCCAGTTGAGTGGAAGTCTTAACTGACCAGGTTTGATGCGTGGACTCCGGTAGTACTGGATACTCATATATGTCCCAGCTGCGGAATGGTATTTGTATCGGGCGACCTCTCCCGATAATTTTAAATAGTTGCAGCTTTTCATCATCGGATACTGTAACATGTGGAATACTCCATTGAAGTTTGGTAATTTCAATTTTCATCACATCAGTGGGTGATATAATGGCATTATCGTCTGTCCTGCTCCGGATCAATATGAGTTCATGTTTGGAATTTATCACAATTTTCTTGTAATCTTCAGCGAATCCCAATAAATATTTCAGAGGTACACAATAGTTAAACAGTCCATTGGCTGGTATAACGGATGAATCTGGTGACCAGCTGCCGTTGAGTAGTATCCTGCTTACATTTGCATTTAGCGATACGTAGTTTTTTAATGTTGTCGCAATCCCAAGATTTCTTGTACGATCGATTTCCACTGCATTCAATTCATAGCGTATTTCCTCAAAAAGAAATGGTAGAGCGTTGTTAGCTAATTTTGCGGTTGCTGAAACGGTTCCATCCAGCTTTGTTAGCGACCCCTCAATGTAAAGAAAACTCCTGCTGGGTAGAAGATTCAAGTCCTGATGTTGTACAGAGATACGGATTTCATCGCTGTTTTTAAATGATGTTAGAAATGGTGAATAGGAGTGATGTTCAAATTTAGTAACACTGTTATCAAAGCGAGCGTCTGGTGCAATATCTAGTATTCCTTTATTCATTGTTTCAGCGTTAAGCCTATCGATTGTAAATATGCTGTATTTGCAGGTGTTAATATAGGTCTTGATCGCTTCAAGGTTGTCCGCTGACTAATGATCTTGTCTGCTCCGAACTCGTATTTATCATTATTGTATATCAACATGCTGTGGCTTCAAATGTAACCTGATGGTTATAGTCTCTCCTCTGAAGTTGATTAAGTCACCGTCTTGGTCAAGGAGCTTCAATGTTAGAGAACTTATACGTTTGGTGTTCACAGGCAAATAGATTACATTTTTGGGTACCTCCACTATTTTATACCCAGGCCCAACGTTCGGTGAAAACTCGTGGAGAGTGTGTACTTGTGTGTTGTTGAAGAATGATCCTGATATAATATTACATTCGATGCGTATAGTATTTACTTTAATGATGTTGACTGGCAACTCTGATGTATGCACTATATTAGCAGATAAGTTTCTTTTACTGAATCCTAGCAGAGGAGCTATGGATCTCTGCTTTTCAAAATGTATTTCTGCAGTTGCCTTAACTTCACTCTTCAATGTATTATTGTTAGCCTTTATTGTAACCTTTATCCTTCTCCCTTCTTTATCCAAGTATCCTTGTACATATTTTGCTATATCATCAATCTCATAGGATCCAACAGGTATCTCAACAACCTCATTCCCTACATGAACCAGATTATTGCTCACATCAATATTTGGTATAGAGTTGTTTGTTTGAAAATCAATTAATCCACAAACATAATCCGTTGCTAGCTCCAGCGGAGGAAAGTACTCAGCACTGAGTAGAGATGAATTTCCCGTGAGAGTAAGTGTTAATGACATGGCGGTTGATAATGAACTGTCACAATTTCAATATAGATACATTTATTTATAGATAATAATTAATGGCTATAACAATTATATAAAAACTCTAAACATAAGTGACCACAAATTACTGCATCATAATTCTGATAAGAACTGTAGTTGTACGTAATATTACTACCCAAGTAGTTTCTGAGTTCCCGTGGTGGTTGGAGATTGCCAAAGCTATCAAAGTATTCGATGTTATCACCTTTCTTGTAGTACGGTTCCCAGTGTGTACCTGCTTCAGTTGAGATGTCCAAGTTAACAATACCGCTTTCTCGCTTCCATGGCTTTTTAGGTAGATTATCACGCATAAATACTCCTCTGAAGTGCGGCAAGTGTGTGGTATACTTGTGAAGATCCAACTCGTTTAGCGGTCGTTTGGGTAGCGTCTTTAATAGTTTTTTGGTTGAGGTTGTAGATAGAGTCCAAGTCCTTTTCTGTATGGCTTCAAGAACAGCCCGTTTCCATCTTTACCAACCGCTATAGTTTCCATTGCTTGGTTATGACGTTTGCTTTCTTCCAATTTTACCTTTGCCGCACTGGTATCATTTACTGCTTTAGCTATGCCTGCTGCACCTCCCGATAGTGCTCCCAATGCTGAAAGCCCAGCAAACAACGGGATGAGGAACGGAAGTGCTCCGCCAACCTTTGGTACAGGTATCACTCGTGGAGTTTTAATTGATTTCTTCTTTCTTTTCACAATATTTTTAGCTGCACTTAGAGCTATTTTTGTAGCTTCCATCAAGTCTTTTGGTTTTTTGATTTTTAAAATCTTACGTGCATTTCGTACTGCTTCTCGGAATGTGGGTTGGCGTTTATTTTTAGCCATAAGACCCATACCTAGCTTAATTTTAGCCTTCATTGCGTTTGTTATAAGCCAGGCATTGGCACGTTCACTCAAATTTGCATCCGTAGATTTTGCACGCTGCCAGGCTTTTTCAGCTAATATTTTATCAGCTATATGTCGATCACTTGTATCTTTATGTCGTGAGTATGCTATATCATGTTCCTTGCAGGCTGCATCCAGTGGATTAATGCCCGGATCTCCTCTCGCCAATCTTTGTTGTAACTTTGTTCCTGGTCCACAGTACTGGTATCCTGGTAGATGTAATTCTACAGGTAATTTGTTGATGATTGAATTTAGTAGTCCCCTTCCCCCTTTCAAAGATTTTCTGGAGCGTTTCGATTTGTAATCCGACATCTTATAAGGTTCCGATGATACTGTTGAAATGAAATATAAACAGGTGTACTTATATGAATCCCGTTAGTCTTCAATATGCGGTTCATTAAACAACGACAAGCTTTTCCTGTTCGAAATGCTGATGTAGCTGATATGAAGGTGAAAAAGAAGCATGGTCCCCTATTGCCTAATAGTATAAGGAGCATCATTGTTGGTCCATCGAATTGTGGAAAAACTAATGTTATGATAAGTTTGCTGGAACATCCCAATGGTCTCAGATATGAAAATATTTACATATATTCCAAATCCTTACATCAACCAAAGTATGAATACTTGAAGCGAGTGATGACCCCCATATCAGGATTGGGGTATTATACATTCTCAAACAACTGCACTACACATTCAGTGTTTATTTTCGATGATGTAGGATGTGAAAAGCAAGATAATGTGCGATCCTATTTTTGTATGGGTCGTCACGAAGATATAGACAGGTTCTATCTCTGTCAAACATATACGCATATACCAAAGCATTTAATACGTGACAATGCTAATTTAATCATCTTATTCAAGCAAGATGACTTGAATTTGAAACATATCTATAATGATCATGTGAACACAGACATGAAGTTTGATACATTTCGAAGAGCCTGTGCTGAGTGTTGGAAGGATGAATATGGTTTCTTGATGATTGATAAGGATAGCTCATTAAACAAGGGGCGCTACCCTAAAGGATTTGATACCTTCATTGTACTATAAAAGGATGAAACATGCGAAACCTTCTTAAGTCGAAGTTGTAACTCAGTCGAAAGCACACCGAGTCCTGTAGACCTGCTGAGTAGATTAAAGCTGTTCACCGATTATCAGACCTGTTTGAAAAGCTGTTAACGTGTTAGCAGAGCTGTTTTAAAAGCTGTTAAGCTGTTATCAGAGCTGTTAAGCTGTTATCAGAGCTGTTAAGCTGTTATCAGAGCTGTTTAAAAGCTGTTAAGCTGTTATCAGAGTTGTTTGAAAAGCTGTTAAGCTGTTATCAGAGCTGTTTGGAAAGCTGTTAAGCTGTTATCAGAGCTGTTTGGAAAGCTGTTAAGCTGTTATAAGAGCTGTTTGGAAAGCTGTTAAGCTGTTATCAGAGCTGTTTGAAAAGCTGTTAAGCTGTTACCAGAGCTGTTCGGAAAGCTGTTAAGCTGTTATCAGAGCTGTTTGGAAAGCTGTTAAGCTGTTATCAGAGCTGTTTGGAAAGCTGTTAAGCTGTTATCAGAGCTGTTTGGAAAGCTGTTAAGCTGTTATCAGAGCTTTTTGAAAAGCTGTTAAGCTGTTACCAGAGCTGTTCGGAAAGCTGTTAAGCTGTTATCAGAGCTGTTTGGAAAGCTGTTTACCTGTTATCAGAGCTGTTTGAAAAGCCGTTATTCAGTTAATATCGAAGATGAATGAAAATCTATTAAAAGAACTCATCAAGACAAGGAATGCAGTGCGAAAGAAATTTAAAGCTCTAAGGATGGGAAGGATTGAAGCAGAAGCTCAATTTGAAGAAACCTTTAAGCCAATCACTAAACCCTTAAAAGAGTTTGTTAGAAGAGTCAAATACGAGCCACCGGATATAGCCAAGTTTGAGACAAAAGACACAAAAGAAGAAGAAGAAGAAGAAAAAGAAGAAGAAGAAGAAGCAAAAGAAGAAGCCAATGACATTGTGGAACCTTTTACCCCTCCAAAACGAAAATATGTGAAAATGGAGGCTAGTAGCACACCTATAAATAATGGAGATTATTCCTTAACATCTGAAGAAGAATTCGCAACACCCAAACATTCAAGAACATTGACAGGAAGGTCTCCTGTCACCTCCCCCGATACGTCTGGATACATAGTTTCAAACTATTTAAAGCTATTCACTGATAATAGCCCTAAAATTGATCCAACCTATGGAGTTTACTATGATGACAACGCGTGGAGAATCGGTAATTCAACGTTTGATTTTGATGATGTAGGAAATATTGTTATCAAGGGGAAGAGCTATAAAACAACTTTGGGGATATGTGAGCTGCTATTTATGAAAGATCCTGTAAAAAGTCTATATACTAAAGAGGATTTAACTAATTATGGATCTATTTTGAGAGATACCAATGCATATAAACGTGACTATGCTGAAGATGGGCAAATAAAGGGTACTAGAGCGGCTAAGTATAAAGCTATAATCAGTAAACTTATACAGCATAAAGGCATGGGATTAATGCGTCTGCCTAAAGAAAACATTGATCACATTTACTGGGATGATCCAAATGAATTAGTGGATAGACTGCGTCTTCTAATGGCATCAAAGCAGGCTGGAAACACCAGTCACAACAATGAAATTGTATCTATCCTGGAGGAGTTGCGAGAAGCGGATATTATAGTTTAAATACTACTTCATTACCATACTTCATCACAATCTACAGATGAGCGTTGACAAGTTTGGACGTTTCTCTAAGCGAGGATATCTTGGGAAAGCAGGTGAACGTGGACCAACAGGAGCTCAGGGACCAGCCGGTAAACAAGGAATTCAAGGACCAGATGGTAAACGAGGAGCTCAGGGTCCAGCTGGTGAACAAGGAGAGCGGGGTATTGGATTTAATTTAACGGTAAACGGAGACTACGATCTAAACTCAAAGTGTATAAAACGACTTGGTGAACCCCTTGAAAATGATGATGCTACTACCAAAGACTATGTTGACAAGAAAATTAAAATAAGTGTTGAAGAAATAAAAAAAACTATTAATATAGAGGTGACAAATTTAACGCTATATATCAATGATGAAATCGCGAAGATTGAAAACTATCTGTTTACTTCAGTAATAAATAAGAAAAACTTGACACCAAAAGATGGTGTATATGAGTAAAAACTCTTGAGAAATCTGTTTCATTTATAATTACGATGAGTAAGAGACAAGTGGTAAATGAGTTGCATAAACCAGCGAGAAAAAATTTTAAACGACGTCGCGTGATTATCAAAGGACTAGATGACTTGTGGCAGGCAGACTTGGTTGAAATGGATCCCTACAAGTATGTGAACAAGGGTTACCGCTATCTGCTGACAGTAATTGATACCTTCTCCAAATATGCATGGGCAATTCCAATTAAACGAAAAACTGGTGCAGAAGTAAGAGATGCTGAAGCATGCAATTAATCATTACTCTACGTACAGTTTCCTCAAAGCATCAATAGTGGAAGGATTTAACCGAATTCTAAAGGATATGATGTGGAAGGAATTCAGCTTTAATGGAACTTATCAGTGGATTGGTATGGTAAAGAAACGGCTCACTGAATACAACTCAAGAATACATCGAACTACGAAAATGAGACCACGTGATATCAACACCTCCAATGAGAAACAACTGCTTTCAACTGTATACAGTCATATAAAGATTGTTGTTCCTGCAAAGTATAAAGTTGGAGATTTTGTACGCATCAGCAAATACAAGCATATATTTGAGAAAGGCTATACACCAAACTGGACAGCTGAGATTTTTAAAATTATTAAAGTTCAAAACACAAACCCCATCACATATCAGCTGGCAGATTATCAAGGAAATCCAATCACAGGAGGCTTTTATGAATTGGAGCTGCTGATAGTTAAACACCCAGACCTATATCTCGTAGAGAAAATCTTAAAGAAGAGTGGAGATAAAGCTTACGTTAAATGGCTCGGATTTTCATCAAAACACAATTCTTGGATTAATAACAAAGATGTTTTATAATTTCTTGAAAAAACACCTATAATACAATTTAAAATATTTATAATACTTTATACATGTAGCTATAATGCAAATTACTTTAATAAATGAAACTAAAACTATAATACATATTTTATTTACACTAGATTTAGATTCTTTCTGGGGTTGCCACTTGTTGATCTGATGAAATGGAGTAATGCCTCAAGGTTAAGTATCCGCCGTTCCGCTCATAATATGTCGCTTATTTTCATAAGGACTCATATCCAAATAAATGCACAGCTACACACATCCACCCGCGCCTTAGGTAACGTTTCCTCAGCCACCAAGTAGCCAAGCCCAACATACTAAAGTAAACAACTGAAACCAAACTCAAGCTGACAAGTATACTGCCCCCGATATAAATTCGCTTAGGGTGTTTCACATCATTACTTAAGCCGTATACATTCTACCCAAGCCTTGGTATAGGTAACGTAGCCGAATCCAACACACCACAGACAATCCTAGTCATAGTATCAGATATTGCCACTAAAGCTCTCAACCAACCTCCAGTACCTATCCCCAAGCCCAAGATGATGTAGTACCGACTAATGCCACCAGGGGACCTTGCTCAAGAAATGGTGTTTGCACTCGAAAGAGCAACTGTGCATTTTCTCTGCACGCACCCCAAGATCCAACAATAATAATAATTTGCTGATATCTACAACTTCCCTGCTAAGAAAACGTGCAGGATTTGAAAACAGCAAAACCATGATGACGTCATGCCAATATCTAGAACTCTCCCGCTAATGCATGCTGGTAGTTCCGGCTAAGGCCGCTAGGGTACCTTACTCAAGAAATTGCGTTTGCGCCCAAACAGATGTCGCTAATATCTCGAAAACCAAAGCCCGTAGAGGATTTCTGATGAAAATTTCGTTCCCCCTCCCACCCCACACCACCAAGAATCCATTTCCATGAGCAAAAATAACTTGAAATATTAATACGCTAATATCTCGAAAACCAGAGCCCGTAGAGGATTTCTGATGAAAATTTCATTACCCCCCCCCCTCCCTCTCTTTATTATCCACCCCCACATACCACCCCTCTAGAATCCATTGGCATGAACAAACATTTCCTACTATTAACTTTAATTATTAGTTCAAAACCAAAAGCCTACATTTAGGCGCTCAAGAAAAATTAATTATTACTAATATTAATTCAAAACCAGGCGCAACACTTGAAAACAACAAAAGCTTACATTTAGGCGCACCACACATCCAAAAAAGTGAAGCAAAAAACTTCCCAAAATCGTAGCATGCTGCCACGTGTGGGCAAATGTGGAGCAAAAAACTTCCCAAAACCGTAGCATGCTGCCACGTGTGGGCCAAAAGTGAAGCAAAAAACTTCCAAAAGAATCGTACCACACATCCAAAACCGTAGTACCGGAGCATGCTGGTAGTATCGGCTCACTGACATCTTCTAGAATCTGTTCATGGTGATGTCATGTTGTGAAATTCGAATGATGCTGAACAAAGCCTACATTTAGACGCAGCACCCCCATGAGCGAAAAAAAAACTTGAATTATTGCTAATATTAACTATATCTAAAAAGGTAAAATCGCTAATATCTCGAAAACCAAAGCCCGTAGAGGATTTCTGATGAAAATTTCGTTCCCCCTCTAACCCGCGCTCCTCTAACACCTTCTAGAATCTATTGGCATGAACAAAACTATCCTAGGTAGCTTGAATTATTAATAATATTAACTATAAAAGAAAAGGTAAAATCGCTAATATCTCGAAAACCAGAGCCCGTAGAGGATTTCTGATGAAAATTTCATCCCCCCTAATACTACCACCCCAACCATCTAGAATCCATTGGCATGAACAAAAATTTCCTAGCGTCAACTTTAATTATTACTAATATTAGTTCAAAGCCAAAAGCCTACATTTAGGCGCACCTATGTATGTATTTAAGAAAACCGTAGTACGGGAGCATGCTAGTAGTACCTGCTAATGCCGCTAGGGTGCAGTCAAGATCAAATGACATATCCCGGTAGTACCGATTAATCCCGCTAGGGCGCAATCGAGACTCAATGAAACCAAAAGCCTACATTTAGGCGCAGCACATGGTGTATCCAAGACACAAACAAATACAACCAAGACGCACACATACATATAGCACGGGCTCAAACCAACTAGCGACGGTGGCGCCATCTGTGGCGAAATCCTGGAGGCATAAAAAAGTGAGCCAGAACTCTCACAGCTATACTACTTACATTGAAATTACATTTAGTTAGTCTGAATTCTATTAAGTACATAGGGCAGAAATATTCTAACTATGTATGTATGTACTTCAACTTGGTGCACAGCTGTGCATATTGCGATGACGAGTTTGTCGTTGGAATATTCAACATGCCGCCCGCCTCGCCGTAAGGTGAAATAATAGCAAAATAGTGGTGGTACCGCCCATCATGAACGTCCATGGATTATAGAGTGCTGGTTCTATACTAAACAAGACAAAAGGAAAGGATCAGTTAACGTTTTATTGCATTGGAAGTACGCAAAGTTTATTTATGTGACGCTTGGTGTAACCATTACGGTGGTCTAATTTCACAACTCGTATAATACCATCCAATCCAGGGAAGACTTCAACTATTCTGGCTATCATCCACTTGCAAGGGGGCAAGTGGTCCTCCTTAACAAGGACAAGATCATTGATGTTAACTGCGGGTTGTTGCTTTTGCCACTTTCTTCTCTGCTGTAGTCGGTGAATGTACTCATTTTGCCAGCGATTCCAAAAGTGCTGTTGCATAGCTTGAATAAGCTTCCATCGCGACAGATAATGCAGTGATGTATCTATCACATAAGGTTCAGGAATGACTACTCGAGCTCTGCCTATCAAAAAGTGTCCGGGAGTAAGGACATCTAAATCTTCAGAGTCATCTCTTGACGGATAGAGTGGCCTTGAGTTGAGGCAGGCCTCAATCTGAGTCAATAATGTTGTCATCTCTTCAATAGAAAGGATCGTGTCTCAAATCACTCGCCGAAGATGGTGCTTCATTGACTTGACGGCTGCTTCCCACAGTCCGCCAACATGAGGAGCAGCCGGAGGGATTAAATGCCACTCAACTCCATCTTCACTTAAAGCTTCACGAATTGGCTCGCGTTGTTGGTTTAAGGCGTCCTGAAACTGCTTTCTTAGTATTGTATCAGCACCGACAAAGTTTGTGGCGTTATCGCTATATAAATGCGAACATAGACCTCTACGCGAAACAAAACGTCGGAAGGCAGCGATAAAGGCTGCGGAAGTCAATTGTGTCACCAATTCTTTGTGGACAGCTCGAGTTGTAAGGCATACGAAAACTGCTATGTATGCTTTGAACGACTTAGAGCCTCTATGTCTTACTGCGGTTACATTTACTGGGCCGGCATAGTCTACTCCAGAACGTTCAAAGGCCTTAGAGGAAGTGACTCTGGCTGCAGGGAGAGCTCCCATTAGTTGATTCCTTTTAGTCGACAGATAGCGAAAACATCGTATGCATCGATGAATGTGAAAACGAACCTTGTGTCTGGCATGAATAATACAAAATCGAGTCCTAATATGTTGCAAAGCCAATTGGATTCCACCATGAAGGGTTGAATCATGTGCATCCTGGATGATCAGTGATGCTAGATGATTGTCTGATGGAATAATCATAGGATGACGTTCAGAATAAGGCAGGGATGTATTTTCTAGTCGTCCGTCCACCGACGCGTAGTAGCTGCTTATCATCCAATATAGGATTAAGAGAAATGAGTTTGCTTTTTCGGGACACGGATTGTCCTTTTGTAAGTGCTCGTAATTCGTCAGCAAACGCTGAGGTCTTTACTTGTCTTACCCAGAATATTAGGGCTTGTTCAACCTCACTCGGAGTGAGCTGGGAAATTTTCCCTTTAGTCTTATTTCTGCAGTTCCGAGTAAAAACTAGAATCCATGAAGTGATCCTTAATAAACGTTGCAACGAAGAGTATCTTGTTAACAGAGGCCATTGTTCAGTTACCTGAGATATATGACTGGATACTATCAGATTTTCTTCTAAGTATTTTTCACTTAATTTGCACGGAGCTTCTGCAGGCCACATAGTTGAGTGTTGACTGAGCCAACTAGATCCGGGCCACCATAGATGATGACGTTGTAGCTCTGATGCTTGTTAACCCCTTGTAGCACAGTCAGCAGGATTGCTGTCTGTAGGAACAAATCGCCATTTGCAATCGGGAAGAGTTGTTTGTATATCCGAGACACGATTCGCGATAAATGTCTTCCACTTCGATGGGTGTCCCTTGAGCCATGTGAGGACAATCGTGGAGTCTGTCCATGCGTATATCGGAATCGATTTAAGTTTCAGTTCATCGCATACAATGCGCATTAGTTTAATTAGTAATGAAGCTCCGCAGAGCTCTAGTCGAGGGACAGATAAAGTTTTAAGAGGAGCAACCTTCGTTTTGCTAGCAATCAAACTGATTTGGGCGTTGTCTATGCAATGAAGTATACGCAAATAAATAACTGCGGAATAAGCTAAGATGGATGCATCGCAGAAGCCATGTAGCTCGAGAGCGACGTCCTTGTGCGGTGTTCCCATCCAGCGATGTGTGCGAATGTCTTTCAGATCCGGTAAGTATTTTCTGTATTCATGCCAATCTGCTGCGAGGTTTGAAGGTAATTCATCATCCCAGTCTAATTTTGCTAAGAAAAGTTTCTGCATAAATATCTTACCAACGATAATTACGGGAGCCAGCCACCCAAGCGGGTCAAACAGCCGGCTAATGTCTGCTAGAACGTTTCTTTTCGTGTATTTGAACGGAGTGTTAGGGAGATGACATTCAAATCGAAAGCAATCAGTTGCCGGATGCCAGTGAATTCCCAGTGTCTTTAAATGAGCATCAGAGAATATGCGATGAGAGGAAGATAGTTCTTTATCCTGATCCGGAATATTGTTAGTAATACGTCTACGTTGGATGCCCATTTGTGAAGGTTTAATCCGCCGCAGCTCAGTAATTTTTGAAGTTCGTTTTTTGCTATATTCGCTGACTGTAAGTCATAAGCACCGAAAAGGACATCGTCAACATAAAAGTGATTTAAGATCAGTTGTGAACCGATTGGGTTTTCATCTTGATGATCATGAGCTAATTGTTGCAGTGTTCTGCAGGCAACAAACGGAGCTGAAGCAGTTCCATACGTGACAGTCAGAAGTCTATATTCTTTTATTGGAGATGAGCTATCTTCGCGCCATACAATACGCTGCAAATCGGTATCGTTTTTTTGAATAAAGATCTGACGGTAAATTTTTTCTATGTCCGCTGTGTACGCAATTGGATAAAAGCGCCATCTCAAGATAATTGTGCAGTCATTCAATGAAATTCCTGTGCTTGACTTATGTGAGGCATTGAAAACGACACGTAATTTTGTACTAGAACTGGATGGTCTCAGTACAGCGTGGTGCGGTAGGTAGTACTTTTGATGTGTTTCCACTTGCAGATCACCGTCTGAAATTGGCTCCATGTGGCCGAGAAGCTGATATTCTTTCAGGAAATTTGTATATTGTTCCTGCAGCTCTGAGTTCTTAGCAAGTCGTTTTTCCAATTGTAAAAACATACTGATCGCCGCCTCGCGAGTGTTTCCTAATTTCAAACTATTAGATTTTGTTGGCAAGCGTACTATATATTTCCCAGTATGGTGTCGTTGCATAGTTTTTTGAAACCTATCTTCACACTCTTTTTCTTGAGGAGTTAAGACACTTTTAGATGGGATTTCTTCAATTTCCCAAAAGCGGCGTAATGTAGACTCAAGGTCTTCTCCCAACTTTACATGACAGGATGGCGACGAAACACTGGTTTGTGATTCCTTGCAGGTAGTAGGTCCGGATAAGATCCAACCTAAATGTGTTCTTTGTGCTGTTGGTGTGCCAAGTGGCCCACGACGAATACCATCTAGTAGTAGTTCTGCGTAAAGATCTGCGCCAATAATGATGTCAATGGGAGCTGGTGTATAAAACTGAGGATCCGTTAGTTCTATGTCTTGTAAATGCGGCCAGTGCTCAGCATTGATAAACGAAGTAAGAAGTATCGAAGTTAAATTAGATAGAACTAGCGCAGAAACGTGAAATGACTTTGAGTGATATTTCAGAGAGCATATGTTAAATGACACTTTCGAATGCGCAAGTCCAGCATCACTGGTTCCAATTCCTAGTACTGAGGCACGTGTTGGAAAAGGTTGTGAGTCTTTCATCGATGTATTTCGATCATATAGCCATCGAGGTATTCGCGAACTCTAATTTAGATCTAGTGACTGTTCTGTAAAGCTTGAGCGCTGAGTTTGGGTGCAGAAGGCTAGCTCTGAAGGTTAGCAATTTGAGCATTTTTATTTGTAGAGTTGTTTGATTTCGTTGCATGTGTAAACTCCAGGAGCCGAGTAGTTTGATTTGTTCTTGAAAAAGAGCTTGAGAGCAGGAAATGTTATTGGAAGCCTGGGAAAGGTACTAAGCTGTGAGGGTGCCAGATTCATTGTGTTGTCAGTTCTAGCTTTAGATGCCACCGTTTTCAAAAAAGAAGCCGATTGTGTATTGTTCCAGTGGGTGTTTGAGGCAATCGAACTGAATTTGCAACTGGTGTTTTTACTGCTTTGAAAAAAGACCTGGTTTCAGAGCTCCAGTTAGTGATTGGCGTCGATTTAATTCATTCCAAGAAGTTTTTTCTCTTCGCTTTGAAAAGTTTGCCAATATTCCCATTGCTTTAGGCAAGAAGTTGGAACGCGGTGATTGAAAAGTGTCTGAGTTAATAATGGCTTGTGTCAGCAATAAATTTTTTGCAATTTAGGAAGGGCCTGGTGCGAAGTGTTGTTGGCTTACCGTCAGTATAGAAGGACACGGGTGAGTGATGTGAAGATCCAATATGCAATTGAAGCGTACTTGCGCTAAATATGTTAAGTGGAGGCGATGTGAGGGTCAGATCCATCCGTAAGCCCGAGCTGAGGAGGCGACACGCTCAGCTTTGCAAAAAAGGTAGGGATGTACGGATTTATAATTGACTGAGTTGCTGAGTAAAAGGGAGTTCTGTAGCAAAGGAGCGCGCCTGTTGTCAGATCTAACTATATCCACTTTGGGTATGAATATAACTAGATGTTGCAATAGGTGCCGCCAGCCGCAAAATTCATTTTGAGGATCAGTGTGGATGGCCGCACAGCATATTGCCGCTAGCGGTCAGCCGGCTTGGGGTGGTTCTTGCTACCAACATCTCCTCGATGCTAGAAAGTTCTGAAGATTTGCTCATCTGAGTGGACCTTGGACCCACAGAAAGACAAGAAATGAAACTTCACGTCAACTCCCTCCCGCGACGTAACCTTCAAACGTGGAAAGAGAGGAAGAGAATCACCACAATACCGTACAAGTGTCAATGCACCCGGAGAAAGTACAACGCGGACGAGAGGAGAGAGAGAAAATGTTGAGGGAGTCTCCGATGTTATTGAGGCTCCGGCTTTGGGGAATACTGGGCCCGAACGCCCGCATCCACCCTGGCTAAGGCTGCAATGCCTTACCTTTGCTTAGTCCCATCGCGCTTGTGTTACGCAGTGATGTGAAGGATCAACTCGTCAGCCTCCACCCCTCATCGTCGAAAATCAATGACTGACCATCCAATGCTCGTGAAAGCGAAAGGAAAAAGAAACAATTTATATATGCAAAGAAATAAAAAAAAACGTATGTATTCCTTCTTTTCTTTCCTTTACTAAACTCTTTATGGCTGGGTACTCTCCGCCGTTCATCCTTTTACAAAAACTGGATGGACACTTAAACTAGACTAGGCACTACCAGCTACTCTTATTACTATGTTTACTATTTGGTACTCAATTTAGGTGAGCCAAGTCCAAAGGGGGTAAATATAATCAACCAAAGACTAATAAAGACTATAGCTGTGTTCTTTTGTGTACCTTGTTCTATAGCTCCTATATACTGGAGAGAACAAATTGTTCTGTTCGTTTCATTTATAAATCTTCCATGAAAACGTATGAGGCGTTCTTTTGTGTATCTTTCGCTTACTAATAAATACTTTACTTTTCGTTCAAAACAATATCTATCAACTTAAAACTGTCTCTAGGCTATATATTCCCTCCCGCAGGTTGGTCTGCTTAACGGAGCGCACAGGTGAGCTACTTTGATCAATATTCAAATTAAAACAAGTAAAAAAGCTAGAACTGGTCTAGGACCAATTCTTATGATACCCTAGATGAATGCCCGTATTAAATTTCGTATGGTCACCGATCTATTCAAGTTTGATTTTGAAGTTGTTTTTCGCATATATTTCTAGAACGGTTTGTCGCACAGAAAAAATGATTATAACCAATTTTATAGGATTTCGTATTCTGCAGAAGTTTTTAGTACAATAAAAATGTTTTGGACTGATTGTGAGAGCTAGTCTCGGACGTGGGAGGGAGTGCCGGTTTTTAAATGGACAACTCAGTTTTTAAACTTCAAATATAAAATTTTATTAAATACTTCAATGTATTATAAATTCATTTGCTTAACCTAATATCACAAATTCATTTAAAAAACTAACCTACCTACAAACTACTAAAAATTCAATATAAAAATTCAAGCAAAGAAAAATAAAATAAAAAAATAAAATAATGAAAAAGAGACGAACTAAAATTCAAATTCAAATTCTATGGGCTCCTGCTGAGGCGCTGCCAATTTTCTCCTCGCTCTGAAAAGGGAGAGAAGATCAGAATTACTATCTGTCATCAAACAAAGAAAAGGGGAAAATATTGTTGCTGCTAGTGCGTGAGGGCACAAGAGCAGTAAAATGCTTCTGTCAGTACAACTAGTCAGATTAGTCTCTGACAGTATTCTGAGCGTGCGCAGAAGAGTAGCAATATCCTACTATGAAGAAGAAGATGTAGCAGATTATTCTCTGCAGCAGAATTATTCTTCTCCGTAAATGTGAGCAGCAGATTATTCTCTGCAGCAGAATTATTCTTCTGCGTAAATGTGAGCAGCAGATTATTCTCTGCAACAGAATTATTCTTCTGCATAAATATGAGCAAGGGATTGCAGATTGTTCTCTGCAGCAGAATTATTCTTCTGCATAAATATGAGCAAGGGATTGCAGATTATTCTCTGCAGCAGAATTATTCTTCTGCTTAGGTGTGGGCAGGAGATTGGGAAATGATGGAATCTTCAGATAATTCTCTGAAATATAGAATTATTCTTCTATTTTGGAGGTTGGGAATGATATTCTTGTTATTCTCCGAATCAGATGAGCTCTGAACCAAGAATGATTTTCTGCTGCGGCTCGTCGGCTTTATATAGCTGCTGCATCCAGTTATGCGTTCTCGCCTTTTGGCGTTGCCCTAGTAACGATTGATGCATTATCTGAATGTACCTCAGACAGCTGACTGACGTAATGTCATTTTCTGTCACCGAGAAATTGTAAATATACGAGATGGTGGTATACTTTTGAGGTAAGCTAAAAGTTTTGTACAATTTTTGTTATGAATAATAATATTCTTATATGTTTCAGGTATTACACTTATTTGATGGAATGTTTGGACATCGCTGGATGAACGGACGGAAGTTCCCAACTATTAGATAACTGGTTTTTTGTTAATTTCATTTAGATTTTAGTTCTTTGTTTTTCCTTTTTTCCCTTTTCTATAGGATAAAATATTTCATCGTGGGAAGGATTATAAATATGGATGGAACTTACAACGAGGGACCATCATCATGTATATGTGGCCTAAACACTGATCGTTTTCAAAGTATACGTAAAAAACCAAAATTTTTGTATGGCAACACCAAGAAGGAGTTGCCCGATTTAGTCCATTTTTGACATTTTATTTGCTAATGTAGTAAAAACATCATGTACGAAATTTCAGCTCTCTACGTCGACGCGTTCTCAGGCAGTGTCCAAATATATAGCGTTCTCGAGTTATCGTGCGCACGGACGGACATGCAAAAATCAAAATAACTTTTAATATTATGAATGGGTGTCCAATCCACTTTGCTCTACCATCATTATTTCGAGGTGTTACAAACGGAATGACAATCTTAGTATACCCCTATAGATTTCATCTAGGGTATAAAAATAGCGACTGAAATGCCACTATTCACTAATAATCTTTTTTTAGCACACAGGAAAGTTAGTTCAATTGCTTTTTGAAGCCGTCGCAAATAACGAGAGTTCTCTTTTCGTAGATTGATCTGCCTAACAAAGCACACAGGTAAATAACGCCTATTAATATTCAATTTCAAAAAGGAATAAAATAAACTGTCCACTCGCAGATTGATCTACCGAACAGGCACGCAGACTCTTTAATTGAGATTCAATTTACGAAACAATATAAATACCACTCGCAGATCGATCTGCTGAGCAAGCGCCCAGGAAAATTAGTTCTACTAATAATTCAAAATAAAAATAAAAGACACTATACACTAATAATCCTTTATCCAGGTGGATCTGCTTAGCAATGCACACAGGTGAGTCAGTTGTATAAAACTTTTAAACTTTTGAAAACTCTCGCAACTAACATAAATTTTCTTTTCGCAGGTGATCTGGTTAACAAAGCACACAAGTAAACACTGAATGAAACCGGACAGATCACTAAACTAATAAAACTTCCTTTTCATTCGCAGGTTAACTTGAAGTAATCAATGCGCCAGGTAGGCACTGAATCATCGGACAAATGTCACTTACACCAAAGAACATATAGCTTAACTAAATAAATAATACTAAAACTGATCAAATTTCTTTACGTTCGCAGACAGGCTTCAACTAATATAGCTCCAGTAAAGGGAGCTGCGTCATAAAAGATGCGAAAAAAGGAACATTTTTCTTCGATATACACTCTAAAAAATTTGTATGTAAAATTATTAGTTCCGTATAGTGAAATTATATTAATCATGAAAATGAATGGCGAAATTAATTTTTTTTAAATAATTTTCTCTTATAATTGTTAATTTTACTACTGTTTTCGGTTGATTTTTACTAAATGTCCAGAATTTACAAAATGCCATGGTAAAAATACGTGGTTACCGCTGTAATATCACTCTAGCGTCGGAATAATGCTTTTTAAGTAATAATGTTAAAACACACAAAAAACTGGAGAATACTAATAATGCAGTAATTTTGTTGTGGTCTGTAGCAACTGGCAAAAACCCACGCCACTGCATGATCTGATGTGTATGTACGCATTGAAGTTTAGTAATATTCCGACATTATTGAAAACAACACTAGAAGTGAAAAAAGGAATGTGACCAACATTTCCTCGTTTTTAAGTCCACCAAATTTATTATAATTAGATCC
This sequence comes from Dioctria linearis, assembly GCA_963930735.1. NCBI lineage: Eukaryota > Metazoa > Arthropoda > Insecta > Diptera > Asilidae > Dioctria > Dioctria linearis. Next base: position 207,916,300 of record OZ005741.1, on the reverse strand, counting down.
ACTTGGGCAATAGCTATGTGGCAGTATTTTAATAGAGACTATTCTCTAGCCCTATCTAACTAAGCATCAAATGTGGGAGAAATATGTCCATGGTTTATTACTCATAATAGAAAAAGATTATAAGTGCTGTATTAGAAAAATCGTAGTATCGGTGGAACAAGCGATCATTACTGTGCCGCTTTTGCTCGTTATTTATTTTTCTCGCTGTTGTTAGTTAAAAGATGGCTGCACGTTTAGTACTAAATTTAGTGCGTGCGAAAAATTGCAGCATGATGTTTGACTCAACAACAAAAAGTCAAAAGCAAGAATATGCTGAACAGAATTTATTTCGCCCTTGTGAACTGAAGAAAAATTTCTACCATTTAGTATAGTTTCTAAACTGCATTAAAAATAGAAAAGTAGATGGTTTAATGGAAATATTACATATGCCGTAAAATTACGAAAAACGAATAAGGGGCGTTTACTCTCTGAAAGTAAATTTACTTTTGTGTAGTAGTTTTGCTAGCCAAATAATTGAAATTTACATACGTACTAAAGGTAGTGTATTCCGATTACAGCAGGCAACTGCGATGGCTCTGTATTTTGTAGTAAATTTGTTCGAAAATTTTTTTGAGTGTACTCTATCACAAAGAGTTGTCTATAAAATGTCCGATTTCATTTTACGCACGCAAGTTCAGAGATATGCAAATTAATCACGCGTCAAGTAAACATTATATACTGGCGGAAAAATTATCGAACTACTAAGAGTTCTTTATAAAAGAATGCACGCTTTTGCCGAGCGATTTTATCAGATGCCCAATTTCACTGCCCAATAAGCAAAAATTCCAGATGTGGAATTCTCTTACAGAATTCCAGCGGAAAAAAGTGACGGCGTTCTCACACTCCAGCGCTGTTTTACATGCTTACAGGACGCCATTTTCAGGTTTACAGATATGTTATTGATCGAGCGAGGTACGAGGAACTCCATTTCGCATTGTTAATGGCAATTTTGTTTTGACAATTCGTTCCTTTAATTATTACTTGATGGTCTACAGGAATTGGTAAAACCAAATTATCTGTAGAAATAGTAGAACGTTTTGGTGGTGAAATCATAAGTCCATAAACTCTATGCAGTTAAAAGTGCGGATTTGGCTCAGCGAAGAAAAAAAATAAGAGGAAGTCATAACTTCCATACCACCTCTTTATGGAAGTTCTTCTTATTTTATTTTTTAATTTATTTTTCACTGAGCCAAATCCGCACTTTTACCTGCATAGAATCTGGAGTTTCTCCAATAAAATATGCAGAAAAGCATTGACATCCCTTGGGTTTCCATATAGAAATGCCATGGAAAAGTCTAGGAATTCCATGCGAAAATAATACGGAAAAAAGATGGAAATCTATTAGATTTCCACGTTCAGTTCCAACAACCAGTACAATCAAAGACTTGGAATCTCTGCGCAATTCCCCACGGCTAAATAAGCGGAAATTCGTACGCAAATAGTACGGATTATCAGGCAAACTCGTCAAAAATGACAAGTAAAGACTTAAGCTGGAAACACAATGGCACGGCCATCAGCGTTCATCAGCTCAGATTTCATTCTATTCTTATCAGATATATAGGAATAAATTGCAATTTGAGCTGTTGAACTATGATGACCGTAGCATTGTGTTTCCCGCTTTAGACACAATTATGACGACCGACGACTATTGCAGTAATAGGAACAAATTTCTCCAGGAACGTTATATGGAACGTGTATTACATAGGAATCTGCAGTTTTCGTTGTTGTCCACCACTTTATTAAATTAATTCAATTATGACGACGAGAGGCCGACGAGCGACGACTATTGTAGTCATAGGAACAATTTTCTCTAGGAACATTTTACGGAGCATATATCTATCTATAAGGATAGTTCACACAAGCGAAGTTACTGTCCCAAGTAGCCTCGTTTTCAGTCCCTCACCTCCTCTTGATATACCCACCAGTTTACTTGCGCCAGTACGAAAACGAGTTCAACTCACTTCAACTTTTTAGCGAAGTGGAACCTGGGAAATAATCAAATTGAGTACATTTTCTGCAACTCGGAAATTTACAAAATTCCTTACTGAAAAATAAAAAGCACTCCCTTCGTATAAAAGCGCAAACACAAATATGTTGACATTGTACAAGTTCCACACCAGCTGATATTATTAAAGACTACTTAAATCAAAAACTGTACGAGTTGCAGAAAATGTACTCAATTTGATTATTTCCCAGGTTCCACTTCGCTAAAAAGTTGAAGTGAGTTGAACTCGTTTTCGTACTGGCGCAAGTAAACTGGTGGGTATATCAAGAGGAGGTGAGGGACTGAAAACGAGGATACTTGGGACAGTAACTTCGCTTGTGTGAACTATACTTATTGCATAGGAATTCGTCGGTCGTTCTATCGTCGCAATTGTGTTTAAGCCTTGAAAGTTGAAACGACCGGAATTCCATTCGAATTGCTTAATGGGTAGTTCGCGCAGGTAACCCTAAACGACCGTTCCGGTTGAAAATTACGCAAGAAGTACTCGACTCTGCAGCTGCATCCAAGTCACCTTGCTTCGCGCCCACTGGAAAAGCACGGATGGCACGGTACTACAGGCTATGTGGGTGAGGGTGCATGTGTAGCATTTTGGGGCTACTTGTTGCCACTCACTGCTTCTACCGACTGAACATTTTTCGCATGTTCTTTGCTGTACTACACGGCGGTAAGCAATTGACAGAATTCCATCAAGCGATATTTTTACTGCTAGGAAGGCGAGTTACCGTTTGTCCATTGGAATATTTCTGTGACAAACGGTGCTTGGCAAAAATTATTGCACTGAAGGTGAGGCGACGATTCCAAATTTATGATTTTAGTTTTTTTTTCAGACAGATTTAACAATTTTTGCTGCGTTGCCAAACGGAAATAAATTTTTATGTTTTGCAGGTTTTCTTGAGAAATTTCAAAAGGTTTCTTTTCAGGGATTTACGTCTATATGTAAAAGTAGGAAAGGGCTACTTTCGAAATTGTTTAAAGCTTTTCCCCTTTTTAGGTACCCAGGAATATAATGAAAAATAAAAAGGGATTAAAAATTAGAAGGGGAAATAAAAAAAAGAAAAGAAAGTGGCGTGAGGACAGAACGTTACAGTTCTGATGAGCGGGTCCCAGGATAGATCACCGCAAAGGATGACATTCGAGAAGCTAGACAGAAATGTAAAAATATGGCAAAATCCCATTCTCAAGGTGTTGGAGTCCACAGAGGGGGTACATATACTGATCAGTGATGAAGTTGAGATTACTAACAACAACCATAACTATTACAGAGTTCAAATCGTACGGAAATTGGATTCGGTTGTAAGATAGATGACGTCTCATTGCAATGAGGCAGCTACCATATCCATCTCACAAGGTTATATGCACTTAAAGACTCTATTGAGCTATCTTTAAGCCAAGCTGAAAGGGAGCCGGTAAGCGCTAAGCTATGCTAGAGTTCGGTACTGACTCACTGTTTGCACTCTTGCGGATTTGAGTTAATTTTGATGGTTTGAAGTTTTTGCTTTAGCAAGGGGATAAAATCACTCTTTAGGTGGTTGTTGGTGCTGGATCTTGGGACGTCGTTGAACCAGGATAAGAGTTTTTCCATTTCGGAGACTTTTCCCTCTCCGCTACGAAACCCATTCCATTTTTGGCTGCGATTACTCGCTAAACATTTTGTAAGAGTTGATAGGATTGGGAATGGGGTGCGTTTTTGTTGACTTCTGCTTCGGGGATTCTTGCTCTTTTATTGGATGTCACAGGGGGAAAGAAATATCGTTCGTTATATAATTGAGAAATTCAAACCTATTGGTAGTGGTCATGTAAAGGGTTGATGGGGGGGGGATTGAGTACTCAGCGCTTTTTCTGTGTTGCGGTTCACGCTCTTGATGGCCATGATTTTGAGCACATCTGGCACAAAGGTTATAGCTGACAAATCACGTGAATTTACTCTATACTTGCCTTTGCAGTTAATGCAGTGAGGGGCGGTGAGTGAGCAAATACGGCAGGAGAGTTTGGTAGCTTTACATTGTGACTCTTTATGACCCCATCTGAAGAATTTCATACACAGTTGTGGTTTTGATGTGTAGTAATCAACCCGATGTATAGCTCCGTAGATTGAGACTTCTTTGGGGATTTCATGTGCCTTAAAAGAGAGTTTTACTATGCTAGTGTGAGTAAGTGAGCCCGACACAATTTTCTTTTTAAATTTCTCCACAGTTATAATGGGCACTGGGGAAGAGATATTGTTGATAAACTCTTCATCAGTAATGTCGAAAGGTACAGCCTTAATGATGCCTTGTTTTCGAGCGTATGAGGTGGGGTTGTAGGCGTTTAGTTGGTGTTTTGACAGGTCAGAAGACGATAGTTTATTAGCAGCAGCGAAGCTGTGAAAAAACACTTGTACTGCACTGAACGAGTGTTGTTTGATGTTCGTGAAGCCTATAATATTATTTCTTATTAACAGAGTCCCTATACCCATATCACTAAGACGCTTTTGACTGTCGTCACGTTCGTTGTTTGTTCTAGCTACTAGTATCCAGAAAAGAGTCTAATCTGTTATATGGTAAAGAACTGTTTGTGAGGTTGCAGACTTGGGCGAAGTAATTGACATGCCTGGGACAGAAATCTGTGTGAGGGCTGTGACGTTGCTGGCGATTGTGGAGAATAAGGGTCTACATTGAAGGTTAAACTCAAAGGCATTGTAGGAGCCCTTTGTTCGAGTTCTTGAGCCTTTTGCGTTAAAAGAACTCATGAAACTTTCTGTAGATTTCAGGCTAACTATGTTCGATACGTCAGGTGCAGTGATCTGATCCAGGTGTCTGGGAATAGAGGGAAGCCTTGTCTCATCTTCTTCTCCTTGCATGGTTTGTTCTAATGTGTTAAACAAGTTATAAATAAGGTAGTGTGTCAAACACCAGGGAGAATTCTGTGCCTAATGTTGATATAAAAGAAAAGAAAACTAGCCTAAATTTATCACAATACAGATTTACTCACCCAAGCAGATTGTTATAAATTGTTTAGCAAATTATTCTTTAATAATTGCAAGTTAAACTCTTGTGTAATAGAGAACTCTAAAAAACCGACCACTGATAATTGCTTGTGAAGAATGCTTAGGTGGAGAAGCGCGTCTACGTGATATGGATAATAAAGTTTTTTTCTTTTTTAAATATTATACTGATTATTAGAACTACACTGAGTTATTGATGTTTAGGCGTTTGATAGAGATAATTTCACAAATTAATTTATAGTATTAACTTTTTAATTCTTAGAATCACTTCAGTTTTACTTGCTCGGTTCGCTTCACAGTCCAAAGTGTTGCTAAATCACTAAACAGCATAATTTAAAAACAAATGGCAACAGAGTTTGACAGTTCCATGTATACTATAATACGTGTGTTGTTTAGCGAAGAAAAAGGATTAATAAAAACCAAACTAATTTACAATACTTAGCTTAAGAGAAAGCCAGGAAAGTTGACTGGGATACATCTTCACCAACGTAGAAGTAGAAATACACACGGAATTTACACAGAAAAACATAATTTTTATATAATTTCCCACGCAACATAAATGTAAACATATCCATGCAAGCAACAATAATACTATGGTAAAGTGTCTCTGCGCTCGAAACTCAAAAATATACTCTGGTGCACATCCCAATGAAAGTTGTCTAAGACACGGCACTTCTGTATTCATATATGTGTGGCTATATGCGCATTTCATTTGCATGCACGTAGAGCAGCCGAAATTCAGAAGAAAATAAGCGTAGTGATTTTGTCTCTAGGAGAAGGCTATAAAAGCATAACGCCTGAGCTGATGAGCTAAGATAGCTCAACTCCCAGGTTCTTATTTTGGAATAGCGGATGAGTGGCTAAGATAGATCAACTCCTGAGGTGCTGGTTAGAAATAGCTTTCTAAAGCTCGACTCCACGAAAGACACCATGTTATGGAAGTATGTAGAAAGAATTGCTGGGACGTGAAGTCCAGACTGTCAGCATGAGCTGACAGATCACTCGGTGGACAGCGTTGACTGCAGGGCGGCACGCTAGATCGCTTCGGCTATTGGCGGAGAGTATGGGGAGGTTCCACAAAAACCTGCCCCTGCCACCAGCCATATACAAAATAAATTCGTGCCTGGCTAAACAAAAGGTCGTAGCACACATTCAGTCCTGAAGGGACCTTTACACCACTTACCAATATCCTTGTGTCTTGCCTTCCTCTGCTCGCCCCAAGAACCCAATCGACACTGAGGGCAGATCATTTACAAAGTTCTTTGAAAATTCAAATTGTTAATATGCGAATATACGAATATAGGTAAATATATAATCTGCGATCTTTTAAAAGAATTTAATTTGTACTTAATTGAATATTAATCCTTCTGTAGTTTTAGATTCCGTAAATAAAGTATTTATCTTGCAGATTGCATCTTTATAGTAAGTGCTGCTTGCTTTCAGTGTATTGAACTTTATAAGACTAATTTCTGCTCCTGTGTGAACGAGGAATTTTGTTTCTTTATTCGAGCATACATTGGTATATGGTAATAGTAATGGAATTGGGACTGATAGTAATTGGTATTTTCAGCGTTATGTGATCATTTATTAAATGTGCATTATCTTATTTGGATTGGTGTGTATGTCGGCTTTTGCTTGAATATGCGAGGGGCTGCCGACTAATTCCTCTCGCCTTGATTTGGTTTCCGAGTGTGTTAAAAATATTCTCGGATTTTGTACGTGACCTTTATTTGACCTTGGTTCATTTTGAGGTTATATTGTCGAGGAAGAGGATTTTTTCCTATAATTAAAATTTGGGATCTGGTTGACGTTGATCTGCCTTTGAGGTGGTGCATTTGTATTGGGAATTTCTGTTCGATTCCTGAAGTTTTGGGGAACCGGATTGTGTTTTCTCTGTAGAAATTGCCATGGTTTGCTATTCTCGCCCTGCATACTTCTAGGGTATGTCCTAATTTATGACAAGACCTGCATGTGGGGGTGGAGTTGTTGAAAGTATCACCTTTTTTGGTAGGATTACCTTTGTTTACATTATTTGGAAAATAGTTATTTGGGATTGGGTTTGTACGAATGTTCTGTGGACAATTTGAAGCTAAGTGGCCCTGTGTCCTGCATTTGGAACAAAAGGGGCTCTGCACTTGTACTGATTGAGCAGTGCGAGAAGAGTTTGTTGCTAATTTTGTTGCCTTTGATTCTAGGCGTAATGCTTACTCATTAATATATGACGTAATTGGCTTTAATGCTCTATTTTCGTGGAGTTTGGCTAGCGTTTGCAGTTGCTCGCTTATTAATCCGTCTTCAATCGCTCTAATAGCTTGTTTTTCGTTATCTTTTACTAGAGAATTTATTAATATTTTATCCGTCGTATATGAATGGGTGGCTTCATTTAATTGAGCGTGTGTTATATCTATTCGTTTTAGGAATTTCTTGACAGGCTCTCCTGTTCTTTGTCTTGTGTTTTGGAGTTTTGATTGGAGTACTAACTTTTCTAGTTTTTTTTCGAATGTTTCGATTAGTATTTGCCATATATATTGAATATATATAATAAATTAGAAATTAAAATGTACGTAATGGACTATTTTTAGGTACATCTGATGCTGAAGTAAAGATTTTATCCTCACGAATTCCTTCAAAAAATATATATATCGTCTATAGATGGTTGGCTTCCTTTTTTTCCTTTTGTTGACGTTGATTCGGTTTTTCTTTCTTTAAAGACGCTGGTGTTTTACGGAACAATACCGAGATAATCTTCAATCATTCGCCCTCGTGCAGATTTAATTTCATCGGAACTTCTTGCATCACCATGCATATAGCTTTTGACGCAGTCGATTTTGTTTTATTTGACGAAGAATTTTGAGCATCGGATTACTAACTCACTGCTGTGTGACGTTCGCGTAGGACGTCGCGCCTAGCACCTACGGAGTCTCTTCTTCCCAATATTTTTAATTTTCATTGTACGATACCTTGATATGATTCTCCCGCGTCGTACGCTGACTTGACTCTTCACCTTTTTCTGCTTATCAGGTTTTCTTCCCAATTGCTGAATATATCAAAAATTGTTAAGGTAAATTTTTTAGATGTTAAAACATTATTGAAATTCACCTGAGTATATCAAATTATGAGAACGATGCTAAAAGAAAATTCAACATTTTACACACTAACCGATTTCTCGGTCTTTTCACGAGCGTAACTTTTTTTTAAAAGCACAAGACAGATGTCTACCCTCTTCTTCTTCTTCTTTTTTGTTCGTAGGTCTTCAGAGCGTCTTTCTTCGCCATTCATGTGGCTATGGGCCGGCCGTATACGTGCAACTCGTCTCAGTGCAGCATATTGCTACATGCAGTATGCTACGACCATAACAACCACTGTTCAGGATTGGGCTCCTGACTTGTCTTGCTACAGTATGTATCTACCATGTAGCTCGCTATGATGTGCCCAGCGCTCGGCGAGCCTTTGGCACGGGCACTCAAACAAATTAATAAATGTTTTTTGTTGTACTTCAGTGTCTCCAACCTGAAAAAGGAAAAAAGGAACCACAAAGCATCAAACCTTACTTTAAATTATAAACATCTTACCTAATACAAATAAGTCCAGCAAAACTTCAACATATATCTCGTTTGTTTGGTTCAGAATAATTGTTTTGGTCTTGTTCGGCGGCACCTATATTCATTGTATCTTTGGTACAACTAAAATCTTTGTCTGTATGCTATCGTGCAATCTTGACATTTATTTGGGTTAAGATTCGTTCAATGTAAATCTTTGTAACATCTTAGTGCCCAGCGTCGTGGCCGGGGTTGAAAATAAACAGCTTTTCTATTCTATGCATTTCTAACAATTGCTGCTGTCAACTCAAGTCAGCTGAACAGCAACAAGTATGGCCGCCATGGCATCGAGATACAAGAATTCTCATTACGAACCACGTTCCGCCATTATACGAGAAATTACTGCGCAGCAAATCGTGGGCTGCTTCTAGCTACGTCTAAGTCAGCTGAAGGTATTGGTTTTAGGAATTTACAAATTATTCCGGGTAAGTAAACGTTCTAATTAAACAAAGGCGAAAGTTTTCTTTTTATTTATTGATATTTAAACTACACTGGATTCGAAATAAATTGAATTTACGCAAAATATTTTATATAGTCATAAGTTGAGTGCAGCTTGTTGACAATAATAACTAAAATGGTAGCACTTTATGACTCAATGATGAAGTGCAGTTGATAGGTGAGGTTATTGTTGCTATGCAAGTTGTTACTATGCCAATATTGCTGCCACGCGCCGTTGACTACCGTTCTTTGGTGCCGTGCGCAAACTCTGGCTATATAAACAGCAGTTTGACTTGATTCGTTCTCTTTTGTGATTTAGCAGTGCAGTGATTAACTTAGCAATTTATTCCTTTGTGTTCTTTCCTAGTGATTTTTCCTAGTGTTATTTTTTATTACTAAATTAAATACTTTGTTTAATTGACGGCTAAAATAAAATATTCTTTTTCTGGGTACCGACTGGATTAAGGAGTTTGTTTTAGATAGCGATTAAATTAAAGGTTTTTTATTGTGGGTAGCGACTGCAATAAAAATTATTACTAACAATACACTTTATTTCTGGTCTCGACGGAAATAAAGAATCTTTCTTCTGGTCTCGACTGAAGTTAAGATATATACTAACATTCACTTTAAGTCGGGACTCGACTGACTTAAAGAATATTGTCTCGGGTCTCGACTGAGATAATATATTACTAACAAAAAACTTTATTGCGGGTCTCGACTGTAATAAAGTGTCTTATTGCGGGTCTCGACTGTAATAAGAAATCTACTAACTCACACCACTTTATTGCGGGTCTCGACTGTAATAAAGAGTCTTATTGCGGGTCTCGACTGTAATAAGACAGTTACTAACAAAACCACTTTATTGCGGGTATCGACTGTAATAAAGAGTCTTACTGCGGGTATCGACTGTAGTAAGACAATTACTAACACAAACACTTTATTGCGGGTCTCGACTGTAATAAAGAGTCTTATTGCGGGTCTCGACTGTAATAAGACAATTACTAAGAAAACCACTTTATTGCGGGTATCGACTGTAATAAAGAGTCTTACTGCGGGTATCGACTGTAGTAAGACAACTACTAACACAAACACTTTATTGCGGGTCTCGACTGTAATAAAGATTCTTGCTGCGGGTCTCGACTGTAGTAAGAAAATCACTAACACAAAACATTTTATTGCGGGTATCGACTGTAATAAAGAGTCTTATTGCGGGTTTCGACTCTAATAAGACAATTCCTAACAAATCCACTTTACTGCGGGTATCGACTGCAATAAAGAATATCCTCATCCCACACCTCAGTCAAATAAAAGGTCAAGTAAATCAGTTGTTATATATTGATCAGGTGAGTACAAGTCAAGTGCTACAGTTGTGTAAATCAAATTGATATATTAATCATTTAATAAACATTGCTTTCAGCTTTTTATATTACAACATATATATATATATATATATCTTACAGTTCTCAAGTTTCAGTATTTATTGAACTTGAAACATTTAGTGCAGTGAATAAACGAATAAAAACCACTAGCTTTATACCAGTGGCAAAAATTTCACTACACCTTTCATTTATTGCATGTACGCTCTAACTACGGGCAGTACAACCACCTGTGTTGCTCTCTGTTCCTGCCCAGCGGGAAATGGATGCAACACCGCATCGAAGCCGTATTGCACCTTTGGCATGCATCATCGACCCATTTCTGCACAGAAACTTCGTTGAAAACATCAATGAATAATGTTCGAAGAAAACCTCAAAGAATAATAACCGATGAAAATATTGACAACCATCAGTTTTTGCAGATCCAGGAGTGGTAGTTGTAACTTGTATCGAGTAAAGTCGAAACGACTTATCTATTAGGATATTTAATGTAGTAGGTAGTTTATTGAAAAAAAAACCAAAAAATACATAACGTAAGATCACTGCACGCGAGTTAGTAACCTAATATTCCTATAACTAAAGTAAATCACTTTTTTATCACACGCACTTTTTAATTTTCACTCGCACCCAAGCCAACTTGAACTAAACACCTAAAATTTTGACCTGCATCTACGTTTACACAGATGATTTATCAAAGAAATATCAACTACAAAAGAGTAAAAAAAATCGTGTACATATAGGCACTCGCTCCCAACATGGTTTGAACTTCGAAGTCGGGCTTTGCTCATTTTCTGCAGGAAATGTATACATATTTTTCCGTGATTCTGATTTCTTGGACGGATTCCTGTATATCTACTTTCATTCACGATAAGAAAAGAAAAGTGACATTTTCAAAACATACAAGAGAAAAAAAAACATATGTGATATTTTAATATGTTTTTTATTACAATATATATGTACATATGTAAAAATTTTAAGGAAATGTATTTTGAAATATTTTTTAATTTCACCCAATCTGCGAAGTGCTGCTTCCTTTTCATTTTCGGAATCCATATTTATGTTGCTTTCTGATTGTTCTTGCTCGTAAATTCGGCGATCATGTATTTTGCTGGGTGATCTAAGAAATACATCAGTAAAAAACCCTTTTCACTGTCACATATGGCTTGCAGGGTTATAGACAATTGGTCGTGCCGATTAACGTACGTGGACCGTATTTTATGTGCTGATTTTCTGATGGAAATACAGCTTCCATCTACGCATCCTAGGACATTTTTCATTCCCGAAATCTATAATAAAATTACATTAAAATGAATACACTCACTTAATGCCCAAGAATAAAATTTGTGCAGCTCACCGCAATAAAAATGGGCATTAGATAAATTAGTAGAGCACTGCAGTTTTCAAACTCGGCAGCAATTCTCAGTTTTTCTTCCGCAGTATAGTAGGAAAACGAATGTGATTTTTAGATATCACGAAGAAAACTTTCAAATTGAATTCAAATGTCTATGCATTGTAAAAAGTAATATATGGAATAAATTCGCGACCTCACGGTAAGTTGTTTTATTACCAGCAAACCTATAAAATTAATATTTGTTTATTTTAAGACTTTTACAATTAGTAAGTATATTCGATAGCCTAATTGTTGCGTTCATCACAAAGCCTTAATTATTTCCCTATACTGAGTGAAAAATACCGAGATTTATTATTATTAAAGAAAATATGTAAAGGAAGCCTGCCAAACAAGAGCAATGCTAAAAAAAAACATAAAAATAAGCTCTGGCCGATATTCATCCTTTTTCACCAGACATTTCTTTTTTAAAATTCTCCGATCTACAAACAGTGCAGCAGTCTCCTTTGAAACTCGATACTTTTCCTTGAACTAAAATGCCACATATGTTTTATTGAATAATTCAGTAATGCTTCAATAAATTACTGGTGGATTATTTCTCGTCTACAGCAGACTGAAATTCATTGAAAATAATTTCAATGAATTTCTAAAAATGCATTGAGAATGCAGGAAAAATCTAACTTTTGGACCCAGCGATCAGAGAGGTCTCATCAGTATGGTTATCTCTGATCACCTACAATAGAAGTTCGATGATAGCGTCACCCAATTGCCCATATAAATACTTTTTATCAAAAGCAAGCGTGAATTATATGGTAGCAACAATCCACCTCTAAGTTTTTCTTGGTTTATCCAAGTGCCGTATGGCGATAATGGGGAATAATCACTAAATTTGAAAATTGCAACGAGAAATTGTTGCTACCATATAATTCACACTTGCTTTTGATAAAAAGTATTTATACGGGCAATTGGGTGACCCTATCATCGACCTTCTATGGTAGGTGATCAGAGATAACCATACTGATGAGAAATCTCTGATCGCTAGGTCGAAAAGTTCGATTTTTCCTGCATTTTCAATAAATTACTTCTGCAGCTAAATATTTGTCAACCGCTTTAGTTACAAAGTTCTCAACTCTGTTTTTACTTTCTAGTGCATTAAATATGATATCCAAATGACCTTCGTCCTCAGTATCCCATTCGTCTTTAGATGATGAATAAAATAAGCTATTAAGAAAGATTGAATTTATCTATTCCGTAACGTAATCAATGTTTTTTATTGCTATATAGAAAAAAAATCCTTCTAAGTATACTTTAAAAAAATTACACAAATAAAACCTTTTAATTAATTTAACTCAAAGGTTTCACAAATAGTTCTTTTATGAGGAGATGACAGCTCACTTTGCCAGAACAGTTGACAATTGAACTTCGAATATGTATTTGTTACACCGAGAAAATATCCAATGCAAAGTAAGGGAAGTTCAGTGCAAACCTGGTGTGGCAACTTCTGCTATAAAAGTTGTTCCATCGGATATTTTCACTGCTGCACTGCCGAAAAAGTACAACATTGGTGTTGCACTGAAGTCCCATCGAAATCGAGATTGGTATTCTCTACAGATTTAATCTAGAGTACAAAAACGATAATTTTCTCTAGCACTGTTAAATAACATTTATTTCACGATGTCCATAATTATTGAGACAAACATAAAAAAAAACCAAACTAAATAGAGAATATTTAAAATAAACCTCTACTTATGAAACCTCCATGCTACAGCTTGAGCATCCAATTCATATGATATAAAGGAGAATGCACAATGTATGTACGAGCCGCGTCAGGCACGTCTTCTGCTTCTTTCGCGGTAGACGCGTGTAGGTTTTAAGTAAGACCAAATCTTCTTCTTCTTCTTTTACTATTGGTTTTGATCCAGAGCTGTGGGCTCGTCACGCGAACTGAGGCTCTTTCACAATGGCTTGAGCCTAAAAAGGTGCCGTGTCCGGCTATATGTTGAATGCCATGTCCGGCTAGTAGTTGATTGCCAGGTCCAGCTGTTTGTTGTTTGAATATGTCGTGTAGTCACTTCCGACTATTGCTTGGTTGATGATTTCATTTGTATTGATTTTCTCGATAGTAAACAATTGTGATGACTACTGGTTAAGCAGTGATGGACAACAAAACAAGAGACATCTACAAAGAAAAAACACATAACATACAAGGCTGTACATACAAACACTATACAGGGAGTGGGATAGGCAGGTCTCTTTACGTTTTGCCATTCCGGGTGAACTAATGCGTTTATTTGAATGCATCGATGGCGCATTTACACCTGCAGCAGTCCTGCGACTGCAGCTAAAAGTGTCAGTTCTTTGAGCCTGCTGAGTACACAGGGCTCAAGCAGGCTTTCCAGAGAACTAGCGCCTAGGATGGTGGGAAAGCCATTTTTGAGTGAGCCAAACCGGGTGCAAGTTAGAATGCTGTGCTCTATAATATTTGGTGTGTTGCATGTAACGCAGTTGACTAGGTCAGATATGCCTATTGTCTGAAAGATCTTGGCGTCGTACCTGTGGCCAGCATAGAGCCTATTTATGAACCTGGTTTCCTTAGGAGAGAAATCCCAATCGAACCAGGGGGTTTTCGGGGTAAGGGAAAAAATGTCTTGTTGAAGCCACCAGAGGAGGTGGACATGCGGGTGAGACCTTCATCCCAGTCCTTATGCATGAAACCGTTTATCGTTAGTAGGGCATCCTCCAGGGATAGTGAGGTCTCTGAGATCTGACCTGACACTGCAACTTGCTTGGAATTTTTGTCCGCCAGCTAATTTAGGGCTAAACACCTGTGACCCGGGAGCCAGAGGATACGAAAGGCACAGGAGTGGTTTTGAGCTATACTGTTGAAAATTGAACTCACATAGTAGTTTGAACTCTCTTTGGTTAGGGCTAGGCACGCAGCTTTTGAGTCAGGGATAATGAGAGATTTTGTTCGAGGGTTTGCAGCTCCCAGTTCAACAGCCAGTTTGATGGCAAGTAGCTCACCTGACGTGGAGGATCTAAGCACATTATGTATTTTTGTGACAGAGTTCAGAGATGGGAATTCAACCGCATATACACCTGTATCCGGTGGGTTTAACGAAGCGTCACTGGCGTATACAGCCCAGTCGTTGAAATAGTGAGCATTGACAGCATCCAGGTATATTTGAGGGAGTTATTCATCTGTTATGGTGGACTTGGTCTTGCCTGCCCTTGCAAGTTTTCCGTGATCTACTGAGAGATTAGTAGGTGGGGTCAGCGTCTAGCATTCTGGTGTTATCCACTGAGATGTCACCTGTGCTGACAAGCTTGCCGAATTCCTTCGCAAGCATTTTTTGGGTTCTGTACCTGGGTGGTAGCTCATTGGCCAGTCCATATAGGTTGTGAATATGAGTGGTGGGTGGAACTCCAAGAGAAGCCCTTAGACAAGAGTTTGTGAGAGTTCTTAACTTGTTTTCATGGACCTTGGGACGACACGCCATTGTAGTGCTGGGGAACTCGATTTTCGGTCTGAGGAGGATTTAGATACCTGATTCATCTGCCGACCGAGAGACAGGTTTGACAAAAAATGTCTGCCTAGAAACTTTAGGTGTTTTTGAGCTGGGATTTGTGAGCCTAGAAAATTAAGTGAGAGCGAGGAGAGCTTTTTGCAGCGGACTGGCATCATCACTAGCTTGTCCCTGTTTATTTGAAGGTTGATGCGGGATGCCGCCTCCGAGAAATTTTGTAGTGCTGCTCCAGTGTTGCCAGGGCATCGCCAAAGGTTTTACCAGATGAAATCAGAAGAAAGTCACCAGCGAACTGGACCATACTGACAGAGGGGGGCTAAGCGCCCTGCCCTGTGGAAGCCCACTGTATGACCGCACACTGACCGAACTTAGCGTGAGCGTCCTGCAAGACAGGATGTTCAAAATCCAGTCAGTGAGATTGCACTGAATCTCAAGAGATATGAGCGAATTTTTGAGTGTATTCAGACAGACTGACTCATATGCCGAGGATAGGTCAACAGAAAGTATGATTGTCTTGAGTTTTTTGTGACAGTTGATGGAGATCAGGTCAAGAACTGCGTTGATAGACTGATTTACATACTTTCCCTTAGTGTAGGCGAATGAGTATTTCAGGTGAAGCTTCTTCTCCCTTAGGTGCTTGTTTAGTCTGTCAGCCACAATACTGTTGTGCCACTTGATGGAGGTGGATATCAGTGCAATCGGTCTGAAAGTATCAAGCGCTTTTCCTTCCTTGTTTCTCTATGGAATAGGGACCACTTTGATTTCCCTTAGATGAGGTGAGATTGTGTTTGAAAGCCATAGAGCATTTAGTGAGTCCAGTAAGGAGCAGAGGGCTGTCTCATTGAGGTTCTTGAAGGCAAAGAAGGGGATGCCATCTAAGCCTGGCGCTGAAAAGTTGGACTTTCTTCTCAGGACACCCAGAAGTTCGTCCAAAGTGAGAGGGCTAGGAGCCTCTGAGGCTAACCTATTGTTGAAGGTCCTGAGTGTATACACTTGGCCCGAGGAGGACGGCCTGATGAGAGATTGAAGAAACTCGAGGGATTTGGAGTCATTCCATTTCTGATAGGCATCAGAACCCTGGAATTTGGTAGACAGGTTTTGGAAGATTTTGAAGAAATTTCTAGAGTCCAGCTGCTCCAGGTCTTCTACAAACTGAGTGGTATGTAAGGCTTTAGCTTTACAAATAGATCCCTTTAGGAGCCTGGAGATAGCTAGGTTCTTGTTGAGTGATGCAGCCGATGAGCTCCTAATATGCTCAGAGAAAGCAGCCTTTTTGTTTTCATAGAGACGTTGGATGTTCGGATTCCACTATGACTTGGGTGAGAATTTGCTGTGAGGTAGTGTGAAAGTGTGTTTCTCAATAATTTGTTTGATGTCATCAGCAATGGAATCAGACCTGGCGAGCTTTTTTAAATCTTCTAACGCTTGAGTCTTGTTTAGGATGCTCCTAGGGTGTCTCGGGCTAGGTAGAGATGAGTTCAATAATGTAATCGCAACTGGAAAGTGGTGTGAGCCTCCAACTTGCTGTTGGATTACCCTAGACGAGATTTGGGTGGGCGGGATAGATGATATTACCAATTCGAGTGTGGATCCAGCGCTGATGGAGGATGCTGCTGAAAAAAAGGTGGGAGAAGAATCAGAGATAATGGACAGACCACAGGTCAGGGCAGTATTCTTAAGGTGAGGTCCCTTTCTCACTCGCGTTTAGATCTCCACTCAGGATTACTGAGTTGAAATTAGAGAGGAAGATGAGAAAATCCTCTATATTAGTCTTGAAACTTGCTGGATCAATTGTTGTGGGAGAGTAAGCAGTGGCTGCAACTAAGCTGAAACCGGGGTCAGTGATCTGAATCACAACAGTGTCCATGCCCGAGTCAAAAGGAATGCGTTTATAGCTAAATCGTGACTTGATGGCAATGAGAGAGCCTCCATAACCGTCGGCTCTATCATATCTAACTAGGTTATAGCCTCTTATGGAGGCGAAGAGACTGGCCTTGAGCCAGGTTTAATTTAAAAGAATAATGTCATATGCATCTGAGTTCAGGAAAAGTTCGAGGTGCGATTTGTTTGCATTGAAGCTCTGAATGTTAAATTGTAGTATCTTAATGGGGAGCTTGAAAGGTCACCAAGAAAATAGTTTATAACTGTGTGTTGAGGTTGAGTGGTTTGTCGGGGGTAGATGCACTGTTAATGATTCTGAGGTCTGAAGAGATGTTAAAATTACTGATTTTGAATTTGAGATTAGTAATGAAATTTGAGTTGGGTTCGATTGAAGAACATTTGTTCAGCTCGGTATTGAGCAATGAGAAAAAACGTTCTAGCTCAGATACTCTGGTTTTATCAGCCATAATGCCAGTGCCTGTTTTTCCACTGTCCATGTTCTGGAACATGGCATAGTGCGAGTTGAAAGGATTGACAGGTTTTTGAAAATCAAAGCCTTTGGTTACATTAGCATATGACCTTTTGGTCAGCACTCTGTTAGCATCTTTAATTGGGTTGCGGATTTTGCGATCAGCAATGAGAGACGGAATAGGCTCGCCATTTAGAGTTTTGAGTAGGTCAAACCTATTCTCACTAATAGGTACTTGATTTCCTTGGTTCGCCACTACCATGTTTCTGGCAGAGCGTCTGTTCGCACTGCTAATGGTCATTATCTTTAAGATGTCCTGTTCCACTTGCTTTGCCGGGCATAGAGGGTCAGTAGGCCTATGATTTCCCTTGCAGTTATTGCAGTAGGTCGGGTTTTTACAAGGCCTTTGAACACAGTCTTCGTTACAATAGTTGTCACAATAAGAACTTTTTGCCTTGCAATGCAGACTGCCATGACCATATTTGAAACATCTCAAACATGGTCTAGGCCGGGGGGTGAAATATTCCACAGAGCGAATTGCTCCAGCAATCGCTACCTCCTTCGGTATTTCGGAGCTCAAGAACGTTAGTTTCACAACAGGAGTAGGAATAAACTTGTTTTCATCAATTCTTTTGGTGAAGCGGAATGTATGTGATACTTTGATAGGCGATTGTATATATTGAAGAATTTCCTCTTCTGTTAGATCAGTGGGTACGTTCTTAACAATACCCTGCTTCCGTAAATGGGTAAGCGGGATGAAACATTTCAAGCCTGCGGACAGAAGGCCTTTTGTTAGCAAGTTATTAGCAGCTGTGCCACTAGAAAAATATACTTTGATCGAGCTAAAAAACTGCTGTTCGATTTTAGTGAACATGAAACCAGCTATTGACAGAATAATGCCAACAGCTATGTCACTTAACCTAACTCTATTCTCTTCCAAGCTAGCATTTTCTTCACCCTTGCAACCGAGACCCAGTAAGGGCCCTTGTCTTTAGTCGTATAAAGTAAAATCTCTGGATTTGAAGTGAGAGTGGTGTAGTCAGAGGGAGTATTTGGTAGAGATGTATTCGCGGCTTCTGTCAGCGTTTGGGCAGGGTTTTGCATCCTACTCCGTTTACCGCCAGGAGCATCTGGATGAGGGCTATTTTTCGTGCTTCCGGAGAAGTCTTTCAACGCTGCTTTAGTATTGCAAACGAAATTAGTATGCTTCGGGATGTTTAATGACTGATTAATTGATTGAGGCTTTGGAGAGGGGATCTCAGTGTGAGTTGAGCTCTGGACATTGGCCGGGTCCTGTCCCCCAGGATCTCCCGTGTCCATAGCTGTGATATTTTCCATGATTTGCCCTAACCTTGCATAATATAAGCACCCGTTATAAACAGGACGCCGATTTACGCACACCACTCAAAAAGCGCACACGGTTTAGCTACTTATATCAAGAAAAAATAAGACATCAACTGAATAAAGATTTAATGTATACCAACCTGGATCCACCTGAGCACAGAAACCAAAGAAAAAAAAGAAAAGAAAAAGATGGCTGTAGCTGAGTTTTGGAGTCCTGTAAAGTTGATGTGGGAAAAAGAAAAGAACCACTGCTTAACGTATTTGTCATTAACAATTTACACTTTCTTTAACTTTGAAATACTTCAGCTATAATCTTACGCTGTTTGAAAGCAAGTTTAATTTGCACTAAAAACCACTGTAAATTCACCGTTATGGACGCTGCCAAAAAACTGACCGATTCTAAAGGGAAGCTACTGGGAAGTGTGTAAGACCAAATGAACGCATAGGCTCTTTTACGCGTTTATTCTATTGAACTGTAAAAACGACGTGATCACTGCCCCGTTCATTGGGTTTTCACCATAAGGCTCGCCAGACACACAAGACACTTATAATATATTTAGCTTCTTCTCTCTTTTTTCTTTTTCTTTGGCTGGATTTAACTTTACTTTTGCTTTTTTTTAAACCTCAATTTCAATATTTTTAACATTTAGAGGAGTCAGTACTCAGCAAAAGTTGCAATTTAGATTCAAGGGAGCTTGTAGGAAATAAAATTTACTATACTTTGGTGTGGGGGCCCATGTGGCGTCCTTATTTAAACGTCTTGGGATAGCAGGTTTTATTAATGAAAAGATGCCTTTGTCAATTCACTCTTTTATTGCGACTTTTCGTGGCGCACTTTAACAAAACATACTTATTACTACTCTCTTAACATGTAATGTGCAAAATAATTCTCGGAGCTTCACTGCTCGTGACACGTCTTGCTTAACTTATTGGATGTAGCAGAAGACCCTTTGTCTCCCTCCTTGCGGTCTCCGATTCTCTTTTTACACTGCCGTGTTGGCAGCATTGCTTGCGTGCTACGTTTTCAAGGGGTTAAAATAGGAAATGTTAGTGTGAGCCGCTACAGTAGGTTTGTGTCCTGAAAGTGAGAAAATTCATATAAAATTAGCCTAGCCTTAGACCACAGACCACATTAGAGACATCTAGCGTAAAAGATAGAAACCTAAATGTGACAATTTAAGACGAAAAATGAATATTTTCAGTCGAAATATTTTGAAAATTTTTAACGAGAATTAACTCTACTAAATTTTTTTTGCACATAATTGTTTAATATACTATTTTATTTTGTATTTCAACAAATTTCAGCGAAATATTCCAATTTCTCGTCGGTGAAATATCGGGAGAAAAAACAAGTACTATTAGAGTCAAATAATTACGAAAGCGTCACTAAAAATAACAAACTCGACGTTATTTTCTAGATCTAGGCATTGTCTTTCTACAATAGCCTTAATCTAAAGAAATGAGAATACCTATTAGCAGAAATTTGATTTACAATTCTTTACACGTCTCCGAGCTAAGATGTCTATTCCAATACATTTTTTTAAATTTTTGCTGACGTTACTTTCTAGAGTTCTTCATTACCTTTTATTTAAGGTATAATTCATAATTCTGCTACAAATAGTTTGCCAGGAATTCGCATTGAAAAATCTACGAAACTTGGTACTGACTCCTCTAAACTTAAACCTTTTTACTTTTACACTTCTTAAAAGCTGCGGGTACTACGAACTGCGTATTCGTGGTCTGGCAGCAAGTGTCTTTTCACCAACCGGACGATGCGGATGGACCTTCGTTTCCTTTTCTATGAACTGAATATTAAACTTTGGATTCGGTCGAAAGATCATTACTGTTGGGCGGTAATTTTCACAGTATTAAACTCACCCTTACTGAAAACTTTTAGTGTGTTGTTTTATTATGTAAACTGATAGATAGGATGGAAATAGAAGATTTTTAAGAACTTTTATTTTTTAACGATTCTAAATCAAATCATAAATACAAGAGGCAAAAACAACCTCCTCGTCCGTGGTTTAAAGCTGGGACCTTCCGCTTTCCGGGCGACTGCTCTTACCACTGAGCTAACGAGACAGACGGTTTTCCGTCTTGTATTTCTTAATTTGTAACTACCATACTAAGCCACGTTTGCTTTCAGTTGGCATTAATTAACCAGTAACGATGAAAATGCACAAATAAATTGTAAATTCAATTTTATTTATTTTTCCCGGTCACATTAAAGAGGAGAGTCTACAGTTTACAGTTTTTATATAAAAAATAATAGAGGTTAAATTAAAAAGAAAGGTAATAAAATTCGAAATGTATAGTTTAGACAACCATAATTCTTAATGGGGTATGGGGCCGATTGAGCAGTCGTTGGAAAGGCCATGAAGCTCTGCATACAATGAACTCTTAACTGTGATCGTACGCCCTGTAGTTTTTAAGATACAGGGTGTTTTGTGAAAAACTAGCTTTTTTCTTTATCACCCTGTAACTCCTAAACGGTTGATATGCCCCCCCCCCCCGCCCTCTCATACAATTTTTGGTTCACCTAGGTGAGTACTATCACTGCCCGCTCTATAAACCTCCTAGTGGGAAACACCCTGTACTTCTCAACAGCATCAATGGCAGTAGTAGATGCTGATTACAAATTTATAATGGTGGATATATGTAGGTACATATGGTTCCAATTCGGATTCTGCCATATTCAGCCATTCATAGTTTGGGAATGATTGGTTAAATAATACGAGCAACCTACACATATCGGCTGATTGCCCACTTCCCGACACCTTGAATTCGTCAATGCCGTATGTAATAATTGGAGATGAGGCATGTGCCCTTAAGCCGACGTTATTGTCTCAATATCCTGGTGATAAATTAACAATGGAAAGAAGAATTTTCAACTATCGGTGAGACATCTAATTATTTAATCCTACAATATTGTTATTCCACAACATTCTTATATTTCAGACTATCAAGAGCTCGCCGTATTGTCGAAAATGCCTTCGGAATACTTGCCCGTACCTGGCGAATTCTATTAAAAAGAGTAGAAGTTCAAACTTCAACAATAAATAAAATTATTTTAGCCTGCTGTATCTTGCATAATTACGTAAGCAGGAATAATGTCGATACCACTGACAATGAAGAAATGAACTTGTCTAATTCAAACCAATATGACAAACCAGCATCTGAAGCAGTAGATGTTAGAAATGCTTTCTCGAAATGGTGCATTACAGAGGGTGATGTAGACTTTCAGCATAAAATGATTTAAGATAGCTATCATTATAAAAGTACTTTATATTATTAAAACTATAACGTTGAATTAAAATAGCATTCCTGCCAACAAAAACAAAAACAGTTCTATTTCCCTCTCATATAAACCCCTTTCTTAATAAAATAACATTTATGCAAAAAACAAAAAACAAATTCAGATCTATATTCTTCTCCTACAAACTCTGTTCACTGATCATATTCTTTCAGTTGAAGTTCTACATCCTCCAGTGCTTACAGAGACTCCATTTGCAGCTTAAGCTGTTGTCTTCTATCAAAACTCTCTGCCTGCTGCCCTAAAGAAATAAAAAAATTCCTGATAGCCGCGAAGTTTCCTTTTCGGGCGGAACATTTTCTATTGCACTCAATGTCTCCAATATAGTTCAATCGGCCTTCTGTAATTTTCCCAAACACTTTTTAACGTGTACTTGATCCATTCCTGATGTAGATGGAAGCTCCAAATTATTAGTGGCTCCGGTACTTACGTCGATATTTTTTCATTTTAAGTTTGTATTCATTATATTTGCCAACAGTGCTGAAATATTTATTGTATGATATTTGTGCTCTAAGGCAATAACATTTTGTAAATAACTTACCTCGGTACTTTTACAAAAGGAATTAAAAACTTAAGGGCTTCAAAATGTACCCACTTAGTACATTTTGTAATTCCAGAACCACTTCGAACATTGTTTTCAGCCTTGAAATATGCCCGAAATGAGTCCCTTAGATTTTCCCATTTGTTGATAAAGAATAAAGGCATGACTTTTTACTAAAATAACTAATTGATACTTACAAGTATGTTTGCAATTTCCTCCCTGCTCCTAGTATTTTTATACCTGTCCTTGTACTCGGGTCTTGTCTTGTCATATTCGCACACTTATGTGCTTCGACTTCTAAAATTACTTTAATTTCAAAATCTCTCTCCATTTCCTAAAAGTAAATATTGTATAAATATATATCTTAATTGTACATAGTTAAGTGCAAAACTTACAAAATTTTCTTTTGCATAATAAAAGCTGACATTATTTAACATAAACAAAGCCGATAATGAGGTTAAGTGTCACCGAAAAATTTGTTCGGTCCGAATAGATTCACAGCAGTGGTGTAACTAAGAGTACGAGCGCCCCCCCCCCCGCAGATTTTTGAAAGCGCCCTGTTAATTTCCACCCGTCTTGATCCTTCGTATTGACATTTTGGTAAAATATTTCACTCGTAAGCGTTTTTTAATTGAAACGTTTAATAATAATTTTTTGTTGCAAAAATGATAAAATTTTGAGATAATATTCTGCAATTAAAAATCATTTTAATGATTAAAACGTAAGAAAACGAAGGGTTAATATGTGTATGGAGGGGGATTGGGATTAGTTGAAAATCAGCAATTGGATGCGTTAAAATGATTCATTTATTTATGCATGAATATGATACAAATCGTATAAACATTATTATTAGTTACTTTTAGAGTAAAACTTATTACTAACTGAGCAAACCGCGGCGTTTTTAAACGTTAGCAAATTCTTTCACAATGTTGTCCAAATCGAGTTTACTCGCCAATTCGTGTTATACGATCAAAATAGCAAGTTCGCTTAAACGCGATAGATACGTTTTTATCAATTTGAGTTTTGAAATGTATGTACTGTTTCGAAAGAGATTAAAAGCCGAAATCTCAAAACCATCCGTGAATTTGCTCAATTTTTATTAATAGATTATATAATATTGGCTTCGAATTTACCGAATGTATGTACAGCGCTTGTTTTGTATTTGACGTTACCTGTTACCTGTTGAAGCAGAGGTAACAGGTAACGTCAAATACAAAACAAGCGCTGTACATACATTCGGTAAATTCGAAGCCAATATTATATAATCTATTAATAAAAATTGAGCAAAATCACGGATGGTTTTGAGATTTCGGCTTTTAATCTCTTTCGAAACAGTACATACATTTTAAACTTATGATTTCATCAATAAGACAATTGGACAAATCATTTTCATACTTATCACATAATTTCTGAAC
Source organism: Dioctria linearis (assembly GCA_963930735.1). Lineage (NCBI taxonomy): Eukaryota > Metazoa > Arthropoda > Insecta > Diptera > Asilidae > Dioctria > Dioctria linearis. Next base: position 207,892,022 of record OZ005741.1, on the reverse strand, counting down.
GGATTTTTCAATTTCTTGTTCGCTTGAGCCGATCAATTTCAAAGGATTCAAAAACATAAAATTATTTTTGATCGTCCGCATACTCTCGAAACGCGCTTTGATTTGAGCTATCTGTATATCCAAGGACGCGTTGAATACAGTAATGCGAAATTTTTCACTGGGCTCCTTGAATTGAAAGTCATCTGATAATTCATCATAAAACTTTTTGACTTATCGTTGCCGGCTCTGAGCGAAAGAAATATCTATCTGCCAGCTTTTAGCAATGACTTCAGCTTCTTCCAAAAGAGAATAAAAGTCATTGCGTAAAGCCGACAAATTACAAACAACACTATCAAGCAAATCACAAGCTTCCTCCAAAGTGATATCAGGACTTTGGAGAGTTTTTGAAGTTAAATTAATGCAATTCAATACTTTGCTTTGAAAAACAAGCAACAATACGAACTCGAAGGAGTTCAAATTTTTTCGAATATTCGTTGCTTCTTCAATTTCATGTTTTCTCTTCGAAGTGAGAATTATTTTAGATAAGCTGTTCATTACAGATGAAAAATTGCATTTCAGAGCATCCACCGAATTATACTGAGACGACCACCTAGTAGGACACATCCTTTTCAGCGTTCTCTTAACAATACAATTTGAATTTACGTACAACTAAAATCGTGTGGTGTAAACTGGATACATACAACTGTTTACAAGTGTTTGTGCCCCACGTTTTTAGTTGGATGTGTCTTAAAATTCATCATAAAATTATTTTTTTCTTTTTAGTCTATTAGAAAAACGTGGTCTTTTTTAATTTCTTTTATTTATATTATTTCGCAGCAAACATCCGTCTCCACTTAATTTATCACTTAGCGCCCCCCCGCAACGCGGGGTCTGCGGGGGCGTTGTTTACGCCACTGATTCACTGTGTGGAATCCCAGTAGGGTTTGACAGTTTTATCCGATATTTCGTTTTACGGACAGCAAAACACGAAAATGTGTATTACTTTTTATATCTGATGCGTATTAAATTTATTCCAAGATAAACTTTCATCTTAAAGCCTTTATATTTATTTTTAAGTCTTGCGAGGTGTTAAGTTTAATTATTAATGCAACATTTTCATTTTTTCGGTGTAAGTGTTTTGGATCCGATTTTCGATGCGAAAGTGCCTGTAGAATATTTTTAATGTGATCCTCCGTTTAATCTTAAATGACATAATATTAAGTATAAACTAGTACTTTAATTATTCCCACTATTAGAGTAATATGATAAGATTATCAATTTAACCCTTTGAATCCCAGTGATTCCAATTGGAATCATATGGCAAATTTAAGCTTTATTTGGATTCGTATCAAAGGAAATGGGTTTAAAAATTAGATTCAAATTATTTAAAGAATACTTTACTAGTAGGCATCTAAAACGATGTCAATAAAATATTTTAAACACAATCTTTGAGAGTTGGAAATTTGAAATTTTCTCGTTCGCGAATTTTCACCAGAGCGAACTGTTCGAAGTTAAAAAGAAGCCCGAATTCATACATTTGTGTAAAGAAAAAAAAAATTTCCTGCTTGCTTGGAATTTACTTTATTCATATAAACCACAAGATATTTCGAAGTTTTAATAAATTGTATAGAAAAAGCAGAATTTTTGAATGATTCCAATTGAAATCATGGGTAGCTAGAAGTTATAAAATGCATGCCACTTATTATGTATTTAATTTCTAAGCAAAAATATTTCTGAAGTCGATTAAACTTAAAAATGAAAATATCATTGAGGTAATTCTGGGCGATTTATCTAATTTATCAGATATGTCTTATGACGATGACCTTGCGCTAGATTACGAAAGTTGTGCCCTTGTTGAGCAGCAACATCATGAAAATGAAGCTAAATATCCCAATATTTCCGAAGAATATCTAAGTTGAATATCTCAATTGTGAAAGTGGAGAAGATAGTGATGAAGAAAACATTTCACTGACAATAATCCAGAGGGACTTAAAATCTCAGATGCCTCCTAAGTGGTAAAAGAAGGATATGGAAGTCGTAAATTATAAATGCGGAATTGAGTTTTCCTCTCCACCATTAGTAGAAACACATTTTTAATACTTTACTAGATTCATTGACGACAAAATTATTCAATATATAATATTTCAAACAAGCAACAAACTTGTACTCAGTACAACAGAGCGGTGTACCAGTCAATACCAGCTACGATGAAATATGTCGTTTTTTTTGGGAATACAACTGCTGAAGGGAATTATATCCATGCCCACAATATATCATGTATTGGAGTGAATCTACAAGATACCATCCCATAGCAAATGCAATGGTTCGAAGTCGGTTTTCAAAATTACGAACTTATTTGCTCGTTTCTGATAACAGCGAGATGTTGACAAGAGATCACCCAAACTACGATAAATTATTTAAGCTTTGTCCTTTTATAACAGCGCTTAAAGACAATTTCAAAAAAATTGAGGCAGAAGAACACAATTGTATAGATGAAATGATGATCCTAATGAAATCGAAAAGAAGTCTTCCGCCAGTACATATATGAAGAATAAGCCGCATAAATCGGGAGTAAAAGTATTCGCTAGAGCAGGAGGTGGGGGAATTTTATATGATTTTGAAATTTATACTGCAAAATCGACTGGTGTTGTCGGCACTCCTTTAGGATTAAGCGGGGGACATAGCGTTACGACTCATAGAATGTCCTCCGAAACAGATAATTTTAAAATATGCATGGATAATTGGGTCTCTTCAGCAAGGATATCGTTCAATTGGAACCATACACAAAAAACCGCCTGGCCGGGTATGACTTAGCGAGCGATAAGGATCTAAAAAAGGATGAAAGGGTTCTTTTGATTTCAAAGTAGATGCTTATAGTAATCTTGTAATTTTAAAATGGTTTCATAACAAATTTGTCCATGTTGTATTTTCTTATAAGACGCTATTACCGATTAAAAATGTGAGAAGATTGTCTGCAAAAGAAAATAAATACGTGGAAATTCCGCATCCAGACGTTATCAGAGCTTACAATTTAAAAATGGGTGGAGTTGATTTGCAAGATATGCTGGTAACATTATATAGAACAAATATAACAGGTAAAAGATATTACCTTGAAATTATTTGTCATTTTATCGACCTAGCTGTTGTTAACGGCTGGCTGCTTTACCGGGACCCACTGCGAACAGCTGGAAGAAAAACATATGCCACTTGTAAAATTTAGGGCAGATATAAGCCATGTACACAGTAAAAAATAGTGTACAATTCCCTCCCATTAAAAGATACAACTTTTACATATAAATAGAGGTAATTTTCCTTATAAAAGATTGAATACACGTTCGCATACATATAGTCGGTGTACGTGTACCTTTCTTAAGGTTTTTATATGAAATTTACACTTAACTAAGCCTTTTCCCACCTTTTCTAAACATAAAAACACTTAAAAAATAGAAATTTTGATTGAAAGATGTAAAACAACACAGCGTTATGGATTAGTACCATCAGAAGTTTACCTTAAATAAGGTAATAATCACCATAATGCACTTTTCCATTTAATAGGATGAATAATTATTACTTCAATAAATTATATGTATTGGTACAAGATTTGAAATCTCTTTATAATGTATGGGATATGTAGAGACAATACTTATTTAAATGAACTCTTAATTTGGTATTCCGTGACTTGAAGAAGAAGAAACATTAAAATTACAAATATTCAGATTTGAATGAAGAAAAATGTGCCGACAAAACTTATTTATTTTTCTTGAATATTATGCCTTCCACAGTGGATACTTCAAAAAAAAAATCGTTCCGAAGCCATATGCCAATAAATCTATTATAAAGAAACACAAAATAAAATAATTTTTGAATCAGATGGAGAAATATCCCTAAGGGGAAGTCTGTTAACACATTTTCCTCTGCAGATACATGGTGATTCCTAATTTAGTAATATTAAATGGAATAGGTGATAGGTTGAAGTATTACAAGCAATGAATTGAATGGGTTGTAGATGGGCGGTAGAAGGAGTTAAATATTTTGAGTACTTTTTGCACTTTACACCCTGCTATTTTCTGTATATCTATCAAGGTCTCCTTCCTCTCAGAAGATAATTAACTACAAGCTATCATTTAAGTGTCCAAATACCATGCTATCCCCTCTTTCATAGGCAGTTATAGGACGTCGAAATCAAAAAATTGGGAAAAAATTGATAATTTTTTTTTTATTTCAACAATTTTTTCTCCAAAATGCATCACTATAGCACTTTCTTGCAAGATTTAGAAACTTCTGAGCGTTACCATTAACTTTATTCTAAACATCTCTCACCGTTTACAAGAAAAACCTAATTGTTTAGTACTATCTACTTTCTTAAATTTTCTGCATTACAAAAACTTGGAACTGGCGCTGTACATTCTTCTTCACATTATCATTCATTAAGAGAACATTCTGTTTCATCTCTTCAGAAGTTTCTTTCTGTCCCTAAACTATTATTCCCAGAGATAAAAATATTTTACTAATATTAAGCCTATAGACTCTGTTTTGATCATTCTAAAATATAATAAATTATGTTCCTCATTTAAAAATTCTATGAGCAATTAAATGTTGAAATTAAATATACTAATCCCTTTCAAAGTAATATAGTAGGGAAATCCAGTTCACATTTCTTTCAGCGCTGGCGCTAGTTATGCTGCTTTGTTGCCATCGCCGCTCCGGCTGACTGCGTTAAATGACAATTCCATGCAATTTTCATATTTTTAATCTTGTGCTTGTGAATTTTTTTATTATTGTTAAGAGTCAAGGTATATACAATTCAAAGTATTCCCATTACGAACCCTGTTCCACCATTAGGTGACGTATTATTGTGAAATGTATAGGAAAGTACGGAGAAGACAATACCACAGTATGCATGCATATACTGCGACAATACCAAATTTAACTTAATGACAAGCTAAGAAACAGCAGAGCAAAATTGGAAAATTTTTGGTGTTTTTTAGAATGAAACAAGTAATTTCATATACTTTCGTCTTTTGCATGAATGGGTGAAAAGGACATGGCAATGCATTATTGTAGTGCGATTGACACAACGAGTTAAAAACAAAAATCGAGATAACGTAGGATTACCAGAACGACAACATCTTATTGAATTCCTCAAAATCCTATCAAACTATTCATAATAATGTACATCAGGTCACACTACCTCCCATTTTTAAGAAAAAGATAAATTTCGCTTTGGCCCAGATGCTGAAAAGGAGATGTAAAATTCCTCTCAAATAAAATTCTTATCTTTCCCGAAAATATCAGAGAATCCAGCATGAGTTCTCCCACTTATTCTCTTCATAGCAAAACGAATGTAAGCAAAAACACGTGCTGTTAAAATATCATAGGATTACAAGAACAACATGTTTCCATTTACAGCAATAACATGTGACCAAACGTTATCAATATTTCATGAAAACCGGTTTTCGCGGAAGCATTTCATGAGAGTAAAACGTGAAAACTCCGCCCCATCTAATTTATTTACGAAAATGAAATATTTGCCTTTCTGTTTCGTTGTATGCAACTTTTTTTTATCTTTATTCATAAAAGTTTTAAAGAGATTTTGATTTTTCCTTTCTTTCTTCCTTTTCTTGCCGTCTGCAAAAACACTCGGAAATCTCGCCTGCTTCTTAACTTGTCTCCTCTCTCTGTCTTTCCTATAAAAATGTATATACATTAGTCACAGAATTACGTCACAGGCAATCAGCTGTAGTGTGTCGAAATTTTAATGGGAATACCTTGTCTTCTATATACTTACCTGGAATAAAAGTAACATTGGAAATATCCCCCACATGAGTAATTATTTTACATTACAAATTTCATTCACAACAAACAATTTCTTCAGCTGTCAAAAAATGTTTCTGCGGTTCCTGCGTAAAAGTTGGAAGTTGGATAATTTTCTTACGGCAACTGCAGAAACTGTATTCAATGTGTGCAAACTGATGTATGTACATATGTCAAACGTATTCAGCTTTTGCGTAACAATTCTTTACGTTTACTGCGGCAATGGTGCATTGTATTCTATGCCAGTCATTATTGTTTTATTTTACTTACAAAATGTTCATAAAATATTTAGGTGAGGCACTGTTTAGTTCGAAATTAATAAATATTAGAGAAAGGCCATTTATCTGTTTTGGTATTGCATAATATCCCTTACTCGTAGGGAAATTTCACCTTTTAGAAATATAATTCCATTTCTGCTGGTAATATCCTTCCAAAAAAAGTATTTTTTCCACAGAAAAAGTGGAATTTTAAACTCTGGCCCTTGCGGTAGAAACTTGCTAAAGCTATATGCATGCAATATAATTGGTTCTATATAGTTATCATACTTATCATGGTGTGGTCTTCATGATGTCACCTCACATGATCTTAAAATGTTTTGGTATTGCGTAAAATCCCTTGGAAGTATGAAAGTTATACGTTTTTGGAGCACAATTCCATTTTTGCTGGTAGCATTCTTCTTAAATAATGTGTAATTTCCATACAAAAAGTGGAATTTTATTCTCTTGCGGGGCATGTTTAAACTGCCTGCATTCTGATTTGCGTAACAATTTCATTGTGGACTTAGAATTTGTAGAGTAAAGTCAGTAACAAGTGTAATGCGCATCTTTAGTGAATAAAAACTATTTTTCGAATTTTTTGCTTACAAATTTATAGTAAGTATGCTGTTTATAAAAGTGTGGGATTCAACATTGAACACGAAAAAAATTGTGAAAATTTCTGACGAGTCTGGAGTAACAATACAAGGAATTATTGAAAAGGGTAAGTACAATTAAAACACTTTGCTATGGTACTACCTACATATATATATTTTTAAGATTAAAATAATGCGCTTGTGAACGGTGCAATTATTGATGAAATTTTAGTTTATTCACCTTCGCACTAGCATTAAACCATTAATTGATAATGAATTTTTAGTGCACTATCACAGCCTAATTTAGTAATAGTAAAATGTTAATGCAAATCACTTGCAAATTTAGTGGTAGTGAAATTTTAGTGCATTATATCAGAAGTGATATACAGGGATAACTCGATCCAAGACGTTTCTATTTATGTCTTTTCAACTTACACTCAGAATATATATAAAAATTGTAGTGATTTATCTTATAATAAAATAATTAAAAGTGATTTACAATTAGTAATAGGGAAAAACTACAGTGAATTAATTTTTTTTTAAGATTTTATATAATCAAGACTTCGAAGTCGGCGTGGTTTTCCTTCGATATAATTTGTCAAAAAAGTGAATTTGTTTCAGTAATAAATTATAGTATTTAAATAAAATATAAGTGCAACGAAATTTAATAGAAGTGATCCAATTATATCGCAAGAATATATTTTTTTATAATGAGTATTTCTTGGCGTTTGTATGGATGATATAATTTTATTAAACTTGTTCGAAAAATTATTTCGGACGAGAACAACGCCGGTTGTTTCTATAGCAGAGCACAGCGCAGCGCACTTCATTACTGTAAATTCAATATCACCGAGTCTCGATTATATAAAATCTCTTCCACAAAACAAAACTTCGTTATATTTTTTCACTATTACCAACTATAAGTCACTCTTAATTACGTTTTGTACACAAAATGACTAAAAGAAAACTGGGATGGTTGTCGTACAATCAGAAATGCTCAGAAATGTCGAACTGAAACAAAATAAAACGAATCCCTCATCTGCTGTCGTGTCAACAAATATAAATGCTTATAACACGTACACGAATTTTACACAATTTAGAGAATGCTGATTTGGAACTTAGACGAAGTGTGAAAATTTTAAGAGCCTTACCTCGAAATACATCATTTCTGTTTCGACTTACGCAGGGACCGTAAGTAATTATTATTACTGATTTTTCAAATGAAAAATCATATACCGAACGAAGGTTTTTCGAAGTGGAAATAAGATACAGAGTAACACATATTTTCATGCAGTTTCATCATGAGACATAACTAAAAAATCTAAATTCTAAAATTATTTCTTTGGATTTTAATTGTTTAAACCAAAATAGTTATTAAATTTCAATTCTTATTTCTCAGGTAAAAAATAATTATTTTTTCAAAGGTAATAATAATTTTTGATTTTAATTTAAAATAACGATCATAAAAATAATAATTATTGAATGGTTTTTATTATTAAAGTGAATAAATAAAAATTATGGTTATTATAGGTGTTTGGTTATCTGCAATATAAACATCAATAAAAATTACCAGAATTCTGTCTGTATTATTCCATTACTCGTTGTTCAACAAAAAGTGTTATTCTAGCATTGATATCCGATAGATTTTATCTAAGATCTCTAAGTATTAACTTTAATACAGAAAATGCCCTTTCCACATTTTAGTGTGTATGTGGAACTTTAAATAAATTTTAGTAATTTTTATTGATGATTGTAACGCAATCAACCAAATATGTATAAGAATAAATATTTGAAGGTTTATTTTTCAAATATATTTAGTAGCAGCACATAGTTTTTATTTATTCAGTTAAATAATAAAAATCATTACATAATTATTATTTTATAGTAAATGATTTTAATTTTTAACAAAAAAAAAATTATGTTTGATCAAAAAAATATAAATCTGCAAATGATTTTTATTTCTGATAACAAAAAAAAATTAAAACCAAAAATAATTATTAACATCGCCTAAAATTATTATATTTTATCTAAAAAATAAAAATGAACAATAATTACTTTTGATTTAAATAATAAAAATCATAATATAACTATTATATTTGATAAAAATAATTAGTATCTCCTGATTTTTTTTTCGTTTTGATCATAATTATTACGGTCCCTGCTTGCGATAGTAATAATTTTAAAAATATGAACATAATAAATTCATTATTCTTGATCCATATGTATACTGCATTGTGTTAACTAAATTATATTATTTTAGCATCAGAAAAGGGTCTATGCGGTGATAAAATATTTCTTCTTGATGGCACAGAAATAGAAGATGACGAAACACTTTCTTACTATAAAAATGAAGTATTAGTCATAAAATCTTCTATAAATGTTGTTGCAGTAGAAAGTACTTCAATAAGCGGTACTATCACGGACACTGCTTCAAGCCTGCACTCATTAATTGAAAATACATTTACGGTTGAGCCGGTATTTAATTTAACAGACAACTTTAAAATTCCTTTTGATACTTTTCCCACAAGCATGTGTGATAAAATGTTTAAAGGGCAAAAACTGGATCGCAAGGAATATGCTAATTTTGTTTCTAGTATATCATTAGAAATTTTGAAAAAGAACCCTATGCCCATTCGCCGTGATATAAGAGAAATAACAAAGCACGTATGTAACCGATTTTCGTCAACATTTTTGGATATAGACGATGATACTGGAAAAAAAATTGGGGACGGAAATATAACAATTCTAAAGAAGATAGAAGAACACATAAAGTATTTAAAAAGGAAGAGTCCTCCCATTCACAAACCCAGGAGGTTGCACAAGCTTAAAAAAAACATTGATATTGAAGCAGATCCATTTTCCCAAAAGGAATCGTTCCGACTCTTTTTAAAGAACGAATTAACCAAAGCTGACCGTGATGAGTCTAAAATTGAGGAAATCTTTAAGAAAACCTTTGCAGAGCAACGAAGATACTTAAATAATGGTTTAAGGTCTATTGCCGAAGTTTTAAGAGAATGGCCTATTTTGTTTAATTTTAAATACTTGGTGATGCATTATGATGAACTTTCCAACGAAAAACTTTTGGAAAGTATCCAAAATCATTTGCCTAATGTAGCCGGAAAAATTCAGAAATTAAATAGATGCATAGAATCAGTCGACTGTTTTCACGATGTTATCACCAACATAACAGAATACTTCAAAGAGGATTCATCAGAAATTATTCGTTATTTTAAGGTGATCTATTACATATTACTAATTAATTAATTAATTATATAATAACACACTGAGAAAAACCATAATTGTTCAATACTTTTCATAAGTCAAAGAGAATCACTTATTTTGTGACTAATTTATTTAAATCATAATATAAGAGTTAAAACTCAATTTATACCTCATATCTTGTTCATTAAAGTTATGCTGAGAGTTTTAATTTTAAGTCGGGAAATAAAAGTTCAAAGATGGCTTTTACTTTCCTTAATAGAAATAAGAGTTATTCTGAGACGTTTTTTAAACCAAAGACTGCGACATGTATATGCAGTGTACTCCTTTTACAATATTAACTTTAAATAATATTTTTCTCTATTTTTCGAATTAGGATCACCAGGAAAGAACTAAAATTTTGGATCTGTGTAAGGATTTTCCATATCCACTAATTTTATGTTTAGGTAACCATTAGTTTAATTTTGATATAATTACTTTTTATCGTTATTATCTCTTAGGTGGAACAAAATCTTCTTATGGTACTTTATATTATATCTGTGTGGAAGGCCAAATTACTACAGATATTGTTCAATTTGATGAGGCATTAGCAGCGCTATTTTCTACATATTTCGTTATGAACATTTGCTACCCTAAAAAGGCTTCTTTATCGTTGGAGTTTTTACAGATCACAGTAGCAAAAATAACAGACTCCAGTAACACAGGTAAAACTTCTAGAGCAAAAACTAACGCAATATGCAACAGAGTCATGTCTACCATTAATAAACTTAAAGAGATAAAATATTAAATTCTTAAGAAAGTTGAAATAATGTACCTATATAAATACTTTGCTATTGTTTTTAATGAATGAATTTACCAACTACATTAACCTTAAATTTTAATATTGAATAATACGTACAAATATATTTTGCTCTAACAATGGTTAAATGCATAAACTGTGGAAAGCCTTTTACCAGTTTTGATTTATATATAACACATTTACACTCTCATAAAAAAGATGCTCGGGCTCTATTTAATTGCAGACATTGTTCTAAATCATTTGCTAAATACTTCTCTTTTAATTCGCATATGCGCAGATATCATAAGAATCGAACTAAAAACTTCCAAGCTTCTTTTTCGTGTAAAATTTGGGGTGATAATATTGCTTGCAAAACAATTCTAAAGCATACAAAAAGTCATTTTAAAACAAACTCTGCCATATCGTGCGTATTACCAAATTGTAGTAAGCAATACTCAAATTTCTCTTCTTTTAAAAGTCATCTATATAGATGCCATAAAATAATTTTTATCACACCATTATCTAACATCACTCACGGACAAAATAATGAAAATATAGAAAACGAAAATATTCCTTTAATAAATGAAGTTGAAGATATGCCATCTAACTTAGTAAATTACACCAAAGATTTAGGATTACATTTACTAAAACTAGAATCAAAACTTTTAGTATCTTCCACAGTTGTAGAAAATATTATAGAAGCACTTCGTTCTTATAAAGACAATTTAACTGCAGCTATTAAACATGATCTAAATGTTGCATTGCAAGGGGAAAGCTTAAATAAAGAATTGAAGAGAATTATTTCAAATCTAGACAGTTCAGATTATTATGCAGTTAATTTTGAACAATTTTCGACCTCATATCTTAGGAAACAATTTTATGTTAAAAATTTTCAGTTTGTAAAGCCCCAGAAAATTTATTTGGGTAAAAATAACTTGCATTCAGACTGTTCTTTTTACTACGTTTCTATTTTAAAGTCACTACAGTTTCTATTTCAAAACAGTATTTTCAAAATCTTCTTAAAGCTGGGACATCAAATGATAGTAACTTGAACGACTTTAAGTCAGGCCGCTATCACAAAGACAATGATTTCTTTAAGGAAAAAGAAATTTTGAATATAATTCTGTATCAGGATGTATTTGAAATATGTAATCCTTTGGGCTCGGCAAAAAAAAAGCATGCTCTACTAGGGGTCCATATGACTCTGGGAAATATACCTGCTTATAATCGTTCGTCTATAGATCAAATGCAGTTAGTAATGTTATGTCAGGAAAAAGTTTTTAAGGAATTTCCCCTCGAAAAAATTTTTCAACCGTTAATGCATGATTTGAAAATATTAGAAGTAAAAGGTGTATTTATTGAGGCATTTAATAAACGTATATTAGGATCCTTAGTATTTATTTGTGGAGATAATCTTGGCAGTCATGCAATTGGGGGCTTCACCGAAAATTTTAGTCGGTCGGAATACTTTTGCAGATATTGTTATATACAGAGAAAAGATTTTGTCGAAAATGCTTTACATATTGGAAAATGGCGAACTGCTTCTTCTTACAATGAGGATGCCACAGTTCTTCCTACAATTGAAACAAATATTTATAAAGGCCTTAAGAGAAATTCAGTTTTCAATGATCTTAAATATTTTCATATCGCGGAAGGCTTACCCCCATGTATAGCTCATGATGTTTTTGAAGGTGTCTTACAGTATGATTTACCAATTATATTAAATAAAATAATAAAGCATTATAAATGGGTATCAGAATCTGAAATTCGGTATGATTTCAAACAATTGAAACTTGATTCATTGAACCAACCATTCACCCCAGAATTCTTTTTTAAAAATGGAAAACTTTATGGTCATGCAATGCAAAACAGGTTCGTTTTACAATATTTGCCTTATATTTTGGTAAAATACGTCGAAGATCAGGACGCAAATGTATGGAAAATGATTATAATATTGAACAGCGTTGTAAATATTGTCAGTGCCCCAAAGTTATCGGAAAATCAAACTGTTTATCTTGATGACTTAGTTAAAGATTATATTTTCCTACGAATGGTAGAGTTTCCTATAATTTCTTTGAAACCCAAGCATCATTATTTGTTGCATTATGGCAAGCTTTTGCGAATGTTTGGACCATTAATCAGAGTTTGGACATTACGCTTTGAATCCAAGCATAAATATTTTAAGAGCATGATAAAAAAATTGATGAATTATAAAAATATTGAGAAAACTTGCTGTGAAAAACATCAATTGCTCCAAGCTTATTACTTTGAAAGCGAATTTTATATTCCAAATATGTTAAGAAAAATATCCCTAATTATTCAAAATATTCAATAACTGATAAACTACAGTACAGAGGTATATTTTATGGAAGTGAATTGCTTATTTTTAAAGAAAAAATCAATGTAGACAACTATATTTGCTTACATATAAAAAAGATTTTGTTCAATACTGATGAGGCTTCAATTATTTTTATTGGAGAAGAAGTTAAGGTAGTCTTAAATGATTTTGGATTTGGTACTGTAAAGATAGAAGTAAATAGCTCAGGACATGTTTGCTTTGATGAGCTTTTGGATTATTATCCATTAAAAATGATACAAAGAGAAAGTGTAGCGAACTTTGTTTTACATCATACTTTATTTGATGACTTTAATTTTTAAAATATAAATATTGAAAACAAATTTAAATAACATTAATAAGTATGTATATAAGTGTCTTATGGGTCATTCCGCAGGAAATCGACACATATTCTCCGATTTTGATGAAATTTCACAGGAAGCTGGTTATATTGTTAATTTTGCTTAAATATCTTTTATTTAGACCCACTTATGATGAAATGCAATATGTTGAAATTTGAAAAAGTGGCGAATTTTTCTAAGTAGGTGTACTTCAAAAATGTGTATCTCACAATATACGAATCGCAAGCCCTTCAAATAAATGATTTTTATTTAAGAAAGTTTTGAAATTATTGGGAAAAAGTTTTCAAGGTCCATTTTCTGGAAATTTGTTTTAAAGGATAATGTATATGTCCGTCATTCTTGAATATCTCAATATGAGCAGTGTTGATATTGTTAGTCTTTTTTTTTAATCCGTAATCGGTGTTCAGGAAGCAGTAGAAAAGATAAATTGAAGCTTCTTAAAGTTTGGATGGAGCTATTTTTTAAATATCTGTATTTCAGAAAAGTTTGAACGAAAATTGATGACGTGTGTGTAGTTGTCAGATTATATGCAGTGTGTTCGATAAATAAGAAGAATGGAGTGTTCATCATTTCTTTTCAGAGCCCCTCCCTAAAATCACTCCTTCCTCCTCAAATTTACGTTATTAACATTTTTAAAGTGAAAAGTTAAAAAGTATGACGGGTCATATTTGACAAGCCTATTTACCGAACACACGGCATATAATTTGACAACTCAACACACGACATCAATTATCGTTCAAACCTTTCTCAAATACAGATATTTAAAAAATAGCTCCGTCCAAACTTTGAGGAGCTTCAATTTCGTCTTTCTACAACTTCCTCAAAACCCATTACGGATTAAAATAAAAAAAGAATAAAAATATAAACACAGGTCATTTTGAGATATTCAAGAATAACGGACATATACATACATTATCCTTGAAAGCAAATTTCCAGAAAATGGACTTTGAAGACTTTTTCCCAATAATTTCAAAACTTTCTTAAATAAAAACCGTTTGTTTGAAGGGTTTGCGATTCGTATATTCTGAGATACACATTTTTGAAGTTACACTTACTAAGAAAAATTCGCCACTTTTTCAAATTTCAAAATACTGCACCTCCATCATAAATGGGTTTAAATAAAAAATATTTAAGCAAAATTTACAATATAACCAGCTTTCCTGTGAAATTTCATCAAAATCGGAGATGGTCGATGCACTTACACAATATTTGTCGCTTCTCCGTGGATTGACCCTTATAAATAATAATCGATTCTTATTAAAGTGAAATATTTGCTTGATTCAGTTTTACGGCACAAGTCAAATAGCACCAATAATGATGTTAAGCATTCAGTTGTAGCAAATCCAGTAAATTTAGTGTTTACTATTAATCTATTCATATATATTATATCAAAGTTATACATGCATTCGGTGAAACCGGTTCTTATACTAAGATTGAAGAATATTTCATTTACTTATAAATAGTTATTTAAACCTTTGAAGAAAATAAATGTTTTTTATTTAATCATGAATGTAATATGAACTCTTTTTATTTAAATACCTGTTCCTTCCTGAATTAGAAATACATACGTCAATTTGCTGATTTCGATGGATATTTCATCGAAGATACCAGAATTGCATTCTATATCGACAATATTATATGGCTTTAGGATATAATACATAATACTCTTTCTGGTGTAAAATTTACATCTAAAAATTGACTAAAGTAAGCTTTATAACATGGAAATGTAAATATTTCACATGGAATTGCTTACCTTATTCAAAGGGTAAAAGCCTAGTTTTTGGGAACTTTCCATTTATTAAAATAAAAGTTTACATCGCAAAGTGGGAAATTTCCAGATATCAACTGTAAATTTTCCATTACTTAAATAGTTCTTTACACTTTGCTGTGTAATATTACCTTTTAACTCATAAAAGAATTACCTACATTTGATATAACTTTCTGCCTCTCTTGTGTCACAGTCCATCAAGTAAGGGGGATGGCAGTACATTAAAATATGTACGTTTCACTCCTCATAAGGTAACGTTCCATTATTTTAGGGGATATACATTTTTCTCTTTTTAAGGCATTTGTCCCCTAATTTAGCGTAATGAAAATTCACCTTAAAGAAGGGAATGTGAATTAACCTTTATTAAGTGGAAAGTCATTACCGTTAAAATATTGAAACTTAGATTACCTCGCGGTATGGTTTTTTCCATCAACTAAGTGGCACAAAAAGTTGCCACTTAAGTGGTGTAATAATTTTTTACTGTGTACCCATTTCAAAAGGACAATGTGCAATAAATAAGCGAGGCCGTCCCAGTTGTAGTCCATTGGCTATAAAGAGAAAGGTAGTTGCTCCCAGACCACCTCAAGATGCCCGATACGATGGATTAAATCATTGGCCTGAATATATTGACCAAAAATCCAGATGCAGACACTGTGTTCATAGTTATACCCGAACTAGATGCGAAAAGTTTAAAATGTCGCGGTGTTTAAATAAAGAAAAAAATTGTTTCAGAGCATTCCATCATAAATAATATCAAGGCTAAGGTTGTAAGTAACCTTATTAGAAAACAATTACTATTATAGACAATAATTACTACCAATTGATTGCAATTGAAGGGCAGTCACAAAAATATTTATGTAACGCTAAATTTTTTCAAACAAATTTCCTTTAAAATTGTTTAATAAATTGTTTTAGAGCATTCCATCATAAATAATATCAAGGCTAAGGTTGTAAGTAATCTTATTAGAAAACAATTACTATTATAGACAATAATTACTACCAATTGATTGCAATTGAAGGGCAGTCACAAAAATATTTATGTAACGCTAAATTTTTTCAAACAAATTTTCTTTAAAATTGTTTAAATATATTCTTTCATAAATAAAAATATTGTCTATTATTTATTTTTTGCATTCGTTCATAATTCGGACCTGAAAGGGTTAAATAGTGTGTATGATATTATTACAGCAATTCAATTTATTATTTCTACAATCTCTGCCTATTAAAATGATATTGTAGTGCGCATGAATGATTATCAAAATCACATTTCACATAATTACATAACAGACAAAGAGTCACACTTGCAACGTAATAAAAAAAATAAATAAAATTCTGGGTCAAACCAAACCAAATTTAAAGCAATTACTAGTAAAAGTGCATTTGTGCAAAATACAGATTTGCCAACAATAAAATATTACACCATAGCACACTTAACAAATCATTACGTGTATGATGACCCATAATTGAAGAAAGTAAACAATGCTTGGGTTAGGCACCACTAAAAAAAGCATGAGACAATCGGGGCTTTCGGCAAGCACTGTCTCAGTAAGACAGCTGAGACAAAACTTTGAGCAACCGTCTCAGTTGTCTCAGTTCAAACTAATCAGCTGGTTTGCCAATTTTGACATTTATATAATTTTGACCGCAGAATTGGATACTAATAAATTGAGGAAAGTGTAGTTAGTTTATTCAAATAGCTCATTAATCTTTAATTAGTAATTAAAATCGCAAAATAACGAAACTGAGTCAACTGAGACAAGAATATTTAGTTTCACTTGTCTCAGTTGCTCAGTGGTTGCGTTCGAATTTTGTAGCTCAATATGGAACTAAGACAGTTCACCGAAAGTGTAGTCTCAGTGAGCCAACTGAGAATATCTCACTTGTCTCACTGAGAATGTGCTTGCCGAAAACGCCTAATATAAACAGAAAAGCGTCACAATTCATGACCGAGCAAACATGGATTTGGAAATGTATGATTTTTTTTTGATAGGAAATTCTTTAGATAAATTAATATTTGTAAGGTATAATCCCCACTAGTTTTGTTTGTCATTCTTTTAAAATTTAAGGTGAACTTTTATAAATAACGGTTGAAGAATCAATAAGTCAATCGAGTTTAGTTATCAAGACGGACTGCAGCCTTTTAATCCAATCTGGATTCTTCTTGCAATCCTTGCTTCAACTTCTGCATCTATTGGTGCATTAAATCTCATACATTGGCATGCTTGCTTGCCCAGACTTACCAGGGTTGACAAGACAGAGTAATATCCAGCATATCTTACAACAATAATGTAAAACATTACAATATCTTATTAAATCAATGTCTTGTTCCATATTTAATCTATGGAGATATCCGATGAATCCGATGAACTTCGAATCAAACTCAAAAATTCCGAACTAGTGAATGCGAGCGGATTGAAAAGATTAATTTCGATCTGTTCGAACTCACACAGCTAAAATATAAAAGCAAAGCATTTTCATTATTTCAGGACTATGGAAACCACGAAAAATGTATTTTAGTGCAAGTAGAATAATAGATGTGTTTTATGCCTGGTCTCATTCATATCTCTATATGAAGTGGAAATAAAACACACTGGTAATATAAATATTGAAGATTTAATGCATAAACATTCCTCACAATTTCTTAACTCTAATGCATTTCAGCATTTGTATAATAACTTCTCCAGATCACTAATAATAACAGAATTACTTGTTTCCATTTGCTTTTTTTGTTATTTGTTATGGTCGTAGCGTATGGCATATCGCAATATGCTACATTAAGAGTGCTGCAGCATGTACGCCGGCCAGAGAGGAAACCGACAACCGAACGCACCCAAATCGACAGGAAGAGCGTTTCCTTTTACTTTTCAGTTTTTGACAAGGGAATAAAAAGAGCTTGCTTCCTGTCACATTTTTGTCGAGAATGTTCATTCGTGATCAAGGAATAGAGAAGCAACACTCTTCACGAGAAAGAAAAAGGGTGTTAGTTCGTTCGTTTGCAAGAAAAATCTACGTCCGGGATTTAACGTAAGAAATCACAATATTCAATTTTTATTTGAGCTTACGCGCCCGCGCACTCATCGTAGTGGATAGTCCGCAACAAATTTTGTTCGTACCACGGGGTGACGTGACGACCATCTTGGTGGTGATTTCAATTGTGGAATTTGGCAAACGAATTCTGGAATCATCAGCGCTCAGAGGAGCCCTTCCATCTTCACCCTGATGAAGAACTTTCAGCGTGCTCGTGCACGAGTTTGTACAGGTAACATTTCCATTATCAAAACTCTGAAATTGGTCAAATAGCACGAGCTTGTACAATTCTAGAAAAGCGCGTCCATTTCTGAGGTGAGAGCCTAATCCATCTGTCTATTGAGAGAATTGGCAAGAAAAGAAAGGAGAAAAAGAAAAAAAAAAACACAAAAAAGGGGACAAAACAACGCAGCCCGATTTGAAGGACAAGGGAAATAGGTTGGTACAGAAATTTTATGACTTATAGTCCAGAACCATGAAGAATTGAGGATGGTGTGATGAGACGAGGAAAGTCTGCACACAAAGTGGCACCACCGGCAGAGGAGGTTACAGTACATAATAATAAATTTCTCCCGGACGAAGGGACAGTGTATTCCCAAAACCGGCCACAATACGTGGTGGTGATGGAGCCGAAATTCAGGCGTGTGTACGAAAACGTATATGTGTGCTGTCATTCCTTCCTGACTACAATTCACGCGGCATTTTTAGCCTAGGGTCAGTAGTTATTACAGTTTCATATATTTAAACTTAAGAGCATTACATTTAACTGTAGGTTTTTGTAGATCATAATTTCTAGAGTTAAGTTACTTAGATGATTACAAACAGCGCGCATTGCGTGGTGAGAAATTAAGATATTTTTTTTAGATTCAAAATTCGAAAAACATTTTTTTGACAACTCTGATCTAGTGAGCTAAAGGGTGTTGCGACAGTACTGTAGGAGTACCTTAATCATTAGATTAAATGTATTTGTTCATTTAAGGAATCACATTTGCGGAAAATGTAGTTCCAGTGCTTAGTCTGATAGTCCGTTTTCTCTTCATAAAGTTGTCCTTACGGTTAAAGTCGAAACAAAAAATTTATTAATACTCTTCAAGACTACACCAAGCACAACGTTGTAGTAAATCGAACCTTAGATTTTTTTCCTATAACCTATCCTCTTTGTTATATAATCTAGGGATGGCGTACGTATCCAGTCTACTAACCATATTAGACTCGCCTTAGACTGCGACTATTAACAGAGATAACAAAAAGAAAAAAAAGGGAAAGGAAAGGAAACCGGCACTAGTGAAATGGAATAAGCTTAATTTGTGACCATAGTGCTATGCGAATGTTAAATATTGTTATTTAATGCAATTCAACTCAAATCAGTTATTCACGGCACCCTATAGCTCTATAGTTTTTCTAGCATAAGTATAGCCAGATAGGCATCCCATGCACGCATGGGATGAACCTGGACTTTTTCTATGCATATGTATTCTATTTTAGATTTTGCAATCCGTTTTTTTTTGCTATTTCGCCTCACATTTTCTAATGCGCGAATTTCGTCATCTGACCAAAGAATTAAACATTACCTGAAACCAGGCAGGCAATGGGGGATACGATCGTATGGCCATTGAATGAATTTTTTTTTTGTAGTTCTAATCAGATGAACTTGCATATGCCTAGATATATATCCATCTCGTATTACGATTATCATCAACATTATTATTAGATCTTTGAATGAATTTTTTTGGTAGTTCTAATCAGATGAACTTGCATATGCCTAGATAGGTATACACATCATTCATGTTACGATTATTATTAGTATTAATACTAGATCTTTTATTCATGTAGTTACTGTGGATAGCTGGCGTAGAATAGAGTACGTGCAGGGAGATTTTCAGTGCAGAACTGTGTACTGTAAGAGACATTGAAGACAGTAAATTATTATAACGTAATCATGAATTAAATCGTTTATTTCCCCTTCACATCCTGGAGCCCTCCCACGTGAGGTAAAGGTCGTCTAGGTTCGCCTAGTCTCTCTTTCTCTTCCACAGGTCAGCCAAGGGACTTGGAAATAGTGCCCCCCAAGTCAAAGGGAGGATGGGGCAAGGCAAAGGGAGGTATAACACCTACGCCTTCCACCAGTATATAGGTAAGTGACGTAAGGGTCCCTTCAGGACCGAGTGTGTGCCGGCTCTTTTTTTGTATGAAGGCACGAAAATTTTTTTGTTTATGGGTGATGACTAGCGGCAGGTATTTCGTGGACCCACCACACTCTCCACCACCCTTAGCCGAGGTGCTAGCGTGCCGCCCTGTGCAATCGCTGTCATAAAGTGATCTGTCAGGTCATGCTGACAGTTTGGACTTCACGTCCTGACCATTCACTCTATCTATACTATCATAACATATTCACTAAATTATCAAAAACTTCTTTAAAACGCAACTGCCTGCAGTTCACTGCAGAAACGCGTACATGACAGATGCTGGCAGAATGAGCAACATTCTTTCTATCTGTCTCACTCACACTCCATGTAATGACTCTCCGTCTCAGTCAAACTAGAAGCTTAAAGTTACGGTCTTGCGGCAAGCAAGAAATTTTTCGAAACTGGGTTTCTTGAAGAAATTTTTTTTTTTCGTAATCTAAGAAATATTGTAGCAAGTGTTATACAATTTTGGAATCCTTCTTAAATGCGTCAACTTTTAACGTTACTTGCCAAACTGGCGTAGCACATTTTTTTTTTTTCAGTACAGTCAGTTAAAGTTGGGTGAAATATTAATTTTCTACTCTTGGTTCGGCCAAATGTGACATTTTCTTCCAAGCTGGAACAGTAGGCTTAGAATTTAAAGCAGCAGGTTACATAAGCATTATTCGGGATTACATAAGAAAAATAAAATTGAAAAAAGTAAAAATTAGTAGCAACAGGAGCTAAAAAACCATCACAAGGTGTACATTTTCTCGACAACAAAAGAAATGTCTATAATTTGAAAAATACATGACTTAGATTTTTTTTATATTTTTCTGGTAACTATTATGATTTGGTCTATCACCCGATTCCGGCTTGACGTCGACTGACGGGACACCCTGTATATATTTATATTATTGTCTTGACGTATTTACATATATTGCAATCCTTGCCAATAAGTATTGTTATGATAGTGGTTGCTTTTGTCAAAGTTAAGTGACATAGCCGTTAAGACTAGTTTTATCTAAATCTACAGGGAAAGTGTTGAAAAGGTAACTATTCACTATATTCTTATTATTACATATTGTTTTAATTAAATCTAATAGTTTTGTCTAATTCATATACCTGTATTCTGTCTTGCTTTCATTTCGTTTTGGAAAATATTGCATTATGTTTAGCATGTTTTCGATTGTTTACATTGAATTTTTGGTTATATACATGATATTCTAATTCTAATTACTCATTTTACTTTTTAGATAACAAATGATGAAAAGAGCCCCACTGGACTACCAATTACAGTGCCTCAGATAAGTGTGCGAAGTATGCCTTGATCAACGATGCTTTATGTAATTTCCCATTGTAGGTTCGACGGTAGTGTGTTCCATGCCGCAGCAAGTATATTTTCCAGTGTGATAGAGGGATCTCTGACCCAAAACTTAAATATTGAGTTTTATCTCAATTCATCTATTTTTGAAAATCGTACATCATAAATCGGTGTCATAAGTGTGTTTTCTAGTGTGTGTGGATCTCTGACCTAATAACTTATATATATAATCTGATTATAATAGTGGGAAATTCAGAAAAATAAGTGTGACTCTTTATTGAAATTTAAAAGAAAGTGAACAGCGTTGATTTGTTGTTAGGAAATAGACCACTGATCTTGATCCAAATTTACCAGTGCATACATTTCAGTCACTTAATCAAATTTGCGTGTACGTTCTACTAACAGGGAGTATATTATTTCTCACCTGTCGTAATCAATGGAACGCAAATTGCAATTGGTGATTCCATTTCTAACTTGGGAATTATCTTCAATAGAAGTCTTTCCTGGGGCCATCATATTAATGCTCTAATTAGAAAAGTAGGTATATGGTGGGCTTCATTCACTCTGGGCGAATAGCAATTTAACCCAAGCGAAGACCCGTTTAAAGCTATAGTTAAGATGCTTTCCGTTCCTTGTCTTGACTATGAGTCTATTCGAAAGTATTCAAAGCTACTATAAGGTATGTTTTTGATCTCCGTCGTTTTGACCGTGTCTCTTCTTGCGCCTTGGTTGCAGCCTTGTGATCTATTTCAAGTATTGCGCTGGTATTTTATTGGCTGGACTCTTAAGTCTCGGATCCCCAGATAATTGTATAATATACTTAATATTGCGAGATCAAGTCGAGTTACTAGTTTAATAGTGTCTAGACGTAATTGTCTAACCTCTAAGCGTGAGTTCTTCATCCAGTCCATTATTATTTGGAGTTCTCTGCCAATAAATTTGAGATTGTTGTTTGAGTCAGGTATGTTCGTTAATTTTAAGTGATAAGTTTTCTTATTGATTATATAGGAGTTCCTCTTAATTTTAACCACATTGGGGGTCTCCTCGTGTGACCGCCTGTTTTTTACCTTTTTTTTGGAATGTTGTTTTGACGAACAATAAAAATGTAGAAGTTTGATCTTTCTACTATATATTAATTGACATTTCAGCATTAAGACCAAAATATTTATCACAATGTGTATTGCACCACTACAAAGGCACCCATGTCGAAAAAAAGTTTGTCGACGGTCTCCATGATTCCGGCTAATTGGCTTATCTGAAATCAAAAAACCAAACGGCGTTTCAATCTATGAAGCTGTGGCTATCGAATGAACAAGAATCATTCGAAAATATTGAAAATTGAATAATTGAGATGTTTTTGAAAATTAATTTTCAAATTTCGTGATTTTTTTCGATCATTTTGTTACGAAAAAACACAACGGTTCGGAATTTTTGCATTATTTTAGTTCACTCGATGAATATATATTTGCCGAGACTACCGTTAAAATTTCAAGGCAATCGGTCAAACCGTTTTTGAGATATCGTGCAGACCAGTTAGGAAAACGTAGTCTTGAGAAAAACGTGTTTAAAAGTTCAAATACGATTATCACAAATAAAATTCATACACTTTGGGTGCTCAATTAAGACTAAACTAACCGTCATACTGGAAACCGAAAATTAGGGGCTGTTCAACAAAGACTCACCCGACAGCTGGTCAAACAGATACACAGTGACTGTAAGGCTGGAACCTTCCCATATGTATGCATCTCCACGACCATAAACATTCCCTACTCCTGTTCCAGTGAAATCTAAAAAGAAAGAATAGAATTTCAAAAAGAATTTAGGAACTTTATGAAAATACTTCCCTAAAACAGTGAACTCCCTTATTATTTTTCCTTTCCAAAATCCTAGTGTTCTGCTGTCAATCCCTAAGTAATTCATTTCCTATACTGGACAGAAAATGAAAAAGAAAAAGACATAATTTAACAAGAAATTAAGAAATTAATTACTTAACAAATGAATTTCTTATAAATAAATCAAGAAACATGAAATAAATAAAAAATAACCTCACAATCACATGAAGTATTTTTTATTTGTTTTCCATGAAAGTTCTTATAAGAATACTTAAAATATTAAAATATAATTCGTTACTTACCATTTAAGCAACAAATAATCCAAATCGTCCTCTTTTTTCATCAATTATTCAGCGAGTTCACTTCATTATTTTTGGCATTCATCAGTTTATTTATTGGCATTTTGGACTTCATCAGTTTTTTTTTATTTCATCATCAGTTTTTTATTTTATCTTCAATTTTCTTTATTATTTGCATCACTCTTTATCATTTGGTATTATTTTATTATTTTATTATATTTTAATTTTCTTTTATTTTATAGAACATAAGTGTAAAGTAAATGTTGCAGGAGAAAATCGTTTAATAATTTATATGTTAAACGAACAGTTTTGCTAGCTAAATTAATTACGTTAAGTGAAATAAAAGTGAGAATAAATCAAGTGGAATTATTTGCAAATGATCTAAATATTATTTTTCTATCTTGAACATAGTTAAGAAAATTAAATTTGTGACAGATTGAACTTTTTTTAATAAAATCGAAGATTGTTTTTAATATACGAAAGTCCGCACATCTTCTTATTCAATTTCTTATCCAAACCAATTTTTCCTTCAATTGAAAATTTGTTTGTTACATGTTTTCTAATTAATCAGGGTCCGATGCTCGAGCGCACGCTCCAAATACCTACCCTGATTAACGCTGTAACTTTCGAACGGCTCAGAATATCGGAAAATTATTTTATTATTTATTTATGCTGCACTATATTTGGAAGTAACTTATGCAAAAAAAAAATTTGTTTGTTTGAATCAGTGAAGTGACCCCCTTAAAACAAGAGTGAAAAAAATATTAAATAAGAAATTCACATTTTTCTGGGTGGCTGCAGTCAGTGCTGAGAATGAAAATAAATGCAAATTATTGGAAATACTCCCAACTCTATTTTACTCGAATTTCATTTACACGAGTTTGATTTAACACGAATTAATTTACACGATTTGTTCGATTTAACCACTGCCATGTATAACATAGACCGCTGACACTACTGGAATCGCTTGCAATATCATGGGATCACTTTTCTATAGTTGTCTCTATTTAGTTTAAATACTGTATTCCGCTGAACTTCTATACGAAATCAACCATAGTCCAGTTTCAGTTCAGTGATTTTCCCCATGATATATAGAATAGAAGTAGATGGCAATACAACATTTGTAATCTTTCCTCTGTCCCCCATAACTAGTTTTAGTGATAGGCAGATAAAAATTGCTCCTTTTAATTCTTTAAAAAGCGAGTTTAAGGAATATTTCTAGTTATAGGAGATAAGCTTTCAATAAAAATAATAATTTTGAATATATTTAGAATTTGTTGAGCTTGTAATATGAATGTTATAGCGAAAATGCAACTTGAAATTAAGATAGTTTCAAACCCCTGATAACAAAAGTGGACCCATATGAAATAGAAGATCAAGCAGTGAGTGGATTTACCACAAATATAAATAACAATAATTTTATTTTTACACGATTTGGTTTGATTTAACACGATCACCCAAAATTTAAGAAAACCTTAATTGGCAAATAAAATTTATAGGAAATTATGACGTCATGCAGTAAAATAAAAGATTTTTTATAAAAACTTATATCCCAGACCACAATACTTATTTATAACTTCATAAAATGTGTGCATTTTGTGCACCTTGTGCATGTGTCATCACATTCAGGTTAATTTTCCTATTAACACTACCTGGAAAATTACCCGATATTTACAGCGGTTATTTATAATTACATAAGATGTGTACAATCGCTCAGTAAATTTTTGACGCTGGTTTTGTACTTTCAGTAGCCTTTGCTCACAGGACGTTTCTAATTGTAAATAAAAGGCATGTGCGAATGCGTAAATTTGTGAAGACATGATAATAACTAAGTCTTGTATATTTAGGATAATTGAGGAAACAGACTTTTTTAGAGAAAATCCCCAGAATTCATGCGTATTGTTTACGTAGATAATTATTCAGCTCAGAAGAAAATATTTATGGTGTAATTAAAAACAAACGAAAAAGGAGACCCTTGCTATAATCAACATAAGGATGAGAGGAATGTATTGTACCGTTATGATTTAAAGATTTATCAATGAGCAGCTTCATTGTCATAGTCGTGAGTCAGTAGAGAAATGAAAAAAAAAAATTGGAGCATACATATAAAATTAATAATTTTGTCATTTTGTTGAAAATTTAATAACTGGTAAATTATAATTTTCAAAGCTTTGCTTATTAATTAGAACTGAGCTATTTTTCGTTAGACTTTACATAATGTCGCTTACTGTTTAAGATTTCTCGATAGTTTTCATTTCTCGAGAAATATATATAATATATATATATATAATCAATTTAAAAAGTTATATAACAATAAAATATGTACCACTCTTTAATACTGAATTCATATATTTTATTTATTATTTGAATATGTAGGTATAGATATAAAATGATTGCAAAACAAAATTTAATTCCTTTTTTGTTCAACTTTGATATAATTTTTCAAAAAACATAGCGCATCAAAAGTAGTACTGAACAATGGATTTCTCTTCTTCATAACAAAATCCTTCGGAATAGTATAATTACGTTCATTATTAATTAATTATTGGACAAATCATCTCTTAGTATGTAATTCCACATTTGTTTTTCGTGTACTGGTTGTTTGAAATATATTGAATTTTTGTTTAATAATTTTCAGCAACACCAGCACTCACTTCTCTGGCGCTGTCTGTTATAGATAAAATAAAGTTGTTCTTGAAGAAACAGTTCTTCATTTCCATGGATTGGAACTTCGTTAACTTCTGGTTCGTCAGTGTAAAACTGTTCAAAACTAACAAATTATCTATTTAACATTTCCTTTGCAATTTTGATTATATAATTATTCGAGAATAGTCTCAAAAATCTGTACATATATCTTTTTCTTCTCAAGTGGAACTTTGTGAAGACTTATGATGTTGTTGTTTATTCTTTTACTTACCTATTTCATCTTTAATTGCAATAGGAAGCTTCTAACATATAGCTCATTGTTGACTTCTTCAAATTTCGTTAAAACAAATGTTTTAAGATTCCTTCTGCAGTTAACAATATAAAATCTTCTCTCACTTGTAAAAGCTTTTTAATTCTCCATAGTATGCCAACTTGTCTTATAATTCAAAAGTAATAGCACCTCCTTTTATTTATATTCATAAACTTGCAAAACGATATTTTTGACAGGGGAGTTTTTGCATATTTTTGCAATTTTTCGTAGGTATACAGTACACATACCGAAAATTGCAAAAATATTCAAAAATTCTCGTGTCGTAATTGTAATTCTATAAGATTTCGTATTTGCAACTCTCGGTATCTCACTAATTCAAATTGAAAATTCAATTCATATTCTGATAAACAACCTTTATCTTCACTATCACTATTATCTTCCTGTATTTTTTTTCTTCTTCTCAATGTAAAAAGTTTCAAAATAGCTAAGGGCAAACCATGATTATAGCATAGTTGCTGATTTGGAACACATAACTTTCCAATTAAAATTCCTGCATAACGGCAGCACCATCACGAATTACCTACAGTGCAATATCTTTTATACAATAGAAATACCAGTTCATACTAATTCTTGTGTTATAGCTACTTTAACTAACTTTGTTTTCTGCAGAACACCTATCAACCCAAAATTTGTCGAATCTTTAAATTTATTTTATATATGATAATATCCATGTATCTGTTATTTTTAATGCTAGTTAATATGTTAATAGCTACACTAAATTTTTTTCTTCATAATTTGTTTCATTATGGTCTGAGCTAACTTAACTCCTCCTTTTTACAGTACAATATATAATTTCATCATCAGTTGCCTTACTTCTGCAGGATTACGTTGCAGATTGAATCTCTTTGTGGCTTTTAGTAATTTTATTAAACATTTATATCTTAAAATTGTTTCATCAGTAGTAGGGCCTTCAAATCGCCTTTTGACTTATTGCCGTAAAGAGGAACTCTTTGGCTCGATAATTCATTCCTTCCGTTTATAATCGTGTATACATTCAAGCTGTATGAGAAGATAAAGTGTTGCTGAATATTTACAATCTTATTGCAAAGATTAAAAGTTGCCAAATTCTTATTTATACCACAGACAACATACAACTAGATATAAAAATCTCCATATAAGCCCGGATCACTTTTTCAAAGCTCTTTATCTTTATATTCTACCAAAGAAAGCTATCAGTAAAAAATGTTGCGAAGACTTTATGTGGCATAATACAGCAGAGAGAGAGAGAATGTATAGAGCTTTCTATTAGGGGGCTATTAGGGGGCCAGCTTTCGTACCGCTTTATTTTGAAGTTTTCATATCCAGATGTACGTTGTCTCAGTTTATACTATTCTTCTTAAAATGTGACCTTATAAACTTCTGAGGGTTGTGTGAAAATTGTCGGTAGGAAAAGTTAGTACTGTATACATTATATTTCTGTTAATCGCTACTACAAGCCTGTACTGAGCTCTGAACACAGTGGCAATAGCTTCTAAAACAACCAGAATTTATATTCTAAGGAAACACCGCACATTTCCTTCTGTTTTTGCTACTGTCGGTATTCGATTTAATTTGTTACGTATTCCTATGATTTCTATACAGCCTTGGCAGCGGGACGGGGCTATTAGGAAAAAAAATGTGCGATATCCTGGTTGCGACTTGAGTGATGGCGCCTTTCACGAGAATAACCTATTTTCTCGAGAAATGAGGAAAACTTCTCGAGAAGAAACACTAAGTCGCTTATAATAAAAAATGAAGGGAAAACCATCTATTTGGATACTAAAATTCAAGATTTGGATCATCTTGCAACTGGATAAGCCTCAACCGCTGTAGGTAGGCATTTTGGTGTGCAAGAAGCCACGTTAAGGAAGTCCGTATGTTCTAGAACAAAATTAAGTTGTAAGTCATCTTCATACATAAGAAATATTGTAAAAGCGAAAATGGATGAAATTGATCTATTTCGAAGACAATGTCAAATCGAACTTACGTAGCGAAAGCGCAGAAAACAGCTGGCGGTTATAAGGCAGCGAAGGATCGTATAACACTTCTTCTTTGTTCCAACGCTTCAGGAGATTATATGTCGCAATCTGTGCTTGTAAATCGATTTAGAAGACCATGATCAATGAAAGGCTCCATGAATTAACTCCGCACGAATTAACTCCTCACTCAAAAAATGCAATAAGTCCGCAAGTTTGGCGAAATTTTTTTTTACGGACTTATTTCATTTTGTGCGGAATTATTGCATTTAAAGTTTTGCGGACTTAGTGCATTATGAAGTCAGTCCGCAAAATCAGATAGGAAATAAATCTGCAAGATCATTTTTGCGGATTAATTTCTTTCTTTTTGTGAATTTTGGAATGGTAAATGAAAGCAGTAAATAGTTCTTTGGTGCGCAAATAATTATCAGTAAAGATTACTCATTACGAATTTAGTTCTCATAGAGGTCGCATATTAAAAGGCGTTTTTTTTCTCCACTGAAAACAGAAGTAAAAATGAGCTACGAATTTGTAAAATGTAATAAACTATTTGCTTCCAATTTGCACAGGGGCACCGGGCCGCATGAAACGGAGCGAAAAGACATTACAATTATAAATAATAATAATAAAACAAATAACAAATATACATACCGGAAAAAGAAATCGGAAATTTTTGTAATAACGCGAGAGTAATTAAATAGAAATAAACTAATAAACAATTATTCTAACAACGGTGGTAGAAGAATGGTAAAAGTTATGCGCAGGCAAGAAATTAAATATTTCTAACAATGCCAGTAACGTGTGATAAATGCAATCAGACAATTAGAAATGGACAAAACGTTAAGTCAATGGGTGCTTGTGGACATGAATTTTGTGCAAAATGTGCGGAACTTTCGTATTACGATATAAAAAGTGTACTTATCAAAAAGAATATCATATATATGTGTGATGAGTGCATAGATTTCAGGAAAACAATACTGCAGAAATTTGAATGTGTGTTGCAAGGTGTATTACAAAATAAAAACAAGATATCTCAAACCGAGTGTGGCATTAAAGACATTTTAAACGAATTAAAATCTATTGCTAAAAATGAAGATAAAATTGTAAGTGAAATACAAAGATCATCGACATCAAACGCAACATATGCCGAGAAATTAAAATGTGAACCACCAGTGATTATAAAACCAAAAGTGAAACAAAACCCAAACAAGACAAAAGAAGATCTACAGAAGAGCGTTGACCCCACAAATTTTAAAATCATTGGCATGACCAGTAAACAAAACGGGGTAATTACAATAGAGACTGAATCTAAGGAAGAAACCCTTAAAATTAAAAATGCAGTGGAGCAAAAGTTGGGCAATTCTTATGATGTACAAGTTCCTTGGTTGAGAAAGCCAAAAATATATGTGCCTGGAATTAAAATTAAATGGAGTGAGAATGAATTAATAGAGAAAATAAGATTACAAAATGACTATTTAAATCACAATGAAATGAAATGTGTGAAAATAAGAGAGGTGCGACAAGAAAAAGGTGTTCGTTATAGTGCAATTATTGAAATTGATCATGATGGATTTAAGAAAGTATTGGAAAGCAAAAAAATTAATATAGGTTGGGACAGGTGTCCTGTCTATGACGGAATCCAAATTAAGAGGTGTTATAAGTGTCAAGGGTTTAATCATAAATCAAGTGATTGTAAAAATAAAGAAGTTTGCGCAAAATGTGGAGATAATCACGACACCCGAAGTTGTAAAATTGTACAAGAAATTCAAAAGTGTGTGAACTGTGAAAGAACTAATGAAAGGTTGAAATTGAATTTAATGGCTAATCATTGTGTGAGGAATAAGGATTGTCCGGTATATCTAAAGGCTATTACAGGTGTGTATCTTAATATACAAGGATTAATTAATAACTTAACTGAACTAGAGCATCTTATTGCTGAAAATGAATTTGAAATAGTGTTATTAACAGAAACGCATTTAAAAAGTGAAATTGAAGATAGTGAAGTAAATCTAGAAAAATATAGTATGTTAAGGTCCGATTCTACCTCTAGTCATACAGGTTGTTATTTACATAAAGAAGGAGTGGAAATTTGAAGTAGTGCAAAATATAACAGTTGGATTGGGTGTATGGTGGTTGGTAGTGAAATGCACACTTAACGATTATCAACTAATGCTGGCTCTAACATATCGATCACCGAGCTACTCTGAACGGGAATTTTGCGAGAATATTAGGCAATGGATAAGTATATTCGAAGATTGGTATGGTGACGTAATAATAGCAGGTGATTTTAATATAAACTGGAAGTCTAACACCACATATAAAAAGGAAGTACAAAGAATTATTCAAGATTGCGGATTTAGTCAGAAAGTAAGTGAATTTACTAGAATTACCAGTACTTCTAAGACGATTATTGACTATGTAATATCAAACTCAGACAATGTAAAGGTAAGAATAAATAGTAATAAAATCAGTGATCATGAAACATTAGAAATAGAAATTAATGATCACAAATCTAATAAGAGTGAAATTAATTGGTTCGAGTATGTACGATACAATAAGGATAGCTTTCAGAATGAACTTAGAAATAGAGGGATTGAAAGAATCAATGAGTGTAATAATTTAAATGAATGTGCAAAGTGTTTAAGTGATGATATTCAAGCATGTATAGAGAAATTTAAAGTAAAAAAGCAAATAGTACAAAACAGGAATGAATGGTTTACAGAGGAATTGAGAGTTCTGAAAAGTGAAAAAATTAATAAATACATATGTGCGAAGTTTACAAATGAGTTAAGAGATTGGAATGAGTACAAAGCAGTTGGAAATAAGTATAAGAATAAAATATGTGAAACTAAAGATAAATATGTAAGAATAAATATAGATGATGCAAGCTCACAAAAGGAAAAATGGAAAGTTATTAAACGAACAGTATTGAAACAGACAAAGGACAAAATTAGTGAAGTGCAATTTGGTGATATTAAGGTAAGCAATAGTCAAGAAATAGCAAATAAGTTAAATAGCTACTTTATTGAGAGTGTGGACCAACTGAATCAATCAATCCCAAAAGTAGAGTATGTTAATAACTT
The DNA here is from genome assembly GCA_963930735.1 of Dioctria linearis. Lineage (NCBI taxonomy): Eukaryota > Metazoa > Arthropoda > Insecta > Diptera > Asilidae > Dioctria > Dioctria linearis. The sequence goes on along the minus strand of OZ005741.1, from coordinate 207,860,255 downwards.
ACATCAATGCGCGAGTAGATTTAGATTTAGTAATATAAGCAATGAAAGACTAAAAGAAATTTGCAAATCAATGACCAATAAAAAAGATTTTAATGGAATCAATAATAAAATAATATTAGATAATTGGAATGTGTTGGGGTATTTATTAGAGAAAATTATAAATAAAAGTTTAAGTGAAGGAAAGTGCCCTGACACTTGGAAAGAATCAATAATAGTACCTGTACCAAAAATAAAAAAATACTAGGAAGTGTGAAGAACTAAGACCAATCAACACGCTAAATATTTTTGAAAAATTAATGGAGAAAGTAGTTCAAATACAACTGGAAAAATATTTGGAAGATAACGAACTAATAATGACACAACAATCGGGTTTCAGAAAACTGGTTTGAAAGCTAGTTATCTGGAAGGACACAGAAAATAAGGATACAGTCTGTCAAATCAACAGTTGAAGAAACTACATTAGGTGTACCACAAGGCTCAGTACTAGGGACACTGTTATTTCTCATTTATATTAATGACATGCGGGAAATCCTGAGATCTTCGAAACCAGTATTATTTGCAGACGACACATTGATTTATTTAACTGGCTGTGATTTCCTCCAAGTGAAACTGGAACTTAAAGAAGACCTAGATATGTTATGTGAGTGGCTAAAAATGAATAAACTTTTGTTAAATGTGGCAAAAACAAAATTAATGGTGATGAACTCGAACTGTGATACTGAACTTGAAATTAATGGTGACACAATAGAGAGTGTAGACGAAATTAAATACTTAGGTGTGATTTTAGACGAAAAACTGAATTTTAATGCACATGTGGACTATATTTGTAAAAAAATAGGGAAAAAATTGGATTCTTTAAGCGAATGCGTAGTAAGTTATCTACAATGACTGCTATTCATATATATAATGTCATAATTAAACCTCATTTTGAATATTGTTCGACAATGCTGTTCTTATGTACCTAAACAGCAATAGAATGGCTTCAAAAATTGCAAAATAAGGCCATGCGATGTATACTCAAGTGCAATAGGTTTGCTTCGATAAGATGGATGTTGGAAGCATTGCAATGGATGAGTATCAAAGAAAGGACAGAGTTAAACGTCCTAATTTTTATATTCAACATAAAGATGAAGAGACTTCCGAAATATTTGACTCAACAATTGAACCTGGTGACGGATATGCAGCCATATGCAATTAGAGGTGCTGATGTAACATATCGACTGTATCGACGTAGAACAACAAGAGCGCAAAATTTATTACTTTATAAAGGTTTGCAGAAATTTAATGAGCTTCCCATTGAGCTTAAGCGAGAGACAAATTTTAGTAGATTTAAAAGTGGATGTGTGCAATTCATTAGAAGCAGGTCATGAATAATATGATAATTTGGGAATCTTTTTTGTAATGAAATTGTGATATTAGGAGCACAAGAAAACAATTAATATTTATGAACTTTTTGTGAATTTAAAGTTTGTTAAACTAATAAAGTTATATTATTATTATTATACTAGTTTAAATTTGCGAATTTATTTCCATTTTTAAACTTGCGGTCTTTTTAAATTTGGAAATAAGTCCGCAAAATTAAGACAAATTCAAAAATGCGGCTTTATTTCCACTTCTCTTGCGGACTTATTTCCATTTGAATTGTCTCGTACGGAATTATTTCCATTCCTATTTTGCGGACTTATCTCATTATGCAATAACACCGCAATTTATGCGGACTTATTAAATTTTTGGAGTGCGGATTTAATTCGTAGAGCCCAATGAAAAGCATTAATTTCAATAGATTGTCAGTTCACTGGAAAGCAAAAAAAAGAAAGAAAAAGCCTGGGTGACAACTGACATTTTTAATAAGTTGCTGCAGACATGTTTAATCGCAGAAGTTAGAAACTATATGATAGATAAAGGTCTCGAATTGAAAGTTATTTTGATTACGGACAATGTACCCGGCCATCCACTCTTGGAACACGTAAACGTACATTTTTGTTTTCTACCGGTTAATACTACATCCTAGATCAAGGTATAATTGCGTCATTGTCACATTCAATTGGTGGAAAATGATTTTATAATCTATTGCATGAAGATATTGATGAATTGCTAGTTGATAAACCCCTCAGCGAAGATGCAATAATAGAGGCAGTTCCTGAGACTACTGGTCCTAAAGAACATACTCATATTGACGTGGAGGAACCTATTTTCACTGCAGATATCGACCAAAATGAAAATTTTCACTAGAACCCAAAGACTTTTTCAAAATCAGAAGAAAAATCATAACTTCTAAACTATTTGTGATAGAAGTGCTATTTTTGGACAGATGTTTTTTAAAAATTATATCTACAATTTGCAATAAGTAGAATTACACTAGTTAGTATAAGTATTGTTTTCCCAATTACAGCAATCCGTTTTTTTGTTTTACGGACCTCAAGAATGCTATATCTGTAATGTATGGAACGAAATCAATGTTAAAAAAGTTATAGCAACAGAAGTACTGTATCAAATATACCTTATTTATTTGTATGATATACTATGTGAGGTGTATTCAAGTTCTCTGTTTAAAACAAGATCTAACTTTTGATATACAATAGCAGAGAACAAGACAGGTAGTTTAAATAAAAGGCTGTAGTTAGGTACTACGTAATAAGTTTTTATTTAATACTCTTTTAACGTGGTAACACCGTATTCTGAGTTATCTATAAGTTAAAAAGAATAGAGTAACTGTATCTCTCACGCAAAACTAAGCACTAACAAAGTGCATTATAACGTATTTGTCATTATCAATAAGTCCTTGAATATATAGTAATTTCGAACAATGTCGAGAGTTAATGACAGAAGTAATCATTTGACGAACTGCAAAAATGATGTAAGCCTCTCCAGTTGTCAAACCTCAGATGCTGTATGTAACTCGCTTAAAAATTTGCAAACCTTCCTTTGCTTTAAGCAACATGTGCTTAAAAAGTAGCGGATTTTGACCCTAGTCGCTGTTACTGGAAAATGTACAGCCGTTTTCAATGGCGTAAATTATTTTATTTTCATCGTAGATATATGAGACCCATACTCGTATTTTTGACATTTTGGTCGGTTACGACGTTTATGCTTTCCATCGTCGATATAATTAAAAAAGGTGTAAAACTGCCTAATAAATTGGGTAACAATTTTGACGAAATGATGAAGATCGAGCTAGGAAGATTCAACGTGAGCGGAATTTATTAATGGCTTCTTATAAGGAACTTTATAACGGTCTAGCCAAAACATGGACGGAATGATTAACAACAAAAAGAATTTCACCAATGAAGCAAAAACACGATAACTAAGGAGGCGTTTCTTCTAATTCCAGTGATATTGTAGCTTTACACTAACGCAAAATATAACGTTATTGTCGGAAAGTGATAGCAAATAAAATATTGTTATTCATATAAATTAATGGCATTTCCTTTCCTTTTCAAATTAAAATTTAATTTTTATATGTAACATAATTTTATAAACATAATGCGTTATTTCTGAAGTAAAAGGTACAAACACATTGAAACGATAACATGCTAACATGAATTTTCATATGATTTATTGTTTTATTTTGCTGATTTATTAGATTTGGAACCAATCTCTATTTTTCTTTATTGAACGAATTTTTGTTTACACGGAACGTATCTATCTATTCTCTAGGAGAGCCAAAATATTAGGGGATTACACCTGTAGCCAAACGTTGCCTACAGTGGCCATTTTCTACGATTGCAGCCAAAGTGGGAGCACTGGATTGTATATATACATAGATGAGCTGTGTAGATGTGTTGTGTAGGTAACACCATAGATATATGAAATATGTGGCAATATAATATTTGTAATCCTTTCTCTCTCCTCGATGGGCAGTGTCTTTTGAACATGATTTTTTGTAATTGTTCGAAGGACTGTAGCGCATTGAGCGGCTGTCGAAAGTTGAGCTTCCAATGTTCAGCAGCTTGCGGCAATTGCCGTGAGACATCTTGCCTGAAGATTCGATAGAAAATCAAACGATATCAACGATATAGAAAACAATTCTATTGATTTCGAGGAATCTTGCAATTTCCCACCAGTCCCGTGGGAAAATGAAGAACAAATCGAGAAGGAACGGAAAGAGAATAAGCTATCAGAAGTTAGTAACCTAAACAACCTTCATTTGTTTAGTTATGCATTGCTAAATATTCACGAAGAAAAAGATTAGATTATATCTAACCTGACAAGCTTAATTTTTTTACCGTAGACTTTTACATCTTTACAATGTTAGAATAAGAAGATCAGAAACAGAAGCGTTCATTCTGTACCCGAATGTCTATAAAAATGTCAAAACGAGAAGATACCGCAGAGAAACCTCAATTTCGATCATTACATACAATTAAATATCCATACAAAATTTATATTGAAGTTTCAATGCCAGATTACGGGGAAACTATTAGTATTATCAATAAAGTTAATTCCACCTTTTTTGTAGAGAATGTCTTGCTCTTTTTTTTCATATATACACACTATATCCGTAAGACCGACAGGAACAAAGATATTCGCAAAACATCGAAAAAACGGTAATTTTTTCCCTCGTTTTTGGGCTGTCACAAGTGAACTGCCACGAATGTACGAAGAGGAAGATGAAACCTGGAAGCATATCATATGTGAGTGTCCCGTGGTTGCAATCTTAAGGTTAAAATCACTGGAAAAACATCTTTTCAAATATGATTGCAACCTAACTGCAAAGGAAATAACCGAGCTCGTAAAAAAGACAGATTTAGCTTAACCAATCAAGAGGAGGACACAATAGATCAACTCTCGTCGCGGTGTCCGTAGGGTCTTAGTGGCTTAGTCTCCCCTACTCTTAACCTTAAGCTTAAGCACCTACAGTCGAGGTCATCAGAGTAGGAGTGAATTGCAGTGTTTTGGGACCTCTGCTTTCAAATTAAAATACCTGCCCCCGACTGTACCTTTTTGTCATCAATATCATACTTAATTTAAGGTGTCTCTGCCCTAAAGTAATATTCCCCTATCCAACTTGAAATTCCTTTCAAGAATTTACAATTTCCTCTCGCCTGCGCGGCTTGAAAAACCAAAATGGTTCCAAATCGACCGACCAACATGAAACTGATGGAAGCGCAAATAAAACCACCTCCAGTCCAGTTGAATCAAATGCAGCTATGATCTATTATACGTAAAATATTATTCATATGAATAAAATCAGCCTAATACATGCAATACAATGCAATTGTATCCCTTAGAACAATTTCTTATTGAATGTAGCTACACTTTAAGTGCCGAACGAGCAATAGAGATGGGTGACGTCATAGGTAGATCCGAGACGTGTTCGAATGCCATACATTTCGTTGGATGCTGTACGATTGTTGATGGAACCAAAAGTAAAACCACCTCCTCCAGGCAGGGTGCTGGCTGTGAATATATAATGGACACTGTTTAGACGTGTTCGAATGCTATACTTTTCGTTGTATGTTGTTCGATTGATTTGTTTTTGTTCGCTTTTTTCAGGTGGAGATGATTTTATATTGCTTCTCTTTGATAGCTTACAGCGAAGGATAATAAAAATAATATAAATATTTTATATATTTTATATTTTTTCATTTTTATTTCTTTTAATTAAGTACTGCTTCCAAAGACGCCACGACACTGCTGTATAGTCATGGGAATAATTCATGGTATGCAATATATGGCATACCATATTGCTTACCATATATTGCCAAGAAAATTGGTTGCAAAAAATTTGACGCTTATCATCGATATGGCTGAAATGAATCTAACACGTTTGGAAATAATTAAATTAATTAATTTTTACGAACTAAAGGAGTACTTGTGGAAATATAAAATGCATAATATTCTAACTCGGCGAGTTTCAAATTCTATAATGCAATCAATCCTCTGATCGCAGTCGTATTCGGTCTTGACAACGCTATCGTCCAGCCAAAAATGAAATGTCATTAAATAATTTGCCCACATCAAAGTCCATAAAATATGGTAAGCAATTTTTCGTGGCCATTGTAGACAGTGGGTAAGAAAAGAAAATTTGTTGGCAATGCTTCTCCTAAGTTAAGAAGACAACTGCAATGTTCTATCGATTTAAGGAAAATTCTTATAATTATGACTGCATATTCCATCGGATTAAGAGTTAAATATTGCGGCATCGGCATGCAACCATGTTGATTATAATGTATTCAAAGAAATTGAGATTCTTACAAGTTTTTTATTTGAATTGCAGTGTGAAGTCCAAACTTCCCTGAACAACGAACAGCTTTCAGAGAAACATTAGCCTGATTTTCTCAGCAACGCCATTGAGTAATATTTTTATTGACTTCAATCTAATTAAATTATCAAACGTTCAATCACAAAAGTATTGTAAGCTTAAGTTGAATTGAAACTGAAAAGGAGCCCCATAAATTTACAAAAATACTAGAACATATACATACGCATTTATTTCTGTTCATGATTGATCCAAAAATACACCAAACATTTTTATGGTAATGGGAATGACAAAAAGAATTGAAAGAAGAGAATTTCTTCATTTTAAAACGAAATCATTTATGCGGAGCTTTGTGCAAAATCAATACTTCCTTAATTATGAATATAAACTGCTCAAACTCCTGAAAAACTGTTTTTACTTTAGTATTCATCATGAATATCTTTGAAATAGCTCCCGTAATGAAGAATCTGATGGCCTGGAATAGGCAACCTTTTTCTTAAGATTTAATGAATCTCCAGGAAGTTAATGGGCGGGTGGAATTATTTTTCAAGAGTTGCAGACAGTGATAAATCTTTAATTGAATGCTCAAGATTTGAGGAATATTAATGCAATGACTTGTGAATGGTGTTCCACTCTGTAATTCAAAAGCGGAAAAGCCTTCTAATTAAGTTTGATTTCAGGTAGCTTGGAATAATTCTAAATTGTAATTTATGTAGACTTTAGCTATTAATTTGAAGCTAATTATGCTCGGTTATATCATAAGCATGAAGGCTCACTTTCAACGTGGGTTATTTTTAATAGCGTAATAATATCTACTAACCCTTTTCTGTTGGCTGTTTAGTATGAAGAATAAATAATGGCTTTGAAAATATCCCCAAAGAAAATAGGTACAAGTACACACGTACATGGAATTATATCAGCTCTTCCAGTTATTCGAAGTTCATTCATCGAAATAACAGCTTATGCAACTTTGTTTTGTACATCTCAATTATATTGGTCTATTGATTGAGCGATTATGTCATTAAAAGTGAATATACACCTTAAAAATTAAATTACCGTCTTTCACTTTGATTTCGCTTAAATCCTAGAATAGGTAGTTAATGGTTGCGCGCTTTTTTTTTTATTAAGTGGAATTTTTCTGAATTTCTAGTAGGTGCTCTAAGAATTTGATAAAACTCTATATACCGTTATGTCAACCACGTTCACAAAGAGTACCAAAGAGTACGCTGCTATTCAGAAGATTCTTTAAAAGTGAAGAATCCTTTAAAACGTTATTCCCCTAAATCATTTGATCATTTGTGTTTCCCGTGTTGTGTTTGCGATTGTATTTTACGTTATTAAACCTGTTGATAACCCAAAGTAGTTTTGAAAATAGTTTCTATTAGAGGGTCCTCATATCCTAAAGTATATTGGGCCCCAATTTAGATAAAGACGGCCCCGAATATAATAATGCAATACACTCTGTGACAAGACATACTCCGTACGAGCTTTTCTACATTCATAGAACATATGTATAAGTTCATCAAAAATTTGAAATCACCATTTACCATTATATTCCGGAAGGAATGTAGGCATAAAAGACTAGCCCCTAGGTTTAGTAAACTTAGAATTTAAAATAACAACAGAGTAAGAATCAAAAAATTACACAAGTCTAAAATTAAGAAAAAGCTCAAATTACAGGTTGACACTGACGCAATGACAGAAGTTGGAGCTACAAAACCTTAACAGCAACCAAAGACTGCGGACAAACGAAGATGATACATACATACCATAACTTGCTTCACTTAATAAGACTCGAAAACTAACAACAGACTGTAGGCAAAATACCGATTTCAATAAACCAAGTACATCATTTAGATGAATTAAGAGATTCGCTAAGTGTAATAAAACTTAAATTAAAAGAAATTCAACAAAACCGATTACCTCTAAAATACTAATTTAATTCAAAATTTGTACGTTTTTAGCCGCTGATGTTTTTATTATCAATATGTGATGAGAGAAGGAGAATAATTATTATTATTATTTTGTAAAATAGTGAGGTTGGTGTAATGAGCGTCATAGAACTACTCATGTAGGTTGCGCCTGGGCTCAATACTCCCAGTAGGATGCTGAAAAATTAGTAATTAAATATTATTAAATTGGCAAAAGGGGTTAGTACGATTACGGGATAACGTGGTTTTGTGTAAAGCAAGGCTTAATGTGACCCCTCAGACTCAGAGCTGTCGATCTGCCTTGTAGTTTAGTCAAAGCTTGAATGAATTACTAGTCAAGTCAAGTCAAGTGCTTTTGCGGTTTCGAATTTCTTCATTTTCTTCCTTCTTTAGATTATGATTTTACCACATCCTTCGGATTTTCTTGCTTAGGGCGTTGGGGCTTATCTTTATACCTCAGTTCGATTCGATGTTTTCTCTTTTCTTCTTTTTGATCCTTCGTTTTGTTTTTGATCACCTCTCGTGTTGTTGTTTATCCTTTTTCTTACAGCTGCTGCGCCACATCAGCTGTAGTTGATAAATTTCTCGCAAGAGTTTGTTATTAAATTTGGGAGGGAGTGGGAGGGAGTAGGGATTGGATATGTTTTGGGATATTTAGGAAGTTAAGGACTGGAAAGTTCCTATACTGGCAGGTTTCATCAGAGACATTACCGGGTTCTTGAGTGGGTTATTTGGGATTACCTCCTGTAATAATCTCCTTTAGTATCATAGAAACTTATTCAACCTTCGTGGAGGTAGATGTTTCTAGTATCCGGTTGAGCCAAAAGCAAGGGTAACAGGTATTTGAAATTTGCCGGTATTAGATGATCCGGCAAGTTGTGGGTTTGAGTGGGTTGAGATTTTCTCAACTTGATTTCGGTTTGATCGAACAGATACTCTTTGATAGGAGTTATATTGGCTGCCTCGTACAATACTTCGTTGCGATAGTATTTTCCGTTGGCTTTTCTCTGGAGTCCTGTGCAAGCTCTAAGAATCTTTCTTTCGAGCTTGCTAAGGCGATCCATATAAGTGGGGGAATTTCTGTGCCATATGGGAAAGCAATAAGTGATGACAGGCCTTATTAGTTGCGTGTACATGAGTAGTTTTATGTGGGTTGTGAGTCCATCCCTGACATTGATTATAGTGCTTATAAGGCTGTACGCGAAATTGGCTTTGCTAATGGTTGCTTTAGCATGATTATTGAATTGTAGGAGTTCATGGAAATTTACTCCTAGATATTTCGTTGTTTGTGTAGGCTTTATTATTTGTATATATTGTAGACGGTCGTAATTCTTTTGGATTTAGCGACTTGGCGGTTTTCTCCAGCTGCAATTGCTTTGTGTGGAGATATGTGGTCATCGAGTTCCACATAGAATTTCCTAGAAGTTAGGAAGATGTGGATAAGTCCGTTTAGGTGTGGAGGAAAACCGAATTGATTTAATTTGAATATTAGCCCTGTCGTCTAAACTGAATCGAAAGCTTTTTCAACGTCGAGAAAGCACCCGACCGCGCATTATTTTCTGTTTAGAGCTCTTGTAGCATCCGTAAGGAATTTTAGTAAAGGGTGGAATGTAGAATGTTT